>OZ021730.1:18301560-18901560 GCA_963978545.1 Linyphia triangularis
GTGGGATGGCAGCTTTACATCTAGGAGGATCCTTAGAAAGGTCGCTGTCTTGCAGATATGAAGTCTACGACCAATATAAAAGCTTTATGAGGGAGTATTTGCAGCTGGGCCATATGGAAAAGGTGCCCGAGTCAGAGCTCACCAAGAGGCCTAACTTTTACTTGCCCCACCATGCAGTGCTTAAGAACACTAGCACTACCACTCGTCTGCGCGTGGTTTTTGATGCTTCAGCAAGGTCTTCTACTGGGTTGTCCTTAAATGACATCTTAATGACTGGCCGAGAGTGCAGCAGGAGCTCTTTTCGATTCTTCTGCGGTTCAGGACCTTTAGGGTTGCAGTTTGTGCTGACATCGAAAAAAAGTTCAGACAAATCTGGATACATCCTGAAAATGCAGATTGCCAAAGAATAATTTGGAGGGATACACCAATGGATCCAATAAGTGTCTATCGCTTAACAACAGTCACATATGGCACTGCATGTGCACACTATTTGTCTACCCGAGTTATGAACCAACTTGCCTTAGATGAAAAGCAATCCTTTCCTCTTGCATCCAAGATTTGCTTGCGAGACTTTTATGTTGATGACCTGCTTTCAGGAGCCTCATCTGAAGAGGAAGCTACTGAGTTAATTAACCAGATGCGTCAAATGATGTCTCGAGGAGGCTTTCCCTTGCGTAAGTGGGTCTCTAATTGTCCCTCTATTTTGGAGAACATTCCAATGGAATTGAAGGCAAGTGATGTTGCACATACAATCGACAATGACAGCTCAGTCAAGGTTCTAGGAATAGCTTGGCTTCCTAGTACTGACATGTTCACGTTTACCATTTCAGTTAGTGATCATAAAGAACTTACTAAACGTAAGGTGCTTTCTGACGTAGCACGAATATTTGATCCTTTGGGCTGGTTAGCACCGACTGTAATTATTGCTAAATCTTCATACAAGAACTTTGGAGCCGACCAAACGGTATAGTGGTTAGCGTGCTGGCTTCTAGACCGCGAGGTTGCGGGTTCGAGTCCCGTGTTGGCATGGGTGTTTGTAAATGTATGTTGGTTTGTTAAATGACGAAATGTTTCGGCGCATTATAGCCCTCGTGTTGCTGACGGCGCCAGATAATCTGAATACAACCAACCAAGAACTTTGGAATTACAACTTGGGTTGGGTTGGTTGGTTGGTTGGTTGTTTGGGATTTATTGGCGCAAGGGCAACACTTGGGCCATACTGCGCCAAACACTAGTTAAGAATATAAATATGTCTTTGTAAAATTTGTTAAAATTATTTAAATTTGTTTTTTAATAAAATTATTAAAAATTCAACGTCTAAAAATGGATAATGAATTATTAGATCACTTACATCTAAATCAAATAATAAAATTTGATTTTGTATAAAAACCTAAACAAATGTTTATGAGGTGGTGAATCTAAAAGCAATGATAATGGTGGATGGTTTTCATTAAAAAAATGATATCGTACATTGTTAAAATATGAGCAATCTGTTAAAATATGCTTTACAGTAAAAGGGACATGACAACCAGAACACGTGGGTGGATCTTCTGCCAGCAGAAGATGGACGTGGGTGAAGCGAGTGTGGCCGACACGTAAACGTGAGAGAATCACTTCTCGCTTCCTACTTGTCTGACAAAAATCAAAACCCGAGATAAGCGGCTGTATTGCATGCAATTTGTTTAAAGTTTCTGTGTCCCATGAAGCCTGCCATGAACCATTCAGAGAGTTAGCACTTGATCTTATTGCATCTCCAATGTAGAGCCAGCTCGACCTGGTACCGTCAACGGTTTTAGCAATTTTATCTGCACGCTCATTCCCAGCAATTCCCACGTGTCCTGGTATCCAACAAAATAAGATATTAAAATTTCTTTCTGTCAGAGTTTGGTGCAATTTAAAAATTTCAATGATGGTAGGATGATCTTGTTTATGAATATGAGTTAACGCTTCTAGACAGCTCATAGAATCGGTATAGATGATCCACATCTTATACTTCTGCTGAGCTATATGATGAAGAGCAAGGGAGATTGCGTAACTCTCAGCACTAAAAACTGAACAATGGGTGTGTATTGATTTTGTACATACGTGGCCATCGACCACGGCTGCGGAACCGACATGAACACCACATTTAGAGCCATCTGTAAACGCCGCCTTGAAATTGAAAAAAACATTTCGATGATGATGAAATTGTGCTACAAAGACAGTGTCTGGCGTGTCTGACTTTTTAAAATCTTTAAAAATACTTAAAACCTTTAGTTGATGATTATTCCATGGTGAAATAGAATAAGAGAATGGACGAATA
Source organism: Linyphia triangularis (assembly GCA_963978545.1). Lineage (NCBI taxonomy): Eukaryota > Metazoa > Arthropoda > Arachnida > Araneae > Linyphiidae > Linyphia > Linyphia triangularis. Next base: position 18,303,863 of record OZ021730.1, read on the forward strand.
CGAAAGTTTTCGATGTGATGAAGTTCTAAAATCTGTTTGACACGTAGTGAGAAAGTAGGGATAGAGGATGGACGAGCGTTAAAGATCCTCTCATATGAAGGGTTAAAAACATTTCTGGAAAGGGGGTGATTCAAATGATTCTTAATTTTAAAATACATTTTAAAAACTAAGCCATCTCTCCTCAGTTGCAGATCCTGCTCATGGCACAACACATAAAGGCTCTTAACAGGAGATGTGCTAAAAACTCCAGAAGAAACTCTCATGCCAAGATGATGCACAGGATCCAGAATCTTCAACACAGATTTCCTTGCAGATCCATAAACGACCGAACCGTAATCGAGTCTAGAACGCACAAGGCATCTATATATTTTCAACATGGAATTTGTGTCTGCACCCCAAGAAGTGTTTGACAGAACTTTGAGTAGGTTGAGACTAGCCATGCACTTTTTCCTGAGTTGTTTCACATGTGGCAGGAATGTGAGTTTGGAATCGAAAGTGATTCCCAAAAAACTTGTTTCAGAAGCAACAGGGATTTCAATACCGTTTAAGAGTATTTTTGGGTGAAGGTGTAACCCACGCTTTCTGCAAAAGTGCATAGCAATAGTTTTTTGTGTCGAAAAAACAAAACCGTTTTTATTTGACCAGTCTAAAACTTTGTTTACAGCCAGCTGTAACTGTCTTTCAATAAGTGCCATATTGACTGAGGCACAGGACAACTGAAAGTCGTCTACAAACAGAGTGCCAGACACTGCAGGTGGTTGGTTGGTTGGTTGGGATTTTATGGCGCAAGGGCTTCACAAGGGCCATGCTGCGCCAAACAGTAGTAATTTTCTAAAAATTAAGTTTATTCAATACTAAGATAAAAACAATTGAGCAATAAACATTGTTAAATGGTTAAAATTTTAAATAAGACTATAAAAACCAACATCTTTTAAAAATGCATAAAGATTTCGATGAGGTGGTGATGATAAAATTGTCGACAATGATGGATGATTCGCATTAAAATGTCGAAGTCTGATGTTGTTAAAAACAGGACATTCACTTAAAATATGTAAAACAGAAAAAATAACTCCACAGGAATTGCATGTGGGGGCATCTTCTGCCAGCAGAAGATGCACGTGGGTGAAACGAGTGTGGCCTATTCTTAGACGTGTCAGGAGCACTTCCCTTTTCCGGGATTGCTGGGTGGGCGCGAATCCGGAAATTGAGGGCTGAAACGAACGCAGCTTGTTAGCTGTCTGTGCATCCCACATGGCCTGCCAAGTGAGAGACAGAGCAGTGTCGCAAGCTTTTATTGCGTCGTCAGGGCAGAGCCAAGTGCTCCTAGGTCCACTTGCAGATCGTGCGATGGAATCTGCACGCTCGTTACCCATGATCCCCACATGACCTGGGATCCAACAAAAAAGAACATTAAAATCTCTATCTACAAGTGTCATGTGAATGTTTAAAATATCTATTATATAAGGATGGGTCTGGTTCAGTGGATTATTCAGTGCATCTAAACAGCTCTTAGAATCTGTGTAAATAATCCACTGACCATGGCCTTGCTTTAAAATAAATTGCAAGGCCAAGAGAATAGCCAGAGACTCGGCTGTAAAGACAGAGCAGCTTTGGTGCAGTTCTCGTGACATGATGACATTGTCGTGAACTGCAGCTGCTCCGACATGCCCCTGGCTTTTCGACCCATCCGTGTAAATAGCTTTAAAATTAGAAAAATTTTCTCGATGATAATAAAACAAATTTGTAAAAATGATATCTGGAGTAAAACTTTTTTTAAAATTGCTAAATATATTTAATATTTTGATATCATGAATATGCCAGGGTGGATGAGTGAAAGTGACAGGGCGAACCCTGAAATCATCAAGATGATGAGATGCAAGAATTTGGCGTATTCGTAATGAAAATGATGGGATGCAGGATGGTCGTGCATTAAAAAGTCTAATATGTGATGGATTATAAATATTTTGAGATAAAGGATGAGATGTGTAACTTTTAATTTTAAAATAGTATGAAATAGAAAGCTTGTCTCGTCTCAGTTTCAAAGGTCGTTCCAGACAAATGTTAAGTACACTTGGAATGGGTGATGTACGGAAAGCTCCTGACGCGATTCTGACACCTTGGTGGTGAACAGGGTCAAGGAGCATCAACGCCGATTTTCTGGCGGATCCGTACACCACAGAACCATAATCAAGTTTGGAACGAATAAGGCATCTGTATATTCTCAACATGGAGGTGGTATCAGCACCCCAGGAAGTGTTAGAAAGCACCTTCAGAAGATTCAGAGCTTTAGTGCACTTTAGTCTCAGATGTTTCAAATGAGGCAGGAAAGTGAGCTTCGAGTCAAAAATGACCCCGAGAAATTTAGTTTCTGATACAATAGGTATCTGATCCCCATTTAAGAAAAGCTCAGGGTCGTTATGAAGCTCACGCTTCCTGCAAAAGTGCATGGCCACGGTCTTCTGTGCATTGAATATAAATCCATTTTGATTGGCCCAGCCTGTAATCCTTCTGAAGGCGAGTTCAATTTGTCTTTCGATATGAGACATATTAATTGAGGCGCACGTTATCTGGAAGTCGTCGACAAAAAGCGAACCAGACACTGCAGGTGGAAGGCAGGTCATAATGCCGTTGACTTTTATAATAAACAGTGCACAACTCAATACACTTCCCTGGGGAACGCCTTGCTCCTGAATAAACTCATCTGATAAGATGGAGTTGACGCGTACTTGGAAGACTCTCCGAGAAAGGAAGTTCTCAATAAAGACTGGTAAATTTCCTCTGAGACCTAAATTATGTAGGTCTCCGAGGATACCATATCTCCAAGTACGGTCATAGGCTTTCTCCATGTCGAAAAAAACAGATACCAAATGGTTCCGCTTGACAAATGCCTCCCGAATAGATGTTTCAAGGAGGAGCAGGTTGTCAATTGTACTTCGCCCACGACGGAAACCACTTTGAAACCGAGAGAGACAATTGTTTTGCTCTAAATAAAAAAGAAGGCGAGTATTGACTAGTTTTTCTAGAAGTTTGCACATGCAACTAGTCAATGCTATGGGTCTGTAGCTCAAAGGACTCTTAGCGTCTTTGCCTGGCTTGACTATTGGAATGACAAGAGCACGTTGCCATGCTGACGGAAATTTGTTTTCTCGCCAGATCCTATTATATAGCTGAAGAATATATTTGAGTTGGAGAGGCTGGAGATGTTTCAGCATACTATAATGGATTTCATCATGACCAACAGCCGAGCCGCGAGTATTTGACAGAGCTCGCATTAACTCGGCCATGGTGAAATCAGCATTATAGTCTTCCAATTCGTTGGATGTAAAATTTAATTTGGTTTTCTCAGCATTACGTTTTATAGTCGCAAACGGCTCTTTGTAATTCGAATTGCTAGATATGTTAGCAAAAGAGTCAGCCAGGGTGTCAGCAATACCTTTAGGGTCTGAAACAAATCCCAGATCTGTCTCCAGGATAGAAATAGAGTGTCTAGGATATTGTCCCTTAATTTTATTTACTTTATTCCAGACCCTTTTAGCAGAGGTATTTGATGTTATAGTACTGACATAAAGCATCCAAGAATCCTTCTGGCTACGCCGGCGGATCCTACGAGCTTCAGCTCGGGCACGTTTAAAAGCAATGAGGTTGTTTTCTGTGGGGTATCGGCGAAAAATACCCCAAGCCTTCCTCCGCTTTTTATGTGCAATTTTACAGTCGTGGTTCCACCACGGTTTTGGAATTTTCGGTAGCTTAGTAGATGTCATAGGTATGGAAATGCGTGCAGCTTCCAGAATGGCCTGTGTGACAGAATTTACAGCGTCATCGATGTTATCTTGGTTCACCATCTCGTCTGAGAAATCGACGGCAGAAGAAAACTGTTCCCAATCTGCAGCTTCTATTTTAAACCGAGGGATACGAAAAGAGGGAACAGCACCGCCTCCTAACATTTCCAGACGAACGGGGAAATGATCACTATGGTGAGGATCCCGTTCGACATGAAAAGACCATAGATGTAGGAGTGATGGCGAACACAAGACAAGATCGATGGCATGAAACGTCCTCGATGGGGTGTGAAAGTAAGTATTTTGCCCATCATTCAGAAGACAGAGATTTTGGTCTTGTTTAAATTTTTCAATCTGTCTTCCACGATGGTTGGTGTCTGGGCTGCCCCAAAGAGGATTGTGACCATTGAAATCCCCCATTAAAATAATAGGGGGTGGAATCTGGTCACAAAGCCTGTCTAATTCTATTTGTCGGATGTTACGATTAGGGGGGAGATAGATAGAGCAAACTGTTACCAATACATTTTTCACGGCTACTCTAACGGCAACAGCTTGTAAGGTGGTCGTGAGCGATAACGGGGTGGATGGACTGCTATTAGATGTGAATATAGCAACACCACCGCTAGCTCTGTCGCCGTTGAGGTAGTCCTTACGTAGAGGACTATACCCCCTAACAAGAGAGCTCTGGAAAGGCTTCAAGAGCGTCTCTTGCAAGCAGAAACAGACAGGTTTGTGTAAATCTACAAGATGTTTTATATCTACCGAATTGTGATGGAAACCACGACAATTCCAAGATAACATATTGAATGTTACTTGGAAGGATTACCGATCCGCCGGTCTTTTGACTTGCTCCTCGGATGAAGAAGAGCAGGGGTCTCGAGGCCTGGCTCGACCTCCATGTCACCTGGCTCAGATAGACCCGAGATGACATCAGATTCCTCATCGGTTGATGTCCCCGATGAGTCAGATTTAGTTTTCTTTCTTTGTTTGTTTTTTATTTGTGAATTTGATTGTATCTTTGATTGTACTTTATATTTTAAGGCATCTCCAGGTTTATTTAATTGCTTTTTTTCTGATTGTTTCTTGTTTATTTTTGGTTTTGCAGAAGTTTTGGGTGGGTTTTCAAGGAGCTTAGAGCTACCTTGAATTGGGTTTGTTTGAGAAGAAGATGTATTGAGTTTGTCAGGTGAGGAGAAGCATTTGAGAAGTTGCTCTCGGGACATTGGGGAATTTGGGATGTGGATATCGGTTTGTGTAGTTACGGATTTTACTTGGGTTGGTTTAGGTACAATTGTTTTTGCTATTTTATTGGCCATTGAATTGGTTACGGTATTTGTGTATATGGTTCGGGCTTCTGGATAGGAAATATTATTATTTGTTTTGATCTTTTGGATTTCATTTTCTTCCTTCCATTTTGGGCACTGTCTGGAAAAAGATGGATGGTTTCCAGAACAGTTAACGCATGAGGGTTCATCTTTGCAGCCATCGCTTGAATGGTCAGCGCTGCCACACACTGCACATATTTCCTGAGAACCTCTACACGCGTTTTTCGAGTGCCCGAACTTTTGACACTTGAAACAACGCAATGGATTTGGTATGTATGGGCGAACTGGGCAACTTAGGTAACCTGCGGTGATTTTATTGGGTAATTTTGGTGAATCGAAAGTCAGTATTAAGTGCTTAGTTTTCATTATATTACCATCTCTTTTTATGGTTATACGTCTAACTTTTGTAATGCCTTGGGGAGAGAGTTCTTTCAATATTTCGCTTTCATCGACATGTTGAAGGTCACTTTCTGAGATAACACCTTGGCAGGAATTTAAAGCTTGATGTGGGGTTACTATTATTTGTATATTACCTATTGAATTTGCAGAGAGAAGATAGCGTGATTGTCTATTGTCTTTAGTTTCGATGAGAAAGTCGCCGGATTTTAGTCTTTTAATAGTTTTAGGTTCATTGCCGCAGATGCCCTTTATCCCCTTTTGAATGAAAAAGGGGGACATTCTGCCCAATTCGCCAGAGTCGGAATGCATAATGAGGAAGGTTGGTTCGTTTGTGGGAGATGCAAGTTTTTTTGTTGTGTTGTCATTGTCAATCTCTAGTGTTCGTTTATTTGTTGATTGTGATGTCTGGGGATCTAAAGAATTAGCGATTACCCCGATAGGGGGAGGAGAAGACGATTTAATTTCCATGAAATTAGTTTTAATTAATTCGGGCACTAGAGTCCCACCCACCGTGGAGTCCGCGATCTCGGGGTTAGTGCATACCGGCAAGCAACTAAAATAAAGAAAAGAAAGAAAATCGCAACTAAACAGTTACGCACGGTATGTCACTAACAGGTTATCCAATGCCTATACGCGAACGACTCGTCCCTGTAGAAGTCTCCACCCTTAACGAGATTCTCAGCAGACGAGCCGAACGCTTGATCCCTAGCCGCCGACGAAGTCGGACGACCAGCCGATTGATACACACGGGACCAATGTGCACCTCCCGTTTATCTGAAGCAAGGGCCAAAGTAGTGTATTGGGACAATATGTCGCCCCTCAACTACCAGGATCCCCCTTTCCAGAGACACGGGTCTCCACGCACGGCAAACACGTGGGTGATATAATCCCCGAGAGAAGCTGATAGCAACAGAGCGGCACAAAGCTTCTCAAGGGGAGCCCTCACCTCAGAAGAGGTAACCACAATGAGGGATGGAAGGGAAGCCAAACGATACATACAGAACCCAAAAAAGAAGGTAAAACAGAAGGAGGGATAGATCACTGGGGCGCCCCGGGGTTGTGAAGCCCGTATTTACTTTGAGAAAGTAAACCCCCTGAGGGGACACTGCAGGTGGAAGGCAGGTCATGATATCATTGATTTTAATTATAAACAATAGACAACTTAATACACTTCCTTGGGGGACGCCTTGTTCTTGGATGTACTCATCTGAAAGGACAGAGTTGATACGTACTTGGAAGGTTCTGTACTGCAGAAAATTCTGGATGAATAACGGTAGATTCCCTCTTAGACCCAAGTTACGAAGGTCTCTGAGAATACCGTATCTCCAAGTACGATCGTATGCCTTTTCCATGTCAAAAAATATAGATACCAGGTGGTTTCTTCTGACGAAAGCTTCTCTAATTGAAGTTTCAAGTAGGAGAAGGTTATCCACGGTACTCCGGCCGGGACGGAAGCCACTTTGGAACCGGGAGAGATGGTTGTTTGATTCTAGATAAAAGAGCAAACGTGCATTTACCATTTTTTCCAGAAGTTTGCACAAACAGCTGGTAAGTGCAATGGGTCTGTAACTAGAAGGATTCCTGGGGTCTTTTCCAGGTTTTGCTATAGGAATCACAAGAGCTCGTTGCCATGATGATGGAAAAATACCTTCTCGCCAAATGCGATTGAATAATTTTAATATCAACGTAAGACTGTGGGCTGGCAGATGTTTGAGCATACAATAGTGAATTTCATCTGGACCTGAAGCGGAGTTTTTTGTACGGGATAAAGCCCTCATTAACTCATCAACTGAAAAATCATCATTATAATCTTCAGCACCACCAGATGAAAATTGCAGCTTAACACGCTCAGCTTTACGTCGATATGAAGCAAACGGCTCTTGGTAATTCGTGTGACTCGACACTTTGGCAAAAGATTCTGCTATTGTGTTTGCAACATCCTTCGGGTCTGAAACAATGCCTTGATCAGTATCCAAGATAGAAGTTGGATATTTAGGGTAAAGTCCTCTAATTTTATTTACCTTGTTCCAGACCCGTTGGGAAGGTGTTGATGAAGTTATGGTGCCAACATAACTTTTCCAGGAATCCTTCTGGCTTTGACGGCGGATTTTACGCGCCTCTGCACGTGCTCGTTTGAATAAAATCAAATTTGTTACTGTGGGATATCTGCGAAAAATACCCCAGGCCTTTTTTTGTCTCTTATGGGCTTTTTTGCAACCGTCATTCCACCACGGCTTTGGGTGTTTGGGCAATCTGCTTGATGTAACAGGGATAGAACTGCGAGCAGCTGCCATAATAGCATTTGTGACTAATGTTGTAGCTTCATTGATGTCGTTTTGGTCCACCATCTCGTCAGAAAATTGTGCGTTTAAAGTAAAGAGATCCCAGTCTGCAGCTTCAATTTTAAAGCGTGGTACACGAGAAGCGCAGGGTACACCACTTCCAGTATGTGTAACGCAAATAGGGAAATGGTCACTGTGGAAAGGATCATTTCCCACATGAAAAGACCACAGGGAAAATAGAGATGGTGAAACCAAAACAAGATCAATGGAATGAAAAGTCCTCGTTGGGGCGTGGAAATAAGTTTGTTGTCCGTCGTTTAAGAGACAAAGATTCTTGTCTTCTATCAGCTTTTCAATTTGTTTTCCACGGGTATTGACGGTGGGACTACCCCAAAGAGGACTGTGGCCATTAAAATCGCCCATTATAAGAAATGGGGATGGAAGCTGGTCGCACAACCTGTTGAGGTCTGCTTGGCGGATATTTTCATTAGGGGGTAGGTAGATAGAGCATACTGTTACGAGAGAGTTTAAAGCTACTCTAACAGCAACTGCTTGCAAAGACGTATTCAGTGGCAGTGAGGTGGATGGAGAGCTGTTTGATGTGAAGATAGCTACTCCGCCACTGACTCTATCTCCGTTTGTAAAATCTTTACGAACAGGAGTGTACCCTCTAATAAGAGAGCTTTGCGATGGTTTCAAAAGCGTCTCTTGTAAGCAAAAGCAGACAGGTTGGTGTTCATCAAGGAGATGCTTAATATCAATTGAATTGTGGTGGAATCCACGGCAGTTCCACGATAAGAGACTTTTGGCCATTAAGTTTGGTTATTAGATGGAGGGTCTTTACACCCTTGCTTTCGTGGTTGTAAGTGAGGCGGGGTTTCCAATCCTCTTTCAACCTCCATCTCTCCGCTTTCAGATGTTTCAGCGGAGCTTCCTTCGCTAGAGCTATTTAAAGCTTTTTCTTTTTCTTCCATTATCTTCTGTTTTTTTAAAGCTATTTCTGCAGCACGTCCCTTTTTTGAGAGGGGTGCTGGTTTGTAACGGATTTGTTGTTGAAGGTGTGTTTTTAATGTGTTGATTTGGAGTTTCTTTTTAGTTATTGTTTTTGGTTTGGGAGGTGTTGAAGTCTGGTTGGTAGAAGTTTGAGCTTGGGTTGAAACTGATGGAGCTATATTAAGTATTGGTGCACACGTTTGTACACCAATAGAACAAGTTTTTTTTACTACAGCGGCGTATGGTGTATGTGGTTTGGGTGTTCTTGAAATAACCTTTTGCTTGGCTTCCTGATATGAGAGTTTTTCTTCTACCTTCACTGTTTGGATCTCTTTTTCTTCAATCCATCTAGGACAATCACGAGAGTTGGCAGTGTGATCGCCTGAGCAATTTTTGCATTTTATCGGAAGAGAGCAAGATATGAATGTGTGTCCGATATTTGAGCATCGCGAGCATGTTTCTACTCCGCGGCATGTGTTGGTGGAATGTCCAAAACCTTGGCAGTTAAAACACCGCAAAGGGTTTGGGATAAATGGACGTATCGGACAATTCAGGTAGCCAGCTTTAATGTGTGAAGGTAGATTTGGGCTATTAAAAGTTAATACTATATGTTTTGTGGAAACGATAGAGTCAGCTTTTTTAAGTGTGATTCTTCTCACGGCAGTGACACCTTGAGAAGAGAGCTCAGTCAGTATTTCCTCATCGGACACACCAAGAAGGTCAGTTTCTGATATGACCCCCTTTGATGAGTTAAGGCTATTGTGTGGTGATGCAGTTATTGTTATTGTGCCAAACTGTCTAGCTAGTAATAGTGACTTAGATTGAGTTTCAGATATTGTTTCGATGAGGTAGTCTCCAGATTTTAGTTTTTTTACCGATTTAGGGTTTCCGCAAATGCCCTGCAAAGCTTTTTGAATAAAGAATGGGGACATGGTTCCTAGAATATTTTGAGGAGATGTGATGACTAAAAATTTTGGTACAGGTGCAGACATTGTATTTTGTTCATCGTTTTTGTTATTTTGAGCAACGGTTGGATGTTTGGGATCAAGGCCTCCCAAGGGGCTCAAAGAAGGAAAAGAAGCCATATGTTAAAGAGAAAAAACTCGACGTACACCCCCACCCACCACCGAGCCCAACACGGGTAGCAGCAACAATGCTAGCTAGGGGGTAGTACGCCGAGGTCGTTCCAAGTCATAGAGGCGTGGCACCGAAAGGCAGACCTCAAGCACTCAGTCCTAACCCTTAGCGGTCAGCAACCCCGAGGTTCTGTTACCACCAGCCGATTGACAGAGTCGGGCCTTACTCTGCCTCCCGTTTTGGCCGAAGCGTGGGCCAAAGGGAACGCAGCAGCGCCCCCAGGAAACTAAAACCTGTCCTGAAATGGGACGCCACAGGAACCCCAGGATCCCATTTTCCGGCCTTACGGGTCTCCGCACACGGCAAACGTGCAGGTCAGCAAGCTGACAAAATAAAGGAAATAAAGGTTATAAATTAATTTAAAACGTCAAACGCAAAAGAAGAATGGAAATAAGAGATACAAGAAGAAAAAAAGCCAACAAATTCTAAAGAACCAAAATAAATACGAGAATGAACGAGCGAACAGAATAAAACTCAAACAATAAGCAGTGCACTTGGTAGGGCCTTCGCAAAAAAGGAAAGAACAGAAAAAAGCTAGGCCCAGCTAGGGTACCTCGGGTTTGCCAGGCCCGTACTCACAAAATGTGAGCCCCCGAGGGGCAACTTGGGTTGGGATGAAGTGTTGAGTGAACCTCTTGCTACCAGATGGAAGAATTTCCAAGAACAACTCCCTCTACTTACTAAATTTAAGATCCCGCGCTTTATTCTTGCACCACAACCCATAGACAATCAAGTTCATGCTTTATGCGACTCGTCTGAAAGAGCTTATTGTGCAGCTATTTTTGTGCAGCTATTTATCTTTGCTCTGTTAATTATGATCAAACTGTAAATGTTGCACTTCTAACCTCCAAAACCCGTGTTGCACCTGTTAAAAAGCAATCGCTACCCCGTTTGGAACTTTGCTCAGCACTGTTGTTGGCGAATCTTTTGGAAGTTGTCTTGCCAACATTGGAGTTGTCAATAAGTAAAACTTTTGCTTGGTCAGACTCGACTGTTGCACTTGCTTGGATTGCTTCAGATGATTTATTTAAACAATACACAAATGCTTTAATAAAATGTTGAATTGCACTTACAAGAGTGAAGGTGGTGTGAAGCAGGCTGCAAAAGGAATTAACAGGAGCGCGGCCAAACCATGGAGGTAGGAATAACAGGAGGAGGCATGCCCTATTCCTCCCCATACTAGCGGTTGAAGCTACTGTAGCGAGACGTCGGCCATGTTGGATCAACCCAAAGTTGCACTTAGCGAACATCGGACTTTCGAAGAAAAAGTTTTTCACATGCAATAATCCATTCCCACTTATAAACAATGCGTATTATATATTTAGAATAGTGAAATTTCACATAAATTACCCATGAAAGATATTTTTAAGGGAAATTTTAGGAACATTAACGATTTTCGATACAGTTTTAGTTTAGTTTTAATTTAAACTGTTTATAACTAAGTATCCAAAACTATGATTTAAGGCTAATTTAAACGAATTAACAAAAACAAAGAATTCTTATCTATGAAAAAATAATATAAACCTTAGTCTAAATGACTTTCCTGGAAATGCAAATTAAAATGGAAAAATTAATACAATAGTATGCAATTTAATATTTTAGACTAAATTTGTTATTTCAAAAATATCAATTTTATTTAATTTATCTCAATTTTTTAACCATATTCCTTAAATTGCTATCATTGATACATGTTCCAATATAAAAAATATGAATTTCAAATGATCAAAATGCTTAAAAATTATGTCCTTATTTGCACTGATTAATTTTATATTTGATTGTACATTTATTATGAAATTTAAGAAAGTTTAAGAATGCTTAAACTTATAAAAAATAACTCAATAAAGCTTCTTATCACAAAAAAAGTTTACAAAGATGACCAATACAAACTTGTTACAAGACGCTATGTATTTAAATTCCTTATTTTATATTACTGGATCAAATTCTTCGTCAGCTGTCATATTACATTCTTAATTTATTTTTAAAAATATATAAACATAGACAATGCCGACAAATTGAAGTAGATAGTGGAAAATATTTTATTTTTTGGAATAGTCAGAGGAAATAATATACATACAAAATACAAACAAAGCTATAATAGATAAAAATCAATACAAAATCACTGACCTTTAAAATTAACAATATGTTTAAAAAACTGTCTGACAGAATCCTTATTTACAGCCAGATTTTTGCAATAGTAAGTTAACCTAACTTTAAAATACTGATGTATTATGCAGCGCATCAAATGTACTAGATGATTTTCCGTAGGTTCGGTATCATACTGATGGTTCTCTAATTCAATGAAATACCTACGGGAGCAAATTCGATCCAGTACATCTGGCGCTTTCTGCATTATAACAAGTTTAGAAGATGTTTCTTTGTTCTTGACTACTGTTTGCCTAAAAACTATTTCACACTCTTTGCAAATAGAAAACACATCACTTGATGGATGAATAAGTTTTCCCTCTGATTTGTAGGAAATCAGTGATAAAGTTGTCGGAGGGACATCGGGATATAGCACTGATATACATGGGGGACACTTTAAAGACACAGTTAGTATTTTTACAACAAAACCAGAAATATAGTAAATAATGTCATTTAGTGCATTCACTCAAAAATACTTGTGTAAATACATTATCGTGAACTGCCTTTACAGACGATTTGTTTGTCACCCCAGGATTCATTTGATTTTGCGCCGTTAAATTAATAATTCTCTTGGATGATGAACTGGGCACAACAAGAATTTTCACATCAGACAATGGAACACAGTTTCCAGATGTGGCAGATTTTATTTCTGCATTGACAAGTAATTTTCTGTAGGCAGCACGAAACTGACGAGCAGTCGGATTGTCATTACTGCCTCCATGAAACCGAATTGATGAGAATAACAGTTCAACATGATCTTGGCTAACTTTGTAAAGTGGAAAATAAATCAAAGGTGCGTTCTCGCAGGTAATCATCTCCTTGACAATGTATCGGTAGCTGTTTATGCATATAAGAAAGCCCAAGAAGCCCGTTTTTCTTTTTGATTCCAAAATTAATGTGCCATTGCGACTTTCTCTTAAACTTAATATATATTCCTCAGCTTTATGCAAAAATTCAAAATAAGATTCAACATTAAATTTTGAAACAGCCTTTTTAAAGCCTTGCTGTTTATTTGATCTGGAATTTAAAATGTCAAACAAAGTGTTAAACAATCTTAAGAACTCAACAGTGGCCTCACTTCCTTTAAACTCTTTCAAATTAAGTTTGACATCACAAAATTCAATTGCATCAGCAACACTTAAACTAAATAATTGAGCAGCTAGCTTAACTTTAATTTTTTGTTTTACAAACTTCAAATGCGCAGTTCTCAATTTATTCGCTATGTGAAGACCTTCACTCTCTTGTAATTTGTGTAATTCTTCAATATATCTCCAGTCTATAATTTCTGAAGAGAAGAGACTTTTTTTTATCTCCAAAGGTATTACGTACAAGTTTTAGCATATGTGGTGGGTCTGGAAAAATGACTACACTTTTTGCGGTATCACTAGGGTGAGGGAAGCCAGTTTTTAAACAATGAGTTTCATTCAAATTACACCCTAGTTGTTTGGCCATGCTAAAATTGCCGGAGAGTCCAAATGTAAGAGAGATAACATTTACATTATTTTGGTGCAACAAAGATAAACAATTCTTTATTAAAGTTTGTTTCTGTGCAGAAGTTATCCCATCAGACAAAAAATAACCTATGGGCAATTTCCAATGGCTGTTCACACATACTAAAAGAAGTATGAAAGCTTCTTTGGCCAATGGGAGACTATCGTCATCATTAGAATCAAAGCCTAAATTGATTAACCCATGAACTTGTTTCCCATCAAACTCTGCTTGTTGACGAATAGCCATTTCATCCATTATAAGGGGAAAAAATAGCGGATGAGGAGTGTGGTTTATTTTTAACACCAAAGCATCGATTGCTTCTTGTGTAAACCCTGGTGCTCCATCAACATGCTGGTACCACCTGCTTAAAGTTCGCTGATGTGGAAGTGACAAACCAAAAGTTGTTCTAACATATTCATACGTTCTTGGTGAATAAAAGTGAAGAGTCAAAGCAAATGATCTTATTTCAGGTGAATATGTTTGAGGTACAGCCGACCTTTGAGCAAATGCCAGTTGTCGAGGGAAAAACTCCTTGTTGACAGAAGATACTGTAGACAAGACATGCAGAGCATCATCATCTAAGAAATTCTTCTTTTGCAAATCTGACAACAAATCTTTTAAGCTTGTAACTTTTTTTGCATAGCGACGAACTTTTTGCTGCAATACCTTTATTTTTTTGTTTTTGACATCAATGATGTTACTAAGCTCTTCTACTTTCAGCTTAAGACGTAATTTGCTAGGTGATTCCAAAGAAGGTTGTGGCAATGGTAGTTCTGTCTCCGTTGTGGCTAGCACTTGTTCTTCATCTAAGTGGGAAAAACTTGAACTGGAAGGAGCAGGTTCAAAGATATTTCGGGATGCAGGAGGCTTTCTTTGTTTGACCACCTGGAAAATTCATGTGTGAGTAATTTCTATTGGGAATATTTTCAATGGCTAAGATGTAACAAACTATATTTTACGTAAACATATTTAAATATGACAAAAAGAATTTGGAAGTAATTCATTCAACATAGGTCAAAATGTGATCTAATATTTAGTGCGTTTCTTCTAGAATTCACTTTCAATTATTTCCTTTTTCCTTCGACAATGTCAAATTTAAATAAAATGTCTATAAAGATATTGTACAGCTGTAAAAAAAAAAAAAAAAAAAAAAAAAAAAAAAGCTAAACACGTGAAAGCTATGAAAATCGGTAAAAAACATCAGAATTCAACCAATTTAAACAATTATACTTTATTGCCAAACCGGTGAATCTAATTAACCTTCCGTTAGTCATGCGCACCTCACAGGTGCATATTTACCACACTTTCCCCCCCTCCGCTGACGTCTATAGATGATTCCAGGGGAGGAGCTTCATGTTATCTTCCTAATTTCTGATTACTCAGAGGTCTACTCTTAAATCTTTAACAATTAACTATTTAAACTAGAATAAATTTCATTTGGCTTTCAAAAAAATAGAAACACTTCATAGGTGCAAAGCGACTAACCATGTCGGAAAACAGAGTGCGACTAACAGAAGGTTAAAACCATTTTTTTTTTTAATTTATTAAGCAACGTTCAATGTGCTGGAGTTTTAGTAAAAGAGTAGAAACCAGTTTTTCTGCTGCATTGCACCATGTCTGCTAATGTTGAAATATCATATAAATAGGGTTGGGTTAGTGGGCAGCAACATAAATATATATAGCCAAAAGTTAGAATACAACATATATCCAGGGAGGTTGTTAAAATAATGAGCTTAAGTAACACAATTTTATCAGGGTTCAACACTTAACTTTTTTTTTGTAGGGGAGAAGGGGAGGGCCAAAAATCCTAACATTTTTCTTGCCAAAATGCAAAAAGACTTCTTAAAAATTTCAATATGCAAAAGATTTTCATCAAATTTTTTACTCTTAAAGCATGGAGCAAAAAACCTTGTTGTGTACAATAATAAAACACAAGCAATGTAATAAAATATACAAAATTGGTATATAACTGATAATAAATCTTGAACTAGGCTTTAAAAAGAGCTCAACTTCATTTTTAAAATGTAATACAGCAATAAATTTTTTTTATAAAAAGTTAATTTTTTTTTAAATATTGTAAGAAAATTTCAAGTTTGTTGATTGTATAGGGTTTTATGGTGCAAGAGCTTATTATAAGCTATACTGTGTCTAAGAAAATATTTAAAATTATTTATTTGACCGACGCAAAGGACTATTTACAAAATTCAGCTTAAATACTGAAAAGTACCTAAATAAGTATTGGCAATGGGTAGAAATAGTTTATAAATGATAGCGCAATAAACAATTTAAAATACGACACATTAAAATTTTCATTTTAATAAATACCTTTTGAAGATGAATCGGAAAATCGAAAATTGAAGGAACAGCGTGTTCTCTCAGTCTTACACAGGACAATGATGTTCGGTCAATCATATCTTCGGAAAAATGGTTGGAACAAAGTTTGCTATATTTTGAAGGTCCCCAATTTTCACGGCGTACAGCTTTTATCCACTATTGTCGTTTTGGTTCTTCTCGGGGGAAACTACAAAGAAACATTCACAAATAATAACTGAAAACATTGACAAAAATTTATTAAATAGCCAACATTTAATTTACAGTATATGATTTGAAAATTAAACTTCCAATATTTCAAGCCATAAATAAAAATAGCTTTTATTTCTTTGTTTCATATTTTCCTTTATTCTTATAGATTGATCTCAACCTGCGGTACGTGTTTAGTGGTACATAGTAAAATACTTGCGACATGGCAAGAGTCGAACTAATTTTTTTACGTTAGAATTACTAAATTATTTTTGCCAATTCTTATGGTATTCAATACTCACATATGCAGCTAAAGAATACTAAAGTTAATATAAAAACATAAAAGGGCTCCTTTGGTGGCTGTGGGATTACCGCTTTGGCCTTGCATGTTAAAGATGCCAGTGTTCGAATCCTAGATTAGGCATGGATTTTTGTTGTGGTTCAGAAGCCATGTTAAGCTGTAAATCCCAGTCTGATTAGTTATTATTGTGCAAAAAAACAGGAAGTCTAGTGTACAAACCAATCTCCCAAAAACATAAATGCTTGTAGCATAAAATTTAAAAAAAACACTGTTATTGATTTGATGCATTTAGATTAGTTTACATGTCCTAAGTTAATAATTTCATACACGACTAACTAATCAAACAAGCCTTCATTTTAAATGACTAAAAATTTCCAGGATTTGATAAATCCACCTATAACATATATGGAAAACCTACCGCCATGGCACAAGTTAAATATTTATCAGACCAAATAGTTGTGATCTATAACATGCAGTAGAAAATGGAGTTTCATGTTCAATCTTCAGATCAAAAACAATGCTGTACACCAAAAGAATATATTTAAAACAATAAAAAACATCTTACATTTTAACGTTGAATTCACTTAATTCCCAAAATAATTTGATGCAAGTTTTATTACCTCCGTGTAATACATAGCACGAATGGCGAACAGCAAACTAAAACGTACCGTTCTGTCACAACTGCATTACATTTTTTCAATCAATTTCGGTAATAAATAATAGCAAGAAACTGTGTTGAAAGATTGTCTCAGTAAGTATATATGATAGTTTAATGTTTTCATCATATAATACGTTGTTTACTACATACTGTTTACCATTTCAAAAGAACAGCGAAAAGATTCTTCAAAAGTTCATTAATCATATATTTATAATGAACTGAAAATGTCCAACACAATCCTTATTTTAATATTTCATAAAATACTCAATCATTAACATACTGCTACATTTTAAAAATAAAAATGATCAGTACTAATGAATGATATAGCAACTGCTGAAACTGAATTCCAGCACATGAAAAAATCAATATAAAAATAGTACTTACCTATGAAACGTGATTCCAGGTATTTTCTTGGAGTATCTACTTGTGCAGTTATAGGCTACACAAGACCCCATTTCTTCTAAACAATTATAATACCTAAAATATATAAATTAATTGGACGTTCTACACAGTAGCGAATACAGCAAGACGAATATTTTGATTGAAATAAGATGGCGGAAGGTTACAGTTAAAGGCTTCAGATTTTTAACCGCTGCCTCCTCCTGTTATTCCTACCTCCATGGGCCAAACAGCAGTTAAAACATGAGACATACCTAACTGCTTATTAAATCGTAGAGTTTCATCTGTTGTAAAGAATAGAATCGGAAGCGAAAAGCATGCGGTCTTTTCCATACAACAGACAAAGCGAGCCTTGTCAGCTTTTGACGATAAGCGCTATTTACTAGAGGATGCCATAACTAGCTTCGCCTATGGACACAAAAAATTTAAACCCTAGATATTTTAATCTTTTAAACACATGAATATAACTTTTTTCATAACTTAAGCAGTTTTTCTAAATCATTAACTTAAATAATTTTGTATAAAAAAATCATTAACTTAAATTTTCATTTCTTAACTTAAGTTTGTCCATAGGCATTAACTTAATTTTTCAAAAGGCATCACTTTTTTTTTTCATTGACATAAATTAAAATTCTTTCATTAACTTAAATTTTTCATTGGCTTCAAATTTTACATTAACTTAAAATTTTCATCAACTTAAATCTAACATATTGAGGTGGTATCAATTCTTCTTAAAAGAGGTACCGGGTGGAGGTGGGTCCTCATCTTTAAAAATTATTATTTATTTTTTCAAAATTTGCTAAATACAATTTTAAGCATTAAAATTAACTTATTCAAAATTGGTTAGTATGAGTACCATAAAAGCAACGTCCGATCTTTCAATATTTTACCAATTAAAAAAAATGCCTGGTAAAATATGGAAATTTCACGTGTGACTCGGGATAGGGTTCTGGACACCCTATAGCAAATGGCCTTCTATATTATTAACTTTAATTAAATTTATTCTCTTATTAGGGATTAGCATTCTTGTATGTATATAAAAGTTTGTTATAGGTATCTAAAGTTTCCACTGAGTAGATTGATGAAACGACAAAAAAGTAGGAAAATAGCTTTCTTTTTCTCTCAATAATGGCGTCACCTTGACTTAAAACTTAGCAGAAAAACCTAAAATAAGGCTTGTTGCCACTCAGTACTTTAAATTTTTTTGCAACTGAGACGTTCGTATAGATACATTACCTTATAAAGAACATGACTTCATAGCCCAGTTACTAAAACGACAAGTTACTGGGCTATGAAGGCATTTTACCACGATATTGTAGGTTCGATCCCCCGACCTAGTAAAAGAAATCTAGAAAAATAACTCTAAAATAATATACTTTAGTTTCCTATCCATAGATGGCACCACCATCTTAAACTAATTCTCAAATATAAACTTAAAAAAATAGCTTCAATTCCATAACACTAGATGGCGCCACCAAGACATTAAACTTTCCTGTAAAACCAAAACTAACCAGTGTTGCCACTCCTTCTAAACTAAACACTAAAGGCAATACACTCATTCCTAATGTGACGTCGGATTTCAATCATTCATAAAAATAATGTTTCCTTTCAGCAGCAACTCTATTTCAACTCAACTCTCTCTTGCAAAACCAAAACTAAAAAGTGTTGCCACCCCTTCTAAACTAAACTAATGAATACCCACTGTGACGTCACAAACTACAGCCTATAACGAAACCAAAACTAAAGCAAGAGGTAAACAACTCAACTCGACATCAAATGACGTCATCAAGGTCGTCCATCCCTGGCTCCGGACCCCCAATTTCTATCTACTCACAGATCAAGCCGAAACAGAAAAAAAGGTGATCTGTAATGAATGCCAAAAAGAATTTGCCGACCAAACGGTATAGTGGTTAGCGTGCTAGTTTCTAGACCGCGAGGTTGCGGGTTCGAGTCCCGTGTAAGGCATGGGTGTTTGTAAATGTATATTGGCTTGTCTAATGACGAATGTTTCGGCGCATTATAGCCCTCGTGTTGCTGACGGCGCCAGATAATCTGAAAACAACCAACCAAGCCAAAAAGAATTTGTAACTGTCAGCAATCTGTATCGCCATCAAAAAATACGACACCCAGAATATTACTCAAGACTACATTCAAAAGAAAAAAGGTTTTCGTGTGATGTGTGCCACAAATATTTTGTCACCAAAATTGGTGTGTCACGTCATAAGAAGAAAGTGCACAAGATAGACATTACTGGAGAATGTAAAGATGCAGAAATCTCAAGCAATTCTCAAAACAATAAATGTGATGTCTGCAGTAAAACTTATAGTAGCTATTTTAACCTGAAAAGACACCTCAAAATAAATCATCATTTGAAAGTCCCTTCTAAAATTATTAAAGGAATGAAGTGTTCAGAATGTGATTCGAGCTTTTCTTTAAAACAATCATTTATTGAACACCTTATGACAACACATGAGTTGTCTGTTCAGATCGAAAAGATTGAATTTGAAAACATTGAGGATTTTGAAACCTGGAAATGCGATATAGAAAAAAAATCATTAAGTTTCTTTCGTCTGGAAAAAAGCTCCACAACAAGCCAAGGTTTCAATAACAAATCCTACATGTGCCACGGAAGTGGAAACTTTAATAGTAAAGCCACAGAAAAACGCCACTTGAAGATTGGAGTTACTAATAAGATCGGATACTTTTGCCCAGCCAGTATTTTTGTGCACGGAAAAAGGGCTGGAAAATCCTTTCCTGCCAAAATAAAATATATATCCTCTCATATCGGCCATAAATGTGAAATTGGCAAACTTAATCTGTCTAAGCCAGAAAAGGAGCAAATTGCTGGACAATTGTTATCTGGTGTGCCACATGTAAATGTTCTAAACAAGATTTCAGAGAATGCCAGTCCTACAAAGCGATTAGCTGTCACCAACCTCCAGGATCTAAGAAACATCTCCAAAGAATATGGAGTAGACTCCCATGTCATTCGTTTCATCAATGATGTAGATTCAGTAAATGCATGGGTTGAACAGATGAGGAATTCCGATTAAAATCAGATTTTACAACCCCTCAGGGGGTTTACTTTCTCAAAGTAAATACGGGCTTCACAACCCCGGGGCGCCCCAGTGATCTATCCCTTCTTCTGTTTTACCTTCTTTTTTGGGTTCTGTATTTATTGTTTGGCTTCTCTTCCTTCCCTCGTTGTCCCTCAGGGGGTTTACTTTCTATAAGTAAATACGGGCTTCACAACCCCGGGGCGCCCCAGTGATCTATCCCTCCTTCTGTTTTATCTTCTCGTTTTGGTTTTGTATTTATCGTTTGACTTCTTTCTTCCCTCGTTGTGATTACCTCTTCAGAGGTGAGGGCTCCCCTTGAGAAGCTTTGTGCCGCTCTGTTGCCATCAGCTTCTCTCGGGCATTTAATCACCCACGTGTTTGCCGTGCGTGGAGACCCGTGTCTCTGGAAAGGGGGATCCTGGTAGTTGAGGGGCGACATACTGTCCCAATACACTACTTTGGCCCTTGCTTCAGATAAACGGGAGGTGCACATTGGTCCCGTGTGTATCAATCGGCTGGTCGTCCGACTTCGTCGGCGGCTAGGGATCAAGCGTCCGGCTCGTCTGCTGGGAATCTCGTTAAGGGTGGAGACTTCTACAGAGACGAGTCGTTCGCGTATAGGTACTGGACAGCCCGGTAGTGTTATGCCGTGCGCAATAGTTTAGTTGATGTTTTCTTTTCCTTTCTTATTTTATTGCTTGCCGGTATTCACTATCCCCGATATCGAGGACTCCATGGTGGGTGGGACTCTAGTGCCCGAATCTTTTATCCCTACTTTAATGGAAATTAAATCTTCTTCTTCTTCTCTCCCTAGTGGGGAGCAACATTGTCCTGAACCTTTGCTACAAACTCGTGCAAAATTCTTCGTTGTGCATCGTCAGGAGGGCTCCTTTGAGAAGGTCTCTCCATTTCTTATTGAAAAAACTTTAAAATCGTTGGTTGGTGATACGACTTCAGTTAAAAAACTGAGGTCCGGGGATTTACTTGTTGAAGTTCGCAATCATCAGCAAGCTAAGAACATTCTAAAGATTGAAAATTTTGGTTCACTCCCGGTTACGGTGAAGGAACATGGTTCCCTTAACAAATCTCGTGGTGTTGTGTCTGAATCAGACTTATACCATACAGCGGAGGACGAGATACTTGATCACCTTCGTGATCAGCATGTTTCAGCCGTCCACCGCATTACAATACGCCGAGATGGGAACATAATACCTACCAAACATCTAATTGTCACTTTTGATTTACCCACTTTGCCGTCTCATGTGAAGGCGGGGTACCTGAATTGCCATGTCCGTCCGTATATTCCAAACCCACTTCGCTGTTTCAAGTGCCAAAAATTTGGCCACTCTCAAACAGCGTGTCGTGGGGAAACGGAAACATGCGCGCGTTGTGCAGCTACTGGACATGACAGTGCTGATTGCAAAGCACCCGAGAAGTGTGTCAATTGCAATGGCACGCATCCGTCATACTCTCGATCATGTCCACAGTGGGTAAAAGAAAAAGAAATCCAGACCGTGCGTGTGAACCAGAATTTATCCTACTTTGATGCTAGGAGACTAGTTGATTCTAGGACCCCTAAAACTGGTGTTGATTACGCTGATGTTTGTAAAAAAACTTTCAGCAGTAAAAGCACCCAAACGGAAACCCCTGTATCACCTCTTGTTAAGTTGCCTCAAAAGTCATCTGTAGAGGTAACAAAACGACCAACGAATGTTAAAAAATCCTTAGCTAAATCAAAAGCTTTACCAACAATAAAATTAAAATCTGCCAAAGGAGGACTTTCTCGAGAGAAGCCCTCTAACCCTTTTAATATCCTTCGTTCATTTAGAGATGCGGATGTGGTGAATCTTCACCCATCTGATGATGACGAAGATATTAGTGAAGAGCCTGATCCCCATTTAAATTTGACCTTAAATAAGTAATGGCTTCTTTTGTTTCTTGGAACTGTCGCGGTTTTAGGTCTAGGAAGGATGATGTGAAGAACATTATTTCACTTTACCATCCAGCATGTTTGGCCCTTCAAGAAACCTTCTTGAAGGATTCATATATATCCAAGATCCGTAGGTATAGCTGCATTAGAAAAGATGTTAGCCGTAGTAATACAGTGTCTGGAGGAGTATGTCTTTTTATTTCTCATGATTATCCCAGCACTGTACTCACACTGCGCACATCTCTACAGGCTGTGGCTGCGAGACTTCATTTTCAGTCCCTTCTCACAGTCTGTTGCCTATACCTACCGCCACATGCTATCATCCGCCAAGAGGAGCTAAATGATCTGATAGACCAGCTTCCAGCTCCATTTATATTGCTTGGTGACCTTAATGGACACAGTACTATGTGGGGTAATGATAATACGAACCTTTGTGGGTTTGTTTGTTTGTTTGAGTTTTTATGGCGAAAAGGCAGCACAAGGGCCATGCTGCGCCAAACAAACGATAAAAGAAACAATGATGGAGGATGAATTATAAATATATGAAAATGGTGAGATGCAATATAAAAGAATTAAAAAACATTAAAAGCTCATTTTAAAAATTATGAAAAAGGTTATCAAAGTCTAAAAATAGATATGATTAAAAACACTAGATGTGATGTAGGAAACCGATCACTCTTAGAAAAGCAAAAAGATTTGGATGGGGGTTATCCCCAATCAAATCTTCAAGTTTTAAAATGGTACTTTTAAAAAATTTAAGACGTTGTGAATAAAATTTTGGACATGAAATTAAAATATGGTGCACAGTAATATCGCAACGACAAATATCACAAACAGGCGAGTCTTCTCCCAGTAGTAAATGTCGATGCGAGAATCGGGTGTGACCAATGCGCAGACGAGTCAGTTTGACATCTGTCCGACGCATTGGATTTACTGGCCACATATGAAGATGATTTTTAATGCTGTGAAGTTTGTTGTTGGTTTGCAAATCCCATGCTTCTTGGCGCAAAGAAAAAATAAACTTATGAATAGATGATTTAATGTCTTGGTAGGGGACTGGCTGCTGAAACGGGATTGAAGCCGATTTAGCAGCAGAGTCAGCCAATTCATTTCCTGAGATACCTACGTGACTAGGTACCCAGCAAAATAAAATCACAAAACCTTTCCTCTCAAGTTTGTGTAACAGAGATAATATGTCAGGAGCTATTGGATGACATATGTTATTAAAGTGCTCCAGGCTTGTTAAAGCACTTAAGCTATCGCTGTATACACAAAACTTGCGATGGGAGCAGAATGAAATATGTAGCAAAGCACAAAAAATTGCCACCATCTCAGAAGTAAAAACCGAGCAGGATTTATGAAGCGTGAAGCTAACTGTGTAAGTGTCAGACACAACACCACAGCCAACACGTTCACCTGCTTTTGATCCATCAGTATAGACTGCATGATAATCACTATACTGAGATCGGTGTAAACAAAAGATCTTCTGCAAAATTTCTGGGGCAGTGTCTGCTTTATAATGCATCGCAAAGGGATTTAAAAAGTGAAATGATGGAATATCCCATGGAGGAAAGATCTGAGAATTAGCCAGCTGGATATCTAGGTCACTTAGAGCTGCATCCGACAGAACAGATTGAGCTCTTTCAGAAAATGGGCGAATGCTAGATGGACGTGCATTATATAGCCTACCAAGATATGCGTCAAGACTCGAATTCCGTAAAGGATGAGAAGGATCAGATTTTATTCTACAGTAGTAGTTAGCGCTTAACTTTTTACGTCTAAGGTCAAGTGGGAGTTGACAACACTCTGTTAACAGACTCTCAATGGGTGAGGTGCGAAATGCACCTAAACAAATACGGGCAGCAGTATGGTGGACGGTATCCAATCTGCGCAGAAGAGATGCTCCTGCAGAACCATACGCAACGCATCCGTAGTCAATACGAGACAGGATAACTGAATTGTATATACGCAGCAAAGAAGTGCGGTCCGCTCCCCAAGAAGTATTAGAAAGCACCTTGAGAATGTTAAGTGACCTATCGCACTTCTTGCGCAAGGACAATATATGAGGGAGAAAATTCATCTTGTTGTCGAAAATGACTCCCAGATACCTTATCTGATTGACAACAGGGATGGGCGTGTTGCGTATGTGGATTACAGGGTCGGGGTGAAGACCCCTCCTCCTACAGAAATGGACACAACTGCTTTTAGATGGTGATAGTTTATGGCCGTTTTGTTCACACCATTCTACAAGTCTGTTAACAGCAGTTTGTAATTGACGTTCAATTAAGCGCATGTTTGATCCTTGACATGAGATTTGCAAATCATCAACATATAAAGTTCCATGAACAAAGGATGAAAGGACATGAAGGATGTTGCTGATATGAAGATTAAAAAGGGTGACACTTAAAACACAACCTTGAGGAACTCCCTCAGATTGGTTAAAATAATTAGAAAATGAAGCTCCAATGCGAACTCTAAAAACACGAGATGATAAAAAATTTTGAATAAAAAGGGGCAGATTACCCCTAAAACCAAAATTAAATAGAGTTTGCAGGATACCATATCGCCACGTATGATCATACGCCTTCTCAATGTCGAAAAAAATTGAAACTAGATGATTCCTTTGCACAAAGGCATTGCGGACATCTGTTTCTAGTTTCACAATGTTATCAAGAGTGGACCGTCCTCGTCGGAACCCACTCTGGAAAGGTGATATACATTTATCTTTTTCTAACATGTAAGAGAGTCGGACGTTTACAATACGTTCAAAGGTCTTACAGAGGCAGCTCGTTAAGGCTATCGGTCGATAGCTCAGAGGATCCTTGGGATCCTTTCCAGGTTTCAGAATGGGGATTACAGTAGCTTCCCGCCACAAGGTAGGAAAGATGTTCTCCTTCCAGATTCTATTAAAGAGAAAAAGGATGTTAAAAAGAGAATCTGGACTTAAATGGCGAAGCATTTGGTAACTGATCCCATCTGGACCTGGACTGGTGTCATGTGCTTTAGATAAAGCACTCTTCAATTCGTACATCTTAAGGTCACAGTTGTAGGAATATTCAATATTGCTTTTGAAATTAATTCCAGTCCGTTCAGCACGATTCTTAGTCACAAGAAAAGAAGGACTATAAGAATCGGAACTGTATACACTTTCAAAAGTTTCACCGATAATGTTAGCAATATCCTCAGGGGATGAGAACACAGCAGCTCCGGTTTGAAGTATCGGGCAAGAATATTCCGGATACAAACCGTTGGCTGCTCTAACCTTCTTCCACAACTGCTTGCTTGATGTTTTAGATGTAATTGAAGAGACATAACTTATCCAAGAATCCTTTTGACTCTGACGTCTAACTCTACGAGCAAATGCCTTAGCCTTTTTAAAGGCGATAAGGTTTCCTGTAGTTGGGTATCTGCGGAAGATACCCCATAGCTTCTTTTGTTTCTTGTATGCAGACTGACAGTCTGCATTCCAGTATGATTTACAGTGCCGCAGTGTTCTAGGTGATGTCTTAGGAATCGAGGAGTCAGCAGCATTTAAAATTGCTTCAGTGACATTTTGGACAGCAGTATCAACATCCTGACTGTCCACCATTGTTCCTGTTATAACAGCCAACTCAGTATATTTATCCCAATTCGCCCTATGGTATTTATATGTAGGTAGACGGCTGTTCACACTACTTCTACCATTATGGGTTGGTTGGTTGGTTGGGGTTTTATGGCGCAAGAGCTACACAAGGGCTATACTGCGCCAAACAATTGTATTTATATTCCAAAAAGTAAAATTTTTAAAAATATACAGATTAAAATAGTACAGAAAATATAAGACTACCATTATGGGAAATGAGAATAGGGAAGTGATCACTGTTATGTAGATCACTTCCAACAGCAAAATTCAAGTATGGCAAAGGGAACAAATGGCTAAGTCAAGTGAATGGAATGTTCTAGTGGGTTCATGAAAATAGGTTTTATCCTCATTATTCAGGAGACAGAGACAGTGATCAGATAACAACTTTTCAATCTGTCTCCCACGAGGGTTCGTATTATCATTACCCCACATAGTACTGTGTCCATTTAGGTCACCAAGCAATAGAAATGGAGCTGGAAGCTGGTCTATCAAGTCATTCAGCTCCTCTTGACGGATGATAGCATGTGGCGGTAAGTATAGGCAACAGACTGTGTTTGTTTGTTTGTTTTGGGTTTTATGGCGCAAAGGCAACACAAGGGCCATGCTGCGCCAAAACAAAGGATAAAAGAAAAACTATGATGAAAGATGAATTATAAATATGATGAGAGGTGACATAATATAATTTAAGAATGTTAAAAACACATTTCTAAAATGATGTTAATAAAATTTTTAAAAATGGAAATGTTTAAAAAACTAGATGTGATTTAAAAACCCGATTGATCTTAAAAAAGCAAAAAGATTTGGATGGGGAGTTTCCCCTATCAAATCCTGAAGACTTAAACTAGTACTCTTAAAAAACCTAAGACGATGTGATTGAAACTTAGGACAAGAAATTAAAATATGAGACACAGTAAGATCGCAACGACAAATATCGCAAACAGGTGGATCTTCTCCCAGCAATAGATGTCGATGCGTCAATCGGGTGTGACCAATGCGCAGACGAGTCAGTTTGACATCTGTCCGACGCATTGGATTAACTGGCCATTTAAGAAGATGATTTTTGATAAAATGAAGTTTGTTATTAACCTGCAAATCCCATGTTTCTTGACGTAAGGATAATATAAACTTGTGAATTGAGGTCTTAATATCTTGGTAGGGAACTGGCTGCTGCAGCGGAATTAAAGCCGCTTTAGCAGCAGAATCAGCCAATTCATTTCCTGAAATTCCCATGTGACTAGGTACCCAGCAGAACAAAATAGTAAACCCTTTCCTCTCAAGTGTGTGTAACTTTGCCAAAATATCAAAGGCAAGTGGATGGCTATTGTTCTTAAATTGCTCAAGACTTGACAAGGAGCTTAAACTGTCAGTATACACACAAAATTTGCGATTGTGGCAGAGTGAGATATGCAGCAGTGCACAAGAAATTGCTGTCATCTCAGAAGTGAAAACCGAGCAGGATTTATGAAGTGTAAAAGCGACTGTGGATGTGTCGGACACAGTACCACAGCCAACACGTTCACCTGCTTTGGATCCATCAGTAAATACTGCTTCATAGTCAGCAAACTGAGAGCGGTGATCATAAAAGATTTGTTGCATAATTTCTGGGGCAGTGTCTGCCTTGCAATACATCGCAAATGGATTGAGAAAGTGGAAAGATAGAATATCCCACGGTGGAAAGGATTGAGTGGTAAATGTTTGGGTAACTACGTCACTTAGAGCTGCATCCAACAAGATGGATTTCGCTCTTTCAGAAAATGGTCGGATGTTAGATGGACGAGCATCATATAATCTACCAAGATAAGCATCAAGTCTCAACTTACGTAAAGGGTGAAAAGGATCAGACATAATTCTACAGTAGTAGTTGGCGCTTAATTTTTTACGTCTCAAGTCAAGTGGAAGTAGACTACACTCTGTCAACAGACTTTCAATGGGTGAAGTGCGAAATGCACCTGAACAAATACGGGCAGCAGTGTGATGGACAGTATCCAATCTTCGTAGAAGGGATACTCCTGCAGACCCATACGCAACGCATCCGTAGTCAATACGGGATAAGATAACCGAATTGTAAATACGCAGCAAAGAAGTGCGATCAGCACCCCAAGATGTATTTGAGAGTACTTTGAGGATATTAAGCGATTTATCGCACTTCTTGCGCAAGGACAATATATGTGGGAGAAAATTCATCTTATTGTCAAAAATGACTCCCAGATACCTTATTTGATTGACAACAGGGATGGGCGTGTTGCGTATGTGGATTTCAGGGTCAGGGTGAAGACCCCTCCTCCTACAGAAGTGGATGCAACTGCTTTTAGATGGTGACAGTTTATGGCCGTTTTTGTCACACCATTCTACAAGTCTGTTAACAGCAGTTTGTAATTGACGTTCAATTAAGCGCATGTTTGATCCTTGGCATGAGATTTGCAAATCATCAACATACAAAGTTCCATGAACAAAGGGTGAAAGGACATGAAGGATGTTGCTAATGTGAAGGTTAAAAAGGGTGACGCTTAAAACACAACCTTGAGGGACTCCCTCAGATTGATTAAAATAATTAGAAAATGAAGTTCCAATACGAACTCTAAAAACCCGGGATGATAAAAAGTTTTGAATAAAAAGAGGTAGATTACCCCTGAAACCAAAATTAAATAAGGTTTGCAGGATACCATATCGCCACGTATGATCATACGCCTTCTCAATGTCGAAAAAGATTGAAACTAGATGATTCCTCTGCACAAAGGCATTGCGAACATCTGTTTCTAGTTTCACGATGTTATCAAGAGTGGACCGTCCTCGTCGGAATCCACTCTGGAAAGGTGAAATACATCCATCTTTTTCCAACATGTAAGAGAGTCGGGCGTTTACAATACGTTCAAAGGTCTTACAGAGGCAGCTCGTTAAGGCTATCGGTCGATAGTTCAGAGGATCCTTGGGATCCTTTCCAGGTTTCAGAATGGGGATTACAGTAGCTTCCCGCCACAAGGTAGGAAAGATGTTCTCCTTCCAGATTCGATTAAAGAGAAAAAGGATGTTAAAAAGAGAATCTGGACTTAAATGGCGAAGCATTTGGTAACTGATCCCATCTGGACCTGGACTGGTGTTATGTGCTTTAGATAAAGCACTCTTCAATTCGTACATCTTAAGGTCACAGTTGTAGGAATATTCAATATTGCTTTTGAAATTAATTCCAGTCCGTTCAGCACGATTCTTAGTCACTAAAAATGTAGGACTATAAGAATCGGAACTGGATACACTTTCAAAAGTTTCACCGATAAGGTTAGCAATATCTTCAGGGGAAGAGAACACAGCAGCTCCGGTTTGAAGTATCGGGCAAGAATACTCCGGATACAAACCGTTGGCTGCTCTAACCTTCTTCCACAACTGTTTACTTGATGTTTTAGATGTAATTGAAGAGACATAACTTATCCAAGAATCCTTTTGACTCTGACGTCTAACCTTACGAGCAACTGCCTTTGCCTTTTTAAAGGCGATAAGGTTTCCTGTAGTTGGGTATCTGCGGAAGATACCCCATAGCTTCTTTTGTTTCTTGTATGCAGACTGACATTCTGCATTCCAGTATGGTTTACAGTGCCGCAATGTTTTAGGTGAAGTCTTAGGAATAGAGGAGTCAGCAGCCTTTAAAATTGCTTCAGTGACATTTTGGACAGCAGTATCAACATCCTCACTATCCACCATTGTTCCTGATATAATAGCCAACTCGGTAAATTTTTCCCAATTTTTCCTATGGTATTTATATGTAGGTAGGCGGTTGGTCACGCTACCATTACCAGTATGAGAAATGAGAATAGGGAAGTGATCACTGTTATGTAGATCACTCCCAACAGCAAAATTCAAGTATGGCAAAAGTAGAGGGGAACAAATGGCTAAGTCAAGTGAATGGAATGTTCTAGTGGGTTCATGGAAATATGTTTTCTCCTCGTTATTCAGGAGACAGAGACAGTGATCAGATAGCAACTTTTCAATCTGTCTCCCACGAGGGTTCGTATTGTCATTACCCCACATAGTACTGTGTCCATTAAAGTCACCGAGCAGTAAAAATGGTGCTGGAAGCTGATCAATAAGGTCATTCAGCTCCTCTTGGCGGATGATAGCATGTGGCGGTAGGTATAGGCAACAGACTGTGAGAAGGGACTGGAAATGAAGTCTCGCAGCCACAGCCTGTAGAGATGTGCGCAGTGTGAGTACAGTGCTGGGGTAATTATGAGCAATAAAAAGACATACTCCTCCAGACACTGTATTACTACGGGTAACATCTTTTCTAATGCAACTAAGAGCCAGGAGAATTGCTTGGGCTTCCGCTGTAAATATAGAGCTGCACGGATTCAGCTCCATGGACAGGGTGACATCATCCGAAACAGCAGCTGAACCCACATGACTCTGGCTCTTCGACCCATCAGTGTAAAACGCTTTGAAGTGTGAAAAATGGTTACGGTGATGATAAAATATGTTTTTAAATGCAATGCTAGGTACTTCACCTTTCTTAAAATTTGAGAATAGATTTAAAACAGTGACTTCATGATGATGCCAGGGTGGAATAATGGAAGTGAGGGGGCGAACACGAAGGTTGTCTACCCTATGAGACGCAAGAATTTCTCTGATTCTCAATGAAAATGTTGGGATGGAAGATGAGCGTGCGTTAAAAAGTCTTTCATATTTAGGTTTAAAAATATGACCAGAAAGTGGATGTGAAGCATTGGTTTTTATTTTAAAATAAGTGTTTAAGCAAAGCTTATCTCACCTAAGCGCCAGAGAGGGTTCCGTGCATAATGTGTATAAGCTTTTGACTGGTGATGTACTGAATACTCCTGATGCGATCCTGAGACCATGATGGTGAACAGGATCCAGGAGTATCAAAGCCGATTTTCTGGCTGATCCGTACACCACCGAGCCGTAGTCGAGTTTAGAACGTACCAGGCATCTGTAGATTCTCAACATGGAGGTGGTATCAGCACCCCAGGAAGTGTTTGAGAGGACTTTCAGAAGGTTTAATGTTTTATTGCACTTTATTTTCAATTTCTTGATATGCGGAAGAAACGTGAGCTTAGAATCAAAAGTAACCCCAAGAAATTTTGTTTCTGGAACAACAGGAATTTGTAGTCCGTTTAAATATATTTCTGGATGAAGATGTAGCTCACGTTTCCTGCAAAAGTGCATGGCAATAGTTTTTTCAGAGGAGAACGTAAATCCATTGCTGTTAGCCCAATCAGTAACCCTTCTGATAACAAGTTGTAATTGCCTCTCTAGAACCGACATGTTTGCTGAGGCGCACATCATCTGAAAGTCATCGACGAATAACGTACCAGACACTGAGGGTGGTAAACAGGTCAGTATGTCGTTGACCTTAACGATGAAAAGGGCGCAGCTCAATACACTTCCCTGGGGAACACCTTGCTCTTGAATGAACTCATCAGACAAGGTTGAGTTTATTCGTACTTGGAAGACTCTTCGTGAAAGGAAGTTTTCAATGAAGAGTGGTAGATTTCCTCGAAGCCCTAAATTATGCAGGTCTCTGAGGATACCATACCTCCAAGTACGATCATAAGCTTTCTCCATGTCAAAAAATACAGATACCAGATGATTCCGCTTGACAAAAGCTTCTCGAATTGATGTTTCGAGGAGAAGAAGATTGTCGACAGTGTTGCGACCGCGACGAAAGCCACTCTGAAACCGAGAGAGATAATTGTTGGATTCGAGATGGAAAAGAAGACGAGCATTTACCATTTTTTCCAATAGCTTGCAAAAACAACTAGTTAGAGCTATTGGACGATAACTCGAGGGATTCTTGGGATCCTTACCAGGTTTAACAATTGGTATCACAAGAGCTCGCTGCCAAGTGGATGGAAATATATTTTCTCGCCAAATGCGGTTAAATAGTTTCAATACAAGCTTCAGCTGGAGTGGCGGTAGATGTTTCAGCATATAATAGTGTATTTCATCTGGCCCCACGGCAGAGTTATGGGTACCAGCCAATGCGTTAATTAATTCCGCCATAGTGAAATCAGAGTTATAATCTTCTATATAAGTCGAAGTAAAATTTAATCTTTTTCTCTCAGCATGAAGCTTGATTGAGGCAAACGGCTCCTTGTAATTCGAATTGCTAGATACCATAGCAAAAGCACTAGCAAGGGTGTCAGCTATTTCTTTAGGATCTGAAACAATTCCCTGGTTATTCTCCAAGATTGAAACAGAGGAACTGGGATATCGGCCATTGATTTTGTTGACCTTGTTCCAGACCCTTTTAGAAGATGTTGAAGATGTTATGGTACTGACAAAAATCTGCCAAGAATCCCTCTGACTACGCCGTCCTAATCTTACGAGCTTCAGCTCGCGCTCTCTTAAGGGGTCTAGGAACCTTTAAATGAGAAAATAAAACCAATTTTTTTTATGACGTCATATGATAAAGCCGATTGTTTTCTTGTATATAAAACAAACCGCTTTTTGATATTACATTTTTTAATGAAGTTATGGATAATTTTCTAACACCCACTTTAGTTTTGGTTTCCGTTTTATCGTCTGCTTTATTTTGTTTTTCGCATTTTGTAGAACATAAAAACTGTAAAGCTTATAATTATTTCTTTTTACGTTGTAGAAGTATGCATGCAACTCAACTCGTTCGTTAACATTCAGTGGTTGCTTAAAAGCATTTTGTTTAATATCAAAACGCGCACGTTTTTTGAAAACTTAATTTCGAGAATTCTTTATTCAGCTATATATTTTAAATTGTTTGACATATTATCTTTAATGATGGATAATAATTGCAAATACAAGCGTCCATGCAGACCGAAGAAGCGTAGATTTCATGGAAATAAATATGCAACACTTTCCAATACTACCAAGCGAAAGGTAATTAGTGCTTCAGAAAAAAAGCTAGTAACATCAAATGATAAAATTGAAGCTACGAACAGTCATTTTGATGGTTATCGCCTAATTGATATTGCTTCTTTTCTGGACCAAATAAATGAACATTTGTCATGCAAGAAATGTGGAAGTGCTATTAAAATACAAGAAGTTTTGATAGTAGGAATGTCTTCGAAGTTTGAAATCAACTGTGCAAGTTGTGAAAACATTTCATCCTTCAGAAGTTGCCCCGTGCTTGGTAAGAATAATAGTGTTGCCGAAGTAAATAGAAGAGCTGTTTATGCCATGCGTTGCATTGGACAAGGTTACCAAGGACTTGTAACTTTCTGTGGAGTCATGGATTTACCACAACCTTTGTCCCGGAAGTCCTATGATGTTGTCGTTCAACGCCTTGTGTTAGCTTCCAAGAATGTTGCAACCAACTCGATGAAAATCGCTGCTGTCGAGCAATGCAACAAAACAGGAAGCAACTCAATTGTCGTAAGTGGTGATGGTAGCTGGAAGACACGTGGCCACACCTCAAACATTGGTGTATGCACCATTATTGGGGATTTGTCCGGGAAGATTATCGACGCTGAAGTGATGTCGAAATACTGTAAAGGTTGCGATAATTGGAAAGGAGTTTGTTTGTTTGTTTGTTTTGGGTTTTATGGCGCAAAGGCAACACAAGGGCCATACTGCGCCAAAACAAAAGATAAAAAAAACTAGGATGGAAGATGAATTATAAATATGATGAGAGGTGACAGAATATAATTTAAGAATGTTAAAATCACATTTCTAAAATGAAGATGTTAATAAAATTTTAAAAATGGATATGTTTAAAACATTAGATGTGATTTTAAAAACCCGATTGATCTTAAAAATGCAAAAAGATTTGGATGGGGAGTTTCCCCAATCAAATCTTGAGGACTTAAATTGGTACATTTAAAAAACCTAAGACGATGTGACTGAAACTTTGAACAAGAAATTAGTTGGTTGGTTCGATTTTTCTGGCGCAAGGGCTTCACGTGGGCCATACTGCGCCGAAAAAATTTATCTAAATCTACCATGTTAAAAATAAACGATTAAAAATATATTGATCAACAAAGGGTAAAAGATTTGAAATAAAATTCTAAATCAAGTAATAAAATCCAATCTCAAGTAAGAATCTAAAAAGATTTTCATGTGGGGGTGAACTTAAAAGAGATGATAATGGAGGATGATTAATTTTAAAAAATCTCAATCTGATGGCGTTAAAAGCTGGACATTCATTTAAAATATGAAACACAGAACTCCACAGGTGTTGCATGTGGGGGCATCTTCTGCCAGCAGAAGATGCACATGGGTAAAACGAGTGTGGCCTATTCTAAGACGGGTCAGGAGCACTTCCCTTTTCCGAGATAGCTGAATGGGCGCGAATCCGGAAATTGAGGGCTGAAACGAACGCAGCTTGTTAGCTGTCTGTGCATCCCACATGGCCTGCCAAGTGAGAGACAGAGCAGTGTCACAAGCTTTATATGCGTCGTCAGGGCAGAGCCAAGTGCTCCTAGGTCCACTTGCAGTTCGAGCTATTATGTCTGCGCGCTCGTTACCCATGATCCCCACATGACCTGGGATCCAACAAAAAAGAACATTAAAACCTCTATCTAAAAGTGTTGAATGAATCTTTAAAATATCTAAAATAAAAGGATGGGTCTGGCTGAGTGGATTACTTAACGCATCTAAACAGCTCTTCGAATCTGTATAAATAATCCACTGGCTATGGCCTTGCTGTAAAATATATTGCAAGGCCAAGAAGATAGCCAGGGACTCAGCTGTAAAGATGGAGCAGCTTTGATGCAGCTCACGTGAGCAGATGTTATCGTTGTAAACTGCAGCTGCTCCGACATGTCCCTGGCTTTTCGACCCATCCGTATACATTGCTTTAAAATTTGAAAAGTTATGCCTATGGTAATAAAACAGCTGAGTAAATATTACATCTGGTGTTTCACATTTTTTAAAATTACCAAATACATTTAAAACTTTGATGTTATGAGGATGCCAAGGTGGTTGTGTGAATGTGAGAGGACGAATCCTGAAATTATCAATATTATGAGATGTAAGAATTGAATGAATTCGCAATGAAAATGATGGAATGCAAGATGGGCGTGAGTTAAAAAGTCTCGTATGAGATGGACTATAAATATTATGAGAGAGAGGATGACGTGAGTGACTTTTAATTTTAAAATAAAATTTTAAAGACAGCTTGTCTCGTCTCAGTTTCAAAGGTTGCTCCAAACATATATTAAGTACACTTGGAATTGGTGATGTACGGAAGGCTCCCGACGCGATTCTGACACCTTGGTGGTGGACAGGGTCAAGGAGCATCAACACCGATTTTCTGGCGGATCCGTACACCACAGAACCATAATCAAGTTTGGAACGAATAAGGCATCTGTATATTCTCAACATGGAGGTGGTATCAGCACCCCAGGAAGTGTTAGATAGCACTTTCAGAAGGTTCAGAGCTTTGGTGCACTTTACTCTCAGATGTTTTATATGAGGCAGGAACGTGAGCTTCGGATCGAAAATGACCCCAAGAAACTTCGTTTCTGATACAATAGGTATCTGAGCCCCATTTATAAAAAGCTCAGGGTCGTTATGAAGCTCACGTTTCCTGCAGAAGTGCATGGCCACGGTTTTTTGTGCATTGAATGCAAAGCCATTTTGATTAGCCCAGTCCGAAATCCTTCTGATGGCAATTTGAATCTGTCTTTCAATAAGAGACATGTTTATTGAGGCGCACGATATTTGAAAGTCGTCGACGAAAAGCGAACCAGACACTGCAGGTGGTAGGCAGGTCATAATGTCGTTAACTTTGATGATAAACAGTGCGCAGCTCAATACACTTCCCTGGGGAACGCCTTGCTCCTGAACAAACTCATCTGATAAGACAGAGTTGACGCGTACTTGGAAGACTCTCCGAGAAAGGAAATTCTCAATAAAGAGTGGTAAATTTCCTCTGAGACCTAAATTATGAAGGTCTCTGAGGATACCATATCTCCAAGTACGGTCATAGGCTTTCTCCATGTCGAAAAATACAGACACCAAATGGTTCCGCTTGACAAATGCCTCCCGAATGGATGTTTCAAGGAGGAGCAGGTTGTCAAGTGTACTTCGTCCACGACGGAAACCACTTTGAAACCGAGAGAGACAATTGTTGTGTTCCAAATAAAAAAGCAGACGAGCATTGATTAATTTTTCTAATAGTTTGCATAAGCAACTAGTTAAAGCTATTGGTCTGTAGCTGGAAGGACTCTTAGCGTCTTTATCTGGCTTGACAATCGGAATTACAAGAGCGCGATGCCATGTTGACGGAAATTTGTTTTCCCGCCAGATTCTATTATATAGCTTGAGAAGGAACTTGAGTTGGAGAGGCTGGAGATGTTTCAGCATACTATAATGGATTTCATCATGACCAACAGCTGAGCCGCGAGTATTTGACAGAGTTCGCATTAACTCAGCCATGGTGAAATCAGCATTATAGTCTTCCAACTCGGTAGATGAAAAATTTAGTTTAGTTTTCTCAGATTTGCGTTTGATAGAGGCGAACGGCTCTTTTGCGAACGAGTCAGCCAGAGTATCAGCAATACCTTTAGGGTCTGAAACAATACCCAGATCTGTTTCCAAGACAGAAATAGAGTGTCTTGGGTATTGGCCCTTGATTTTATTTACTTTGTTCCAGACCCTTTTAGAAGAGGTATCCGATGTTATAGTGCTGACATAACGCATCCAAGAGTCCTTCTGGCTACGCCGGCGGATCCTACGAGCTTCAGCTCGGGCACATTTTAAGGCGATGAGGTTGGCTTCAGTGGGACATCGGCGAAAAATGCCCCAAGCCTTCCTCCGCTTTTTATGTGCATTTTTACAGTCGTGATTCCACCATGGTTTTGGAATTTTCGATAGATTTGTAGATGTTATAGGAATGGAAAAACGAGCAGCTTCCAATATGGCACGGGTGATAGAATTTACCGCTTCATCGATATCGTCTTGGTTCACCATCTCGTCAGAGATATCGACGAGGGAAGAAAACTGTTCCCAATCTGCTGATTCAAATATAAAACGAGGAGCGCGAACAGAGGGAACAGCACCAACTCCTAGCATCTCCAGACGGACGGGGTCCCTCAGGGGGTTTACTTTCTCAAAGTAAATACGGGCTTCACAACCCCGGGGCGCCCCAGTGATCTATCCCTTCTTCTGTTTTACCTTCTTTTTTGGGTTCTGTATTTATTGTTTGGCTTCTCTTCCTTCCCTCGTTGTGGTTACCTCTTCAGAGGTGAGGGCTCCCCTTGAGAAGCTTTGTGCCGCTCTGTTGCCATCAGCTTCTCTCGGGGATTAAATCACCCACGTGTTTGCCGTGCGTGGAGACCCGTGTCTTTGGAAAGGGGGATCCTGGTAGTTGAGGGACGACATACTGTCCCAATACACTACTTTGGCCCTTGCTTCAGATAAACGGGAGGTGCACATTGGTCCCGTGTGTATCAATCGGCTGGTCGTCCGACTTCGTCGGCGGCTAGGGATCAAGAGTTCGGCTCGTCTGCTGGGAATCTCGTTAAGGGTGGAGACTTCTACAGGGACGAGTCGTTCGCGTATAGGTACTGGACAACCCGATAGAGTCATGCTGTGCGTAACAGTTCTGTTGATATTTTGTTTTCTTTTATGATTTTTGTTGTTTGCCGGCAGGCTCTATCCCCGATAATGAGGACTCCATGGTGGGTGGGACTCTAGTGCCCGAATCTTTTATCCCTACTTTCATGGAAAGTAAATCTTCTATTTTTTCTCCCCCTAGTGGGGAGCAACAACGACAAGTATCTTCATCAAGTCAAATGTCACTTAAATTCTTTATTGTACATCGAGTGGAGGGTTCTTTTGAAAAGGTGTCTCCTTTTCTAATTGAGAAAACTTTAAAATCGTTCGTTGGAGATACAGCTTCAGTCAAAAAACTGAAGTCTGGAGATCTGTTAGTGGAAGTCCGCAATGATCAACAAGCCAAAAGCATATTAAAAATCGACAATTTTGGAACATTCCCTGTAACTGTTACAGCCCATGGATCACTTAATAAATCTCGTGGTGTTGTGTCCGAGTCGGACCTTTACCATACAGCGGAGGACGAGATTCTTGACCACCTACGCGATCAACACGTTTCGGCCGTCCACCGCATAACAATACGACGAGACGGGAATACCATCCCCACTAAGCATTTGATCCTAACTTTTAACTTACCCACTTTACCGTCGCACGTAAAAGCCGGATATCTGAATTGCCAAGTACGTCCGTATATTCCGAACCCACTACGCTGTTTCAAGTGCCAGAAATTTGGTCACTCGCAAACAGCTTGCCATGGGAAAACGGAAATATGCGCACGTTGTGCAGGTATTGGACATGGTAGTGCTAACTGCAAAGCACCCGAGAAGTGTGTCAATTGTGACGGCACACATCCGTCATACTCTCGATCATGTCCACAGTGGGTAAAAGAAAAAGAAATACAGACAGTACGAGTAAACCAAAATAAGTCGTATTTCGATGCTAAAAAAATTGTTGAATTGAGGACTCCACGCGTTGGTGTTGCTTATGCTGATGTTTTGAAAAAAACATTCAGCAGCAAAAGCACACAAACAGATTCTCCAGTATCTTCTCTTGTTCAAATACCTCAACGATCATCTACTGAGGTTTTAAAACGACCAACGATTTTAAAGAAATCTTTAGCAAAATCAAAAGCTTTGCAGACACTGAAGCTAAAATCTGCCAAAGGGGGACCTTCTCGAGAGAAACCCTCCAATCCTTTTACTATCCTTCGTTCCTTTAGGGAGGCAGATGTGGTGAAACTTCACCCATCTGATGATGATGAGGATATTAGTGAAGATCCTGACCCCCCTTTTAAATTTGCATCAAGTAATTAATGGCTTCTTTTGTTTCTTGGAACTGTCGCGGTTTTAGGTCTAGGAAGGATGATGTGAAGAATATTATTTCACTTTACCATCCAGCATGTTTGGCCCTTCAAGAAACTTTCTTGAAGGATACTTATATATCTAAGATCCGTAGGTATAGCTGCATTAGAAAAGATGTTACCCGTAGTAATACAGTGTCTGGAGGAGTATGCCTTTTTATTTCTCATAATTATCCCAGCACTGTAATCACACTACGCACATCTCTACAGGCTGTGGCTGCGAGACTTCATTTACAGTCCCTTCTCACAGTCTGTTGCCTATACTTACCGCCACATGCTATCATCCGCCAAGAGGAGCTGAATGATTTGATTGACCAGCTTCCAGCTCCATTTCTATTGCTTGGTGACCTTAATGGACACAGTACTATGTGGGGTAATGATAATACGAACCCTCGTGGGAGACAGATTGAAAAGTTGTTATCTGATCACTGTCTCTGTCTCCTGAATAATGAGGAGAAAACCTATTTTCATGAACCCACTAGAACATTCCATTCACTTGACTTAGCCATTTGTTCCCCTATACTTTTTCCATATTTGAATTTTGCTGTTGGAAGTGATCTACACAACAGTGATCACTTCCCTGTCCTCATTTCGCATGCAGGTAGTAGTAGCGTGACCAACCGTCTACCTACTTACAAATACCATAGGGCAAATTGGGATAAATTTTCTGAATTGGCTGTTATAACGGGAACAATGGTGGACAGTGAGGATGTTGATACTGCTGTCCAAAATGTCACTGAAGCAATTTTAAATGCTGCTGACTCCTCCATTCCTAAGACATCACCTAGAACACTGCGGCACTGTAAACCATACTGGAATGCAGACTGTCAGTCTGCATACAAGAAACAAAGGAAGCTATGGGGTATCTTCCGCAGATACCCAACTACAGGAAACCTTATCGCCTTTAAAAAGGCAAAGGCTGTTGCTCGCAAGGTTAGACGTCAAAGTCAGAAGGATTCTTGGATAAGTTATGTCTCTTCGATTACATCCAAAACATCAAGCAAGCAGTTGTGGAAGAAGGTTAGAGCAGCCAACGGTTTGTATCCGGAATATTCTTGTCCGATACTTCAAACCGGAACTGCTGTGTTCTCTTCCCCTGAAGATATTGCTAACCTTATCGGTGAAACTTTTGAAAGAGTATCCAGTTCCGATTCTTATAGTCCTACTTTTCTAGTGACTAAGAATCGTGCTGAACGGACTGGAATTAACTTCAAAAGCAATATTGATTATTCCTACAACTGTGAACTTAAGATGTACGAATTGAAGAGTGCTTTATCTAAAGCACATAACACCAGTCCAGGTCCAGATGGGATAAGTTACCAAATGCTTCGCCATTTAAGTCCGGATTCTCTTTTTAACATCCTTTCTATGTTTAATAGAATCTGGAAGGAGAACACCTTTCCTACCTTATGGCGAGAAGCTACTGTAATCCCCATTCTGAAACCTGGAAAAGATCCCAAGGATCCTCTGAACTACCGACCGATAGCCTTAACGAGCTGCCTTTGTAAGACCTTTGAACGTATTGTAAACGCCCGACTCTCTTACATGTTAGAAAAAGATGGATGTATTTCACCTTTCCAGAGTGGATTCCGACGAGGACGGTCCACTCTTGATAACATCGTGAAACTAGAAACAGATGTTCGTAATGCCTTTGTGCAGAGGAATCATCTAGTTTCAATCTTTTTCGACATTGAGAAGGCGTATGATCATACGTGGCGATATGGTATCCTGCAAACTCTATTTAATTTTGGTTTTAGGGGTAATCTGCCCCTTTTTATTCAAAATTTTTTATCATCTCGTGTTTTTAGAGTTCGTATTGGAGCTTCATTTTCAAATTATTTTAACCAATCTGAGGGAGTTCCTCAAGGTTGTGTTTAAAGTGTCACCCTTTTTAATCTTCATATCAGTAACATACTTCATGTCCTTTCACCCTTTGTTCATGGAACTTTATATGTTGATGATTTGCAAATCTCATGCCAAGGATCAAACATGCGCTTAATTGAACGTCAATTACAAACTGCTGTTAACAGACTTGTAGAATGGTGTGAACAAAACGGCCATTAACTATCACCATCTAAAAGCAGTTGCATCCACTTCTGTAGGAGGAGGGGT
This sequence comes from Linyphia triangularis, assembly GCA_963978545.1. NCBI lineage: Eukaryota > Metazoa > Arthropoda > Arachnida > Araneae > Linyphiidae > Linyphia > Linyphia triangularis. The sequence continues at coordinate 18,344,853 of OZ021730.1, forward strand.
CTTCACCCTGACCCTGAAATCCACATACGCAATTCTCCCATCCCAGTTGTGAATCAGATAAGATACCTGGGAGTTATCTTTGACAATAAGTTGAATTTTCTAACACATATTTTATACTTGCGCAAGAAGTGCGAGAAATCGCTTAATATCCTCAAGGTACTCTCAAATACATCTTGGGGTGCTGATCGCACTTCTTTGCTGCGTATTTACAATTCAGTTATCCCCTCAGGGGGTTTACTTTCTCAAAGTAAATACGGGCTTCACAACCCCGGGGCGCCCCAGTGATCTATCCCTCCTTCTGTTTTATCTTCTCGTTTTGGTTTTGTATTTATCGTTTGACTTCTTTCTTCCCTCGTTGTGGTTACCTCTTCAGAGGTGAGGGCTCCCCTTGAGAAGCTTTGTGCCGCTCTGTTGCCATCAGCTTCTCTCGGGCATTTAATCACCCACGTGTTTGCCGTGCGTGGAGACCCGTGTCTCTGGAAAGGGGGATCCTGGTAGTTGAGGGACGACATACTGTCCCAATACACTACTTTGGCCCTTGCTTCAGATAAACGGGAGGTGCACATTGGTCCCGTGTGTATCAATCGGCTGGTCGTTCGACTTCGTCGGCGGCTAGGGATCAAGCGTTCGGCTCGTCTGCTGGGAATCTCGTTAAGGGTGGAGACTTCTACAGGGACGAGTCGTTCGCGTATAGGTGCTGGATAACCCGGTAGTGGCATACCGTGCGCAACAGTTGTGTTCCCTTTTTCCTTTTTTAGTTATTTTTGTTGCTTGCCGGTATACACTATCCCCAATATCGTGGACTCCATGGTGGGTGGGATTCTAGTGCCCGAATCTTTTAAAATACTCTTATGGAAACTGCAGCTTCTTTTTCTTCTCCTCCTAGTGGGGAGCAACATTTACCTGACTCTTTGCAACAAATTCGTGCAAAATTCTTTATTGTCCATCGCCAAGAGGGCTCCTTTGAGAAAGTCTCTCCATTTCTCATTGAGAAGACATTAAAATCGTTGGTTGGTGATACGGCTTCAGTGAAAAAACTGAGGTCCGGTGATTTACTTGTTGAAGTTCGCAACCATCAGCAAGCCAAGAACATAATAAAAATTGAAAATTTCGGTTCACTCCCGGTTACTGTGAAGGAACATGGTTCCCTTAACAAATCTCGTGGTGTTGTGTCTGAATCAGACTTATACCATACTGCGGAGGACGAGATACTTGATCACCTTCGTGATCAGCATGTTTCAGCCGTCCACCGCATTACAATACGCCGAGATGGGAACATAATACCTACAAAACATCTAATTGTCACTTTTGATTTACCTACTTTGCCGTCTCATGTGAAGGCGGGGTACCTGAATTGCCATGTCCGTCCTTATATTCCGAACCCACTTCGCTGTTTCAAGTGCCAGAAATTTGGCCACTCTCAAACAGCGTGTCGTGGGGAAACGGAAACATGCGCTCGTTGTGCAGGTACTGGACATGATAGTGCTAATTGCAAAGCACCCGAGAAGTGTGTCAATTGTAATGGCACACATCCGTCATACTCTCGATCATGTCCACAGTGGGTAAAAGAAAAAGAAATCCAGACCGTGCGAGTGGGCCAAAATTTATCCTACTTTGATGCTAGGAGACTAGTTGATGCTAGGACCCCCAAAACTGGTGTTGCTTACGCTGATGTTTGTAAAAAAACTTTCAGCAGTAAAAGCACCCAAACCGAAATCCCTGTATCACCTCTAGTTAAGTTGCCTCAAAAGTCATCTGTAGAGGTAACAAAACGACCAACGATTGTTAAAAAATCCCTGGCTAAATCAAAAGCTTTGCAAACAATCAAATTAAAATCTGCCAAAGGAGGACTTTCTCGAGAGAAGCCCTCTAACCCTTTTAATATCCTTCGTTCATTTAGAGATGCGGATGTGGTGAATCTTCACCCATCTGATGATGACGAAGATATTAGTGAAGAGCCTGATCCCCATTTAAGTTTTAATATAAATAATTAATGGCTTCTTTTGTTTCTTGGAACTGTCGCGGTTTTAGGTCTAGGAAGGATGATGTGAAGAACATTATTTCACTTTACCATCCAGCATGTTTGGCCCTTCAAGAAACCTTCTTGAAGGATTCATATATATCCAAGATCCGTAGATATAGCTGCATTAGAAAAGATGTTGCCCGTGGTAATGCAGTGTCTGGAGGAGTATGTCTCTTTATTTCTCATGATTACCCCAGCACTGTACTCACACTACGCACATCTCTACAGGCTGTGGCTGCGAGACTTCATATACAGTCCCTTCTCACAGTCTGTTGCCTATACTTACCGCCACATGCTATCATCCGTCAAGAGGAGCTGAATGACCTTATTGATCAACTTCCAGTACCATTTTTACTGCTCGGTGACTTTAATGGACACAGTACTATGTGGGGTAATGATAATACGAACCCTCGTGGGAGACAGATTGAAAAGTTGTTATCTGATCACTGTCTCTGTCTCCTGAATAATGAGGAGAAAACCTATTTTCATGAACCCACTAGAACATTCCATTCACTTGACTTAGCCATTTGTTCCCCTCTACTTTTGCCATACTTGAATTTTGCTGTTGGAAGTGATCTACATAACAGTGATCACTTCCCGATTCTCATTTCCCATAACGGTAGAAGTAGTGTGAACAGCCGTCTACCTACATACAAATACCGCAGGGCTAATTGGGACAAATATACTGAGTTGGCTGTTATAACAGGAACAATGGTGGACAGTCAGGATGTTGATACTGCTGTCCAAAATGTCACTGAAGCAATTTTAAATGCTGCTGACTCCTCGATTCCTAAGACATCACCTAAAACACTGCGGCACTGTAAATCATACTGGAATGCAGACTGTCAGTCTGCATACAAGAAACAAAAGAAGCTATGGGGTATCTTCCGCAGATACCCAACTACAGGAAACCTTATCGCCTTTAAAAAGGCTAAGGCATTTGCTCGTAGAATTAGACGTCAGAGTCAGAAGGATTCTTGGATAAGTTATGTCTCTTCAATTACATCCAAAACATCAAGCAAGCAGTTGTGGAAGAAGGTTAGAGCAGCCAACGGTTTGTATCCGGAATATTCTTGCCCGATACTTCAAACCGGAGCTGCTGTGTTCTCTTCCCCTGAAGATATTGCTAACCTTATCGGTGAAACTTTTGAAAGTGTATCCAGTTCCGATTCTTATAGTCCTACATTTTTAGTGACTAAGAATCGCGCTGAACGGACTGGAATTAATTTCAAAAGCAATATTGAATATTCCTACAACTGTGACCTTAAGATGTACGAGTTGAAGAGTGCTTTATCTAAAGCACATAACACCAGTCCAGGTCCAGATGGGATTAGTTACCAAATGCTTCGCCATTTAAGTCCAGATTCTCTTTTTAACATCCTTTTTCTCTTTAATCGAATCTGGAAGGAGAACATCTTTCCTACCTTGTGGCGGGAAGCTACTGTAATCCCCATTCTGAAACCTGGAAAGGATCCCAAGGATCCTCTGAGCTATCGACCGATAGCCTTAACGAGCTGCCTCTGTAAGACCTTTGAACGTATTGTAAACGTCCGACTCTCTTACATGTTAGAAAAAGATAAATGTATATCACCTTTCCAGAGTGGGTTCCGACGAGGACGGTCCACTCTTGATAACATTGTGAAACTAGAAACAGATGTCCGCAATGCCTTTGTGCAAAGGAATCATCTAGTTTCAATCTTTTTCGACATTGAGAAGGCGTATGATCATACGTGGCGATATGGTATCCTGCAAACTCTATTTAATTTTGGTTTTAGGGGTAATCTGCCCCTTTTTATTCAAAATTTTTTATCATCTCGTGTTTTTAGAGTTCGCATTGGAGCTTCATTTTCTAATTATTTTAACCAATCTGAGGGAGTTCCTCAAGGTTGTGTTTTAAGTGTCACCCTTTTTAATCTTCATATCAGCAACATCCTTCATGTCCTTTCACCCTTTGTTCATGGAACTTTATATGTTGATGATTTGCAAATCTCATGTCAAGGATCAAACATGCGCTTAATTGAACGTCAATTACAAACTGCTGTTAACAGACTTGTAGAATGGTGTGAACAAAACGGCCATAAACTATCACCATCTAAAAGCAGTTGTGTCCATTTCTGTAGGAGGAGGGGTCTTCACCCTGACCCTGAAATCCACATACGCAACACGCCCATCCCTGTTGTCAATCAGATAAGGTATCTGGGAGTCATTTTCGACAACAAGATGAATTTTCTCCCTCAAATATTGTCCTTACGCATGAAGTGCGATAGGTCGCTTAATATCCTCAAGGTGCTTTCTAATACTTCTTGGGGAGCGGACCGCACTTCTTTGCTGCGTATTTATAATTCAATTATCCTGTCTCGTATTGACTACGGATGCGTTGCGTATGGTTCAGCAGGAGCATCTCTTTTGCGGAGATTGGATACCGTCCACCATACTGCTGCCCGTATTTGTTTAGGTGCATTTCGCACCTCACCCATTGAAAGTCTGTTGACAGAGTGTTGTCAACTCCCTCTTGACCTTAGGCGTAAAAAGTTAAGCGCTAACTACTACTGTAGAATAAAATCTGATCCTTCTCATCCTTTACGGAATTTGAGTCTTGACGCATATCTTGGTAGGCTATATAATGCACGTCCATCTAGCATTCGCCCATTTTCTGAAAGAGCTCTATCTGTTCTGTCGGATGCAGCTCTAAGTGACCTAGATATCCAGCTGGCTAATTCTCAGATCTTTCCTCCATGGAATATTCCATCATTTCAGTTTTCAAATCCATTTGCGATGCATTATAAAGCAGACACTGCCCCGGAAATTTTACAGAAGATCTTTTGTTTGCACCGATCTCAGTATAGTGACTACCATGCAGTCTATACTGATGGATCCAGGGCGGGTGAACGTGTTGGCTGTGGTGTTGTGTCTGACACATCCACAGTCAGTTTCACGCTTCATAAATCCTGCTCGGTTTTTACTTCTGAGATGGTGGCAATTTTTTGTGCTTTGCTGCATATTTCTTTCTGCTCCCATCGCAAGTTTTGTGTATACAGCGATAGCTTAAGTGCCTTAACAAGTCTGGAGCACTTTAACAACATGTGTCATCCAATAGCTCCTGACATATTATCTCTGTTGCACAAACTTGAGAGGAAAGGTTTTGTTATTTTATTTTGCTGGGTACCTAGTCACGTAGGTATCTCAGGAAATGAATTGGCTGACTCTGCTGCTAAATCGGCTTCAATCCCGTTTCAGCAGCCAGTCCCCTACCAAGATATAAAATCATCTATTCATAAGTTTATATTTTCTTTGCGTCAAAAAGCATGGGATTTGCAAACCTGCAACAAACTACATACCATTAAAAGTAATCTTCAAATGTGGCCTGTAAATCCAATGCGTAGGACTGATGTGAAGTTGACTCGTCTGCGCATTGGTCATACCCGATTTACTCACCGACATTTATTACTGGGAGAAGATCCGCCCATTTGTAATCTGTGTCAATGCAGTATGACTGTGCATCATATTTTAATTTCATGTCCCAAGTTTCATCCTCATCGTCTTCAATTTTTTAAAAGCACAACTTTAAATCTACAAGATTTGGTTGGGGAAAATCCCCATCCAAATCTTTTTGCATTTTTAAGAGCAATCGGGTTTTTAAATCATATCTAATGTGTTTGTTCATATCTAGTTTTAAACCTTTTAAACCACTTCTTTTTTTTTAAAATGAGTTTTAACACATTTTATTCCTTTTATAATATCATATCTTACCTTCATCTATTTATAACTCATCACCCATTCTAGATTCTTTTATCGTTTGTTTGGCGCAGCATGGCCCTTGTGTTGCCTTTGCGCCATAAAACAACAAATAAACAAACAAATACAATTCAGTTATCTTATCTCGCATCGACTACGGATGCATTGCGTATGGTTCTGCAGGAGCATCTCTTCTGCGCAGATTGGATACCGTCCACCATACTGCTGCCCTTATTTCTTTAGGTGCATTTCGCACCTCACCCATTGAGAGTCTGTTAACAGAGTGTTGTCAACTCCCACTTGACCTTAGACGTAAAAAGTTAAGCGCTAACTACTACTGTAGAATAAAATCTGATCCTTCTCATCCTTTACGGAATTTGAGTCTTGACGCATATCTTGGTAGGCTATATAATGCACGTCCATCTAGCATTCGCCCATTTTCTGAAAGAGCTCAATCTGTCCTGTCGGATGCAGCTCTAAGTGACCTAGATATCCAGCTGGCTAATTCTCAGATCTTTCCTCCATGGGATATTCCATCATTTAATTTTTTAAATCCATTTGCGATGCATTACAAAGCAGACACTGCCCCAGAAATTTTGCAGAAGATCTTTTGTTTACACCGATCTCAGTATAGAGACTATTATGCAGTCTATACTGATGGATCCAAAGCAGGTGAACGTGTTGGCTGTGGTGTTGTGTCTGACACATCCACAGTCAGTTTCACGCTTCATAAATCCTGCTCGGTTTTTACTTCTGAGATGGTTGCAATTTTTTGTGCTCTGCTGCACATTTCTTTGTGCTCCCATCGCAAGTTTTGTGTATACAGCGATAGCTCAAGTGCTTTAACAAGCCTGGAGCACTTTAATAACATATGTCATCCAATAGCTCCTGACATATTATCTCTGTTACACAAACTTGAGAGGAAAGGTTTTGTTATTTTGTTTTGCTGGGTACCTAGTCACGTGGGGATTTCAGGAAATGAATTGGCGGACTCTGCTGCTAAAGCGGCGTCAATCCCGTTTCAGCAGCCAGTCCCCTACCAAGACATAAAATCACATATTCATAAGTTTATTTTTTCTTTGCGTCAAGAAGCATGGGATTTGCAAACTAGCAACAAACTTCATACCATTAAAAACCATCTTCATATGTGGCCAGTTAATCCAATGCGTCGGACAGATGTCAAACTGACTCGTCTGCGCATTGGTCACACCCGATTCACGCATCGACATCTATTGCTGGGAGAAGATCCACCTGTTTGCGATATTTGTCGTTGCGATCTTACTGTGCACCATATTTTAATTTCATGTCCAAAATTTTATTCTCATCGCATTCAATTTTTTAAAGGCACAGTTTTAAACCTACAGGATTTGGTTGGGGAAAACCCCCATCCAAATCTTTTTGCATTTCTTAGAGTAATCGGGTTTTTAAATCATATCTAATGTTTATAATCATATCTATTTTTTAAACTTTGATAAACTTTTTCATAATTTTTAAAATGAGCTTTTAATGTATTTTAATTCTTTTATATCGCATCTCACCATTTTCATATATTTATAATTCATCCTCCATCATTGTCTCTTTTATCGTTTGTTTGGCGCAGCATGGCCCTAGTGCTGCCTTTGCGCCATAAAACCACAAACAAACAAACAAACCAGACGGACGGGGAAGTGATCACTGTGGAAGAGATCCCGTCCGACATGAAACGACCAGAGATGTAGGAGAGATGGAGAACACAAGACAAGATCGATGGCGTGAAACGTCCTCGACGGGGTGTGGAAGTGTGTATGTTGCCCATTATTTAGAAGACACAGATTTTGGTCATCTATCATTTTTTCGACTTGTCTTCCACGTTGATTTACATCTGGGCTACCCCAAAGAGGACTGTGACCATTGAAATCCCCCATTAAAATAATAGGGGGTGGAAGCTGGTCACAAAGCCTGTCTAATTCTGATTGTCGGATGTTACGATTAGGGGGGAGATAGATTGAGCAAACTGTTACTAATATATTTTTCACAGCGACTCTAACGGCAACAGCTTGTAAGTTGGTAGAGAGCGATAGCGGGGTGGATGGATTGCTATTATATGTAAATATAGCAACACCACCGCTAGCTCGGTCGCCGCTGATATAGTCCTTACGTAGGGGACTATACCCCCTAACAAGAGAGCTCTGAAAAGGCTTCAAGAGCGTCTCTTGCAAACAGAAACAGACAGGTTTGTGTAAATCTACGAGGTGTTTTATATCTACCGAATTTTGGTGGAAACCGCGACAATTCCAAGATAACATATTGAATTTTACTTGGAAAGATTAGCGATCCGCCGGTCGAGTGACCTGCTTCTTGGTTGAAGAAGCTTAGGGGTCTCGAGGCCTGGGTCGACCTCCATGTCACCTGGGTCAAGACCCGAGATGACATCAGTTTCATCTTCCGATGACTCAGATGGTCCAGATTTCTCTTCCTTTGCTTTAGCTTTCTTCTTTGTATTCTGTTGGATTTTTGATTGTATTCTGTTTTTCAAAGCTTCTCCGGGTTTATATGATTGCTTTGTATCAGATAGTTTCTTATTTTTTGGAGGTTTTATAGGAGTTTTTTTAGGATTTATATTTGATTTTGAATTTCCGGGAATTGGGTCTGTTTGAACAGAAAAGGTACTGTGTTTGGCGAGAGGGAAAAAGCACTTAAGTAGCTGTTCGGGTGACATTTGAGTATTTGGGATATGAATATCTGTTTGAGTGGCCATAGACTTTACTTGAGTTGGTTTGGAGGCAGTTGCTTTAGCTATTGTTTTGGCCATAGAATTTTCTATTGTAGTTTCATAGAGAGTTCGGGCTTCCGGATACGAGATGTTATTGTGGGTCTTAATTTCCTGGATATTCTTTTCTTTAATGTATGTTTTGCACGTTCTGGAAAAAGATGGATGGTTTCCAGAGCAGTTTACGCAGGTGGGCTCAGCCTTGCAGCCTTCGCTCAGATGTTCAATGCTGCCACACACTGCGCAAACTTCGTGATCACTTCTGCATGTGTTTTTGGAATGCCCGAACTTCTGACATTTAAAGCACCTCAATGGATTCGGGATGAAAGGTCGTACGGGACAACTTAGGTAGCCAGCAGTTATTCTATTAGGGAGGTTAGGAGTATTGAAAGTAAGGATAATGTGTTTGGTCTTTATTATATTGTTGTCCCGTTTGATAGTAATACGGCGTATATCTGTGACCCCTTGGGGGGAGAGTTCTCTTAGTATTTCGGAATCTTCAACATGTTGAAGATCCGATTCAGATATTACGCCTTGACTAGAATTGAGGGCTTTATGTGGTGATACAGTTATTTGGATAGTGCCTATTGTTGTTGCAGAGAGTAAATATTGAGATTGTCTCGGATCTTTAGTTTCGATAAGGAAGTCACCCGATCTTAGCTTCTTAATTGCTTTTGGCTCGTTGCCACAGATACCTTTTATCCCTTTTTGAATGAAAAAAGGGGACATTTTTCCTAATTCACCGGATTCGGAATGAACTATTATGAAAGACGGAACATTAAGTGGAGTAGCTTGTTTTTTTGTTGCATTATTGTCATCAATATCGATTGGTCGTTTTATTTGTTGAAGTTGGGGATTTAGGCCTCCCGTGGGGCTGGATAAAGAAAAAGCCATCATAAAATAAAGAAATAGAAATTCGGACACTAGAATCCCACCCACCATGGAGTCCTCGATATCAGGGATGGTGCACACCGGCAAGCAACAAAACCAAGAAAAAGAAAAAAAATAGTAACTAAACTATTACGCACGGCATAACACCATCAGGTTATGTAGTGTCTATACGCAATCGGCTCGTCCCTGTAGATGTCTCCACCCTTAACGAGATTCCCAGCAGACGAGCCGGACGCTTGATCCCAAGCCGCCGACGAAGTCGGACGACCAGCCGATTGATGCACATGGGACCAATGTACACCTCCCGTTTATCTGAAGCAAGGGCCAAAGTAGTGTATTGGGACAGTATGTCGTCCCTCAACTACCAGGATCCCCTTTTCCAGGGACACGGGTCTCCACGCACGGCAAACACGTGGGTGATTTAATCCCCAAGAGAAGCTGATGGCAACAGAGCGGCACAAAGCTTCTGAAGGGGAGCCCTCACCTCAGTTGAGGTAATCACAATGAGGGAAGGAAGAGAAAACAAACGATAAATATAAAACCCAAAATGAGAAAGTACAAACAGACGAAGGGTTAGATCACTGGGGCACCTCGGGGTTGTGAAGCCCGTGTTTACTTATAGAAAGTAAACCCCCTGAGGGGAACAAGAAATTAAAATATGAGCCACAGAAAGATCGCAACGACAAGTATCGCAAACAGGTGGGTCTTCTCCCAGCAATAGGTGTCGATGCGTCAATCGGGTATAAACAATGCGCAGACGAGTCAGTTTGACATCTGTCCGACGCATAGGATTAACTGGCCATTTACGAAGATGATTTTTGATAAAATGAAGTTTGTTATTAACCTGCAAATCCCATGTTTCTTGACGTAAGGATAATATGAACTTGTGAATTGATGTCTTAATATCTTGGTAGGGAACTGGCTGCTGCAGCGGGATTGAAGCCGCTTTAGCAGCAGAATCAGCCAATTCATTGCCTGAAATTCCCATGTGACTAGCTCCAGACTTGACAAAGAACTTAAACTGTCAGTATACACACAAAATTTGCGATTGTGGCAGAGTGAGATATGCAGCAGCGCACAAGAAATTGCTGTCATCTCAGAAGTGAAAACCGAGCAGGATTTATGAAGTGTAAAAGCGACTGTGGATGTGTCGGACACAGTACCACAGCCAACACGTTCACCTGCTTTGGATCCATCATTAAAAACTGCTTCATAGTCAGCATACTGAGAGCGGTGATCACAAAAGATTTGTTGCAAAATTTCTGGGGCAGTGTCTGCCTTACAATACATCGCAAATGGATTGAGAAAGTGGATAGATGGAATATCCCACGGTGGTTTGTTTGTTTGTTTGCGGTTTTATGGCGCAAAGGCAACACAAGGGCCATGCTGCGCCAAAACAAAGGATAAAAGAAAAACTAGGATGAAAGATGAATTATAAATATGATGAGATGTGACATGATATAATTAAAAAATATTAAAAACACATTTCTAAAATGATGAAGAGGTTAATAAAATTTAAAAAATGAATATGTTTAAAACAGCTAGATGTGATTTAAAAACCCGATTGATCTTAAAAAAGCAAAAAGATTTGGATGGGGAGTTTCCCCAATCAAATCATGAAGACTTAAACTAGTACTCTTAAAAAACCTAAGACGTTGTGATTGAAACTTAGGACAAGAAATTAAAATATGATACACAGTAAGATCGCAACGACAAATATCGCAAACAGGTGGATCTTCTCCCAGCAATAGATGTCGATGCGTCAATCGGGTGTGACCAATGCGCAGACGAGTCAGTTTGACATCTGTCCGACGCATTGGATTAACTGGCCACATATGAAGATGGTTTTTAATGGTATGAAGTTTGTTGCTAGTTTGCAAATCCCATGCTTCTTGACGCAAAGAAAAAATAAACTTATGAATATGTGATTTTATGTCTTGGTAGGGGACTGGCTGCTGAAACGGGATTGACGCCGCTTTAGCAGCAGAGTCCGCCAATTCATTTCCTGAAATCCCCACGTGACTAGGTACCCAGCAAAACAAAATAACAAAACCTTTCCTCTCAAGTTTGTGTAACAGAGATAATATGTCAGGAGCTATTGGATGACATATGTTATTAAAGTGCTCCAGGCTTGTTAAAGCACTTAAGTTATCGCTGTATACACAAAACTTGCGATGGGAGCACAAAGAAATATGCAGCAGAGCACAAAAAATTGCAACCATCTCAGAAGTAAAAACCGAGCAGGATTTATGAAGCGTGAAACTGACTGTGGATGTGTCAGACACAACACCACAGCCAACACGTTCACCTGCTTTGGATCCATCAGTATAGACTGCATGATAGTCTCTATACTGAGATCGGTGTAAACAAAAGATCTTCTGTAAAATTTCTGGGGCAGTGTCTGCTTTGTAATGCATCGCAAATGGATTTAAAAAATTAAATGATGGAATATCCCATGGAGGAAAGATCTGAGAATTAGCCAGCTGGATATCTAGGTCACTTAGAGCTGCATCCGACAGAACAGATTGAGCTCTTTCAGAAAATGGGCGAATGCTAGATGGACGTGCATTATATAGCCTACCAAGATATGCGTCAAGACTCAAATTCCGTAAAGGATGAGAAGGATCAGATTTTATTCTACAGTAGTAGTTAGCGCTTAACTTTTTACGTCTAAGGTCAAGTGGGAGTTGACAACACTCTGTTAAAAGACTCTCAATGGGTGAGGTGCGAAATGCACCTAAACAAATACGGGCAGCAGTATGGTGGACGGTATCCAATCTGCGCAGAAGAGATGCTCCTGCAGAACCATACGCAATGCATCCGTAGTCGATGCGAGATAAGATAACTGAATTGTAAATACGCAGCAAAGAAGTGCGATCAGCACCCCAAGATGTATTTGAGAGTACCTTGAGGATATTAAGCGATTTCTCGCACTTCTTGCGCAAGTATAAAATATGTGGGAGAAAATTCAACTTATTGTCAAAGATAACTCCCAGGTATCTTATCTGATTCACAACTGGGATGGGAGAATTGCGTATGTGGATTTCAGGGTCAGGGTGAAGACCCCTCCTCCTACAGAAGTGGATGCAACTGCTTTTAGATGGTGATAGTTTATGGCCGTTTTGTTCACACCATTCTACAAGTCTGTTAACAGCAGTTTGTAATTGACGTTCAATTAAGCGCATGTTTGATCCTTGGCATGAGATTTGCAAATCATCAACATACAAAGTTCCATGAACAAAGGGTGAAAGGACATGAAGTATGTTACTGATATGAAGATTAAAAAGGGTGACACTTAAAACACAACCTTGAGGAACTCCCTCAGATTGGTTAAAATAATTTGAAAATGAAGCTCCAATACGAACTCTAAAAACACGAGATGATAAAAAATTTTGAATAAAAAGGGGCAGATTACCCCTAAAACCAAAATTAAATAGAGTTTGCAGGATACCATATCGCCACGTATGATCATACGCCTTCTCAATGTCGAAAAAGATTGAAACTAGATGATTCCTTTGCACAAAGGCATTGCGGACATCTGTTTCTAGTTTCACGATGTTATCAAGAGTGGACCGTCCTCGTCGGAACCCACTCTGGAAAGGTGAAATACATTTATCTTTTTCTAACATGTAAGAGAGTCGGGCGTTTACAATACGTTCAAATGTCTTACAAAGGCAGCTCGTTAAGGCTATCGGTCGATAGTTCAGAGGATCCTTGGGATCTTTTCCAGGTTTCAGAATGGGGATTACAGTAGCTTCCCGCCACAAGGTAGGAAAGATGTTCTCCTTCCAGATTCGATTAAAGAGAAAAAGGATGTTCAAAAGAGAATCTGGACTTAAATGGCGAAGCATTTGGTAACTGATCCCATCTGGACCTGGACTGGTGTTATGTGCTTTAGCTAAAGCACTCTTCAATTCATACATCTTAAGATCACAGTTGTAGGAATATTCAATATTGCTTTTGAAATTAATTCCAGCCCGTTCAGCACGATTCTTAGTCACTAAAAATGTAGGACTATAAGAATCGGAACTGGATACACTTTCAAAAGTTTCACCTATAAGGTTAGCAATATCTTCAGGGGAAGAGAACACAGCAGCTCCGGTTTGAAGTATCGGACAAGAATATTCCGGATACAAACCGTTGGCCGCTCTAACCTTCTTCCACAACTGTTTACTTGATGTTTTGGATGTAATTGAAGAGACATAACTTATCCAAGAATCCTTTTGACTCTGACGTCTAACTCTACGAGCAAATGCCTTAGCCTTTTTAAAGGCGATAAGGTTTCCTGTAGTTGGGTATCTGCGGAAGATACCCCATAGCTTCTTTTGTTTCTTGTATGCAGACTGACAGTCTGCATTCCAGTATGGTTTACAGTGCCGCAGTGTTCTAGGTGATGTCTTAGGAATGGAGGAGTCAGCAGCATTTAAAATTGCTTGAGTGACATTTTGGACAGCAGTATCAACATCCTCACTGTCCACCATTGTTCCTGTTATAATAGCCAACTCAGTAAATTTGTCCCAATTTGCCCTATGGTATTTATATGTCGGTAAGCGGTTGGTGACGCTACCATTACCAGTATGGGAAATGAGGATAGGGAAGTGATCACTGTTGTGTAGATCACTCCCAACAGCAAAATTCAAGTATGGCAAAAGTATAGGGGAACAAATGGCTAAATCAAGTGAATGGAATGTTCTAGTGGGTTCGTGAAAATAAGTTTTATCCTCGTTATTCAGGAGACAGAGACAGTGATCAGATAGCAACTTTTCAATCAGTCTCCCACGAGGGTTCGTATTATCATTACCCCACATAGTACTGTGTCCATTAAAGTCACCGAGCAGTAAAAATGGCACTGGAAGCTGGTCTATCAGATTATTCAGCTCCTCTTGGCGGATGATAGCATGTGGCGGTAGGTATAGGCAACAGACTGTGAGAAGGGACTGTAAATGAAGTCTCACAGCCACAGCCTGTAGAGATGTCCGTAGTGTTAGTACAGTGCTGGGGTAATCGTGAGAAATAAAAAGGCATACTCCTCCAGACACCGTATTACCACGTCTAACATCTTTTCTAATACAACTATACCTACGAATTTTAGATGTATAAGTATCATTCAAGAAAGTTTCTTGAAGTGCCAAACATGCTGGATGGTAAAGGGAAATTATATTTTTCACATCATCCTTCCTTGACCTAAAACCGCGACAATTCCAAGAAACAAAAGAAGCCATTAATTACTTGATGCAATTTTAAAAGGGGGGTCAGGCTCTTCACTAATATCTTCGTCATCAGATGGGTGAAGGTTCACCACATCCGCCTCTCTAAATGAACGAAGGATATTAAAACGGTTAGAGGGCTTCTCTCTCGAAGGTCCTCCTTTAGCTGATTTAAGTTTGATCGCTTGTAATGCTTTGGACTTAGCTAAGGTTTTCTTCAAAATAGGTGGTTGTTTAATTACCTCCGTAGATGTTCTCTGAGGTAATTTGACTAGACTTGAGGAAGTAGACTCTGTCTGTGTGCTTTGGCTGCTGAAAGTTTTTTTGCAAACATCAGCATAGGCGACACCAACAGAAGGGGTTCTAGCTTCAACAAGTCTTCTAGCATCAAAGTATGACAAATTCTGGTTCACTCGCACGGTCTGGATTTCCTTTTCTTTTACCCACACTGGACATTTCCGATAGTAAGATGGATGGGAGCCATCACAATTAACACACTTTTCAGGTGCCTTGCAATTTGCACTATCATGTCCAGTACTTGCACAACGTGCACATGTTTCCGTTTCCCCACGACAAGCTGTTTGTGAGTGACCATATTTCTGGCACTTGAAACAGCGAAGTGGGTTCGGAACATACGGACGAATAGGGCAATTCAAATAGCCGGCTTTTATATGCGATGGTAATGTGGGCAAATCAAAAGTGAGAATCAAATGCTTAGTAGGTATGATATTCCCTTCTCGACGTATGGTTATACGGTGGACGGCTGAAACGTGTTGCTCACGTAAGTGGTCAAGAATCTCGTCCTCCGGTGTGTGGTAAAGGTCTGATTCAGACACCACACCGCGAGATTTATTAAGGGAACCATGTACTGTCACATTTACCGGGAGTGTACCAAAATATTCGATCTTTAGTATATTCTTCGCTTGTTGGACATTACGAACTTCAACTAAAAGATCTCCAGACTTCAGTTTCTTAACTGAAGCTGTATCGCCAACAAATGATGCCAGAGTTTTTTCTATTAGAAATGGAGATACCTTTTCGAAAGAGCCCTCCTTACGATGAACGATAAAGAATTTTGCTGCAATGTGGTTTGTAAAGTTTTGTCCATGTTGCTCCCCACTAGGGGGAGAAGAAGAAGAAGATTTATTAGCCATAAAAGAAAAGAAATAAAATTCGGGCACTAGTGTCCCACCCTCCATGGAGTCCACAATATCGGGGATAGAGCATCCCGGCAAGCAACAAAAATCATAAAAGAAAACAAAATATCAACAGAACTGTTACGCACGGAATGACTCTATCGGGTTAACCAATGCCTATACGCGACCGGCTCGTCCCTGTAGAAGTCTCCACCCTTAACGAGGTTCCCAGCAGACGAGTCGGACGCTTGATCCCTAGCCGCCGACGAAGTCGGACGACCAGCCGATTGATACACACGGGACCAATGTGTACCTCCCGTTTATCTGAAGCAAGGGCCAAAGTAGTGTATTGGGACAGTATGTCGCCCCTCAACTACCAGGATCCCCCTTTCCAGGGACACGGGTCTCCACGCACGGCAAACACGTGGGTGATATAATCCCCAAGAGAAGCTGATAGCAACAGAGCGGCACAAAGCTTCTCAAGGGGAGCCCTCACCTCTGAAGAGGTAACCACAACGAGGGAAGGAAGAGAAGCCAAACAATAAATACAGAACCCAAAAAAGAAGGTACAACAGAAGAAGGGATAGATCACTGGGGCGCCCCGGGGTTGTGAAGCCCGTATTTACTTTGAGAAAGTAAACCCCCTGAGGGGATCCCACGGTGGAAAGGATTGAGTGATAAATGTTTGGGTAACTACGTCACTTAGAGCTGCATCCATCAAGATGGATTTCGCTCTTTCAGAAAGTGGTCGGATGTTAGATGGACGAGCATCATATAACCTACCAAGATAAGCATCAAGTCTCAACTTACGTAAAGGGTGAAAAGGATCAGACATAATTCTACAGTAGTAGTTGGCGCTTAATTTTTTCCGTCTCAAGTCAAGTGGAAGTAGACTACACTCTGTCAACAGACTTTCAATGGGTGAAGTGCGAAATGCACCTGAACAAATACGGGCAGCAGTGTGATGGACAGTATCCAATCTTCGTAGAAGGGATACTCCTGCAGACCCATACGCAACACATCCATAATCAATGCGAGATAAAATTACAGATTGGTAAATACGCAGCAAAGAAGTGCGGTCAGCACCCCAAGAAGTATTTGAGAGTACTTTGAGGATATTAAGCGACCTATCGCACTTCTTGCGCAAGTATAAAATATGTGGGAGAAAATTCAACTTGCTGTCGAAAATGACTCCCAAGTATCTTATCTGATTCACAACTGGGATGGGAGAATTGCGTATGAGAATTTCAGGGTCAGGGTGAAGACCCCTCCTCCTACAGAAGTGGATGCAACTGCTTTTAGATGGTGACAATGTATGGCCGTTTTGTTCACACCATTCTACAAGTCTGTTAACAGCAGTTTGTAATTGACGTTCAATTAAGCGCATGTTTGATCCTTGGCATGAGATTTGCAAATCATCAACATACAAAGTTCCATGAACAAAGGGTGAAAGCACATGAAGGATGTTACTGATGTGAAGGTTAAAAAGGGTGACACTTAAAACGCAACCTTGAGGAACTCCTTCAGATTGATTAAAATAATTAGAAAATGAAGTTCCAATGCGAACTCTAAAAAAACTCTAAAAATGATAAAAAATTTTGAATAAAAAGGGGAAGATTACCCCTAAAACCAAATTTAAATAGGGTTTGCAGGATACCATATCGCCACGTATGATCATATGCCTTCTCAATGTCGAAAAAGATTGAAACTAGATGATTCCTTTGCACAAAGGCATTACGGTTGGTTGGTTGATTTAAGTTTAACGGCGCAAGGGCAACACGAGGGCCATACTGCGCCAACCAATCGTTAATCAGTTTTAAAATGGATATAAAAAGGTTTCAATCATTATTTAAAAAGTAATAAATAAGAAAAATAACTATTCAAATCAAATGATAAAATCCAATGTCTTGTAAGAAATTAAAAAGATTTTTATGAGGAGGTGAATTTAAAATGTTAAATAGTGAAGGATGATTAGATTTAAAATGCTGCTGTCTAACAGGATTAAAACACGGACATTCATTTAAAATATGGAGAACAGAAAATACAACTCCACAGGTATTGCATGTGGGGGCACCTTCTGCCAGCAGAAGATGCACATGGGTAAAACGAGTGTGGCCTATTCTTAATCGAGTTAGGAGCACTTCCCTTTTCCTGGATTGCTGGATGGGCGCAAATCCGGATATTAAGGGCTGAAACGAACGCAGCTTGTTAGCTGTCTGTGCATCCCACATGGCCTGCCAAGTGAGAGACAGAGCAGTTTTACAAGCTTTATATGCGTCGTCAGGGCAGAGCCAAGTGCTCCTAGGTCCACTTGCTGATCGTGCGTTAGTATCTGCGCGCTCATTACCCATGATCCCCACATGACCTGGGATCCAACAAAAAAGTACTTTAAAATTTCTTACACAAAGAGTGAGGTGAATATTTAAAATTTCTAAAATAAAAGGATGGGTCTGATTCAGTGGATTATTTAGTGCGTCTAAACAACTTTTGGAATCTGTGTAAACAATCCACTGATCATGGCCTTGCTTTAAAATAAACTGCAAGGCCAATAAAATAGCCAGGGACTCAGCTGAAAAAACGGAGCTGCTATGGTGCAGTTCTCTGGACATGATGATATCGTCATGAACTGCAGCAGCTCCTACATGCCCCTGGCTCTTTGACCCATCCGTATAAATTGCCTTAAAATTGGAAAAAGAATTTCTATGATAATAAAATAAATTTGTAAAAATGATGTCTGGTGTGCAGCTTTTCTTAAAATTGCTAAAAATATTAAGAACGATGATTTGATGGTGATGCCAGGGTGGGATGGAAAATGAAATGGGGCGGACCGTAAAATCATCAATGTTATGAGATGAAAGGATGGAGCGAATTCTTAATGCAAATGATGGAATGCATGATGGACGTGCGTTAAAAAGTCGATGATAAAGAGGGTTAAAAATATGTTCTAAAAGAGGATGAGAAGGATGATATTTTACTTTAAAATAGAACTTTAAAGAAAGTTTGTCCCGTCTCAGCCCCAGAGAGGCTTCCAGACAAAGCACGTATAAACTTTGCACCGGTGATGTACTAAATGCTCCTGATGCGATCCTGAGACCTGAATGGTGAACAGGATCCAGGAGCATTAGAGCCGATTTTCTGGCTGATCCGTACACCACCGAGCCGTAGTCAAGTATGGAACGGACCAGGCACCTGTATATCTTTAACATGGAGGTTGTGTCAGCTCCCCAGGAAGTGTTAGAGAGAACTTTCAGGAGATTCAGGACTTTATTGCACTTCAGTTTTAGATGTTTGATATGAGGCAGGAAAGTGAGCTTTGAGTCAAATATTACACCCAGAAATTTAGTCTCTTTGACTATGGGTATTTGCACATCATTTAAAAATATTTCTGGATCATGGTGAAGCTCACGTTTCCTGCAGAAGTGCATGGCTACAGTTTTTTCAGCGGAAAAAGTAAACCCATTCTTATTAGCCCAGTCCGTGACTCTCCTGATAGCGAGATGAAGTTGTCTCTCTATGGTTGACATATTGGTTGAGGCGCATGACATCTGGAAGTCATCAACAAACAACGTGCCTGACACTGCTGGAGGAAGACAGGTCAAAAGGCTGTTGACTTTGATGATGAATAGTGCGCAACTCAACACACTTCCCTGGGGGACACCTTGTTCTTGTATGAACTCGTCAGATAATATCGAGTTGACTCTTACTTGGAAGATTCTCCGTTTCAAGAAGTTTTCAATAAATGATGGTAAGTTTCCTCGCAGACCTAAATCGTGTAGGTCCTTGAGTATACCATATCTCCAAGTACGATCATACGCTTTCTCCATGTCAAAGAATACAGATACCAAATGGTTCCGCTTGACAAAAGCCTCCCGAATTGAAGTTTCCAGGAGGAGCAAGTTGTCAATAGTGCTTCGTCCACGACGAAAACCACTCTGGAACCGAGACAGATAGTCGTTAAATTCAAGATAAAATAGAAGGCGTGCATTAACTAGTTTCTCCAAGAGTTTACAAAAACAACTAGTTAATGCAATTGGGCGGTAGCTTGAGGGATTCTTGGGGTCTTTACCAGGTTTCACAATTGGTATTATAAGAGCACGCTGCCAGTTGGACGGAAATGTATTCTCCCGCCAAATACGGTTAAATAATTTCAATATAAGCTTGAGCTGGAGTGGCTGGAGATGCTTAAGCATTGCATAATGTATACTGTCTGGCCCAACAGCAGAATTGTTGGAACCAGAAAAAGCTTGCATCAACTCAGCCAAAGTAAAATCGGAATTATATTCTTCCGAGGAGGTAGAAGCGAAATTTAACTTTGTTCTCTCAGCTCGAAGCTTATATGATGCGAACGGCTCTTTATAATTGGAATTGCTCGATACCTTGGCGAATGCATCTCCAAGAGTATCAGCAATATCCTTAGGGTCTGAAACAACTCCCTGATGGTTCTCTAAGATGGAGATAGAGTAATTGGGATAACGGCCCTTGATCTTATTGACCTTGTTCCAGACCCTCCTGGAAGACGTTGAGGAAGTTATGGTGCTAACATAATTCCTCCAAGAATCCCTCTGGCTTCGGCGGCGGATCTGACGCGCCTCCGCCCGTGCCCGTTTAAAATTGACTAGATTAGTTGTAGTGGGGCACCTACGAAAAGTACCCCACAATTTTTTTTGCTTCCTATGAGCAAGTCTACAGTTTTGGTTCCACCACGGTTTGGATTGTTTCGGTAGCTTGGTTGATGATACGGGTATAGAAAGGTGAGCAGCTTCAATAATAGCGTTGGTGACCGATTGCACAGCTACATCGATGTCATCCTGGTCCACCATCTCGTCAGAAAGAGAAATGACAGAAGAAAACATGTCCCAATCCGCCCTTTCGATGATGAATCGGGGTTGGCGGATTACAGGAGTAGATGCACCTCCTATATGGTTAAGGACTATAGGAAAATGATCACTATGAAAAGGATCATTTTCCACAAGAAAAATCCAATCAGAAAAAAGAGATGGTGAACACAGGGCGAGATCGATGGCGTGGAAACTCCTCGTTGGGGCGTGGAAGTAGGTATGTTGCCCATTGTTAAAAATACAGAGATGTTGGTCTGTAATTAACTTCTCGATTTGTCTTCCACGATTATTGATGTCAGGGCTACCCCAAAGAGGATTGTGGCCATTAAAGTCCCCAATTAAAATAAAAGGGGGAGGAAGCTGTCCACAAAGCCTGTTTAAATCTGCTTGTCTGATATTAAGATTAGGGGGCAGATAAATGGAACAAACAGTTATTAATTGATGGTGTATGGCGACTCGGACAGCAACAGCTTGAAGGTTGGTCGAGAGCGTTAGCGGGGTGGAAGGATTACTATTCGAAGTAAAAATAGCGACACCACCGCTAGCTCTGTCGCCGGTGACATAGTCCTTCCGGAGAGGACTATACCCCCTAACAAGAGAGCTCTGAAAAGGCTTCAAGAGCGTCTCTTGCAAACAGATGCAAACGGGTTTATGTTCATCAACTAGTTGTTTTATGTCAACCGAATTGTGGTGGAAACCGCGACAATTCCAAGAAAGGAGACTGAATTTTAAGATTTATTAATATCAGTCCGCCTTTCTTTCGACTTGCTCCTATGTTGGAGATGAATAGGATTCTCCAGCCCCAACTCTACCTCCATTTCACCTGAATCAGATAGCCCGGAAATGGCATCTTCTTCCGATGAGGAATCTGATTTAGTAGGATCTATTGATTTTATTTTAGTAGTTTTTTGTTTTAAGGGTAAAGTATTGTTCTCAGGTTCAGCATTTTTTTTGTTTTTTGAGAGCACCTTAAGCTTAAGGGCTTCCCCAGGTTTACTTGTAGATTTTGTTAAGGGTTTAGCTATTGTGGTTAGAGGGGATTCAGTTTGTTGAGGTTTAGTAGATTTAATACAGACTAACTTTGTTTGTATTGCGGTAGTTGTGGTATTAGGTTTGGATACGGATTTGGATGTATTAGGGATTTGCAATTGACAGGGATATGACAGATTTGTTTGAATACTAATGCTATTTGATGGTTTGGGTTGAAGTGCATCCGAGTATGTTTTTTGGCCGGTTTTAGATGGTAATGCCGGCACCATCGCCTTTGCCTCGGCGTAGGACACATTGCTTTCTGCTTTGATGGTTTGAATTTTCTTTTCTCGCTGCCATTCGGGGCACGACCGGGAAAACGCAGGGTGGGCACCATTGCAGTTTACGCAAAGGGCATCTGCGGTGCAATCCCGATCGGCATGGCCAGCAATTCCACATTTAGCACATGTGTCCGGCCTATTGCAAGTGTTTTTAGAATGCCCGAACCGTTGACACTTGAAACAGCGCAACGGATTCGGGATATATAGGCGGATGCGACAGTTTAAATAACCGGCTTTAATAGTTGTAGGTAGAACTGGGGAATCAAAAGTTAGGATTATGTGTTTGGTTGGCAGTATTTCTCCGTTACGTTTTATTGTGATTCGATGAGCCTTCACTACGCCCTGACTGGAAAGTTCAGCGACGAGCTCGGCTTCATCTACACATTGTAGGTCCGTTTCGGAGATAACACCCTGGCTGTAGTTGAGGCTTTTGTGAGGAATTGTTGATACAGGAATAGTAGCGAGAGTTTTAAGGGACATGAGTGATTTTGATTGCAAAGGAGTGGCCGTTTCTATCAAGAGATCTCCAGAACGAAGACGCTTGATATTTTTGGCCTCTCCAATTGCACCTTGAACTGCTTTTTGAATGAAGAACGGAGATTTAGTTTTAAAGGTAGGGTCATCGGACTGAACAATAAAGAAAACAGGTAAGTTTGTTGAAAGTTTTTTTGCTTGATTAGATTCAATTAGTTGGTCGGAAGTTCGTTTCTGTTTTATTTGGTTGATTGGGTTTGGGGATTTGGAGGCTCCACCCGCGCCAGAAGAAATTGAAGTTGCCATAATTAAAGAAATGATGTTCATCTCGATGCGTCCCCACCCATCACAGAGCCCAACAAGGGGAGACCCTTGGGGTCTCAGGGATAGCATCGAGATATAGCATTACGGCTTCGAGTTGTAGATCCGCAGGGCAACCCTAACCGCAATGCTAACCCTAGGCAGTGAAGATGGAATTTGCACTACCAGCCGATTGACAGAAGGGGGCTACCTCCTGCCACCCGTCTACAGTGAATCCTGGGCCAAAGGGCACGCATGCGAGGACCCAACCATGTGAATCCTACGCAAGGTAACCCCAGGATCCCATTCTCCCCCTTACGGGACGCCACGCACGGCAAACACGTGGGTTGGTATAATCCAACAAAAAACATAAATAAATACAAAACAAGTCATATAAACTAAACCCCAAAATATATATAAAATAAACGAATCTCAGAACAAAGAGTAAGATAAATCAACCCATAAAATAAGCAAAGAACTACAAACGAAAAGCATATGACAAAATATAGAACCAAATGAATGAACAGAACCAAAAGTAACGAAACAGTACATACGGTAGGGCCTAACCGAAAAAAAGAAAAGAAGAATGCTAGGCCCAGCTAGGGTACCTCGGGTTCGCCAAGCCCGTACTCACAAGATGTGAGCCCCCGAGGGGCGAGGGAAGAAAGAAATTCAACCTATAAATACAGAACCCAAAAAAGAAGGTAAAACAGAAGAAGGGATAGATCACTGGGGCACCCCGGGGTTGTGAAGCCCGTATTTACTTATAGAAAGTAAACCCCCTGAGGGGCAAAGGCATTACGGACATCTGTTTCTAGTTTTACGATGTTATCAAGAGTGGACCGTCCTCGTCGGAATCCACTCTGAAAAGGTGAAATACATCCATCTTTTACCAACATGTAAGAGAGTCGGGCGTTTACAATACGTTCAAAGGTCTTACAGAGGCAGCTCGTTAAGGCTATCGGTCGATAGTTCAGAGGATCCTTGGGATCTTTTCCAGGTTTCAGAATGGGGATTACTGTAGCTTCCCGCCACAAGGTAGGAAAGATGTTCTCCTTCCAGATTCTATTAAAGAGAAAAAGAATGTTAAAAAGAGAATCTGGACTTAAATGGCGAAGCATTTGGTAACTGATCCCATCTGGACCTGGACTGGTGTTATGGGCTTTAGATAAAGCGCTCTTCAATTCGTACATCTTAAGGTCACAGTTGTAGGAATATTCAATATTGCTTTTGAAGTTAATTCCAGTCCGTTCAGCTCGATTCTTAGTCACAAGAAAAGCAGGACTATAAGAATCGGAACTGGATACACTTTCAAAAGTTTCACCGATAAGGTTAGCAATATCTTTAGGGGAAGAGAACACAGCAGCTCCGGTTTGAAGTACAAACCGTTTGCTGCTCTAACCTTCTTCCACAACTGCTTGCTTGATGTTTTAGATGTAATTGAAGATACATAACTTATCCAAGAATCCTTCTGACTCTGACGTCTGACTCTACGAGCAGATGCCTTAGCCTTTTTGAAGGCGATAAGGTTTCCTGTAGTTGGGTATCTGCGGAAGATACCCAATAGCTTCCTTTGTTTCTTGTATGCAGATTGACAGTCTGCATTCCAGTATGGTTTACAGTGTCGCAATGTTCTAGGTGATGTCTTAGGAATAGAGGAGTCTGCAGCATTTAAAATTGCTTCAGTGACATTTTGGACAGCAGTATCAACATCCTCACTGTTCACCATTGTTCCCGTTATAACAGCCAATTCAGAAAATTTGTCCCAATTTGCCCTATTGTATATGTAAGTAGGTAGGCGGTTGGTCACGCTACTACCTGCATGGGAAATGAGGACAGGGAAGTGATCACTGTTGTGTAGATCACTTCCAACAGCAAAATTCAAATATGGAAAAAGTATAGGGGAACAAATGGCTAAGTCAAGTGAATGGAATGTTCTAGTGGGTTCATGAAAATAGGTTTTCTCCTCGTTATTCAGGAGACAGAGACAGTGATCAGATAACAACTTTTCAATCTGTCTCCCACGAGGGTTCGTATAAGCATTACCCCACATAGTACTGTGTCCATTAAAGTCACCGAGCAATAGAAATGGAGCTGGAAGCTGGTCTATCAGATCATTTAGCTCCTCTTGACGGATGATAGCATGTGGCGGTAGGTATAGGCAACAGACTGTGAGAAGGGACTGAAAATGAAGTCTCGCAGCCACAGCCTGTAGAGAAGTGCGTAGTGCGAGTACAGTGCTGGGGTAATCGTGAGAAATAAACAGACATACTCCTCCAGACACTGTATTACCATGGGTAACATCTTTCCTAATGCAGCTATACCTACGGATCTTAGAAGTATATGAATCCTTCAAAAAAGTTTCTTGAAGGGCCAAACATGCTGGATGGTAAAGTGAAATTATGTTCTTTACATCATCCTTCCTAGACCTAAAACCGCGACAGTTCCAAGAAACAAAAGAAGCCATTAATTATTAAAAGAAAATTTTAAAGGGGGGTCGGGATCTTCTTCCAGGGTCACATCGTCATCAGATGGGTATAATTTCACCTCATCTGCATCTCTAAGAGAGCCAAGGATGTTAAAAGGGTTGGTAGATTTATCTCTTAGAGCAAAACCCTTTGCTGATTTTAGCTTTATTGCTTGCAAAGCTTTGGACTTTGCAAGAGATTTTTTTACTATTGTTGATTTTTTTACTATTGTTGGTTTTTTTACTATTTCTGAAGAAGACGCCCTCTGGGGTAATGTAGTAAGTGGCAAGGAAAGGCTCTCTGTCTGTGTGCTTTTCTGAGAAACTGACTTTTTACAAGCGTCAGCATATGCAACGCCAACACGAGGAGTCCGGGCTTCTACCTGTTTTCTTGCCTCAAAGTACGTCAAGTTTTGGTTGGCACGAACGGTTTGTATCTCTTTCTCCTCTATCCACTTGGGACATTTCCGGGAGAAAGATGGATGAGCTCCTTTACAATTGACGCACTTTTCAGGTAGGTTGCATGTACTACTACCGTGGCCACTTCCTGCACAGCGTGCACAGATTTCAATTTCCCCGCGGCAAGCCGTTTGGGAATGCCCAAATCTTTGGCATTTAAAGCAGCGAAGTGGGTTCGGTATGTACGCGCGGATTTTGCAGTTTAGATACCCGGCCTTAACGTGTGTTGGCAAAGTGGGAAGATCAAAGGTCAAGATCAGATGTTTGGTAGGCAAGATATTCCCATCTTTGCGTATAGTTATGCGATGCACTGCTGAGACTTGTTGGTCACGAAGATGGTCCAAGATCTCTTCCTCCGTTGTATGAAAGAGATCACTCTCAGAAATTACACCACGAGATTTGTTAAGAGAGCCGTGTTTAGTTACAGTAACGGGAAAGGTTCCAAAAGCCACTATTTTTAAAATGTTCTCAGCCTGAGTTTGGTTTTTTGCTTCAACTAAAAGGTCACCAGACCTCAGTTTTTTTACTGAAGCTATGTCTCCAATGTAAGATTTTAGTATTTTTTCTATTAAGAAAGGAGATACCTTTTCAAAGGAACCCTCCTCTCTATGAACAATGAAGAATTTTGCGTTAATGTGATTGGAAATAACTGGTCCATGTTGCTCCCCTCGAGGGGGAGAAGAGAAAGAAGATTTTTTTGCCATAAGAGATATGAAATAATAATTCGGGCACTAGAGTCCCACCCACCATGGAGTCCTCATTATCGGGGATAGAGCCTGCCGGCAAGCAACAAAAATCATAAAAGAAAACAAAATATCAACAAAACTGTTACGCACAGCATGACTCTATCGGGTTAACCAGTGCCTATACGCGAACGACTCGTCTCTGTAGAAGCCTCCACCCTTAACGAGGTTCCCAGCAGACGAGCCGGAAGCTTGATCCCTAGCCGCCGACGGAGTCGGACGACCAGCCGATTGATACACACGGGACCAATGTGCACCTCCCGTTTATCTGAAGCAAGGGCCAAAGTAGTGTATTGGGACAGTGTGTCGCCCCTCAACTACCAGGATCCCCCTTTCCAGAGACACGGGTCTCCACGCACGGCAAACACGTGGGTGATTTAATTCCCAAGAGAAGCTGATTGCAACAGAGCGGCACAAAGCTTCTCAAGGGTTGGTTGGTTGGTTGTTTAGATTTTATGGCGCAAAAGCAACACAAGGGCTATGCTGCGCCAAACCCTCGTTAAAATATTTAAAACATCAAAGAAAGAACAATTAACAATTATAGGACAGTGATAAAAACTTTAAATCAAGTGATAAAATCCAATTGTATTTAAAAATGTAAAAAGATTTATATGTGGTGATGGACCTAAAAGTAATGACAATGATGGATGACTGGTGCAAAACAGGCGCAATCTGACTGGGTTAAAAACAGGGCAGTCAGTTAAAATGTGTTTAACAGAAAAAATAACATTGCATGTGGTACATGTGGGGG
Organism: Linyphia triangularis; assembly: GCA_963978545.1. Classification (NCBI taxonomy): domain Eukaryota; kingdom Metazoa; phylum Arthropoda; class Arachnida; order Araneae; family Linyphiidae; genus Linyphia; species Linyphia triangularis. The sequence continues at coordinate 18,371,936 of OZ021730.1, forward strand.
CACCCTCTGCCAGCAGAAGGTGAACATGGGTAAAACGAGTATGGCCAATACGTAGACGTGAAAGGAGAACCTGCCTCTTCCGGTTCGGAATAGTAAAATCAAAGCCGGACAAAGTTTTTTGTATGGAGTGCAGCTTGTTTGACTGCTCTGCATCCCACCTGGCCTGCCAGGATTGATACAGAGCCTCCTCGCATACTTTGTCGATGTCACTTGGACATAGTTTGTTGCTGAAATGGCCTTTTGCGTCCCGCGCAATTTTATCTGCTCTCTCGTTACCCATGATCCCCACATGGCCAGGGATCCAACAAAACAGAATAATAAAATCCAGTGCTGATAATCTGGAATGAATGTTTAAAATTTCAATGATATGGGGATGATTTTGACTCAATGGATTATTTAAAGCTTCAAGGCAGCTCTTTGAATCTGTGTAAATAATCCATTGCTTATACGATTGTTTGGATATGTGATGTATGGCCATAAAAATAGCATGGGACTCAGCGGTGAATACAGAACTGCAAGGATGCAGCTCGGTTGGTACGATGGCATTATCCAGTACCACAGCTGATCCCACATGGCCTTGACTTTTAGATCCATCAGTGTAAACGGGCTTAAAATGTGAAAAATGATTCCGATGATAGTTAAAAAGAGTTGAAAACACAACATCAGGTGTCTCACTCTTTGTAAAATTGGTAAAAATATTAATGTTAGTTATATGACAATGATTCCATGGTGGATGACTGTAAATGACAGGACGAACCCTGACATAGTTCAGGTCATAAAATGATAAAAGTTGTCTTATTCTGAATGTAAAAGGGGGTATACATGAAGGACGCGCATTAAAAAGTCTCTCGTATAACGGATTAAAAGCGTGTTCTGCAAATGGATGACGAAGATTAGATTTTATTTTAAAAAACAATGATAAACAAAGTTTATCTCTTCTATGTTTCAGAGAAGGTTCCAAGCAGAGCGCGTACAGGCTTTCGACTGGTGATGTACGGAAAGCTCCTGATGCAATCCTGAGACCCTGATGATGAACGGGGTCAAGGAGCGTCAAAGCCGATTTTCTGGCTGATCCGTACACCACCGAACCATAGTCTAATTTGGATCGAATAAGGCATCTGTATATCCTTAACATGGAGGTGGTGTCAGCACCCCAGGAAGTGTTGGAGAGCACCTTCAGAAGATTCAAGATTTTTATGCATTTTAATCTAAGGTATTTAATATGAGGCAGGAAAGTGAGCTTCGAGTCGAAGATTACACCCAAGAACTTATGTTCATCGACAATCGGTATCTCGACTCCATTCAGATATAATTCAGGATGCGGGTGAAGCCCACGTTTCCTGCAAAAATGCATTGCAACGGTCTTTTCAGGCGAGAAAGCAAAGCCGTTCTTGTTGGCCCAATCTGTGATTCTTCTGATGGCGAGTTGTAATTGCCTCTCAATAAGCGACATGTTTGTTGAGGCGCACGACATCTGAAAATCATCGACAAACAAAGTACCAGACACTGCAGGTGGTAGGCAGGTCAGAATGTCGTTGATCTTAATGATGAACAGTGCGCAACTCAACACACTTCCCTGGGGGACACCTTGCTCTTGAATGAATTCATCAGACAAGACTGAGTTTACTCGTACTTGGAATGTTCTTCGTTGGAGGAAGTTCTCAATAAATAATGGCATATTTCCTCGGAGCCCCATATTATGGAGGTCTCTGAGGATGCCGTATCTCCAAGTACGGTCATAAGCTTTCTCCATGTCAAAGAATACAGATACCTGATGATTCCTCTTGACAAAAGCCTCCCGAACTGACGTTTCGAGGAGGAGAAGATTGTCGATGGTACTACGCCCACGACGGAAGCCACTCTGAAACCTAGAGAGATAGTTGTTTGCTTCAAGATAAAAAAGAAGTCTAGCATTAACCATTTTCTCTAAGAGCTTGCAAAAGCAGCTGGTTAATGCTATAGGACGATAACTTGAAGGATTCTTGGGATCTTTGCCAGGTTTAACTATTGGTATTACTAGAGCTCGTTGCCATGAGGTGGGAAAACTATTTTCCCGCCAAATACGGTTGAATAGTTTCAGTATAAGCCTGAGCTGGAGTGGATGCAGATGTTTCAGCATAAAGTAATGAATTTCATCCGGACCTACTGCTGAGTTGTGTGCTGTAGATAGAGCTTTATTCAACTCGGCAATGGTGAAATCCGAGTTGTAGTCTTCCGAACCGGCGGAATTAAAATTCAACTTTCTTCTCTCAGCTCGAAGCTTATACGAAGCGAACGGCTCTTTATAGTTTATATGGCTGGACACTTGGGCGAAAGCGGCTCCAAGTGTGTTGGCAATATCAGTGGAATTTGAAATTATCCCCTGATCACTCTCCAAGATGGAAACGGAGGTTTGGGGATAACGGCCCTTGATCTTGTTTATTTTATTCCACACACTTTTGGAGGATGTTGAGGATGTTATGGTGCCAACATAGTTTTGCCAAGAATCCTTCTGGCTTCGTCGGCGGATCTTACGAGCCTCAGCTCGGGCACGTTTGAAACTAATGAGGTTGGCTTGGGTGGGGTATCGGCGAAATATACCCCAAGCTTTCCTCTGTTTCTTATGTGCAATCTTGCAGTCGTGGTTCCACCACGGCTTTGGAATTTTTGGTAGATGTTTGGAGGTCATAGGAATAGAGCTGCGAGCAGCTTCTAAAATCGCTTGTGTTACAGCAATTGCAGCCTCATCGATATCGTCAAGACTCACCATCTCATCAGACAAATGAATTATAGAAGAAAACAGCTCCCAGTCAGCCGCTTCAATTTTAAATCGAGGTTGGCGGGTAGCAGGAGTAACTCCATTTCCTTCATATTTGAGTCTGATGGGAAAGTGATCGCTGTGGAAAAGATCATCTCCAACTAGAAAGGTCCAGTCTGATAGAAGAGATGGTGAGCACAGGACAAGATCGATGGCATGGAACGTCCTCGAAGGGGTGTGGAAGTAAGTGTTTTGCCCATTATTTAGGAGGCAGAGATGTTGGTCCTCTATCATTTTTTCAATTATTTTTCCACGATTATTTATATCAGGGCTACCCCAAAGAGGATTATGACCGTTAAAGTCTCCCATTATGATGTATGGTGCAGGAAGTTGATCACACAACCTGGTCAGTTCTGCTGTTTGTTTGTTTGTTTGTTTATTTGTTGTTTTATGGCGCAAAGGCAACACAAGGGCCATGCTGCGCCAAACAAACGATAAAAGAATCTAGAATGGGTGATGAGTTATAAATAGATGAAGGTAAGATATGATATAATAAAAGGAATAAAATGTGTTAAAACTCATTTTAAAAAAAAAGAAGTGGTTTAAAAAGGTTTAAAACTAGATATGAACAAAAACATTAGATATGATTTAAAAACCCGATCACTCTTAGAAATGCAAAAAGATTTGGATGGGGGTTTTCCCCAACCAAATCCTGTAGGTTTAAAATTGTGCCTTTAAAAAATTGAATGCGATGAGAATAAAATTTTGGACATGAAATTAAAATATGGTGCACAGTAATATCGCAACGACAAACATCACAAATGGGCGGATCTTCTCCCAGTAACAGATGTCGATGCGTGAGTCGGGTGTGACCAATGCGCAGACGAGTTAATTTAACATCTGTCCGACGCATTGGATTTACTGGCCACATATGAAGATGATTTTTAATGCTGTGAAGTTTGTTGTTGGTTTGCAAATCCCATGCTTCTTGACGCAAAGAAAAAATAAACTTATGAATAGATGATTTAATGTCTTGGTAGGGGACAGGCTGCTGAAACGGGATTGAAGCCGATTTAGCAGCAGAGTCAGCCAATTCATTTCCTGAGATACCTACGTGACTAGGTACCCAGCAAAATAAAATAACAAAACCTTTCCTCTCAAGTTTGTGTAACAGAGATAATATATCAGGAGCTATTGGATGACACATGTTGTTAAAGTGCTCCAGACTTGTTAAAGCACTTAAACTATCACTGTATACACAAAACTTGCGATGGGAGCAGAAAGAAATATGCAGCAAAGCACAAAAAATTGCCACCATCTCAGAAGTAAAAACCGAGCAGGATTTATGAAGCGTGAAACTGACTGTGGATGTGTCAGACACAACACCACAGCCAACACGTTCACCTGCTTTGGATCCATCAGTATAGACTGCATGGTAGTCACTATACTGAGATCGGTGCAAACAAAAGATCTTCTGTAAAATTTCTGGGGCAGTGTCTGCTTTATAATGCATCGCAAATGGATTTAAAAACTGAAATGATGGAACATCCCATGGAGGAAAGGTCTGAGAATTAGCCAGCTGGATATCTAGGTCACATAGAGCTGCATCCGACAGAACAGATTGAGCTCTTTCAGAAAATGGGCGAATGCAAGATGGACGTGCATTATATAGCCTACCAAGATATGCGTCAAGATTCAAATTTCGTAAAGGATGAGAAGGATCAGATTTTATTCTACAGTAGTAGTTAGCGCTTAACTTTTTACGCCTAAGGTCAAGCGGGAGTTGACAACACTCTGTTAACAGACTCTCAATGGGTGAGGTGCGAAATGCACCTAAACTAATACGGGCAGCAGTATGATGGACGGTATCCAATCTCCGCAAAAGAGATGCTCCTGCTGAACCATACGCAACGCATCCGTAGTCAATACGAGACAGGATAATTGAATTATAAATACGCAGCAAAGAAGTGCGGTCCGCTCCCCAAGAAGTATTTGAAAGCACCTTGAGGATGTTAAGCGACCTATCGCACTTCTTGCGCAAGGACAATATATGAGGGAGAAAATTCATTTTGTTGTCGAAAATGACTCCCAGATACCTTATCTGATTGACAACAGGGATGGGCGTGTTGCGTATGTGGATTTCAGGGTCAGGGTGAAGACCCCTCCTCCTACAGAAATGGACACAACTGCTTTTAGATGGTGATAGTTTATGGCCGTTTTGTTCACACCATTCTACAAGTCTGTTAACAGCAGTTTGTAATTGACGTTCAATTAAGCGCATGTTTGATCCTTGACATGAGATTTGCAAATCATCAACATATAAAGTTCCATGAACAAAGGGTGAAAGGACATGAAGGATGTTGCTGATATGAAGATTAAAAAGGGTGACACTTAAAACACAACCTTGAGGAACTCCCTCAGATTGGTTAAAATAATTAGAAAATGAAGCTCCATTGCGAACTCTAAAAACACGAGATGATAAAAAATTTTGAATAAAAAGGGGCAGATTACCCCTAAAACCAAAATTAAATAGAGTTTGCAGGATACCATATCGCCACGTATGATCATACGCCTTCTCAATGTCGAAAAAGATTGAAACTAGATGATTCCTTTGCACAAAGGCATTGCGGACATCTGTTTCTAGTTTCACAATGTTATCAAGAGTGGACCGTCCTCGTCGGAACCCACTCTGGAAAGGTGATATACATTTATCTTTTTCTAACATGTAAGAGAGTCGGACGTTTACAATACGTTCAAAGGTCTTACAGAGGCAGCTCGTTAAGGCTATCGGTCGATAGCTCAGAGGATCCTTGGGATCCTTTCCAGGTTTCAGAATGGGGATTACAGTAGCTTCCCGCCACAAGGTAGGAAAGATGTTCTCCTTCCAGATTCTATTAAAGAGAAAAAGGATGTTAAAAAGAGAATCTGGACTTAAATGGCGAAGCATTTGGTAACTGATCCCATCTGGACCTGGACTGGTGTTATGTGCTTTAGATAAAGCACTCTTCAATTCGTACATCTTAAGGTCACAGTTGTAGGAATATTCAATATTGCTTTTGAAATTAATTCCAGTCCGTTCAGCACGATTCTTAGTCACAAGAAAAGCAGGACTATAAGAATCGGAACTGGATACTCTTTCAAAAGTTTCACCGATAAGGTTAGCAATATCTTCAGGGGAAGAGAACACAGCAGCTCCGGTTTGAAGTATCGGGCAAGAATATTCCGGATACAAACCGTTGGCTGCTCTAACCTTCTTCCACAACTGCTTGCTTGATGTTTTAGATGTAATTGAAGAGACATAACTTATCCAAGAATCCTTCTGACTCTGACGTCTAATTCTACGAGCAAATGCCTTAGCCTTTTTAAAGGCGATAAGGTTTCCTGTAGTTGGGTATCTGCGGAAGATACCCCATAGCTTCTTTTGTTTCTTGTATGCAGACTGACAGTCTGCATTCCAGTATGATTTACAGTGCCGCAGTGTTTTAGGTGATGTCTTAGGAATCGAGGAGTCAGCAGCATTTAAAATTGCTTCAGTGACATTTTGGACAGCAGTATCAACATCCTGACTGTCCACCATTGTTCCTGTTATAACAGCCAACTCAGTATATTTGTCCCAATTTGCCCTGCGGTATTTGTATGTAGGTAGACGGCTGTTCACACTACTTCTACCGTTATGGGAAATGAGAATCGGGAAGTGATCACTGTTATGTAGATCACTTCCAACAGCAAAATTCAAGTATGGCAAAAGTATAGGGGAACAAATGGCTAAGTCAAGTGAATGGAATGTTCTAGTGGGTTCATGAAAATAGGTTTTCTCCTCCTTATTCAGGAGACAGAGACAGTGATCAGATAACAACTTTTCAATCTGTCTCCCACGAGGGTTCGTATTATCATTACCCCACATAGTACTGTGTCCATTAAAGTCACCGAACAGTAAAAATGGTACTGGAAGTTGATCAATAAGGTCATTCAGCTCCTCTTGACGGATGATAGCATGTGGCGGTAAGTATAGGCAACAGACTGTGAGAAGGGACTGTATATGAAGTCTCGCAGCCACAGCCTGTAGAGATGTGCGTAGTGTGAGTACAGTGCTGGGGTAATCATGTGGTCAGTTCTGCTTGCTGGATGGTAACATTGGGTGGTAAATATATGGAGCATACGGTGATGAGAGATTTCATTGACACTCTAACAGCAACAGCTTGTAGAGTTGTTGAGAGCGACAGCGGGGTACATGGAGTGCTATTTGATGTGAAAATAGCAACTCCTCCGCTGGCTCTATCACCGCTGGTACAGTCCTTACGAACAGGGCTGTAGCCCCTTATAAGAGAGCTCTGAGATGGCTTCAGAAGCGTCTCTTGCAAGCAGAGACAGACAGGTTTGTGCCGATCAATGATATTCTTGACATCTACAGAATTTTGGTGGAAACCACGACAATTCCAAGATAACAGACTGAATGTCATTTGGAAGGATTACCGATCCGCCGGTCTAGTGACTTGCTCCTCGGATGGAGAAGAGCAGGGGTCTCGAGGCCTGGGTCGACTTCCATGTCACCTGGATCAAGACCCGAGATGACATCAGCCTCATCATCAGTTGATCTTTCTGAAGATTCTGATTTTTCTTTTGTTTTTCTTGTAGGTTGAGTATTTGCAGCATTTTTTTTTTTAAGGATTTTACTTTTTAACACATTTCCGGGTTTGTTTGATGGTTTGATTTGAGTGAGTTTTTTGAGTTGCACAACTGGTTTTGTTATTTTAGGGTTTGATTTTGAATTGGATGGAATTGCAGTCGTTTGAGAAGCAGAGGAGTTGCATTTTGCGGGCGGGAGGAAACATTTAAGCAGCTGTTCTGGAGATAACGGAGTGTTTGGAATACTAATATCAGTTTGTGTGTTTATGGATTTTACTTGGGGTGGTTTTTGAGCGATTGATCTGGCTATTGTTTTGGCCATAGAGTTGGCTTCTGTAGTCTCGTAAATCGTTCGGGCCTCTGGATAGGGAATATTTTTCTCCGTTTTGATCTCTTGGATTCTCTTTTCCTCTATCCATTTTTTGCATGTTCTGGAAAAAGATGGATGGTTTCCAGAGCAGTTGACGCAGGTGGGCTCAGCTTTGCAGCCTTCGCTTAGATGTTCAATGCTGCCACACACTGCGCAAGTTTCGATGTTACTTCTGCAAGTATTTTTTGAGTGCCCGAACTTTTGGCATTTAAAGCACCTCAGAGGGTTAGGGATGAACGGACGTACAGGACAACTTAAATAGCCGGCAGTTATTCTATTGGGCAATTTAGGTGAATTGAAGGTAAGTACTACATGTTTGGTTTGTATGATATTGTTATCTCTTTTTATTGTGATTCGTCGGACTTTAATAACCCCTTGGGGAGACAGTTCTTTGAGTATTTCTGATTCATCAACATGTGTAAGATCGGATTCGGATATGACTCCTTGGCATGAATTCAGTGCTTTGTGTGGAGTAACGACTATTGGTATGTTTCCTATTGTCGTGGCTGCGAGCAGGTACTGGGATTGTCTGCGATCTTTAGTTTCTATTAAGAAATCACCGGATTTAAGTTTTTTTATTGTTTTTGGCTCATTGCCGCAGATTCCTTTGATCCCCTTTTGAATGAAAAAAGGGGACATTTTGCCTAATTGACCATTTTCGGATTGAACTATGAGGAAAGCGGGAGAGATAACGGATTGAGGTGTAATAGGGGTAATGGAGTCGGCATTGGTAAAGGTTTCAGGAAGTGGAACTTGCTTTTTTGTGTTTGTGTTGTCATTTTCATTATTCATGGATCTTTTGTTACTTGAATTGATTGTGGAAGTTTGTTGGGGATTTAGGCCTCCCGTGGGGCTTAAGAGAGAAGAAGCCATCATAAATAAGGAAAATAGAAATTCGGACACTAGAATCCCACCCACCATGGAGTCCTCGATATCAGGGATAGTGCACGCCGGCAAGCAACAAAAAAAAACAAGAAAAGAAAAAATAGTAACTAAACTGTTACGCACGGCATAACACCACCAGGTTATCTAGTGTCTATACGCGACCGGCTCGTCCCTGTAGATGTCTCCACCCTTAACGAGATTCCCAGTAGACGAGCCGGTCGCTTGATCCCAAGCCGCCGATGAAGTCGGACGACCAGCCGATTGATGCACATGGGACCAATGTACACCTCCCGTTTATCTGAAGCAAGGGCCAAAGTAGTGTATTAGGACAGTATGTCGTCCCTCAACTACCAGGATCCCCCTTTCCAGGGACACGGGTCTCCACGCACGGCAAACACGTGGGTGATATAATCCTCGAGAGAAGCTGATTACAACAGAGCGGCACAAAGCTTCTCAAGGGGAGCCCTCACCTCTGAAGAGGTAACCACAATGAGGGATGGAAGAGAAGCCAAACAATATATACAAAACCAAAATAGGAAGGTAAAACAGAAGGAGGGATAGATCACTGGGGTGCCCCGGGGTTGTGAGGCCCGTGTTTACTTTGAGAAAGTAAACCCCCTGAGGGGAATTGGAAAGGAGAAAGAAGAGGCGAGGAATACAAGGCGTGGCAGGAGTTACATGCTCCTAACTGTAAAAAAAAAACCATTCCGGATCTTCCGATAAAATGGAAGTAGATGGTATGATCCGTATGTTCTCTCGTTCGAAGGAAGATCGGAGCGTGACCTATGCTAAGTATATTGGCGACGGAGATAGCAAGACCTTCTCGGCCATATATGAATCTGATCCATATGGGAATGACATCAAAGTTGAAAAGATTGAGTGTGTAGGGCATATACAGAAAATAATGGGCACTCAGCTACGGAAATTGAAGGCAAGAATGGCGAAGAAGAAACTACCAGATGGGAAAGGGCTTGGTGGAAAAGGGCGATTGACAGATCGACACATGAACCAACTGACAATTTACTATGGTAATGCAATTCGGGGAACAAGGACTCTTTGGCAGACATGAGGATGGCCATTTGGGCAATATTTCATCTCACAAGGTGAGGAATCGTGGTGTAGATATCAACAAGCCGTTTCAAATAAAACAGTGGAATCCTTCAAGCATAAAAATTCTTTGCCGATTGCAGTGATGGATTGCATCAAGCAAGTGTTTAAGAACTTGTCGTGTCCAAAATTGCTTCGTCGATGCCTAGGAGGTAAGACTCAAAATAACGAGTCTGTGAATTCTCTAATTTGGAAATTGTGCCCCAAGACATCTGGATGTGGACGAAGTATTGCTGAAATTGCTGTAAATGAGGCTATTGTTTTATTTAATGAAGGAAAACTTGGCCGATTGTCCATCATGAAAGAGCTGGACTTTCTTCTTAGTCGTCATTCCATCTATGCAGCAAAAGAATCGGATGCTCTGCGCCTCAAGACAGCAAGTATCAGGTGCAAGTCCACTTCGGTAGAAGCTCGGAGGGCCAAACGATTGAAAATATTAGCCTCAAATGAACGAGAAAGGATGGAGGAAGGTGCCACATATGAAGCTGGAGCTTTTTAGCATTTTTCTTCAAAGGGTAATTAAGTATTTTAGTTTTAATTTGCATTTTTATGTTCGACGGCTGATATCTCTAAACCATGTTTTTTAACATTCCGTGCGTAATATTTCAAAAACTAATCCATAGAAAGTTATGAAAATTTTACAGTTTTATTATCACACAAGTACAATTAATGTGAACTTTTAACTTTAAAAATAATTTGAAAAATATTTATTTTGGAGTGTTTTTTTCTTTAAAAATTTGCCAAGGAAAATGATAATTTGATATAATGTTCTCAAACTCTCTTAATTCTTATTAATTTTAAAAACTTGAAAGTTTAATAAATACCTACAATTGTTAAGATTGTAAAAAATGTAAAATGAAGGTTTTAAGTACATTTGAAATTTAGTTATGCTGCACGCAACGTTGTAGCAATATTCATGTCGGTTTCGCTCTGATGTTTTTACCCCCCCCCCCCCCTCGTTTAATATAAATATTATATTTATTTTATTTTTTAAAGTTGTTTATGATTCTTCATACTTGATTATATATGTGTGCCAAAAAACAATGCAGTGTGAAAATTAAATCCTTGTTCGTTGATTACTTGAAAACAGGCCCAAAAGCGTTGGTTTCGACAACTATAAGGGTTCCTAGACCCCTTAAACTTTATGAGGTTGGCTTCAGTGGGGTATCGCCGAAAGATACCCCAAGCCTTCCTCTGCTTTTTATGGGCTACTTTGCAATCGTGGTTCCACCACGGTTTCGGTATTTTCGGTAGAGTAATCGATGAAATAGGCATTGAAAAGCAGGCAGCTTTCAAAATAGCCTGTGTGACTGATTTTGTGGCTTCATCGATGTCATCTTGGTCCACCATCTCATCAGATATATTCACGATAGTAGAAAACTGTTCCCAGTTTGCAGCTTCAACTTTGAGACGAGGTTGACGAACAGGGGAAACAGCATCAGTTTGTATCATTTCAATTCGTATAGGGAAATTATCGCTGTTGAAAAGATGATGTCCTACATCGAAAGACCATAGATTTAAAAGAGATGGCGAACACAAGACCAAATCGATCGCGTGGAATGTCCTCGATGGGGTGTGGAAGTGTGTTGGTTGCCCATTGTTTAGGAGACAGATTTTTATTGGCAAGTAATGTTTCTATTAATCTTCCACGATTGTTTATGTCTGGGCTACCCCAAAGAGGATTGTGACCATTCAAGTCTCCCATTATAATAAAAGGAGACGGAAGCTGGTCACACAGCCTGTCTAAATCTGCTAGTCTGATATTAAGATTAGGGTGAAGGTAAGTGAACAATCTGTGATTAGTGTGTGTTTCACAGTGACTCTAGCGGCGACAGCTTGTAGGTTAGTTGTGAGCAGTTGCGGGGCAGATGGATTGTTATTCGCTATAAATAAAGCAACACCACCGCTGGCTCTGTCACCGCTGACACAGTCCTTACGAAGAGGACTATATCCCCTAACAAGAGAGCTCTGGAAGGGCTTCAAGAGCGTCTCTTGCAGACAGAAACAGACAGGTTTGTATTCATCGATGAGATGTTTAATGTCTGTCATGATGTAATCTGACATTTCCTACGATTTGCATGGGGGGTTAAACAACAGCAACTATTACACATCCCCCCAAGTAAAGCTGTGTTAGTCAACCAATTAAAAGATGTGACGGGGGTCAGAAAGGTCTGGAGAAAGTTGAGATCGAGGGAAACGAGGAGACGTTTTTCCGGTGTGTAGGAGTGAAGACTGTGGTTTTGGAGGGAGAAGAGTTCTTAAGAGAGAGAGGAGATGACCCACTGCCGATCGCTTACCCCTGAAATTCCATGTGAGTTGATTACCTTTCTTCCTCTATCCTCGGCCTGCTTCGATTTAAGTAACTATAACAATGCCTGAATTTAATTGCATATTTTAGTATTTATTGAATATTTACCTATTTGGAGAATTTTTACCTTTTATTTAATTTTAATTTTAATACTTGGATGCATGACAGTAAACTTGTGTTACTGTCATTTGAGGAATTTAATCTGTGCGTTTATAGTGTATATTGAATAAACTAGTAGATTGATTATGCCGGCCTGGTTATTTTGGTTTGAATTTTAAAATTATGAAGTATTTTAACTTTGGTTTATCTGATGTTGTTAATATTACTCTAACATCTTACGGTCCAACGCCTTTTACCAAATCACACTAAAGATCACGACATTATTTATGGTGCCTTGATCCAGTCTTCTATCTACGGTTTGTTCAGATACTCTATTAATGTGGAAACGTAAAATGAATTGTGGTTCACAATTACTCAAAGGGAAATCATCGAGGGTTTTTGGTAAGGTCAATAAAAATGGTTAGAGTCAAAAAATCGAGTGCGCATACTTTTAAACGCAATTCTAGAAGAATTAATCGAACGGATAGATCAAGCGATATAGATGACAGTGAATTAAGTCAAAATTCAGGACGGGCGGTTATCACAGGAACGACTATGGCAGAGAGTAGTCGAATCAATGGATTGGCATTACTGTCAACGTATTTCGAGGGAAATAACGAAGAAACTGAATACTTTTTCAGACAATTCGAGGAAGTTGCAAATATTGCAAATTGGGATAATAGAGAGCGTCTGACTATTTTAAAAACGAGGTTAAATGGAAATGCACTGAGGTTCTTAATTTCAGACCAAGAATTATCGAATTCTACTGACTACTCATTCGTCACACTTAAGTTAAGAGATTTTTTTAAACTAGAAAAGGGGATTGGTGAATCACAAATTGACTTCGCTAATTGTTATCAGAGAGAAAATGAAGATGTTAAACTTTTTGCGCACAGGCTTGTAGTTGCGTCAAACAGATATTTGGGAAACTCACAGAATGTTGTTTCGGAAAGTACAAGAGAAATTCTGGATAAAATGAGACTCTCAAAATTCATCGGATCATTACTACCGCAGCTACAATGCGATGTATTAAAAGCAAACCCAACGACTTTCCAACAGGCGGTAGATATTGCAAAAAACATTCAAGTCGCAATCAATACTGTCACAAAATTTCGAATAAATTCGTTACAAACGGAAGGTGAAAATGTGAATAGTATACAAAACCCGGAGCAAAGTCAGACACATGATATCAACAATATTACTTTACAAAATGCTACCCAACAGCGAATGGTTATTGATTGTATCTTTTGCGCCAGTCCGTGGCATTTATCAGCGAATTGTGAGAAAATTAAAGAAATAATAAATGCAACTCAATCCCAAAACCCTAATAATCGGTTTAGACAAAATAGCTATGATAGAGGCTCATACAATGCTAGACGTGGAAACTATCAAAACAGGGGGAGATATTTCCAGAACAATAACCAACAATTCAATCAGAATAGATTCGTACAACAATCACTAACGAGAGGAAACACTGAAAATGGCAGGTACTTTAGAGGAAATAATACACGGAATCCAAATATACACAGAGGAAATAATTCACGTTTTGGAGCCAATCAGTCAGCTTCACAACAGGTTTTTTTAGAAGAAACGGGGGGCGCGCAAACACAGACATAACCCATATCGAACTCTCCGGCGAACAAACTACAGTCAATAATATTGAAGATAAATTGTTGTTTAGTGTTAATTCTCTTGATAACCCAAGTACCACATTTAAAGGTAACTCCTATTTGCCCACAGTAATGATTTCAATTGGGAACACAAATTTAAAAGCCATTCTTGATACTGGAGCAAATTTGAACTTAATTTCAGGTGATCTATTTGATAGAATTAAAGAACATGTAAAAACAACAAACATTGCTTCTTGCGTTTCAATTAAAACAATCACGGGATCCACTTTACAATACAGAAATTGCATACAACTTTATATTAAATTGGGGACAAAGAAATTCAAAACTGTTTTTTTTGTATGTCATGGTATGCTATCAAAACAATTTGATGCACTGTTAGGTATAAATTTTTTTAAGGAAAATGCTATTAATATTGACTTACGTAATAATTCTTTGGGCTTTCCTGATAATTCGTCTGTAGAATTGATAGAGGATGACCGTGGATTTACACACGGTATTCATAACGTTTCTTTGGTCAAAAGGACTATTATTATCGCAAACAGGTGGATCTTCTCCCAGCAATAGATTGGTTTGGTTTGGTTTTTTTTAGTATCTCTGGCGCAAGAGCAACTTCAAGGCTATACTGCGCCGAAACCATAAAATCCTTAAAAATTATTTAAAAAAGAAAGGGTTATACTCAGTGTAGTCTAGACTCTACAAAATTTTGAAGAGAGTACATGTATACAAATAAACTATTTTTAAAAAATCAATAAATTATATGAGGTGATAAAAACCAATCGCTAGTAAAAATTTGAAAAGGTTAGTATGAGGTGGTGAATCCAACAGTACAGACAATGAGGGATGACATGTTTTAAAAAGGCGTAGCCTTATTGCATTAAAAGATGGGCATTCTGATAAAATATGATAAACTGAAAAATTAATGTTACACAAGGAACATGTGGGTGCACCTTCTGCCAGCAGAAGGTGAACATGGGTAAATCGGGTATGACCGATACGGAGTCTTGACAAAATAACTTCTCTCTTCCTATTCGGTTGAGAGAAGGTGAATCCAGATATAATTGGCTGCAAAGTGCGTAGTTTGTTTGTGGGCTCTGCGTCCCACATGGCCTGCCATGTGTCGAAGAGAGCCTTTGCACATACTTTTAAAGCGTCATCAAGACAAAGCACATCGGTCACAGTTCCAGATGCAGTTCGAGCAATGACATCGGCACGCTCATTACCCATGATACCCACATGCCCAGGGATCCAACAAAAGAAAATGTGAAAACCTTTATTTAAAAGTCTGTAATGATGGGTTAAAATTTCCATAATGAATGGATGATTTTGTGAAAAAGGATTGCCAAGAGCGTCAAGACAGCTCTTGGAATCCGTGTAGACAATCCACATTTTATAAGAATTCTTTGAAATAAAATCCAGAGCCAGCAGAATGGCACGGGATTCAGCTGAAAAAATTGAGCAGCTAGGATGTAGCTCTATCGACAAGGTAACATTGTCGGTAACAGCAGCCAAACCCACGTGGCCCTGGCTTTTTGAGCCATCAGTAAAAATGGATTTGAAATGAGAAAAACTATTACGATGATCATAAAAGATACTTTTAAAAACAGTATCAGGGGTCTCAGACTTTTTAAAATTTGAGAAAGTGTTAAAAATTGTAATTTCATGATGATGCCAAGGTGAAATGGAGAAAGTTAGAGGAATAACTCTAAAGTTATCCACCTGATGGAATGAGAGAATGTTTTTAACTCTTAATGAAAAAGATGGTATAAAAGATGGTCGTGCATTAAAAATTCTTTCATATGATGGGTTAAAAATATGATCGTAAAGTGGATGTAAAGGATTAGATTTTATTTTAAAATACATATTCAAAATAAGCTTATCTCGTCTCAGTCCCAGAGAGGGTTCCAAACACAAAGTGTACAAACTCTTAACCGGTGATGTACGGAATGCTCCTGATGCAATCCTCATACCATGATGGTGAACAGGATCCAGGAGCATCAAAGCCGATTTTCTGGCTGATCCATACACCACCGAGCCGTAGTCAAGCTTAGAACGGACAAGGCATCTGTAAACCCTCAACATGGAGGTAGTGTCCGCACCCCAGGAAGTGTTTGAGAGAACTTTCAGAAGGTTTAAGATCTTATTACATTTAATTTTTAATAGCTTGATATGGGGCAAGAAGGTGAGCTTGGAATCGAAAGTGACACCCAGAAATTTTGTCTCCGGGACAATTGGAATTTTAGTACCATTTAAGTATATTTCTGGATGTTCATGTAGCTCACGTCTTCTGCAGAAGTGCATAGCAATAGTTTTTTCTGCAGAAAAAGTAAACCCATTGCAGTTTGCCCAGTCGGTAACTCTTCTGATAGCAAGTTGTAATTGTCTCTCAATCAGTGACATGTTTGTTGAGGCGCACATCATCTGAAAGTCATCGACAAATAAGGTACCAGACACTGCAGGTGGAAGGCAGGTCAGTATGTCGTTGACTTTTATGATGAAAAGGGCGCAACTCAACACACTACCCTGGGGAACACCTTGTTCCTGAATAAATTCAGCAGATAAGGTTGAACCGATTCGCACTTGGAAGGTTCTGCGTCCAAGAAAGTTCTTAATAAATAACGGCAGATTTCCCCGGAGGCCTAGATTATATAGGTCTCTGAGGATTCCATACCTCCAAGTACGATCGTAAGCTTTCTCCATGTCAAAGAACACAGATACCAAATGGTTCTTCTTGACGAAGGCCTCTCGAATTGATGTTTCGAGAAGAAGGAGATTGTCAATTGTACTACGACCTTTACGAAACCCACTCTGGAAGCGAGAGAGATAATTGTTGCATTCTAGATAAAAGAGAAGCCGAGCATTTACCATTTTTTCCAATAGCTTACAAAAGCAGCTAGTTAGAGCTATTGGACGATAACTAGAGGGATTCTTTGGATCCTTGTTAGGTTTAACTATCGGAATTACAAGAGCACGCTGCCAAGTAGATGGAAAAACGTCACCACGCCAGATGCGGTTGAATAATTTCAATATAAGCTTGAGCTGGAGTGGCTGAAGATGTTTGAACATATTATAATGTAAATCATCTGGCCCGACAGCAGAATTGTGGGTGCCAGATAAAGCCCTTAACAATTCAGCCATGGAAAATTCAGAATTGTAATCTTCCGTAGAAGAGGAAGTAAAATTCAATTTCGTTCTCTCAGCTCGAAGCTTATATGATGCAAACGGCTCTTTGTAATTTGAATTGCTCGATACCTTGGCGAAAGCGTCGGCAAGAGTATCGGCAATGTCCTTAGGGTCTGAAACAACGCCTTGGTCATTCTCTAAGATGGAAATAGAGAGATTAGGATATCGACCTTTGATCTTATTGACTTTGTTCCAGACCCTTTTTGGGGATGTTGCAGAAGTTATGGTACTAACGTAACTCTGCCAAGAATCCCTCTGGCTCCGTCTACGAATGCTACGGGCCTCGGCTCGGACACGCTTG
The DNA here is from genome assembly GCA_963978545.1 of Linyphia triangularis. Taxonomy (NCBI): domain Eukaryota; kingdom Metazoa; phylum Arthropoda; class Arachnida; order Araneae; family Linyphiidae; genus Linyphia; species Linyphia triangularis. The sequence goes on from OZ021730.1 coordinate 18,389,180, forward strand.
AAACATATGAGGTTAGACTGGGTGGGGCACCGGCGAAAAGTACCCCAAGCCCTCCTCTGTTTCTTATGTGCCATTTTGCAGTCGTGGTTCCACCACGGCTTTGGTATTCTCGGTAGATTAGTCGATGTAACGGGGATGGAAAGGTGAGCAGCTTCCAATATAGCTTGTGTAACGGAGTTAATAGCATCATCAATGTCATCTTGGTCCACCATCTCGTGTGTTAATTGAAGAACAGATGAGTAGCGTTCCCAATCCGCTGCCTCAAATATAAAACGAGGAGGACGAAAGTGAGGAACACTATTTATTGAGGACTCAAGATAAATTGGAAAGTGATCACTATGGTAAGGATCACTTCCCACGTGAAAACTGAAAAGTGAGAAAAGAGATGGTGAACACAAGATCAAATCGATGGCATGAAAAGTCCTCGATGGGGTATGGAAGTAGGTGGGTTGCCCATTGTTCAGAAGACAAAGATTTTGATCTTCCATGAATCTTTCAACTTGCCTACCACGAAGGTTTAAATCTGGGCTACCCCAAAGAGGACTATGTCCATTAAAATCCCCCATTATAATAAAGGGGGCTGGAAGCTGATCACAAAGCCTGTCTAAGTCTGTTTGTCGGATATTATGATTAGGAGGGAGATATATTGAACATACTGTTATCAGGTGGTTTTGCACTGCGACTCTAACAGCAACAGCTTGTAGGTTAGTTGTGAGCGATAGCGGGGTGGATGGATTGCTATTTGATGTAAATATAGCAACACCACCGCTAGCTCTGTCGCTGTTGACATAGTCCTTGCGAAGAGGACTATACCCCCTTACAAGAGAGCTCTGAAAGGGCTTCAAGAGCGTCTCTTGCAGACAGAAACAGACAGGTTTGTATTCATCGACGAGAAGTTTAATATCTACCGAATTGTGGTGGAAACCTCGACAATTCCAGGAAAGGAGATGGAATTTTAGGATGTTATATTGTCAGATCCCCGTTCCTTTGACCTCCTCCTTGGTTGGAGATTAGGAGGGGTCTCGAGCCCTAACTCAACATCCATATCCCCGGTGTCCGAAAGGCCTGATATGGCCTCTTCATCTGATAAGGATTCAGGTTTATATGAAAACTTTGGCTGCTTGGATGTTAAATAGCTATTAAGGACTGAGTCAGGGTTTAATTTTATTTTAGAGAAGACTTTTTGTTTCAAGGCTTCTCCAGGTTTGGTTATTTTATTTACTTCAGTTTTTTTGGTAGTAGAGTTCTTTAGGATATTTTTTGGTTTGCTTTTAGTAGTTGTATTTACTGGTTTAGAGGCTAATTGAATTGGATCAGTTTGAGATGAGGATGCGTTAGACTGCGATTGTGGTATAAAATATTTTAGAAGGTTTTCAGTTGTTAAGGTTTGGTTTGTAGGGATAGATATTTGTGTTTGTATAGCTATTTCTGTTTTGCAAGATGTTGTAGCTATTGAGTAAGTTTTTTCTTTTTGTTCTGGAAAGAGTTGTTTGAACATGGTTTTGGCTTCGGGATATGTGATATTGTTATTTGCTTTTAGTTCTTGAATTTTCTTTTCTTGTTTCCATATATTACAGTTTCTGGAGTAGGATGGGTGCGATCCTTCACAGTTTACACATACAGGTTTATCGTGGCAGCCCTCACTAGGATGTTCCGTGCTGCCACATGTTGCACATGTTTCAATTTTCGCTCTGCAGGTGTTCCTTGAGTGACCAAACTTTTGGCACTTGAAACACCGCAGAGGATTTGGGATGTATGGTCGAACATGGCAGTTTAAGTAACCTGCTGTGATTCTTTTGGGAAGGTCTGGGCTATTGAACGTTAAGATTACATGCTTAGTTTTAATGATATTTCCCTCTCTTTTGATGGTTATTCTTTTTGCACTTGTAACTCCCTGGGGTGACAGTTCTTGTGTCAATTCAGAGTCGTCTACATGAAGTAGATCAGACTCTGAAATAACCCCTTGCGAGTAGTTCAGAGATTTATGGGGAGTTACAAGGACTGCTATATTGGCTATTGATGTAGTGTTGAGGAGATAGTGGGATTGTCTTGAGTCTATTGTTTGTACAAGTAGATCACCAGAGCGTAGTTTTTTTATGTTTTTTGGATCACTACCACATATTCCTTTTATTGCTTTTTGAATTAAGAATGGAGATGAATTAGCTAATTGGTCAGAATCGGAATGTATAATAAGAAAGGATGGTAAATCAGATGGAATAGTAAGTTTCTTTGGTAAAGTTGAGCTGTCAATTGTTTCAATATTACGTTTTGAGTTCATTGTCTGGGGAATTAGGCCTCCCGTGGGGCTGGAGAGAGAAGAAGAAGCCATCATAAAATAAATTAAAGAGAAGTTCGGACACTAGAATCCCACCCACCATGGAGTCCTCAATATCAGGGATAGTGCACACCGGCAAGCAACAAAAACCAAGAAAAGAAAAAAAATAGTAACTGAACTGTTACGCACGGCATAACACTATCAGGTTCTCTAGTGTCTATACGCGACCGGCTCGTCCCTGTAGATGTCTCCACCCTTAACGAGATTCCCAGTAGACGAGCCGGTCGCTTGATCCCAAGCCGCCGACGAAGTCGGACGACCAGCCGATTGATGCACATGGGACCAATGTACACCTCCCGTTTATCTGAAGCAAGGGCCAAAGTAGTGTATTGGGACAGTATGTCGCCCCTCAACTACCAGGATCCCCCTTTCCAGAGACACGGGTCTCCACGCACGGCAAACACGTGGGTGATTAAATGCCCGAGAGAAGCTGATAGCAACAGAGCGGCACAAAGCTTCTCAAGGGGAGCCCTCACCTCTGAAGAGGTAACCACAACGAGGGAAGAAAGAAGTCAAACGATAAATACAAAACCAAAACGAGAAGATAAAACAGAAGGAGGGATAGATCACTGGGGCGCCCCGGGGTTGTGAAGCCCGTATTTACTTATAGAAAGTAAACCCCCTGAGGGCTCCCAGCAATAGAAGTCGGTGCGTCAATCGGGTATGACAAATGCGCAGACGAGACAGTTTGACATCTGTCCGACGCATTGGATTAACTGGCCATTTAAGAAGATGATTTTTGATGAAATGAAGTTTGTTATTAACCTGCAAATCCCATGCTTCTTGACGTAAGGATAATATGAACTTCTGAATTAAAGTCTTAACATCTTGGTAGGGAACTGGCTGCTGCAGCGGGATTGAAGCCGCTTTAGCAGCAGAATCAGCCAATTCATTTCCTGAAATTCCCATGTGACTAGGTACCCAGCAGAACAATATAGTAAATCCTTTCTTCTCAAGTGTGTGTAATTTTGACAAAATGTCAAAAGCAATTGGATGACTATTGGTCTTAAAGTTCTTCAGACTTGACAGGGAGCTTAAACTGTCAGTATACACAGAAAATTTGCGATTGTTGCAGAGTGAGATATGCAGCAGTGCACAAGAAATTGCTGTCATCTCAGAAGTGAAGACCGAGCAGGATTTATGAAGTGTAAAAGCGACTGTGGATGTGTCGGACACAGTACCACAGCCAACACGTTCACCTGCTTTGGATCCATCAGTAAAAACTGCTTCATAGTCAGCATACTGAGAGCGGTGATCACAAAAGATTTGTTGCAAAATTTCTGGGGCAGTGTCTGCTTTGCAATACATCGCAAATGGATTGAGAAAGTGGATAGATGGAATATCCCACGGTGGAAAGGATTGAATGATAAATGTTTGGGTAACTACGTCACTTAGAGCTGCATCCATCAAGATGGATTTCGCTCTTTCAGAAAGTGGTCGGATGTTAGATGGACGAGCATCATATAACCTACCAAGATAAGCATCAAGTCTCAACTTACGTAAAGGGTGAAAAGGATCAGACATAATTCTACAGTAGTAGTTGGCGCTTAATTTTTTCCGTCTCAAGTCAAGTGGAAGTAGACTACACTCTGTCAACAGACTTTCAATGGGTGAAGTGCGAAATGCACCTGAACAAATACGGGCAGCAGTGTGATGGACAGTATCCAATCTTCGTAGAAGGGATACTCCAGCAGACCCATACGCAACACATCCATAATCAATGCGAGATAAAATTACAGATTGGTAAATACGCAGCAAAGAAGTGCGGTCAGCACCCCAAGAAGTATTTGAGAGTACTTTGAGGATATTAAGCGACCTATCGCACTTCTTGCGCAAGTATAAAATATGTGGGAGAAAATTCAACTTGCTGTCGAAAATGACTCCCAAGTATCTTATCTGATTCACAACTGGGATTGGAGAATTGCGTATGTGGATTTCAGGGTCAGGGTGAAGACCCCTCCTCCTACAGAAGTGGATGCAACTGCTTTTAGATGGTGACAGTTTATGGCCGTTTTTGTCACACCATTCTACAAGTCTGTTAACAGCAGTTTGTAATTGACGTTCAATTAAGCGCATGTTTGATCCTTGGCATGAGATTTGCAAATCATCAACATACAAAGTTCCATGAACAAAGGGTGAAAGCACATGAAGGATGTTACTGATGTGAAGGTTAAAAAGGGTGACACTTAAAACGCAACCTTGAGGAACTCCTTCAGATTGATTAAAATAATTAGAAAAGGAAGTTCCAATGCGAACTCTAAAAACACGAGATGATAAAAAGTTTTGAATAAAAAGGGGAAGATTACCCCTAAAACCAAATTTAAATAGGGTTTGCAGGATACCATATCGCCACGTATGATCATACGCCTTCTCAATGTCGAAAAAGATTGAAACTAGATGATTCCTTTGCACAAAGGCATTACGGACATCTGTTTCTAGTTTCACGATGTTATCAAGAGTGGACCGTCCTCGTCGGAATCCACTCTGGAAAGGTGAAATACATCCATCTTTTTCTAACATGTAAGAGAGTCGGGCGTTTACAATACGTTCAAAGGTCTTACAGAGGCAGCTCGTTAAGGCTATCGGTCGATAGTTCAGAGGATCCTTGGGATCTTTTCCAGGTTTCAGAATGGGGATTACTGTAGCTTCCCGCCACAAGGTAGGAAAGATGTTCTCCTTCCAGATTCTATTAAAGAGAAAAAGAATGTTAAAAAGAGAATCTGGACTTAAATGGCGAAGCATTTGGTAACTGATCCTATCTGGACCTGGACTGGAGTTATGGGCTTTAGATAAAGCGCTCTTCAATTCGTACATCTTAAGGTCACAGTTGTAGGAATATTCAATATTGCTTTTGAAATTAATTCCAGTCCGTTCAGCTCGATTCTTAGTCACAAGAAAAGCAGGACTATAAGAATCGGAACTGGATACACTTTCAAAAGTTTCACCGATAAGGTTAGCAATATCTTTAGGGGAAGAGAACACAGCAGCTCCGGTTTGAAGTATCGGACAAGAATATTCCGGATACAAACCGTTGGCTGCTCTAACCTTCTTCCACAACTGCTTACTTGATGTTTTAGATGTAATTGAAGAGACATAACTTATCCAATAATCCTTCTGACTCTGACGTCTAACTCTACGAGCAAATGCCTTAGCCTTTTTAAAGGCGATAAGGTTTCCTGTAGTTGGGTATCTGCGGAAGATACCCCATAGCTTCTTTTGTTTCTTGTATGCAGATTGACAGTCTGCATTCCAGTACGGTTTACAGTGTCGCAGTGTTCTAGGTGATGTCTTAGGAATAGAGGAATCTGCAGCATTTAAAATTGCTTCAGTGACATTTTGGACAGCAGTATCAACATCCTCACTGTTCACCATTGTTCCCGTTATAACAGCCAATTCAGAAAATTTGTCCCAATTTGCCTTATTGTATATGTAAGTAGGTAGGCGGTTGGTCACGCTACTACCTGCATGGGAAATGAGGACAGGGAAGTGATCACTGTTGTGGAGATCACTTCCAACAGCAAAATTCAAATATGGAAAAAGTATAGGGGAACAAATGGCTAAGTCAAGTGAATGGAATGTTCTAGTGGGTTCATGAAAATAAGTTTTCTCCTCGTTATTCAGGAGACAGAGACAGTGATCAGATAACAACTTTTCAATCTGTCTCCCACGAGGGTTCGTATTATCATTACCCCACATAGTACTGTGTCCATTAAAGTCACCAAGCAATAGAAATGGAGCTGGAAGCTGGTCAATCAAATCATTCAGCTCCTCTTGGCGGATGATAGCATGTGGCGGTAGGTATAGGCAACAGACTGTGAGAAGGGACTGTAAATGAAGTCTCGCAGCCACAGCCTGTAGAGATGTGCGTAGTGTGATTACAGTGCTGGGATAATTATGAGAAATAAAAAGGCATACTCCTCCAGACACTGTATTACTACGGGTAACATCTTTTCTAATGCAGCTATACCTACGGATCTTAGATATATAAGTATCCTTCAAGAAAGTTTCTTGAAGGGCCAAACATGCTGGATGGTAAAGTGAAATAATATTCTTCACATCATCCTTCCTAGACCTAAAACCGCGACAGTTCCAAGAAACAAAAGAAGCCATTAATTATTAAAAGAAAATTTTAAAGGGGGGTCGGGATCTTCTTCAAGGATCTCATCGTCATCAGATGGGTATAATTTCACCTCATCTGTATCTCTAAGAGAGCCAAGGATGTTAAAAGGGTTGGTAGGTTTCTCTCTTAGAGCAACACCCTTTGCTGATTTTAGCTTTATTGCTTGCAAAGCTTTGGACTTTGCAAGAGATTTTTTTACTATGGTTGGTTTTTTTACTATTTCTGAAGAAGATGCCCTTTGGGGTAATCTAGTAAGTGGCAATGAAAGGCTCTCTGTCTGTGTGCTTTTCTGAGAAACTGACTTTTTACAAGCGTCAGCATATGCAACGCCAACACGAGGAGTCCGGGCTTCTACCTGTTTTCTTGCCTCAAAGTACGTCAAGTTTTGGTTGGCACGAACGGTTTGTATCTCTTTCTCCTCAATCCACTTGGGACATTTTCGGGAGAAAGATGGATGAGCTCCTTTACAATTGACGCACTTTTCAGGTAGGGTGCATGTACTACTACCATGGCCACTTCCTGCACAGCGTGCACGGATTTCAATTTCCCCGCGGCAAGCCGTTTGGGAATGTCCAAATCTTTGGCACTTAAAGCAGCGAAGTGGGTTCGGTATGTACGGTCGGGTTTTACAGTTTAGATAGCCGGCCTTAACGTGTGTTGGCAAAGTGGGAAGATCAAAGGTCAAGATCAGATGTTTTGTATTCAAGATATTCCCATCTTTGCGTATAGTTATGCGATGCACTGCTGAGACTTGTTGGTCACGAAGATGGTCTAAGATCTCCTCCTCCGTTGTATGAAAGAGATCACTCTCAGAAATTACACCACGAGATTTATTGAGAGAGCCGTGTTTAGTAACAGTCACGGGAAAGGTTCCAAAAGATACTAGCTTTAAAATATTCTTAGCCTGAGTTTCGTTTTTTATTTCTACTAAAAGGTCACCAGACCTTAGTTTTTTCACTGAAGCAGTGTCTCCAATCTGGGATTTCAGAACTTTTTCAATTAAGAAGGGAGAGACCTTTTCAAAGGAACCCTCCTCTCTCCGAACAATAAAGAATTTTGCAGCAAGGTGATTAGAAATGTCTAGTCTATGTTGCTCCCCCCGAGGGGGAGAAGAGAAAGAAGTTTTGTTTGCCATCAAAGAAAAGAAAAAATAATTCGGGCACTAGAGTCCCACCCACCATGGAGTCCGCGATATCGGGGATAGTGTACACCGGCAAGCAACAAAAATAATGAAAAGAAAGAAAAACGACAACTAAACTATTGCGCACGGCATAACACTACCAGGTTTTCCAGTACCTATACGCGAACGACTCGTCCCTGTAGAAGTCTCCACCCTTAACGAGATTCCCAGCAGACGAGCCGAACGCTTGATCCCTAGCCGCCGACGAAGTCGGACGACCAGCCGATTGATACACACGGGACCAATGTGCACCTCCCGTTTATCTGAAGCAAGGGCCAAAGTAGTGTATTGGGACAGTATGTCGCCCCTCAACTACCAGGATCCCCCTTTCCAGAGACACGGGTCTCCACGCACGGCAAACACGTGGGTGATTAAATGCCCGAGAGAAGCTGATAGCAACAGAGCGGCATAAAGCTTCTCAAGGGGAGCCCTCACCTCTGAAGAGGTAACCACAACGAGGGAAGAAAGAAGTCAAACGATAAATACAAAACCAAAACGAGAAGATAAAACAGAAGGAGGGATAGATCACTGGGGAGCCCCGGGGTTGTGAAGCCCGTATTTACTTATAGAAAGTAAACCCCCTGAGGGGTACAACTAGAAGGATTCGTTCCTAATTGCTCGTCATGGATGGCGGTGAGCAAATTCTAGTTCGTGTTGCATAATTAGGCCCTTAGTTTCGATTCGGGAGTGTAGGTTGGTCATCACCATTGTAGTTAAGATTGATCATTATATTCTTTTTGTAATTAGTTTTGGTTACCCCAATTATTGATTGCCTTGTTTATTTTTGTGTTTTAATATGAATAAATTAAAAACTGCCAAAAGGGTGCTCAATGCATCCCTCTGAGAAAGTGGAATGCGAAATCTTTGGTGCGGATAAAGTAGAAGTCTCCTTATACTTAGCAAAGGTAGACAACTTAGAAATTAAGATTAATGAACTTTTTGAGAAAATCTTTGAAACGTGTAAAGAAAATGAAATTGATTCTTTTGTGGAGGAATCTTGTGTCATGCAAGAGTCTATTGATAAACTTAAGATAACTCTCGTGCATTTGGAATCTAAAATTTCTGATTCTACCAAAGTGATTACTTCACAAGATGTGGTTCATGTAAAACTACCAGAATTTAACATTCCTAAATTTTCTGGGGTTTCCAATATAGAGTGGATTTCCTTCAGCGATTTGTTTTGGGCAAGTGTTGGCCAAAACAATAAGATTTCTCAAGCGCAAAAGCTTCAATATCTTAGGGGCTCCTTGACTGGTGATGCTCTACGAGTCATTCAGTCCTTACCCATTTCTGACACAAATTTGAAATTGCTTGGATTGGTTGGTTGGTTAAGAGTTTAACGGCGCAAGGGCAACACGTAGGCCATACTGCGCCAACCAATCGTCAGTTTTAAAATATTTTAAAAGTGAAAATCAATTAATTTTAGGTGATAAAATCCAATGTCATAAAAATTTAATAAGATTTCTGTGAGGTGGTGAACATAAAATAAATGAAAGTGAAGGATGGTTGGCATTAAAATGCCGCTGTCTGAAGGTATTAAAACACGGACATTCGTTCAAAACATGAAAAACTGAAAAAATATCCCCACAGGTATTACATGTGGGGGCATCTTCTGCCAGCAAAAGATGTACATGGGTAAAACGCGTGTGGCCTATTCTTAAACGAGTTAGGAGCACTTCCCTTTTCCGGGATTGCTGGATGGGCGCGAATCCGGAAATTAAGGGCTGAAACGAACGCAGCTTGTTAGCTGTCTGTGCATCCCACATGGCCTGCCAAGTGAGAGACAGAGCAGTGTCACAAGCTTTATTTGCGTCGTCAGGGCAGAGCCAAGTGCTCCTAGGTTCACTTGCTGATCGTGCGATGAAATCTGCGCGTTCATTACCTATGATCCCCACATGACCTGGGATCCAACAAAAAAGGATTTTAAAATGTCTGTCTAAAAGTGTGATGTGAAGTTTTAAAATTTCTAAGATAAAAGGTCCCAGGTCATGTGGTTTGTTTGTTTGTTTGTTTGTTTGTTTGAGCTTTTTATGGCGCAAAGGCAACACAAGGGCCATCCCAGGTCATGTGGGGATCATGGGTAACGAGCAGGCTGATGAAATCGCACGAAACGTTAAAGGGGCGAATGATATTTTACTATGTCTCGATGATGCTTTTAAGGTCTCTATCAATGCTCTGTCTCTCTCATGGCAGGCCATGTGGGGTACAGAGATAAACAATAAATTGCGCTCTTTACAGCCTACCATATCTGGGTACGCCTTCTCTCAACCAAATAGGAAGAGATAAGTGCTTTTAACTAGACTTCGCATCGGCCACACTCGTTTTACCCATGTGCACCTTCTGCTGGCAGAAGCCCCCCCCTCCCCACATGCAGCTCCTGTGGTGTTGCTTTTACTGTTTTACATATTTTGTCAGATTGTCCTATTTTTAATTCAATACGTCTTCGCCTTTTTTATTCAGCTCATCCATCATTGTCAACTCTTTTAAATTCATCTCCTCATTGTAATCTTTTTAAATTTTTATTAGAAATCGGGTTTTATAATCTTATATAAGAACTGTAACTATTTTCCTCGCAATTTAATTAATTTTTTTATAATACCATCTTCTCTGTGGAAGTTTTTAAATTATAGATACCATATGAATGTGTTATAAATTGGAACTTTTTTATTGGGTAAAACCAACCTAAACCCGAATAAACCAACCAATCTAAGATAAAAGGATGGGTCTGGTTCAGTGGATTACTTAGAGCATCTAAACAACTCTTCGAATCTGAGTAAATAATCCACTGACCATGGCCTTCCTTTAAAATAAATTGCAAGGCTAATAGGATAGCCAAGACACTCAGCTGTAAAGACAGAACTGCTATGGTGCAGTTCTCGGGACATGATGGTATTGTCATAAACTGCAGCAGCTCCGACATGTCCCTGGCTTTTCGACCCATCCGTATATATGGACTTAAAATTAGAGAAATGATGTCTATGATAATAAAATATACTTGTAAAAGCAACGTCTGGTGTAGAACTTTTTTTAAAATTTGTAAAAATATTAAGAACAATGATTTGATGATGGTGCCAGGGTGGAATGAGAAATGAGATAGGGCGAACCCTAAAATCGTCAATGTTATGAGATGAAAGAATGGGGCGAATTCTCAATGCAAAAGATGGAATGCATGCTGGGCGTGCGTTAAAAAGTCGATGATAAAGAGGATTAAAAATATGCTTTAAAAGAGGATGAGAGGGGTGACTTTTTATTTTAAAATAGAACTTTAAAGAAAGTTTGTCCCGTCCCCAGAGAGGCTTCCCGACAAAGCACGTATAAACTTTGCACCGGTGATGTACTAAATGCTCCTGATGCGATCCTGAGACCTGAATGGTGAACAGGATCCAGGAGCATCAGAGCCGATTTTCTGGCTGATCCGTACATCACCGAGCCATAGTCAAGTATGGAACGGACCAGGCACCTGTATATCTTTAACATGGAGGTTGAGTCAGCTCCCCAGGAAGTGTTGGAGAGAACTTTCAGGAGATTCAGGACTTTATTGCACTTCAATTTTAAATGTTTGATATGAGGCAGGAAAGTGAGCTTAGAGTCAAATATTATACCGAGAAATTTGGCCTCAGGAACAATGGGTATTTGAGCACCATTTAGATAAATCTCTGGGTCATGGTGAAGCTCACGTTTCCTGCAGAAGTGCATGGCTACGGTTTTTTCAGCGGAAAAAGTTCTTATTAGCCCAGTCCGTGATTCTCCTGATAGCCAGCTGAAGCTGTCTCTTTATGAGTGACATATTCGTTGAGGCGCAAGATAGTTGGAGATCGTCAACAAACAACGACCCTGACACTGATGGTGGTAAGCAGGTCAAAAGGCTGTTAACTTTGACGATGAATAGGGCGCAACTCAACACACTTCCCTGGCGGACACCTTGTTCTTGTATGAACTCGTCAAATAATATCGAGTTTATCGAAATTTAAAATATTGTATTTTCAGATTTCAGTACTTTATGAGAAGACAAATTTGAAATAAAGTGTTTTTATGTTCTCGATAAAGAAAAAAAATGTGCCTATCAGGAAAAACTATCTACTCCCCCCCCCCCCCCTTGAAACTCATCAAAGTTTTATTTTTCAACAGGTGTGTGCTCTCTGCCTGAAAACATTTATTCAGAAATGTCATCTTACTAGACATCTTAAGACTCATATTGGCAAGAAAGACTTTGTCTGCGGAGTCTGCAGTACCCCTTTCACTCGCAATTCTGATCTAGATCGCCATATGAAAATTCACAAGAAGGATCAGCTCATTTATAAGTGCCCCGACTGCGGAAAGCCCTTTGGCAGGAAGGATAATATGTTGTCCCATCAAGTTAGTTATACCAGGACATTTAATTGCTCTGATTGTGGAGATACCTTTTCCACAAAGCAGGATTTAAATCAACATTCGAAGGTCAAGCACCCCAAACCAATGAAGCAAAAGACTCAATCAACACCTCAACCAAACATAAAAGGGATACACGAAAGGCGCTCAATGTCTTTTGTGTGTACACCATTTCTCCCTCAAACCCTAAAGATGGTTTATCTTTTCTAAATGTATCAAGAGCTGAAATGGAGGAACATATCATAGGAGAGATCAATAGTAAGCGTGCAATTAAATGGTACATTACTATTCAGCTGCTTCTCAGTAGGGATGGACCAGATGGGGAGAAGGAGTACCTCTCAACACATTTTCGCTCGAAATGTGTAATTGAGTTAACTGATGATTTAGTTTTAGATTTAGCATAGCCATTGCTAAAGTTATGACTTCCTTTGAGGACTTTTTGCAAAATGGTTCTCGGTGGGAATTGGATGAACTTCAAGATCTTGAAGTTCGCACAGCAAAGTACCATCCTTTGGCTGCTTCCAGTTACATCCCTCTTCCACCGAAAATTTCACATAAGAAGGCAGTTCTGAACATTCAGAATAATGACAATAAATGTCTTGTTTGGTGCCTTTTGGCCCACAAGTTGAAAATTGAACGTGGGAGTCACCCTGAACGTGTAGCTCACTATTTACCACATGAAGCTGACATTAAGTTGGAGGGTGTAGAATGCCCTATCCCCATTTCGAAAATCTCAACAGTGGAACAGATGAATGGCCTGCGAATAAACATTTTTGGATTTGAAGAGGAAGTATTTCCACTCTATATTTCAAAACGCAATGATGAAGATTGTGTTAATCTTCTACTAATCAGCAATGATGAGCAGAGGCATTCCTGTCTCATCAGGAATCTTAGTCGACTGCTAGGTGATGTGACAAAGCATGAACATGCCTCCTTTTATTGTTACAGATGTCTCCATCGTTTCAGTGAGGGTCGATTGTTGTCAGCGCATTTAGCATATTGTACGGAGCATGGAGTTCAACGTGTGGAAATGCCATCTGAAAAAGATAAGTTGCTCAATTTCAAAAACGTTCACTATCAACACCTTGTTCCTTATATTATATACGCTGATTTTGAGGCGATCATCACACCGATAACCACTTGCCAACAAAGTGGAAACAGATCCTTCACTCAGAAAATTTCTAATCATGAGCGCTGCGGATATGCCTACATTGTTGTGGATGAAAATGGTAGGAGTATGAAGCCAATTCAAGTTTATCGTGGACAAGATGCGATATCTCACTTTTTAGAAGCCGTCATTCAGGAGGAGGAACTGGCCAACAAACTAGTAATAAATGCACCCATGAAGATGACATCTACTGATTACCGTGCATTTCAGGATACAGTAGATTGCACTATCTGCCATAAACCTCTAGGGTCAGAATTCGTGACCATGATCACCTCACATCGAAGTTCCGTGGTGCAGCCCACCGTAAATGCAATCTCCAATTCAAACTCTGTAAGAAGATTCCTGTGGTCTTTCATAACCTCAAGAATTACGATGCTCATCACATTATGCAGAAACTTGGGGAAGTAAAAGACCATCAATTTTTGGTGATAGCTAACAATATGGAGAATTATATTTCATTTGGTCTTTAAAAAGAGAATTCTGGCACACGAATATCTCTACAATTCATTGACTCGTTACAGTTTCTACCAACATCACTAGAAAAACTTGTCGAAAATTTGGAGGAAAGTGATTTCCGGATTTTAAAAGAAAATATGCCACATCCAAATCTTAATTTATTGTTTCGAAAGGGAATTTACCCTTACGATTACATATCATTTTTTGAGAAATTTGAGGAAACATCTCTTCCCCCACCTGAAGCCTTTCATAATAAGTTAACAGAGGAGGATATTTCTTCTAAAGATTACGATCATGCACAGAATGTATGGAATGCATTTAATATTCAATCTTTAGGAGAATATCACGATCTCTATGTGAAAAGTGATGTTCTACTACTGGCAGATGTATTCCAAAACTTTCGAGCCATCTGCAAAACCTTCTATGAGAGAGATTGTGCACATCTAATGACATCTCCAGGACTCGCCTGGCAAGCTTGCCTGAATATGATGGATGAACCTCTAGAGCTTCTCACAGATATTGACCAACATCTCTTCATTGAACGAGGAGTTCGAGGTGGGGTGTCCATGATCAGTCAGAGAATGGGAGCAGCTAACAACAAATATATGAAGACGTATGATCCTTCAGAACCTTCGAGTTACATCATGTATCCTGATTGTAATAATCTCTACGGTATGTAAATCGTTTATTTTTATCTCAAATTAAATCCTTTGACTCTAAAGTAATCAAATCGTATGTTTTTGAAAAAAATATTTATAATTTTTTTCTTTGCTTTCAGGATGTGCTATGTCAGAACCGTTACCTTATTCTAATTTCAAGTGGGTTGAGCCTACCGAGATGTTAATAAAACACATACTCTCTCTACCCGACGATAGTAATGAGGGCTACATCTTGGAAGTAGATCTGCACTATCCGCAATCCCTACATGACTTACATAATGATCTGCCATTAGCACCGGAGAAGATGAAAATTGTAAAGGAAGACCTCTCCCCTTATGCCAAAAATGTCTTACGCACTAATTTCGCATCATCTGTTAAACTTGTTCTGAATCTGAAGGATAAAAAGAACTACATTATATATCATCGTAATTTACAATTTTACATAAAACTAGGATTAAAATTAGAGCAGGTACATAAAATCATAAAGTTTAATCAAAAACCTTGGTTGAAGACATACGTAGAATTCAACACTTTAGAGAGAAAAAAGGCAAAAACAACTTTTGAAAAGAACTTTTTCAAATTAATGAACAATTCTTTATATAGAAAAACTATGGAGAATGTTCGAGGACATATTGACGTCCAACTAGTCAATACTAAAAAACATGCTGAAAAGTTGGTTGCCGCTCCAACCTTTAAATCATTCAAAATCTTTGATCATGAACTAGTAGCAGTTCAAAGAATTAAAAATAAGATCCTATTCAATAAACCTATTTATGCAGGTTTTGTAATCCTCGAGTTAAGTAAATTAATCATGTATGATTTTCACTATAACTATATAAAGAAGACTTATGGGGATCAAGCAAAACTGTTATTTACCGATACCGATTCGTTAACATATCACATCCAAACAGATTACTTTTACGCAGATATGAAGAAGAATGCTCATCTCTATGATACATCGGACTATCCAGCTCACCATCCATCTTACAGTACTACAAACAAGAAAAATCTAGGATGTTTTAAGGACGAATTAAATTCAAAACCAGTTGCTGAATTTGTTGGACTTCGTGCCAAGATGTATAGCCTTATAACAGATGAGGCCGAGGAGAAGAAGACGTTGAAAGGTGTTTGTAGACATGTGGTGAAGAATCATATAAAACATGAAAACTATAGGTATGCTTTTTTTTTAATTTGTATTGGGACAGTATATTTTATACATGTAAAACATTTAAAGTGTTCATTTATTCTTTTCTTTATTACAGAGAATGCCTACTGAATAATACCACCACGAGAGAGAAACAGGTGAGATTTCTAAAGGAAAATCACCAAATCTACACAACAAATGTGAACAAGGTAGCATTATCATTTTTTGATGACAAACGCTACTTGTTGGACGATGGAATAAGAAGTTATGCATATGGTCACTACGAAATCCCTTAATTTTTTTTTCTGTATCGTAACTTTAATTTTCTATAACGTAAAACTAATTTAACTTAAATCATTAATTTTATTCAGGATTTTGTTTGTGACCATTAAATTTATTTTATGAGCGCAATATACGCTCTATGGACACTCTTAAATTTAATTCCTAAGTCCACAGATTTAACTTAAATTATTATTTTTTCTAGAAATAGTTTGTGTCCATGCAAAACATTTTCGGCTTCATGTCTTGTTAAACTCAAAATTTGTTAGGATTTGAGGTGATGATGTCTTCTTAAAAGGTATCATCGGGTGGTTGGTGAGTGATCTCATGTTTCAAAGAAATATACGTTCTTTGGAATAAGGTTTTTTTTTTTTTTTTTTTTATAGGGTGGAGTGAGGCGGTACCAATTCTTCTTAAAAGAGGTATTGGGCTGGAAGGTGGGACCTCACCTTTAAAAATACAATTTATTTTTCAAAATAAGTAAGGGGTAGATGAGTTACCATGAAGGCAACGTCCGATATTTTGATATTCTACCATTTGGTACAATATTGAAATATCACGTGTAGCTCGGGGTTAAAGTTCTTAACATCCCTTAGCAAATGGTCTTCACATTAATTTAAAAGTCGTCTTATGATTTAACATTTTATTTGTACGTATACACTACTTTGTTCAAGTTATTTCATCATGAAAATGAATTATCAATCTAAGTATAATAACTTTAATATTTAGAACCATCATCAGATGGCACCACTACTTTCAACTTAGTAGAAAACTGTATAACTAAACAATTCCCGCTGAATAGCCAATGAGAAGAGCGTTCGAAATCACGTGACATATTTCAACCAATCAGAAGCGGGTATTACACTTAAAACAGCTATATCTCAAGATGTTGCCACCGCCTTAAAGTTAAACTTAATAAAATAATTAATGACGTCATCCCCACTGTGACGTAGGGATGAGCTTAACAGTTATTGTTAAATAACTGCAGTTACATTAAAATTATTAGGAAATAACGAAATATTATAACCGTTATCCGTTATTTTTAAAGTAAAAAGTAAATAAAAATAAATACATGGAACATACCTGTACATAAAACATACCTGTTTTTCTACAACATTCTCTTTAGATATCAGTTAATCGATTTTAAATTAGAACATCTTTCAATATAAATTTGTAAAAATATCAAAATAAAAGAAATCATTTATAGTTTTGAGGTTATTTTATAATAATTTTGTTTTTTTATTTTTTTATTTTTATGATTTAACAATAAATTGGAGAAAGAATTTACAATACAACATAATTCATAACTGATACATATAAAATGAAAATGATTTTTAAATGAAAACACATTTTGAAACATTTTACGTGCACAGGCTTTAAAATTATTACTTACATATAAATTTTATGTAATATTGTGAGAAAAATGTACATTTTCAGAGGAATCTTTGAAGTATAAAAAATATATGTTTTAAATATAGGGATATTATTATTATTTCAATAACTATATTTTTGAAATTATTGTAAATTAATTATGGCGCGTTAAAACTATTTACAGAAATTATGTATTTTATAAATAATTGTGCCGTCACGACCACATTTATGTATACATAAATCCATGAAATAAAAATTTATAAACAAAAATTATAAATTTAAGTTACGATATTAAACCCGAATAAAAATATTTTTAATAAAAAATTTGAAGTAAAATTCAAATATTATAAAGTTAATCAAACTAAAAAAGATGAATGTCATGTTTATTTAAAAAATTCAATTCATAATTAATCAAGAAAAGCAATTTTAAAAATAATAAATTCCCTTTATTTAGTTCAAATTGAAAAATGATCATAAAAAAATTAAAAACCTCTCAGGTAATGCGTTAAATATAAAAAATATATGCATAAACAAATTTTTGTTTAACATTAAAACCTATTTAACTACGCTCCAAATTTACTACACAATCTTTTGATTATATCGATTTGAAATTAGAAGCTTGCTTTACAAGGAAAAGAACATAATTTATTTTCCATCAAAAGGAAAAACTCAAATCCTACGCTCTCTTTATTTTTTATATATAGTATCATTTTCTTATTCCAAAACAATAGCGAAAAATTTTCTTACCTCCAACCAATACGAAAGAAACACAGCGAGTCTTTAAAAGTCTCATAAGAAGACTGAAATGAAATGCGAACGAGCGTTCAAAACCTCTCCCACTAAAGGAATTCTTGTAACATAAAAAAAAATAGCCTTCCGCAAAAACACGCATGCATTTCTTCCTAAATCCTTAATCCTAATCCCCCACCTTTCCCCCATCTCTGTCATTTAAACCCAAAGAATGTTGCGTCAGATACTCCCCCCCCCCCCACGCACATTCCTCTTCACCCTACCACTCATAATGTGCATCAAATCATAACGAACTAACAAAAATCAACGAAAAAACAAAAAAAAAAACAAAAAAAATCGAAACGAAATTTAAAATACCATCTTGAAAAGCAGCGCTAACAAAGAATGGTCCAAAAGTTATTCCAATACAAAAACTTCTGTCAATATCTTATAACAGTTATATCTACTTTTATTGAAAATTATGTCAATATCAACTGATACCAATCGGACACGTTAATCCATTCAGACAAGATATTTCGATGGATACAGTTAGTTATTCCAGGAATAACGACCAGGATCCTAATATCAGAATCACGATAAAAAAATATATTTTTCCGTTCACCGTTATTAGAAAAATATATTTTTCCGAATCACCGTTATTAGAAAAATATATTTTTATTTCGTGATTCTGATATTATGATCTTCAATAACAGAAATATATGGACATACTAGCGCCATCTATTGCATTTATAATAAATGAATAACTGTTACTTAGAAAATTAGGTAACTGTTAATTCGCGTGAGTTTAAGTATCAATAACTTTTAACTGTTATTAAAATATGGCTCATCCCTACTGTGACGTCAAACATAAAAATCCTATAACTTGAAACTATTCATTTAGAAGCAGTCCTAGAACAACTCAACTCCATCCCGCCTTGATTCAAAGATAAACTTTGTGAAATAATGACTTCATCCTCACTCTATACCAACTGTGACGTCAGTAGCAAAAATGCCTATAACTATAAGTTATTCGTTTAAAAGAAGGATCCTAACAACTCAACTCCACCTTAAAGGTATTTGTTTGTTTTGGGTTTTATGGCGCAAAGGCAACACAAGGGCCATACTGCGCCAAAACAAAAGATAAAAAAAACTAGGATGGAAGATGAAATATAAATATGATGAGATATGACAGAATATAATAATTTAAGAATGTTAAAATCACATTTCTAAAATGAAGATGTTAATAAAATTTTAAAAATGGATATGTTTAAAACACTAGATGTGATTTAAAAACCCGATTGATCTTAAAAATACAAAAAGATTTGGATGGGGAGTTTCCCCAATCAAATCTTGAAGACTTAAACTGGTACGTTTAAAAAACCTAAGACGATGTGACTGAAACTTTGGACAAGAAATTAAAATATGAGCCACAGAAAGATCGCAACGACAAGTATCGCAAACAGGTGGATCTTCTCCCAGCAATAGGTGTCGATGCGTCAATCGGGTATGACCAATGCGCAGACGAGTCAGTTTGACATCTGTCCGACGCATAGGATTAACTGGCCATTTACGAAGATGATTTTTGATGAAATGAAGTTTGTTATTAACCTGCAAATCCCATGTTTCTTGACGTAAGGATAATATGAACTTGTGAATTGATATCTTAATATCTTGGTAGGGAACTGGCTGCTGCAGCGGGATTGAAGCCACTTTAGCTGCAGAATCAGCCAATTCATTGCCTGAAATTCCCATGTGACTAGGTACCCAGCAGAATAATATAGTAAATCCTTTCCTCTCAAGTGTGTGTAACTTTGACAAAATGTCAAAAGCAAGTGGATGGCTATTGGTCTTACCCTGCTCCAGACTTGACAAAGAACTTAAACTGTCAGTATACACACAAAATTTGCGATTGTGGCAGAGTGAGATATGCAGCAGTGCACAAGAAATTGCTGTCATCTCAGAAGTGAAAACCGAGCAGGATTTATGGTTGGTTGGTTGTGTACGGTTTTATGGCGCAAGAGCTTCCCATGGGCTATACTGCGCCAAGCCAGTGGAGCAGGATTTATGAAGTGTAAAAGCGACTGTGGATGTGTCGGACACAGTACCACAGCCAACACGTTCACCTGCTTTGGATCCATCAGTAAATACTGAATCATAGTCAGCATACTGAGAGCGGTGATCACAAAAGATTTGTTGCATAATTTCTGGGGCAGTGTCTGCCTTGCAATACCTCGCAAATGGATTGAGAAAGTAGAAAGATGGAATGTCCCACGGTGGAAAGGATTGAGTGGAAAATGTTTGGGTAACTACGTCACTTAGAGCTGCATCCAACAAGACGGATTTCGCTCTTTCAGAAAATGGTCGGATGTTAGATGGACGAGCATCATATAACCTACCAAGATAGGCATCAAGTCTCAACTTACGTAAAGGGTGAAAAGGATCAGACATAATTCTACAGTAGTAGTTGGCGCTTAATTTTTTCCGTCTCAAGTCAAGTGGAAGTAGACTACACTCTGTCAACAGACTTTCAATGGGTGAAGTGCGAAATGCACCTGAAAAATACGGACAGCAGTGTGATGGACAGTATCCAATCTTCGTAGAAGGGATACTCCTGCAGACCCATACGCAACACATCCATAATCAATGCGAGATAAAATTACAGATTGGTAAATACGCAGCAAAGAAGTGCGGTCAGCACCCCAAGAAGTATTTGAGAGTACTTTGAGGATATTAAGCGACCTATCGCACTTCTTGCGCAAGTATAAAATATGTGGGAGAAAATTCAACTTGCTGTCGAAAATGACTCCCAAGTATCTTATCTGATTCACAGATGGGATTGGAGAATTGCGTATGTGGATTTCAGGGTCAGGGTGAAGACCCCTCCTCCTACAGAAGTGGATGCAACTGCTTTTAGATGGTGACAGTTTATGGCCGTTTTTGTCACACCATTCTACAAGTCTGTTAACAGCAGTTTGTAATTGACGTTCAATTAAGTACATGTTTGATCCTTGGCATGAGATTTGCAAATCATCAACATACAAAGTTCCATGAACAAAGGGTGAAAGCACATGAAGGATGTTACTGATGTGAAGGTTAAAAAGGGTGACACTTAAAACGCAACCTTGAGGAACTCCTTCAGATTGATTAAAATAATTAGAAAATGAAGTTAAAATGCAAACTCTAAAAACACGAGATGATAAAAAATTTTGAATAAAAAGGGGAAGGTTACCCCTAAAACCAAAATTAAATAGTTTGCAGGATACCATATTGCCACGTATGATCATACGCTTTCTCAATGTCGAAAAAGATTGAAACTAGATGATTCCTCTGCACAAAGGCATTACGAACAACTGTTTCTAGTTTCACGATGTTATCAAGAGTGGACCGCCCTCGTCGGAATCCACTCTGGAGAGGTGAAATACATCCATCTTTTTCCAACATGTAAGAGAGTCGGGCGTTTACAATACGTTCAAAGGTCTTACAAAGGCAGTTTGTTAAGGCTATTGGTCGATAGTTCAGAGGATCCTTGGAATCCTTTCCAGGTTTCAGAATGGGGATTACAGTAGCTTCCCGCCACAAGGTAGGAAAGATGTTCTCCTTCCAGATTCTATTAAAGAGAAAAAGGATGTTAAAAAGAGAATCTGGACTTAAATGGCGAAGCATTTGGTAACTGGTCCCATCTGGACCTGGACTGGTGTTATGTGCTTTAGAAAAGGCACTCTTCAATTCGTACATCTTAAGGTCACAGTTGTAGGAATATTCAATATTGCTTTTGAAGTTAATTCCAGTCCGTTCAGCACGATTCTTAGTCACTAGAAAAGTAGAACTATAAGAATCGGGACTGGATACCCTTTAAAAAGTTTCACCGATAAGGTTAGCCATATCTTCAGGGGAAGAGAACACAGCAGCTCCGGTTTGCAGTATCGGGCAAGAATATTCCGGATACAAACCGTTGGCTGCTCTAACCTTCTTCCACAACTGTTTACTTGATGTTTTAGATGTAATCGAAGAGACATAACTTATCCAAGAATTTTTCTGACTTTGACGTCTGACCCTACGAGCAACTGCCTTAGCCTTTTTAAAGGCGATAAGGTTTCCTGTAGTTGGGTATCTACGGAAGATACCCCATAGCTTCTTTTGTTTCTTGTATGCAGACTGACAGTCTGCATTCCAGTATGGTTTACAGTGTCGCAGTGTTCTAGGTGATGTCTTAGGAATGGAGGAGTCTGCAGCATTTAAAATTGCTTCCGTGACATTTTGGACAGCAGTATCAACATCCTCACTCTCCACCATTTTTCCTGTTATAACAGCCATCTCAGTAAATCTGTCCCAATTCGCCCTGTGGTATTTGTATGTAGGTAGACGGATGTTCACGCTACTACTACCTGTGTGCGAAATGAGAATAGGGAAGTGATCACTGTTATGTAGATCACTCCCAACGGCAAAATTCAAGTATGGCAAAAGTATAGGGGAACAAATGGCTAAGTCAATTGAATGGAATGTTCTAGTGGGTTCATGAAAATAGGTTTTCTCCTCATTATTCAGGAGACAGAGACAGTGATCAGATAACAACTCTTCTATCTGTCTCCCACGAGGGTTCGTATTATCATTACCCCACATAGTACTGTGTCCATTAAGGTCACCAAGCAATAGAAATGGAGCTGGAAGCTGGTCAATCAAATCATTCAGCTCCTCTTGGCGGATGATAGCATGTGGCGGTAAGTATAGGCAACAGACTGTGAGAAGGGACTGTAAAAGAAGTCTCGCAGCCACAGCCTGTAGAGATGTGCGTTGTGTGATTACAGTGCTGGGATAATTATGAGAAATAAAAAGACATACTCCTCCAGACACTGTATTACTACGGGTAACATCAGTTACCAGTGATTTTTTAACAATCGTTGGTCGTTTTTTTACCTCTACAGATGACTTTTGAGGCAACTTAACTAGAGGTGATACAGGGATTTCGGTTTGGGTGCTTTTACTGCTGAAAGTTTTTTTACAAACATCAGCGTAAGCAACACCAGTTTTAGGGGTCCTAGCATCAACTAGTCTCCTAGCATCAAAGTAGGATAAATTTTGGCCCACTCGTACGGTCTGGATTTCTTTTTCTTTTACCCACTGTGGACATGATCGAGAGTATGACGGATGTGTGCCATTACAATTGACACACTTCTCGGGTGCTTTGCAATTAGCACTATCATGTCCAGTACCTGCACAACGAGCGCATGTTTCCGTTTCCCCACGACACGCTGTTTGAGAGTGGCCAAATTTCTGGCACTTAAAACAGCGAAGTGGGTTTGGAATATAAGGACGTACATGGCAATTCAGGTACCCCGCCTTCATATGAGACGGCAAAGTAGGTAAATCAAAAGTGACAATTAGATGTTTTGTAGGTATTATGTTCCCATCTCGGCGTATTGCAATGCGGTGGACGGCTGAAACATGCTGATCACGAAGGTGATCAAGTATCTCGTCCTCCGCAGTAAGGTATAAGTCTGATTCAGACACAACACCACGAGATTTGTTAAGGGAACCATGTTCTTTCACAGTAACCGGGAGTGAACCGAAATTTTCAATTTTTATAATGTTCTTGGCTTGCTGATGGTTGCGAACTTCAACAAGTAAATCACCGGACCTCAGTTTTTTTACTGAAGCCGTATCACCAACCAACGATTTTAATGTCTTCTCAATAAGAAATGGAGAGACTTTCTCAAAGGAGCCCTCTTGGCGATGGACAATAAAGAATTTTGCACGAATTTGTTGCAAAGAGTCAGGTAAATGTTGCTCCCCACTAGGAGGAGAAGAAAAAGAAGCTGCAGTTTCCATAAGAGTATGTTAAAAGATTCGGGCACTAGAATCCCACCCACCATGGAGTCCACGATATTGGGGATAGTGTATACCGGCAAGCAACAAAAATAACTAAAAAGGAAAACGGGAACACAACTGTTGCGCACGGTATGCCACTACCGGGTTATCCAGCACCTATACGCGAGCGACTCGTTCCTGTAGAAGTCTCCACCCTTAACGAGATTCCCAGCAGACGAGCCGAACGCTTGATCTCTGGCCGCCGACGAAGTCGGACGACCAGCCGATTGATACACACGGGACCAATGTGCACCTCCCGTTTATCTGAAGCAAGGGCCAAAGTAGTGTATTGGGACAGTATGTCGCCCCTCAACTACCAGGATCCCCCTTTCCAGGGACACGGGTCTCCACGCACGGCAAACACTTGGGTGATATAATCCCCGAGAGAAGCTGATGGCAACAGAGCGGCGCAAAGCTTCTCAAGGGGAGCCCTCACCTCAGAAGAGGTAACCACAATGAGGGAAGGAAAGGAAGCCAAACGATACATACAAAACCAAAACGAGAAGGTAAAACAGAAGGAGGGATAGATCACTGGGGAGCCCCGGGGTTGTGAAGCCCGTATTTACTTATAGAAAGTAAACCCCCTGAGGGGTTGTCTGAGATGAAGAGGTACTGTGTTTGACGAGCGGGGAAAAACATTTAAGCAGTTGTTCGGGTGACATTTTAGAATTAGTTATATGAATATCTGTGTGGCTATTGATTTTACTTGTGTTGGTTTGGAGGCAATTGCTTTGGTTATTGTTTTGGCCATAGAATTTTCTATTGTTGTTTCATAAATAGTTTTTGCTTCCGGGTATGAGATGCTATTGCGAATTTTTATTTCTTGGATTCTTTTTCCTTTATTGTATGTTGGGCATTTCCTGGAGAAAGATGGATGATCTCCATTGCAGTTTACGCAGGTGGGCTCAGCTTGGCAGCCTTCGCTTTTATGTTCAGTGCTGCCACACACTGCGCAAACTTCTACTTTTGCTTCTGCATGTATGTTTCGAATGCCCGAACTTTTGGCAATTAGAGCATCGCAATGGGTTGGGAATATATGGTCTTACAGGACAACTCAAGTAACCAGCTGTGATTTTGTTAGGTAGTTTGGAGGAGTTAAACGTTAATATAAGATGCTTGGTGTTTAGTATTTTGTCATCCCTCTTGATGGTGATTCGGCGAACATTTGTAACCCCTTGGGGAGATAGTTCTTTTAGGATTTCGGAATCTTCAACGTGTTGAAGATCCGATTCCGAAATGACGGCTTGGGATGAGATGAGACCTTTGTGTGGGGTTACGGTTATTTTAATATTTCCCATTGCAGATGCTGAAAGTAAATATTGTGATTGTCTGGAGTCCTTTGTTTCAACAAGAAAGTCACCCGATCTTAGCTTTTTGACTCGTTGCCACATACCTTTTATACCCTTCTGTATAAAAAAAGGGGACATTTTACCCAATTCTCCGGATCCGGATTGTACGATTAGAAAAGATGGTTCACTCAGTAGAGAAGCTTGTTTTTTTGGTATGGCAAAATTGCCAACCTCTATTGCACGCTTAGTAGATGTAGATGGATATTGGGGATTAGGGCCTCCCGTCGGGCCTGAAGAAAGAGGAGATAAAGTTTCCATAAGTTTTAGTTTATTTTCATTCGACCACTAGAGTCCCACCCACCGTGAATTTTTTGTTTTTGTTTTGTTTTGGGTTTTATGGCGCAAAGGCAACACTAGGGCCATGCTGCGCCAAAACAAAGGATAAAAGAAAAAACTATGATGAAAGATGAATTATAAATATGATGAGAGGTGACATAAGAAAATTTAAAGAATGTTAAAAACACATTTCTAAAATGATGATGAGGTTAATAAATTTTTTAAAAATGGATATGTTTGAAAAACTAGATGCGATTTAAAAACCCGATTGATCTTAAAAAAGCAAAAAGATTTGGATGGGGAGTTTCCCCTATCAAATCCTGAAGACTTAAAGTGATACTATTAAAAAACCTAAGACGATGTGTCTGATTGGTTGGGGTTTTATGGCGCAAGAGCTACACAAGGGCTATACTGCGCCAAACAATTGTATTTATATTCTAAAAAGTAAAACTTTTAAAAATATACAGATTAAAATAGTACAGAAAATATAAGTATAAAGCTACCAAATGTCTAAATCAAACAATAGAAGCCAATTTCTTGTAAAAATGCAAAAAGATTTTGATGAGGTGGTGAATTTAAAATAAATGACAGTGATGGATGAGTCGTATTAAAATGACGCAGTCTGAGATTATTAAAAGTAGGACATTTATTTAAAATGTGTAAAACAGAAAAAATAATTCCACAGGCGTTGCATGTGAGGGCACCTTCTGCCAGCAGAAGGTGCACATGGGTAAAACGAGTGTGGCCTATTCTTAGTCGTGTCAGGAGCACATCCCTTTTCCGGGATTGTTGTATGGGGGCAAATCCGGAAATTGAGGGCTGAAACGAACGCAGCTTGTTAGCTGTCTGTGCATCCCACATGGCCTGCCAAGTGAGAGACAGAGCAGTGTCACAAGCTTTTATTGCGTCGTCAGGGCAGAGCCAAGTGCTCCTAGGTCCACTTGCTGATCGTGCGATAGAATCTGCTCGTTCATTACCCATGATCCCCACATGACCTGGGATCCAACAAAACAGAACTTCGAAGTTTCTTTCACAGAGAGTGATATGAACTTTTAAAATTTCTAAAATAAAAGGATGGGTCTGGTTCAGTGGATTATTTAATGCATCTAAACAGCTTTTGGAATCTGTGTAAATAATCCACTGACCATGGCCTTGCTTTAAAATAAAATGCAAGGCCAATAGAATAGCCAGGGATTCTGATGAAAAGACGGAGCTGCTATGGTGCAGTTCTCGAGATATGATGGAATTGTTATGAACTGCAGCAGCTCCGACATGCCCCTGGCTCTTTGACCCATCCGTATATATTGGTTTAAAATTAGAGAAGTTGGATCTATGGTAATAAAACAAATTTGTAAAAACTATACCTGGTGTATAACATTTTTTAAAATTACTAAAAATGTTGAGAACTATTATCTGATGAACATGCCAGGGTGGTATACAGCATGAACTGGGGCGAACGCTAAAATTTTCGATGCTATGAGATGAAAGAATGGATGACATCCTTAGAGTAAAAGATGGTATAGTGGATGGACGTGCATTAAAAAGACGATGATAGGAAGGGTTAAAAATGTGCTCTAAAAGTGGATGAGAAGGATGAGCCTTGATTTTAAAAAACAACTTAAGACAAAGATTGTCACGTCTCAATCCCAACGAGGCTTCTCGACATAGCACATATAAACTCTGCACCGGTGATGTACTAAATGCTCCTGAAGCGATCCTAAGACCTGAATGGTGAATAGGATCCAGGAGCATTAACGCCGATTTTCTGGCTGATCCGTACACCACCGAGCCATAGTCAAGTTTGGAACGGATAAGGCATCTGTAGATCTTTACCATGGAGGGGGTGTCTGCACCCCAGGAAGTGTTAGAGAGAACTTTCAGGAGATTCAGGACTTGGTTGCACTTCAATTTTAAATGTTTGATATGTGGCAGGAAAGTGAGCTTGGAGTCAAAAATTACACCAAGAAACTTAGTTTCTTTGACAATGGGTATTTGGACTCCATTTAAATAAATTTCCGGATCATGGTGAAGCTCACGTTTCCTGCAGAAGTGCATGGCCACAGTTTTTTCAGGTGAAAAAGTAAATCCGTTTTTATTGGCCCAGTCTGTGACTCTCCTAATGGCGAGATGAAGCTGTCTCTCTATGGTTGACATATTGGTTGAGGCGCATGACATCTGAAAGTCATCAACAAACAACGTGCCTGACACTGCAGGTGGAAGGCATGTAAAAAGGCTGTTGACTTTGATGATGAATAGTGCGCAACTCAACACACTTCCCTGGGGAACACCTTGTTCTTGGATGAACTCATCAGTTTTTTGTTTTTGTTTTGTTTTGGGTTGGTTGTATTCAGATTATCTGGCGCCGTCAGCAACACGAGGGCTATAATGCGCCGAAACATTTCGTCATTAGACAAGCCAACATACATTTACAAACACCCATGCCAACACGGGACTCGAACCCGCAACCTCTCGGTCTAGAAGCTAGCACGCTAACCACTATACCGTTTGGTCGGCTGTTTTGTTTTGGGTTTTATGGCGCAAAGGCAACACAAGGGCCATACTGCGCCAAAACAAAAGATAAAAAAAACTAGGATGGAAGATGAAATATAAATATGATGAGATATGACATAATATAATTAAAGAATTCTAAAAACACATTTCTAAAATGATGAAGAGGTTAAAAAAATTTAAAAAATGGATATGTTTAAAAAACTAGATGTGATTTAAAAACCCGATTGATCTTAAAAATGCAAAGAGATTTGAATGGGGAGTTTCCCCAATCAAATCCTGAAGCCTTAAAGTGGTACTCTTAAAAAACCTAAGACGGTGTGACTGAAACTTAGGACAAGAAATTAAAATATGAGCCACAGTAAGATCGCAACGACAAATATCGCAAACAGGTGGATCTTCTCCCAGCAATAGATGTCGATGCGTCAATCGGGTATGACCAATGCGCAGACGAGTCAGTTTGACATCTGTCCGACGCATTGGATTAACTGTCCATTTAAGAAGATGATTTTTGATGAAATGAAGTTTGTTATTAACCTGCAAATCCCATGTTTCTTGACGTAAGGATAATATGTACTTCTGAATTGAAGTCTTAACATCTTGGTAGGGAACTGGCTGCTGCAGCGGAATTGAAGCCGCTTTAGCAGCAGAATCAGCCAATTCATTTCCTGAAATTCCCATGTGACTAGGTACCCAGCAGAACAATATAGTAAATCCTTTCCTCTCAAGTGTGTGTAATTTTGACAAAATGTCAAAGGCAAGTGGATGGCTATTGGTCTTAAATTGCTCAAGACTTGACAAGGAGCTTAAGCTGTCAGTATACACAAAAAATTTGCGATTGTGGCAGAGTGAGATATGCAGCAGTGCACAAGAAATTGCTGTCATCTCAGAAGTGAAAACCGAGCAGGATTTATGAAGTGTAAAAGCGACTGTGGATGTGTCGGACACAGTACCACAGCCAACACGTTCACCTGCTTTGGATCCATCAGTAAAAACTGCTTCATAGTCAGCATACTGAGAGCGGTGATCACAAAAGATTTGTTGCAAAATTTCTGGGGCAGTGTCTGCCTTGCAATACATCGCAAATGGATTGAGAAAGTGGAAAGATGGAATATCCCACGGTGGAAAGGATTGAGTGGTAAATGTCTGGGTAACTACGTCACTAAGAGCTGCATCCAACAAGATGGATTTCGCTCTTTCAGAAAATGGTCGGATGTTCGATGGGCGAGCATCATATAACCTACCAAGATAGGCATCAAGTCTCAACTTACGTAAAGGGTGAAAAGGATCAGACATAATTCTACAGTAGTAGTTGGCGCTTAATTTTTTACGTCTCAAGTCAAGTGGAAGGAGACTACACTCTGTCAACAGACTTTCAATGGGTGAAGTGCGAAATGCACCTGAACAAATACGGGCAGCAGTGTGATGGACAGTATCCAATCTTCGTAGAAGGGATACTCCTGCAGACCCATACGCAACGCATCCGTAATCAATGCGAGATAAGAATACAGATTGGTAGATACGCAGCAAAGAAGTGCGGTCAGCACCCCAAGAAGTATTTGAAAGTACTTTGAGGATATTAAGCGATTTATCGCACTTCTTGCGCAAGTATACAATATGTGGGAGAAAATTTAACTTATTGTCAAAGATAACTCCCAGGTATCTTATCTGATTCACAACTGGGATGGGAGAATTGCGTATATGGATTTCAGGGTCAGGGTGAAGACCCCTCCTCCTACAGAAGTGGATGCAACTGCTTTTAGATGGTGACAATGTATGGCCGTTTTGTTCACACCATTCTACAAGTCTGTTAACAGCAGTTTGTAATTGACGTTCAATTAAGCGCATGTTTGATCCTTGGCATGAGATTTGCAAATCATCAACATACAAAGTTCCATGAACAAAGGGTGAAAGGACATGAAGGATGTTGCTGATGTGTAGATTAAAAAGGGTGACACTTAAAACACAACCTTGAGGAACTCCCTCAGATTGGTTAAAATAATTAGAAAATGAAGTTGCAATGCGAACTCTAAAAACACGAGATGATAAAAAATTTTGAATAAAAAGGGGCAGATTACCTCTAAAACCAAAATTAAATAGAGTTTGCAGGATACCATATCGCCACGTATGATCATACGCCTTCTCTATATCAAAAAAGATTGAAACTAGATGATTCCTCTGCACAAAGGCATTACGAACATCTGTTTCTAGTTTCACGATGTTATCAAGAGTGGACCGCCCTCGTCGGAAACCACTCTGGAAAGGTGAAATACATCCATCTTTTTCTAACATGTAAGAGAGTCGGGCGTTTACAATACGTTCAAAGGTCTTACAAAGGCAGCTCGTTAAGGCTATCGGTCGATAGTTCAGAGGATCCTTGGGGTCCTTTCCAGGTTTTAGAATGGGGATTACAGTAGCTTCCCGCCACAAGGTAGGGAAGATGTTCTCCTTCCAGATTCGATGGAAGAGAAAAAGGATGTTAAAAAGAGAATCTGGACTTAAATGGCGAAGCATTTGGTAACTGATCCTATCTGGACCTGGACTAGTGTTATGTGCTTTAGATAAAGCACTGATGAACTCATCAGATAGAATCGAGTTGACTCGTACTTGGAAGATTCTCTGTGTCAGGAAATTTTCAATAAAGGATGGTAAGTTCCCTCGCAGACCCATATCTCCAAGTACGGTCATAAGCCTTCTCCATGTCAAAGAATACAGATACCAAATGGTTCCGCTTGACAAAAGCCTCCCGAATCGAAGTTTCAAGGAGGAGTAGGTTATCTATAGTGCTACGTCCACGGCGGAAACCACTCTGGAATTGAGACAAACTATTGTTAACTTCGAGATAAAATAAAAGACGTGCATTAACCAGTTTCTCCATCAGTTTGCAAAAACAACTGGTAAGTGCAATGGGACGGTAGCTAGAAGGATTCTTGGGATTCTTACCAGATTTGACAATTGGTATTACAAGAGCTCGTTGCCAGTTGGAAGGAAATGTATTTTCCCGCCAGATACGGTTAAATAATTTCAATATAAGCTTGAGCTGGAGTGGCTGTAGATGTTTAAGCATATAATAATGTAGTTCGTCTGGACCAACAGCAGAATTGTTGGAACCAGATAAAGCTTTTACTAACTCAGCCATAGTAAATTCTGAATTGTAATCTTCCGTACAAGCGGAAGCGAAATTCAATTTCTTTCTCTCAGCCCGAAGCTTATATGTGGCAAACGGCTCTTTATAATTAGAATTGCTCGATACCTTGGCGAATGCTTGTTTGTTTGTTTGTTTGGTGTTTTATGGCGCAAGGGCAACACAGGGGCCAAACTGCGACAAACACAAGTTAAAACAGTCAATTTTAAAATAAAGCTTTATGTTTCCCATACTCTAAAAGGATAAATTTAAAATTTCAAGACTGAAAAAGCTATTAAAAAAGGTTTAAAAGAAGGCACAGCATATAATTTGTAGTTTCATTTACGATGCAAGATTAAAAATGCGAAAATGAAAATTCTAAAAAATTGAACTCTTTTCTGATTAAAAGAGAATAAGATCAAAAATATTCCAATTATATTCGCTTAAAAATAGTGTCATGTCTTGGATATATGTCTGTCTGGAGAGTTCTGTCGCTCGACTTCCATCTCCAGAGTATCACTCGTTTCGTAAAGTAATATATCCTCCTCTTCCTCAAAAGAAGATAGAGGAGGCTTGATGGAAGCAAACGCTTCAGAACCAATTTTTTTCCAATACTCTTTAGAGAGTTTTGTTGGTTCGGGAGTGTCACTAGACGTAGGAAGTTGTAAGTTGTCATAAGGTGTGTCAGTATTTTTCATGTCTACAATAACTTCGACTGTTGGTGGTGATTTCATCAATAGGTTATATGCATTACGTTGTTTTGCTTTCATTGCAGCATTTTTCTTTAATGGATAATGCTCAGTTTTCAAAGTCAGTTGGTTGCTCAGGTTAACAAAAGTTGGTTGAAAATCTGGTTTTTTAATATTTTTTACTTTACTAAATGAGGTCTTTTTCATGTGGCTTGTGGCAATTGTATCTAAAGTTTCGTGCTTTGCTTTTGTCATTGGGAGCGAAATTTTTGATTTAGTTGGTCTACATGACTGTAAGGACTCTACTTCATCGGTAGTTTGTGTTGAGATGGATTTTTGTTTAGGTGGACCGTTAATAGATTCAGAAGGTAGTGTTTGAGTCGCTATTGATGTTGTAACTGGTTTTAAAGTTGCGGAATAAGAAGGATTCTGTTTTTCGGAGGCTTTCAATAGTGCTTTGGCTTCGTGATAAGAAATATTGTTTTTGGTCTTTAATTCTTGAAGGTCTTTTTCAAAAATCCACTCTGCACAAGATTTTGAGAATGCAGGATGCGATTTTGTGCAGTTGGCACACTTCGGTGGAAAGGAACAATTTTTAAAGTTGTGTTGAGGATCGGAGCTAGCACAATTTGCGCAAATATCCGTTCCTCGGCAGGTAGTGGTAGTATGACCAAAACTTTGACATTTGAAACAGCGCATAGGGCTGGGAATGTAAGGACGGACTGGGCATCTAAGATATCCAGCATAAACATGAGAGGGAAGATTAGGACTATTGAAGGTAAGTATTGTCTGTTTTGTTGTTACAATATCAGCTCCTTTTTTAATTGTAATCTTTTTAACATTAGTAACTCCTTGGTCGGAAAGTCCCTCAAGGAGTTCTGTTTCTTCAACTTGTTCCAGGTCAGTTTCAGATAAAACGCCTCTGCTCGAGTTCAAAGTCTTATGAGGGGACACTGAGATGTTAATGGAAGCAAGCTGTGTAGCTGACAAGAAGCAGTTAGATTGTAGGTCATTGGTTGTCTCAATCAAAAAATCGCCGGATTTCAGTTTCTTAACAGACTTTAGTTCCCCACCAATGCCTTGAAAGCCTTTCTGAATTAGAAAAGGTGACAACTTTCCCAGAGCATGTTCAGGTGAAGTGACAATGAGAAATTTCGGCAATGTATCAGTGCATGGTTTCTTTTCAATTATGATAGGTTGGTTAGTAACACGTTTCTTTGATCTTTTATTGTTTTCCTTAGTCAATGGTTCATTAGTGTGTAGTGGAATTAGGCCTCCACTAGAGCTCGTAGAGTGAGAAAAATCCATAAAAAAAAAAATCCTTAAACGCTCACCGTAGATCCCCACCCACCATCGGGTCCAACATGGGTAGCAGCCACCGGTCGACTAGGATTTCCCCAGGCACGGCGCTTACTAGGGGGTTATGTACAATGAGGTCGTCCCATGAATATCACGGTTCTTACCCTAAAGCAGTCAGCAACACTAAGTGTCCTGGTCCCACCAGCCGATTGACAAAGCCGGGTCAAACTCTGCCTCCCGTTTCGAGCGAAGCATGGGCCAAAGGGAACGCAGCAACGCCCCCAGGAAACTAAAACCCGTCCTGAAATGGGACGCCACAGGATCCCCAGGATCCCATTTTCCGCCCTTACGGGTCTCCGCACACGGCAAACATGCAGGTCAGTAAAGAAATCTGACAATATTAAATCAAAGAAAATATAAGTCAAGTGAAAAAAAAAAGGAATTTAATCAAAAGAAGATATTGTAACAAATAGTTCAAAAACCAAAATCATGTTGAATGGAAAAAAGTAATTGCATACAAAAAACTGAAAGCTGTTCACTAGTTAGGGCCATCACAATGAGGATAGAAAAGGAAAAATGCTAGGCCCAGCTAGGGTACCTCGGGTTTGCCAGGCCCGTACTCACAAGATGTGAGCCCCCGAGGGGACCTTGGCGAATGCATCGGCAAGAGTATCGGCAATATCCTTCGGGTCTGAAACAACTGCCCGATGGTCCTCTAAGATGGAAATAGAGTAATTGGGATAACGGCCCTTGATCTTATTGACCTTGTTCCAGACCCTTTTAGAAGATGTCGAAGATGTTATGGTGCTGACATACTTCTGCCAAGAATCCCTCTGGCTCCGTCGGCGAATGCTACGAGCCTCAGCCCGAGCACGCTTAAAGCTGATAAGGTTGGCCTCAGAAGGGTGGCGGCGAAAGACACCCCAAGCCTTCCTTTGTTTTTTGTGAGCCATCCTGCATTCGTGATTCCACCACGGTTTAGTTATTTTCGGAATATTGGAAGATGACATAGGGATGGAGTTACGAGCAGCTTCTAGTATAGCATTTGTAATAGAGGCTGTGGCCTCATTGATGTCGCCTTGGTCCACCATCTCTTCAGAAAGGTGAACAGAGGAGGAAAACAACTCCCAGTCCGCCGCGTCGAATCTGAATCGGGGAGAGCGGGTAACAGGAGCTGATCCATTTCCTATATGTAAAAGTTTTATAGGAAAGTGGTCGCTGTGGAAAAGATCCTTTCCGACATCAAAGGTCCATGAAGGCAAAAGAGATGGTGAGCACAAGGCAAGATCGATCGCATGAAATGTCCTCGATGGGGTGTGGAAGTATGTGTCTTCCCCATTGTTAAGAAGACACAGATTTTTGTCTTGCAATAACTTCTCTATTTGTCTTCCACGGTTGTTACAATCGGGACTACCCCAAAGAGGATTATGGCCATTAAAGTCTCCCATGATGACAAAGGGAGACGGAAGCTGCTCGCACAACCTGTTAAGCTCTGCTTGCTGTATAGCAACATTAGGAGGTAGATATAAGCAACATACAGTGATTAGGTTTTTGCATGCAACTCTAACCGCAACTGCTTGCAAGTTAGAAGTAAGAGACAACGGGGTAAATGGAGTGCTGTTAGATATAAAAATAACTACTCCCCCGTTGGCTCTGTCACCGCTAGTGCAGTCCTTTCGAAGGGGACTGTACCCCCTAATGAGAGAACTCTGAAAGGGTTTTAAAAGAGTCTCTTGTAGACAGAAGCAGACAGGTTGGTGTTCATCAATAAGGTGTTTAATATCCACCGAGTTGTGGTGGAAGCCACGACAGTTCCAAGATATTAGATTGAATATTATGCAGGATGGTTGTCATTGCCCCGTTCTTTTGACCTCCTCCTTGGTTGGAGATTAGGAGGGGTCTCAAGGCCTTCCTCTATTTCCATATCTCCGGACTCTGAGAGACCGGAGATGCACTCCTCATCTGATGAGGAATGGGATGCCTCTTCCTTTGTTGGTTTTACTTTTTTAGTTTCAATATTAGCTTTTTTCTTTTCTATTTTTTGTTTCAGATTTTGCACTGGTTTAGAGAGAGGTTTATTAAATGATTGTTTATTTACAGATTGTTTCTTTTGAGTTTGCGTTTTTGAGTTTGTTTTCTTTATTGGTTGCGTTGGATTTTCGGATGTTCCAGCAGTACTTGTATTTAGGTGAGGAGATGTAAAGTAATTAATGATTTGTTCATTTGAAAGAATGCCAGGAGGGAGGGAGATATCGGTTTGAGTTGATTTGGTTTTAGGTTCGCTTTTTTTTAGGACTTGAGCATAAGTGGTGGATGTTGAGGAGCTACTATTATATCTAATTCGGGCTTCTGGATATGATATATTGTTTTTAACTTTGATTTCCTGGATGTCTTTCTCCTCTTTCCATTTGGGGCACTCTCTGGAAAATGATGGATGTTTTCCAGGACAGTTTACGCAGTTGGGTTCAGCTTTGCAACCATCACTGAGATGGTCTAAGCTTCCACATACTGCGCAAACGTCTTGCTTGCCTCGGCAAGCATTTTTTGAGTGCCCAAATTTCTGGCATTTGAAACATCTCAGAGGATTGGGGATAAACGGACGGACAGGGCAGTGTAAATAACCAGCAATTATTCTATTTGGGAGAGTAGGTGAATTAAAAGTCAGAATTATGTGTTTTGTGTTAATTATTTTTCCATCTCGTTTTATGGTTATCCTCCTGGCATCAATGACACCTTGAGAGGATAACTCTTCGATCAGTTCTTCTTTGTCTATTTCTATTAGGTCGTGTTCTGAGATTACGCCTTGAGATGAATTAAGTCCTTTATGTGGGGTGGTAGTTATTTTATAGGTGCCTATTGTAGTTGCTGAGAGTAGGGTACGGGATTGTTGTGCATTTTTTGTTTCGATCAGGAAGTCACCTGATCGAAGTTTCTTTATTGTATTTGGCTCCCCGCCACAAATGCCTTTTATCCCCTTCTGAATAAAGAAGGGGGACATTTTGGCTAGTTCACCGGTTTCTGAATGCATTACTAGGAATGAAGGTTCATTATATGTTGGTGGGTTTTTTTGCATTAGGGTTTTCAATTTCTTCTATTGCTCGTTTGACTGATGTTGCATGTGTTTGTTGGGGAATTATGCCTCCCGTCGGGCTAAAGGAAGAGGATGAAGCCATATTTAGGTGGAATAAAAACTCGACGTACACCCCCGCCCACCACCGAGCCCAACATGGGTAGCAAGCAATGGGCCTACTAAGAGGTAGTACGCCGAGGTCGTTCTGGGCGGTCAGGGTGTGGCTCCGCCAAGCCAACCACCCTCGGGCACCATGACCAACCCAGTCCTAACCCTTAAGCAGTCAGCAACCCGGAGGTAATGTTACCGCCAGTCGATTGACAGAGTCGGGCCCCTTGCTAGGCCCAGCTAGGGTACCTCGGGTTCGCCAAGCCCGTACTCACAAGAAGTGAGCCCCCGAGGGGACGATGTGTCTGAAAATTAGGACAAGAAATTAAAATATGAACTACAGTAAGATCGCAACGACAAATATCGCAAACAGGTGGATCTTCTCCCAGCAATAGATGTCGATGCGTCAATCGGGTGTGACCAATGCGCAGACGAGTCAGTTTGACATCTGTCCGACGCATTGGATTAACTGGCCATTTAAAAAGATGATTTTTGATAAAATGAAGTTTGTTATTAACCTGCAAATCCCATGTTTCTTGACGTAAGGATAGTATAAACTTGTGAATTGAGGTCTTAATATCTTGGTAGGGAACTGGCT
Organism: Linyphia triangularis; assembly: GCA_963978545.1. Taxonomy (NCBI): domain Eukaryota; kingdom Metazoa; phylum Arthropoda; class Arachnida; order Araneae; family Linyphiidae; genus Linyphia; species Linyphia triangularis. Next base: position 18,425,875 of record OZ021730.1, read on the forward strand.
GCTGCAGCGGGATTGAAGCCGCTTTAGCAGCAGAATCAGCCAATTCATTTCCTAAATTCCCATGTGACTAGGTACCCAGCAGAACAAAATAGTAAATCCTTTCCTCTCAAGTGCGTGTAATTTTGACAAAATGTCAAAGGCAAGTGGATGGCTATTGGTCTTAAATTGCTCAAGACTTGACAAGGAGCTTAAGCTGTCAGTATACACAAAAAATTTGCGATTGTGGCAGAGTGAGATATGCAGCAGTGCACAAGAAATTGCTGTCATCTCAGAAGTGAAAACCGAGCAGGATTTATGAAGTGTAAAAGCGACTGTGGATGTGTCGGACACAGTACCACAGCCAACACGTTCACCTGCTTTGGTTCCATCAGTAAAAACTGCTTCATAGTCAGCATACTGAGAGCGGTGATCACAAAAGATTTGTTGCATAATTTCTGGGGCAGTGTCTGCCTTGCAATACATCGCAAATGGATTGAGAAAGTGGAAAGATGGAATATCCCACGGTGGAAAGGATCGAGTGATGAATGTTTGGGTAACTACGTCACTTAGAGCTGCATCCATCAAGATGGATTTCGCTCTTTCAGAAAGTGGTCGGACGTTAGATGGACGAGCATCATATAACCTACCAAGATAAGCATCAGGTCTCAACTTACGTAAAGGGTGAAAAGGATCAGACATAATTCTACAGTAGTAGTTGGCGCTTAATTTTTTCCGTCTCAAGTCAAGTGGAAGTAGACTACACTCTGTCAACAGACTTTCAATGGGTGAAGTGCGAAATGCACCTGAACAAATACGGGCAGCAGTGTGATGGACAGTATCCAATCTTCGTAGAAGGGATACTCCTGCAGACCCATACGCAACACATCCATAATCAATGCGAGATAAAATTACAGATTGGTAAATACGCAGCAAAGAAGTGCGGTCAGCACCCCAAGAAGTATTTGAGAGTACTTTGAGGATATTAAGCGACCTATCGCACTTCTTGCGCAAGTATAAAATATGTGGGAGAAAATTCAACTTGCTGTCGAAAATGACTCCCAAGTATCTTATCTGATTCACAACTGGGATTGGAGAATTGCGTATGTGGATTTCAGGGTAAGGGTGAAGACCCCTCCTCCTACAGAAGTGGATGCAACTGCTTTTAGATGGTGACAGTTTATGGCCGTTTTTGTCACACCATTCTACAAGTCTGTTAACAGCAGTTTGTAACTGACGTTCAATTAAGCGCATGTTTGATCCTTGGCAAGAGATTTGCAAATCATTAACATACAAAGTTCCATGAACAAAGGGTGAAAGGACATGAAAGATGTTGCTGATATGAAGATTAAAAAGGGTGACACTTAAAACACAACCTTGAGGAACTCCCTCAGATTGGTTAAAATAATTTGAAAATGAAGTTCCAATGCGAACTCTAAAAACACGAGATGATAAAAAATTTTGAATAAAAAGGGGCAGATTACGCCTAAAACCAAAATTAAATAGAGTTTCCAGGACACCATATCGCCAAGTATGATCATACGCCTTCTCAATGTCGAAAAAGATTGAAACTAGATGATTCCTCTGCACAAAGGCATTACGAACATCTGTTTCTAGTTTCACGATGTTATCAAGAGTGGACCGCCCTCGTCGGAATCCACTCTGGAAAGGTGAAATACATCCATCTTTTTCTAACATGTAAGAGAGTCGGGCGTTTACAATACGTTCAAAGGTCTTACAGAGGCAGCTCGTCAATGCTATCGGTCGATAGTTCAGAGGATCCTTGGGATCCTTTCCAGGTTTCAGAATGGGGATTACAGTAGCTTCCCGCCACAAAGTAGGAAAGATGTTCTCCTTCCAGATTCTATTAAAGAGAAAAAGGATGTTAAAAAGAGAATCTGGACTTAAATGGCGGAGCATTTGGTACCTGATCCCATCTGGACCTGGACTGGTGTTATGTGCTTTAGATAAAGCACTCTTCAATTCGTACATCTTAAGGTCACAGTTGTAGGAATATTCAATATTGCTTTTGAAATTAATTCCAGTCCGTTCAGCTCGATTCTTAGTCACAAGAAAAGCAGGACTATAAGAATCGGAACTGGATACACCTTCAAAAGTTTCACCGATAAGGTTAGCAATATCTTCAAGGGAAGAGAACACAGCAGCTCCGGTTTGAAGTATCGGACAAGAATATTCCGGATACAAACCGTTGGCTGCTCTAACCTTCTTCCACAACTGCTTGCTTGATGTTTTGGATGTAATTAAAGATACATAACTTATCCAAGAGTCCTTCTGTCTCTGACGTCTAACTCTACGAGCAAATGCCTTAGCCTTTTTAAAGGCGATAAGGTTTCCTGTAGTTGGGTATCTGCGGAAGATACCCCATAGCTTCTTTTGTTTCTTGTATGCAGACTGACAGTCTGCATTCCAGTATGGTTTACAGTGCCGCAGTGTTCTAGGTGATGTCTTAGGAATGGAGGAGTCAGCAGCATTTAAAATTGCTTCAGTGACATTTTGGACAGCAGTATCAACATCCTCACTGTCCACCATTGTTCCTGATATAACAGCCAACTCAGTAAATCTGTCCCAATTCGCCCTGTGGTATTTGTATCTAGGTAGACGGATGTTTACGTTACTAATACCGTTATGGGAAATGAGAATTGGGAAGTGATCACTGTTATGTAGATCACTTCCAACAGCAAAATTCAAGTATGGCAAAAGTATAGGGGAACAAATGGCTAAGTCTAGTGAATGGAATGTTCTAGTGGGTTCATGGAAATATGTTTTCTCCTCGTTATTCAGGAGACAGAGACACTGATCAGATAGCAACTTTTCAATCTGTCTCCCACGAGGGTTCGTATTATCACTACCCCACATAGTACTGTGTCCATTAAAGTCACCGAGCAGTAAAAATGGTGCTGGAAGTTGATCAATAAGGTCATTCAGCTCCTCTTGGCGGATGATAGCATGTGGCGGTAAGTATAGGCAACAGACTGTGAGAAGGGTCTGTATATGAAGTCTCGCAGCCACAGCTTGTAGAGATGTGTGCAGTGTGAGTACAGTGCTGGGGTGATTATGAGAAATAAAAAGACATACTCCTCCAGACACTGTATTACTACGGGTAACATCTTTTCTAATGCAGCTATACCTACGGATCTTAGATATATATGAATCCTTCAAGAAGGTTTCTTGAAGGGCCAAACATGCTGGATGGTAAAGTGAAATAATGTTCTTCACATCATCCTTCCTAGACCTAAAACCGCGACAGTTCCAAGAAACAAAAGAAGCCATTAATTACTTGATGCAATTTTAAAAGGGGGGTCAGGCTCTTCACTAATATCTTCGTCATCAGATGGGTGAAGGTTCACCACATCCGCCTCCCTAAATGAACGAAGGATATTAAAACGGTTAGAGGGCTTCTCTCGAGAAGGTCCTCCTTTAGCTGTTTTAAGTTTTATTGCTTGTAATGCTTTAGACTTAGCTAAGGTTTTCTTCAAAATAAGCGGTTGTTTAATTACCTCCGTAGATGTTCTCTGAGGTAATTTAACTAGACTTGAGGAAGTAGACTCTGTCTGTGTGCTTTTGCTGCTGAAAGTTTTTTTGCAAACATCAACATAGGCGACACCAGCAGAAGGGGTTCTAGCTTCAACAAGTCTTCTAGCATCAAAGCATGACAAATTTTGGTTCACTCGCACGGTCTGGATTTCCTTTTCTTTTACCCACACTGGACATTTCCGATAGTAAGATGGATGGGAGCCATCACAATTTACACACTTTTCAGGTGCCTTGCAATTAGCACTAGTATGTCCAGTACCTGCACAACGTGCGCATGTTTCCGTTTCCCCATGACAAGCTGTTTGTGAGTGACCATATTTCTGGCACTTGAAACAGCGAAGTGGGTTCGGAACATACGGACGAACAGGGCAATTCAGATAGCCGGCTTTTACGTGCGATGGTAATGTGGGCAAATCGAAAGTGAGAATCAAATGCTTAGTAGGCATGATATTCCCTTCTCGACGTATGGTTAAACGGTGGACGGCTGAAACGTGTTGCTCACGTAAGTGGTCAAGAATCTCGTCCTCCGGTGTGTGGTAAAGGTCTGATTCAGACACCACACCGCGAGATTTATTAAGGGAACCATGTACAGTTACATTTACCAGGAGTGTTCCAAAATATTCGATCTTTAGTATATTCTTCGCTTGTTGGACATTGCGAACTTCCACTAAGAGATCTCCAGACTTCAGTTTCTTAACTGAAGCTGTATCGCCAACAAATGATGCTAGAGTTTTTTCTATTAGAAAAGGAGATACCTTTTCGAAAGAGCCCTCCTTACGATGAACGATGCAGAATTTTGCTGCAATGTTATTTGTAGAATTTTGTCTATGTTGCTCCCCACTAGGGGGAGAAGAAGAAGAAGATTGACTTTCCATGAAAGTAGTTTTGATTAATTCGGGCACTAGAGTCCCACCCACCATAGAGTCCTCGATATCGGGATAGTGCATACCGGCAAGCAATAAAATAAGAAAGGAAAAGAAAACATCAACTAAACTATTGCGCACGGCATAACACTACCGGGCTGTCCAGTACCTATACGCGAACGACTCATCCCTGTAGAAGCCTCCACCCTTAACGAGGTTCCCAGCAGACGAGCCGGACGCTTGATCCCTAGCCGCCGACGAAGTCGGACGACCAGCCGATTGTTGCACACGGGACCAATGTGCACCTCCCGTTTATCTGAAGCAAGGGCCAAAGTAGTGTATTGGGACAGTATGTCGCCCCTCAACTACCAGGATCCCCCTTTCCAGAGACACGTGTCTCCACGCACGGCAAACACGTGGGTGATTAAATGCCCGAGAGAAGCTGATGGCAACAGAGCGGCACAAAGCTTCTCAAGGGGAGCCCTCACCTCAGATGAGGTAATCACAATGAGGGAAAGAAGAGAAAACAAACGATAAATATAAAACCCAAAATGAGAAGGTACAAACAGACGAAGGGTTAGATCACTGGGGCACCTCGGGGTTGTGACGCCCGTGTTTACTTAAAGAAAGTAAACCCCCTGAGGGGCCACCCACCGTGGAGTCCGCGATCTCGGGTTAGTGCATACCGGCAAGCAACTAAAATAATGAAAGGAAAGAAAATCGCAACTAAAAAGTTACGCACGGTATGTCACTAACAGGTTATCCAGTGCCTATACGCGACCGACTCGTCCCTGTAGAAGTCTCCACCCTTAACGAGATTCCCAGCAGACGAGCCGGCCGCTTGATCCCTAGCCGCCGACGAAGTCGGACGACCAGCCGATTGATACACACGGGACCAATGTGCACCTCCCGTTTATCTGAAGCAATGGCCAAAGTAGTGTATTGGGACAGTATGTCGCCCCTCAACTACCAGGATCCCCCTTTCCAGGGACACGGGTCTCCACGCACGGCAAACATGTGGGTGATTTAATTCCCAAGAGAAGCTGATGGCAACAAAGCGGCAGAAAACTTCTCAAGGGAAGCCCTCACCTCTGAAGAGGTAACCACAACGAGGGAAGGAAGAGAAGCCAAACAATAAATACAGAACCCAAGAAAGAAGGTAAAACAGAAGGAGGAATAGATCACTGGGGCAACCCGGGGTTGTGAAGCCCGTACTTACTTATAGAAAGTAAACCCCCTGGGGGGGGGGGGTATGAATCCAGACAAAGGCTCAGTTACCAAGAAGAAGAAAAAAAACTAATGTATCCCATGGTCTTAGCTCTGTTGAACAATCTCATGTAGTATGAATGGTTTAATTATTGTAGCTACCGTCTTCCCTTTATCAACTTGTATTCTGTAAATATTACATTGCATTTTGAATTTTGAGGTTCATCTAATTTTTGTGTTGAATTGAATTTTACTGTTAAGGAAATATCTTTTTATGAATATTTGTAATAAATTGGACCGGGGTATATAGGCCATATACTTAGAGTGAACTTTTTGCATGAACATTTTTCTATGCCTTAAATTTTAACTTAAAATGTTTTATGTAAATCCATTGAATTATTAACCTTAAAATTTTTTTTAAAGTTTGTTTACTCAGGTAATTTGGACACAAATTAATTTTATATTTGATATATTCATGAAATGATGATTTTGAGGTCATGATTATTCAGATATAACATGCATTGGTTAATTTTGAAGATTTATTATCAGCTTGTATTCAATGATTAATTATTCTTAGATACATTTCATATCTTTATGCTACTTTACTTCATAATTTGAATATATTTGTTTCCTGACATAAAATTTTCTTCATTTCAATTTTTTAACTTTTTGTTTGTATTTTTAAAGTAATCTGAACAACTTTTCATTTGTGTGTATTGAAATTTTACAATGATATTTATTTTTGTTGTTGAAATAAAACTGTATTTTTATCAAATTTAATTATTTTTACTTTTTACTTATATACAGGAATGAGGATATACAGGGATGATAGTTTTCCTCCTTTTGGGGTTTTTATGTACGTGTTTAAACAAAAGACTTTCCCTCTTAACTCCCCTTTCCTCACAGATTACTTCACAAACTCCTAATATTTGAAATACAATGAAATTTCTCATACTATATAATAATTATATTTCAAATATTAGGAGTTTGTGAAGTAATCTGTGAGGAAAGGGGAGTTAAGAACCTACTACATCCCAGACCTCACACAGGAGTATGAGGTACTAAAGATCACAGGCTTCACATGTTCACATGTTCCTATCACATTGGAGTCATATTCGGAAAATGGGACGATCTCCAGAGTACAATTGCAAGACAAAGCAAAGCTTCCAGGAGGCATTCAAGTACATCTCATTGGCAATTACGACCAGCCTCAACTCCTGATGTCAGAGTCTTTGGTCCAGAGTGTCAGAGATCCTTCCGAAGGTCACCTCCTAAAGACAGCAGATAGAAATTCACCTGCTGCAAACATGGTCGGAGCAGTACAAGCGAACTCCAGCTACTCCAAGCATTTCATCTTCGCCGAAGACATGACGTCCAGTGATTTCTACGAAGATCAGCTGCGTTGTACAGAGGTGCTCCAAGCCATTCGAAGGATGCAGGAGAAACAACATCATAGGTTACCATTGACAAGAGATCTGCACACATTACATCTACAACAAGGGAAGCTCAGGTCAACATTACTCACCTCAACGGCCATCAAAATACAGCTTCTTTTCGCAGACTACAAGATATCAGTCCAGAGATCACCGATTTGCCCGTTTTTCCATGACTCCGAGTTTCAAATCAAAGGGTGTTACAGTTGCTCCATTTTCGCAGAACTATCATTTCAAGCCTTATCTTCCTGCAACAACGAACTTGCCGAGGTTACCTTGCAACGACTCAAAACATACACAAGGGCAGTTGACCTTACTCAACAATTTACAACGCATCAAATTCGTTTTCTGGCAGACAAGCAATGTTATGAAGAAAAACTTTGTCTTCAGGCACATACCAACATACAGTGCAAACAATTTTCATTCTGTCTAGATGAACCATCGGTCCAACTCATGAAACTTTTACATAACCACACAACGACTAAAGCGAAGGATTCACCGGGTGGAATTTTCAATTGGAAATGTTTTCCAACATTGAATTCAGCGTTCTTTTTCCTAAAAATGGGTGGTGCACTAGCCTTGTTTGTGGGACTCATGGTGACGCTGTTTTCAACACTAGTGACATGCTGTGCCCGGAGATAAATAACACACTTAGGCTTCTTTTGAACTTTTGCCAAAATGAAGAAAAACACTTAACATTTTGAACATTTCTTTTATACTTTTATTTTAATTATGTTCTTGCATACTTACATATTTACTGTACTCATTTATGATATTCTTTTTCTAGATTCAACATACTATGTATTTTACAGATTGCATCACCGTTGTACAATGTGGTAACACCACTAAACAGAGAACGATTACGGAAGCTGAATCATAGAGCTCGACAAAATGTTGCAAAATTTCTTTTGGATCTATTTGATAAATGTCCTAGACATTGGACATATACAAAACACTCATACAGCGAGATGGACTGAAATATTTTTTTAATTATTTTTAATTTTTAGTACTATTCCTATTATTCAAATTTATGATTTTAGGTCATACATTACTTGTATTGACCAATATTTAACCTTATATTCGCATTTATCGTGTATAACAATGTAATTCTATTGGTTAGGTATTCAGCTGCCTTAGATAAACACATACGCCCAATTTAAAATTTTCTGGATTTCGATCTACTTACGCAACCTCATCTTTTAGGCGCATTGGCAAAGGCTTAATTTCTTTTTTTTTTAGGAAAAATAATTTTGACAAGGGCCAAAATTTTTTTTTAACGGAAAGCGGGCGAATGAGATGTTAGTCCGCTGAACTGAACATCAAGATTTTTGGTAAGTCCAGAAAAAAGCAAGGAAGTCATTTAACTCTATCGCAAAGTCTCGGCCGACAGAGGGGTCATTTGGAACATAGAATAGCGGGTTACTTTCAAAAGCCCGGGGATGCAGGGAATTTCCAGGTCAAGAAGGGTCAGTTTTGTATGGAAAGGCAGGAGACTTGAAAGGGGGCTTACATTCAGAATTTCGAGAGAAGGCGGAATCGAGCCAGAAGCCAGACATCGTAAATATTCGGGGGCTTTTCAATTTTAGGTGGGATTTACAAAGGGTGGCGCCGGACTTGACAGCAAACTGGGATTCAAAATTATTGAGATCCAGGTGTGTTGGCAACTGCAGGTAAAGGGTCTTTCGGATTTCTAGGCGGCACTGGGAATTGACGTCACAAGGTCCGAGTCCAATCTCTGACGCTTGTCGATCAGAGGCGGGAGCTCCGTGATGTTAGGGTTCACGATTGGCTATAGTTCAAAACCAGTGATTTAAGCCTACCGATTCCAGGACTGGCTGGACGTGAATTTTGACCCCACCTTGGTCTTGACGTAAAAAGGGGGACACGAGAGCCCGAGGGAACATTCAGAGTTTTGCTTGAAGTTGAAAGTGGCAGTTAATTAGCGAACGTCGCAGGCCCGGTTGGATTATAGGTTTTCCCGAGGATGGCAGAATACGCCATGACGAGTATGGCCCCAGATACCGTGATGTCAATTATTCACTTTAAGTAAATCTCACAGCCTTTTGACTATAACTTTTGGATATTTACCATTAATTTTAACCACAAAATAGCGAGGGCAACTGAATCCTGACCAAATGGTTTTATCTAAATGTAATGTTTATGGATATGTGCAAGCAGTACCTGATTTTGGTGTTTTAATGTAAAATTGATAAGGATTGGTCATTAGAGATCGACTTCAAAAAGTAGAATCAATGTTTAATTGGTAAAAAGAGAAACGATCATTAATTGTTAAACGTAATATTCTATTTTGTAAAGTAAACCTATTAATTAATAAATTTGCTTGTTATTACTTTAGTTATGTTTATTGAACAGCTCTTTCAAACCACACTTATCAAAAGAGTTTCCACTATGCGATATTTCGGCTGACTTAATTACTAAACATATCAACATTTAAGGAGTTTTTTTAACCTTATTATATAATAACCTGAGGACTGTCTACAGTTTAACTAACTCTAATGCGAGCAGACCAGTACTATCACTTAGAAACATTTTTTGGGACAATCAACAGCGGCTGCCATAGTCAAGCATCTTCTTGCAGCATTGAACAATGGAGGTATATCTATGGCACTTATGCTAATGCTCTCTTGCGATGGGCCGAACGTTAACAAAACTGTTTCGAAGTTTAAATGAAAAAGTGAAAGTAGAAAGAAATCATACATTGATTGATATTGGTTTTTGCAACTTGCATTTGCTACACAATACCTTCATGAAAGGTTTAGTTGAGTTAGGCATAATGCTTCAGATTTAGTAATTGCCCTCTACCACTATTTTGATGGCTGTCTTTCAAGACGTGAAGACTTCAACACGGTTTGGGCCGAAAAGAATTTGAAAAAAGTTAATCTCATCAAACATGTCACTTCCCGATGGTTAACCTTAGAGCCTGCAGTTCTGAGAGTTTTAGATTGGTTGGTTGTTTTCAGATTATCTGGAGCCGTCAGCAACACGAGGGCTATAATGCGCCGAAACATTCGTCATTTGACAAACCAACATACATTTACAAACACCCATGCCTAACACGGGACTCGAACCCGCAACCTCGCTGTCTAGAAACTAGCAAGCTAACCACTATACCGTTTGGTCGGCCTGAGAGTTTTAGAAGTTTGGGATGGAATTATTCATTATTTTTTGCATTACATACCAACCAAGCAAGCAAAAGCCATTGATTTACAGCTACAAAAAGATTGCATCTATACTCAGAAGAGAAAAAAAAATGATGGCTGAATTAAAGTTTGTTTCTGTTAGTTCAGCTTTGTTTTCTAATTATTCAGGTTTTTTTTTTTTTTTTTTTTAAATGAAAAACCGCTTGTTTATGAGTTGCATCAAGGCATCAAAGATTTAGTTATGAAGTTGTTAACCAGAATATGTACAAAAAAAAGTGTAAGCAGATTTAAAACTGGAAAATTTGAAGGTCAAATATGTTGCATTGTTGAAAAGGAACATCTGTTACCATTGGAGGACACGTCGTTGGGTGTTTTCAGATTATCTGGCGCCGTCAGCAATACGAGGGCTATAATGCGCCGAAACTTTCGTCATTAGACAAGCCAACATACATTTACAAACACCCATGCCTAACACGGGACTCGAACCCGCAACCTCGCGGTCTAGAAGCTAGCACGCTAATCACTATACCGTTTGGTCGGCTCAAGGAAGCTTGACTAAACCAACAATTTTAAAACTGCAGAACTTTTATCGTAAGGTCCTAAAGGATATTGCTCCAGATACACAGAAGATGAAAACTGCAGTATTTGCTACTTTATTTCATTGTTTATCTACTGATCAAAAACCAAAGCATACCAAGTGCAAAGAAGGAGTTACATCATGGTGCTTTTATCAGAGAGCTGTTGCTGCAGGCAAAGCACCCCCATCCAACTAGATGATGAAAACTAAACTTTCTCTAATAGTAGTGGAGAAAATACTCCCTGTTTATCAACGGCTTGCTTCCAATGAAATTTTATCAAGATGTTCATCAGAGAAAACTAATAATTTTAACAAAAGCTTACACAGCTGCATTTGGTGCAAATGTCCCAAGGAGGTTTTCGTTTAAAAAAAAAGAGATTGGAGCTGGCTGTAATTACAGCTATAAAAGAGTACAACTTGGGTTATGTTGAGTCGCTAAGATTGGCAAAGGAAGTGGTTGGCAAAATATATTTCCACCTGGCTGCGAAGAAAGAAAGCAGTAGATCGACGCAAAGGAAGAAAAAGTGAACTGAAGAGTATAAAAAAACAGCGAACTCATAAAAAATACAAAAACAATTCCTCGACAAAAATTAGAAGAAGCAAAGGAAGACATTATATATGCAGTTGGGGAATTTTGATTTGAAATAGACAGTTTATACTTTTAGTTTTTGTTCTTTTCGACTTAAATTGCATTTTTCACCGTAAGTGAATTTGTATCGTTATTCACACTTCCAAGTGTTCCAGGCGCATTAATTTTTGTTAGATTTTTTTTAAACTTCACCATAATATTCCCCAAATGTATTTAAACATTTCCTTGGAAGTATATTAGAATTATTTTTTTTTTAATACTTCATACTAATATTATATAAAATATAAATTTCTAATAAAATTTTTCCACAGAAAGATCGCAAAGACAGATATCGCAAACAGGTGGATCTTCTCTCCACAATAGATGTCGATGCGTCAATCGGGTATGACCAATGAGCAAACGAGTCAGTTTGACATTTGTCCGACGCATTGGATTAACTGGCCATTTAAGAAGATGATTTTTGATAAAATGAAGTTTGTTATTAACCTGCAAATCCCATGTTTCTTGAAGTAATGATAATATGAACTTGTGAATTGAAGTCTTAATATCTTGGTAGGGAATTGGCTGCTGCAGCGGGATTGAAGCTGCTTTAGAACAATACAGTAAATCCTTTCCTCTCAAGTGTGTGTAACTTTGACAAAATGTCAAAGGCAAGTGGATGGCTATATGTCTTAAATTGCTTCAGACTTGACAAGGAGCTTAAACTGTCAGTATACACACAAAATTTGCGATTGTGACAGAGTGAAATATGCAGCAGTGCACAAGAAATTGCGGTCATCTCAGAAGTGAAAAACGAGCAGGATTTATAAAGTGTAAAAGCGACTGTAGATGTGTCGGACACAGTATCACAGCCAACACGTTTACCTGCTTTAGATCCATCAGTAAATACTGCTTCATAGTCAGCATACTGAGAGCGGTGATCACAAAAGATTTGTTGCAAAATTTCTGCAGCAGTGTCTGCCTTGCAATACATCGCAAATGGATTGAGAAAGTGGAAAGATGGAATATCCTACGGTGGAAAGGATTGAGTGATAAATGTTTGGGTAACTACATCAATTAAAGGTGCATCCAACAAGATGGATTTCGCTCTTTCAGAAAATGGTCGAATGTTAGATGGGCGAGCATCATATAACCTACCAAGATAGGTATCAAGTCTCAACTTACGTAAAGGGTGAAAAGGATCAGACATAATTCTACAGTAGTAGTTGGCACTTAATTTTTTATGTCTCAAGTCAAGTGGAAGTAGACTACACTCTGTCAACAGACTTTCAATGGGTGAAGTGCGAAATGCACCTAAACAAATACGGGCAGCAGTGTGATGGACAGTATCCAATCTTCGTAGAAGGGATACTCCTGCAGACCCATACGCAACACATCCGTAATTGTGCGAGATAAAATTACAGAATGGTAGATACGCAGCAAAGAAGTGCGGTCAGCACTCCCAAGAAGTATTTGAAAGTACTTTGAGGATATTAAGCGATTTATCGCACTTCTTGCGCAAGTATACAATATGTGGGAGAAAATTTAACTAATTGTCAAAGATAACTCCCAGGTATCTTATCTGATTCACAACTGGGATGGGATGGAGCGTATGTGGATTTCAGGATCAGGGTGAGGTGAAGACCCCTCCTCCTACAGAAGTGGATGCAACTGCTTTTAGATGGTGACAGTTTATGGCCGTTTTGTTCACACCAATCTACAAGTCTTTTAACAGCAGTTTGTAACTAACGTTCAATTAAGCGCATGTTTGATCCTTGGCATGAGATTTGCAAATCATCAACATACAAAGTTCCAAGAACAAAGGGTGAAAGGACATGAAGGATGTTGCTAATGTGAAGGTTAAAAAGGGTGATACTTAAAACACAACCTTGATGGACTCCTTCAGATTGGTTAAAATAATTAAAAAATGAAGCTCCAATGCAAACTTTAAAAACACGAGATGATAAAAAAATTTGAATAAAAAGGGGCAGATTACCCCTAAAACCAAATTTAAATAAATTTTGCAGGATACCGTATCGCCATATATGATCATACGTCATCTCAATGTCGAAAAAAATTGAAACTAGATGATTCCTTTGCACAAAGGCATTGCGAACATATGTTTCTAGTTTCACGATGTTATCAAGAATGGACCGTCCTCGTCGGAACCTAATCTGCAAAGGTGAACTGCGTCTATCTTTTTCTAACATGTAAGAGAGTCGGGCATTTACGATACGTTCAAAGGTCTTACAAAGGCAGCTTGTTAAGGCTATCGGTCGATAGTTCAGAGGATCCTTGGGATCCTTTTCAGGTTTCAGAACGGGGATTACAGTAGCTTCCCGCCACTAAGTAGGAAAGATGTTCTCCTTCCAGATTCTATTAAAGAGAAAAAGGATGTTAAAAAGAGAATCTGGACTTAAATGCCGAAGCATTTGGTAACTGGTCCCATCTGGACCTGGACTGGTGTTATGTGCTTTAGATAAAGCACTCTTAAATTTGTACATCTTAAGGTCACGGTTGTAGGAATAATCAATATTGCTTTTGAAATTAATTCCAGTCAGTTCAGCACGATTCTTAGTCACAAGAAAAGTAGGACTATAAGAATTGGAACTGGATACTCTTTCAAAAGTTTCACCAATAAGGTTAGCAATATCTTCAGGGGAAGAGAACACAGCAGCTCCGGTCTGAAGTATCGGACAAGAATATTCCGGATACAAACCGTTGGCTGCTCTAACCAAAAACCTGTTTTGGATGTAATTGAAGAGACATAACTCATCCAAGAATCTTTCTGACTTTGACGTCTAACTCTACGAGCAAATGCTTTAGCCTTTTTAAAGGCGATAAGGTTTCCTGTAGTTGGGTATCTGCGGAAGATACCCCATACCTTCCTTTGTTTCTCTTCTGCAGATTGACAATCTGCATTCCACCATGGTTTACAGTATCGCAGTGTTTTAGATGTGTATAAGTTACTGCTATAAATGGATTTGTAGAACGATAGTGAAACGTAAAGTGTGAAATTAAAATTAGTATGAATGACAACTTGTGCAAGAGTAAAGTGCAAGTGTGCATATATATGAAAGATACATTAAAGATTGCAAGCCATACTGTGTGTGATTGGAAGAATCTTTGCAGGGAAGTATGTATGGAAGTATTAATGTCAGAGAACGAAAGGATTAGGGATGCGATAGTTGAAATTGATGAAAGTTTTGTTTGGAAGGCAGAAGTATAATTGGGTAAAATAGTGAATGGTTCTTGGGTGTTTGGCGGAAATGAGCGACTGAGTAGTAAATGTTTCTTTAAAGTTGTGCCTGACAGAACGAGTGAATGTCTGCCAAGTGGGTTAAATGAGTGGGTTGCCGAGATCGACAATCACATCAGACTGCTGGAGATTGTACAATTACCTCAATGATGAAGGTTTTGTACATCTCTGTGTAAATCACAGTTTGCATTTTAAAGATTCTGAGAGGTGCTCACACAAACAAAATTGAAGATACATGGAGTGCCATCAAGAGACATAAATTCAAATAAGGTAGAAGAGGAACTAAGTTTTTATCAATCTGAATACATGTGGAAGAAATAGCACCAAGTAAGGGGTATCAAAAATGTATTCGACATCTTTTTAGATGAAGTTATAAAAGTTTACCATAAGGAAAAAGATATAGAAGATTGAGGTAAAAATGCCCACAAGACCATCAAAATTGGTCGTACTTCCTTTTAGAGCACAAAGCGCGCACACTTTACATTTTAGAGTTTGTAAAACATTTGTTTCTGATCACGCATCAGGATGTTGGGTTGTTCCCCAGTGGTCTCTCCTGATCAGAGTTGCCGTTCTTTGTCGGAATTATCCAAAACCGTCTTTTAAAAAACCAAATTTTCGACTAACCTTTTGAAGGAAGTCAAAGTGTATTTAATATTTAATTCACATGACAAATATTATTTTGTAACTTCAGTTAATTCCAACATGTAAAATATGTTACTATAAACAAAAATGCACTAGAAACAAGTTTACACCAAATACCACCATATGCTATTCAGAAATCAATAAAGTACAATCACAAACTATATCAATATTTAGTAATGTCAATTAAAACAAAATGGGAAATGTTGGGAAATCGGAAGCAAAATTAGCTTTCGAAATGACAATCTCTAACGAGATCCTTAGAAAATGCCAAGAAAAATATTTTATAGCAAATAAAAATCTGTTGGAAAATAAATATCCAAAATAAATTTTAATACAATAGAAAAATATTCACAAGTAGAACAGCATTTGGGAGTAGGCTTTCGAACACAATCGTTTGTAAGACGTCTTATATATAATTATGGCAGTTTTTACTCTTTAGGATGCATGAATTTTAAATCATAAATAATAAAAGGACTTCTTTCTTGACTCACGTACGTTTCATTATTTATCCAATTTTAAATTCATTGATTACAGAATTTAAACACTTTTTATTAATAATTTAACAAGATTGTTGTTTTTTAAACAACTTTCAGGTTACAGTCAATACTTAATAACTGTATATACGATGTAAGTGGTGACGTCACAGTTGTCAGAAATGGCTATTCAATCCGTTTCTATGGCTGGGTTCGTAAAGTCGAACTGAAAAAGTGAGTTATGTAGCCTGAGGCAAAACCGTGTAACTAAGCGTTCGTAATCTTAACTGGTTTTGTAACTGTCCGTTCGTAAAGTCGATTTTTTTTAACTAGTTAAGTTGGTTATCGAACTTTCTTAACGAAGGTAGAAGCTGGTTAACTTTCGGTTTATTCCGTTCGAGCTGGTGTTTCCCCCCTCCCTTCCCACTGAAAATACTTTGTTTTGGGTTTGGACTTGGTAAATGTGTAGGTTTTTCGAATGTTTTGATTTGGCGTGGAAATTATTATATTAGTTATTGTTTTTTTCTCAATTTTTTGGATTTGCACGAGTTTTGAAGAGAAAATTGGTTTTAATAAAATTTACTTTGTTTAACATGTTTTTTTTTTATTATTTATATACACAAACTTGATACTTCTTCGGCTTTTCTTGAAAGTAAATTTATACGATAACATTGCTTATTGTATATTTTGAAATCTTGTTACTAAAACTGAATTCTTATTGTGCTCATATTGAAACTTATTCTAATAGTAATGAAATTTTTTAAACGCAAATACCATTATTTCTGTACAGATAGTGCTGATTCCAAGTTTTCTTTTCTATAATACTAACTTGAAACAAATTTTAATATGTTGGACACCTCATTAAAAAAGCTGTTATTTAATTAATGTTGCATTACATTTAGTCTTTAAATTTGTTTCAATTTTATGAACACAGAACTTTTGAAAATGTCTTAAAATGTAAATAAAAATACATTTATGAGACTAAATTTTACATTAAATTTTTGATAATGTTATGTCATTCCTTATTATTACTTCTATATGTAATTGATCTGGAGCATAGCCAGAAATTTTCCTTCAAGAGTGGATATGCATAATTATGTGCAAAGAAAATATTTTAATATTTATACAACATGAACATTATGTGTTTATTAATCATTAGAAAACTACAATTCTATGTATTTAAAAAAAAATTCTATCCCATTTAAAGATTTGTCTTTTTGAAATTGTTTCGACTGTTTCAAAAGAGTTGATTGATCAGGTTAGAAATTGCCTTGGGCTTTTGGGGACGGCTTTTGTATTGAACCATTGTCAAGTCATTATTTCTGTGAAAAGGAGATACTTTCGTGTAAGTCTATGAAGGGGAAAATTTCCCATATTTGTGTTTCGAATTGGTTGTTGTTTTATGGTGCAAGGGCTTTACTAGGTCCATTCTTGCATATTTCGATTTGGAGAAAACATGAAAAACTACCAAACAGTCCGACAACCGATATAGGTTAGTTTGTACATTCGGCGATCTATTTTTATGCACAATGATGGCTAATCAAGTCTGGATCTACAGCTTAACGTGGATTCCGAACCACAACGACCTAGGATTTGTACCTTTGGCATGCAAGGCCAGAGCGTTGACCACACAGCCATCAGGTGGGCCAACCAATATGTACTAACACAATTGTTGCTGTGCTTCAAAAGAAAATAAGCAGATTAATGTTACTAAAATATAATAGCAAATATTTCAAAGAATAAATCTGGGGCAACGGACACTTAAATCAAATGGAAGTATATGAAAAATTGTTTAAATTTTACTATGCATATCATAATTGTAACTTTTTGAAAATGTTTTTTTAGACAATGAACACCTTAGTGAAGATTCCTGCGAAGATGTACGAGATTTGAAAAATACACATGCTATGTCAATAATTCAAAATAATTGTTTAGCAATGTTTGTAATGTCAAATTATATCTTAGACAGTATTTAGTATGATAAACTATTTGAAAATTTTTAGTGAAAGCCTGCTTTGAAAAATTAAAATCCATGTAGGAAAATCGTGATTAAAAAAAGCTATTATATATACTATTAGGAGGTGTAAAAGGAAAAAGATACTATTTAAATTGCAGGAACTGCGCAACAACTCAGTTTTTGGCCATCAATGTAAAATCTTATAATAGTTAATTTATTAATAACTGTCATAATATAGAATAATTAGAAATTAATAAAAAAAAAACTACTAGAAGCACATGCACCATTATTGTTAGAAATAGTATAATTAAAATATGTACTTTTGTTTGTTACCATTTGTGAAAAGGAATGCCAAGTAGTAAATATGAAATTGTAGAATAATTTTTTAAGCTTTAAGATACACTTTTTACATGTTTCTGCAGACTTGAACAAAACATCTCAATTCTAAAACAAGCAGTGGTAAGATACCCCCATATTCAACTATAAATTTTATAATTTTTTAACTTATAATAAAAATATTAACTAGTAATGAAATAATTTATACTTCCTAACTCTAAGATTGAACAAGGGTCCAAAATTTATTGTTTTTTTAATGAATATTCTGCAATGTAGTTTTATACTTGGAAGTAAGATTAAGTGAAGTAATGATTAAACATTGTACACAAAACTGTTTATTTGGATTTAAATAGTGCTTGTAAATGTACATACTTTCATGAAATTAAATTAATAGAGAACTCCAAAATGTTTTTTTTAAAAAATGGCTTTTCTTTTTATGAAACAAGAATAGAAATTTAACTTAAAAGAAAGATCCTCCAAAGTTAAAAGTTGACCAAGCATAGCAGTATTTGTTAATAAAAATACTTATATCTTTATACAAAGTAGTTTAATACATTTTCATAATAGTATAATATATATATATACACCTTAAATCACTTCTCAGTGTCACTACATTTAAAGGTTAATGTTATTTTTCATTAGTAGTTTTTAGGCAGATTGAGTGTTTTTAAAAGTGTGTGTGTGGTGGTGGGGGGATGGATTTTGGTGGTTTTAGAAGGGAGGGACGCATGGGTATTTTCTCGAAAAGCAGGGTAATTGATGGTGATTTTATTCATGGTAACAATTTTAGCACTGCATAAGCTTGTTTGAGGATGTGTGAGAAATAATTGTTTTCAATGTCCGTGAAAGATCATTTCTTGCAAGGTATCATTAATCTCCAAAATATTTGGGTTTTTGTCCCTCCTCCCATCTTTAAATTTTATTTTTCAGCCAAGTAGAGACATTTTACAGTAAAAATTTTAATATATCAAAGGCTGAAAAACATAATCCGAGTCGTGACAGTAAAAAAAAAGCCTTTTTATGTAGCCAAGAATCTTTTTCGAGGTGAACAATTAAAAAGATGTACTTGTGTACTGTTGTGGGTGAAGTTTTGGCACTTAGTTTACCTTTATTTAAGTTGTGGTTTTATGTGGCAGGTTAGCAAAATGAGATTTATTTAGTGTTTTGTACTGAACACCCACACGCTAGTATATAACCTTTTTGCTTCCAAAAGATCACCGTTCGGGTGTCCTCGCCCTTTGAAAAATCATAATTCACTCTAGCCACCACCTCGAACATAGGAAAAAAAAAGTTGTATATGTCTCGATTGTTAACTTTTTTCCTTTGCAACTAAACGCTAAAGCAAAGATGTTTCCAGTGGGGACATAACACTTTAACTCCTTACGTAACGTATATAATATAAAACGTTGAAAGTACAATGTAAACAAATTAATTGCGATTTAGCAATTAGCAACAATAATATAAAAATGTGGAAGTAGGGTGCAAACAAAATTCTTAAAAAGGGAAATGCAGCTTCGATTAAATAATATCGGTACTCATCCGTTAGAAGTGTACCAGATAAAAACCGCCAAATTGGTGATAACTCATCCAGTAAGAATGCGTTATATGCCCCTTCTCCCTTTTTCTTTGGCGATTTTGCACCAAGTATGGTTCCATTACAACTTGGCATCCATTTTGACAAACCGGTACAATTCAGTAGTGTCAATTCAACTTGGCGGCATTTTGTAAAGTTTCCAAGGGGAGGGGCGTATAGCGCATTTTAACTACTCTTCCAAACAACCATCTAGAGGTACTCAGAAATTGAACAAAACAACAACACCACCACCAATTCAGCTAAAAAAATCTCTTGTGGTATCTTATACTGCTTCTGTTCCAAACTTGCTACTGGTATCGGGATTGATATGCTTTCTAAATTTGGTGATTTCCAAGTAAACAGTTGCATTAGTGCAGAAGTACTAAAAAATATTACAAACAGCATTTTTAATGTGCTGAAAACTTTTTCCATTTCTGACTATTATTGAATAGCAAAATCTCCTTCCAAGCTTTTTAATGTGAAATATTTCATGTGTTTTAAGTTCAATTTGAGATCATCTTTCTCTTTGGGTAACAATATGGTTTCAACTTATATTTTAATATCTTATTCATATTTGTGTTTATCCTTTATCATTCAATCCAATTGCATATTGTTACACATATTTTAGCTTGCTAACACTAAATCATCAACAGTGCATAAACTTCAAAAGTTTTAATTTAGTTCTAAACACAAAGTCTTTGTTTTTTTAATGTTAAAACAGCTTGATACATTCTAAAAATTAACCAATATTTTTGTACATCTTAATAAGTAGATGATATTTATATTAAAAAAAAATAGCATTTTAATTGATATATGTAAAATAATGTTCATGCGAATTTTATATTTGTACACGAGGCAATCAAAAAACGAAACGTCCCTTCATTTTTTACGGTAAAAGTGCTCTTTTGTAAATTTTAAACTCTTCCAATGTAAACAAATAGCAGACGACGCTCTTCATAACTGGACGTTCGTAAAAGACGCCGAGAACTGACTTAATGATTTAAACCGGTTTCAGTTTAGTCGGGTTTCGTAAAAAAAAAAAATTACGTTTACGAACGCACCCTATGAGTTTCAATGTAAATTTAGAGTCTCTTTCTTGGAGTGACATTAGAAGCGCAATTTAAATTCAGCAACATTGCAGCATTTAAAACCTTATAATCGTATAAACAGTAAGTACCATTTTATCTGGGATGCATTTGGAACATAGTTTTTTAATATAATATTTTGTTTTATTTATTTTAAATTCACCAGGTATTTTGTTTATATTTGCTTTCGCATTCAAAGGCGCGTTCGGCAGGATTTTTAAAATCAATCATTAATAAGGTTATAATCTTGGTTAGTTTTTAACATAATTTAGATTTTGATTTATTTTAAAACTAAATTTAAGAATTTGATGTAAAAAAGTTCTGAATTCTTTTTTAAACAGATGCTATTAGTTGCACTATAGACAACGGGCATATTTTGTTGACTATGTTATCCGATGTTTTGTGTATGTTAAAAAAAAAAGTACAAAATTAGTTTAAACATTGTCAACTAACGATAATTCTACTTGAAAATATGTCTTTTGTCAGGGCTGGATTTAGACTTGATAAACCCCTAAACTATTTGAGAAATGGGGTCCTTTTTAAGTTCAGATATTATATGTCAGTGCCAAATATGATTTTCGGGTATCTAGAGGGATACTTTTAAAAGATCAAATATTGCTGTATTAATTTAAATCACGATTCTAAATTCACTCGATGAAAGTGACTCTAAAAATGCATAGAACTTTGCATAGCAACGGATTGCTTAGCCTCACTTGACGACCGTGACGTCACCACTTACATCGTCCATTGCGCACTCAGACAATTTTTTGGGGGTCCCAAGCAAAGCCGGGGGTCCTAATCTACAGCTTGTCTAGCTTATACATAAGTCTTGCACTGTCCTTTGTGTTTGAGGCAATCAATGTTAAAATATATAATAAAAGCTAATTGTCATTATTATCTGAACAAATAGTTTAGATTCCACCTTTTTATTTTCAGATATATTGATCATTCTCTAGTTTTTCCTTTTATTTTTTAGATTCTTGTAGAAATTTATTCTTTAAATTATCTTTCAATATTTAGCAATTCATTATTGTTCCATTCTATATTTTATAATAGTATAATTAACTGTAGAATTGAGATGTCAAAGAAAAGTGTCATCAAGTTTTCTTACATCAATAAGATGTTTTGTAATAATACTACGTCAACTCTCGATAACTCAAAGTCTCATAAGTCGAATATTCGTTTCTCTCAAAGTTTTCATTAGGTCCCAAGAATATACCTTGAATAGAAAATAACGTCCGAGTGACTTTCGATAACTCGAACTTCGGATAATTCGAAGAATTTGGCCAGTCCCTTGAACTTTGAGGTATCGCTAGTTGACTGTAAGTGTCGCAAATTCCGACTAATGTTCACTACTTCTGTGTCGTAGTCTGTTATGTCAAGATCAAGATCAGACTCAATTAAGAAAAATAATTAACGAGTTTAATATTCGACATTTCTATTAATCCAACTCTCACAAAGGCAACTGGCTTATTCTAAAAACAGTTAAAAAAAGCACAACAGAACAATAAATCATTGTTGCCATTTAAACTAAACTAAAAACTGAAATTATACAAATTTATATTCATTGTGAAAATGACGTCACACCTTAAAGGTCTTGGGTGTAATTAAAATAAAAATAAGTTCACATGTTCGTTTATTTCCGACATCCTCCCACCTTTGATCTTTTAAATACTTCAAAAGTCAAATAAAAGTCATTCACAAGTTCAAACGATTTGGAAGTCTTATACGTCGTCCACGTCTTGTTCTTAGGTTGTTATATTTGCGTGCTGCGTCGATGGTTCCAGGTTGTGAATCTCTTTCCTGAAAAGAAGATCGTTCAGTTTTCTGAACTTCAAGTGGGTACAATCGTTGCAGCGGTCGCAAAAATGTTCCAGAATTCGTTTTCACTTTGGCAATTCGAACCTTTCCGTCTTTCCCTAGATACAGCTCCAAAATTCTAGCTAGCGGCCAACTTTGTTTTCTAATGTTGGTATCGCCCACTAGAACGATGTCTCCCTCTTCCACTTGTTGCACTTTTCTAACCTTGTAGTGTTCTCTCAACTGCCCCAGATATTCAATTCTAAAACGTTCCCGTAACTCCTTTCTGAGGTTTAGTCTGTAGGCGAATCTTCTATTCAGCCTCTTTGCATCTACTTCATCAAGGTCTGCCATTCCAGTTTCTTCTATTTCGTTCAAAAACATCGATGGTGATAGCACCACTAAATCACTCTCGTCTTCAGAGACATAAGTCAATGGTCTAGAGTTGACTAAACTCTCTGCTTCACACAAAACTGTGTATAGCTCTTCATGTTGCAAACAGGCATTGCCAATTACTCTTCTAAGAATTCTTTTAAGCATGCCAATCAACCTCTCCCAAAAGCCTCCCCACCAAGGGGATGACGGGGGATTAAATTTCCATCGAATCTTTTTGATTGCAGCAACTTCTTGTATTTTTTCCAAATTCACAACTTGAAATGCATTAGATGTCCCTACTAGATTTGTTCCGTTGTCTGAGTAAATAGTTGAGGGTCGTCCTCTTCTTGAGATAAACCTCCTTAGAGCTAAAATGAAGCTATCAGTTGTCAAAGACGTAACTAATTCGATGTGAACAGCTCGGTATACTGCGCAAGTGAACAGGACAGCCCAACATTTGGTTTGGTTCTTCAAATGCATGGGCCCACATAAATCGACTCCAATCACTTCAAAAATATGAGCTTCTCGCACACGATCTTCAGGCAAAGGAGCTTCATCTATATTTAACGGAATTGCTGTAAACCTCGCACATCTAATGCACTTTCTTGTAACTTGTCGAATTGTTTTCCTACTCTTAATTATCCAAAAACGCTCTCGTAACTTTGTCATCATCACTTGAACTCCTGCGTGGCAATTGCCAACATGCACTTCAAAAATAAGTTTCTCTACCAGTTGATGTTTCGAAGGTAAAAGCACTGGATATTTAAAAGCTTCGAGGTCTTCTCTCATGGATATCCTTGATTTTACTTTTAATAGACCATCTGTGTCCAAATACGTCTGGAAGTTAAAGGTTTGATCGTCTTCAAAGCTCTCTTTCTGAACTTGTCTCCAAATAACTGTTTCTGCATACTTCACTTCATCTACTAACAGTTCCCCGGCAACCCTTTCATCTGATCTCTTGCAATTTTTGACAAAACGTATAATCCATGCCATGACCCTGGTGATCTTTCTGAATGAGGATATTCGTGAGAAGTATTCGAATTTTTCTGTGCTGGTATTTGTAGCAGCAACAATCATCTTCTTCTTCTCCGCTGTTATTATGTCCATATTTGGAAAAGCATCTGAGGTGGGCCATTCATCTTCCGCTTTTCGCAACCATTGAGGTCCCTCCCACCATTTCAACTGGAGTAACTTCTCCGCAGAACAACCTCGAGATGGCAGATCAGCTGGATTTGCAACTCCAGCGACATGTCTCCAGTTGTCAGAGCTGGTTAATCTTCTAATTTCCTGAACTCTATTCATGACAAAAGTGCTCCAATTTCCATTCCGTTTTATCCAATACAAACAATTTGCAGAGTCTGACCAGTAGATAATAGGCATATCTTCATAACCAAGATCAACAATAACCTTTTGAGCTAGCCTGGCTCCTATGAGACAAGATAGCAGTTCTAATCTGGGAATCGAAATCTTTTTTAAAGGGGCAACTCGACTACGAGCTTGAACTAATGAACATTCAATTTGGTCTTCAGTTTCAGATCTCAAAAATATACAGGTTGCATAAGCATTTTGAGACGCATCACAAAACACATGTAATTGCATCACTTTCTTTCTAGTGTTTAGAAGACATCTTGGAACTCTTATTTCTTGTAGCTTTGATAAAGTTTTCAGCCATTTTCTAAAGTCCTTTGAAATATCTTCAGGTAACTCATTATCCCAAGATAGTCTCAGTGTCCACGTTTTTTGTAAAATTATTTTACATATAAGCATCACAGGACTTGTATAACCAATAGGATCAAATATGCTGCTAGATACGGATATAGTACTTTCCGTTTAGTCAGAACTCCTTCACAATCAAAATCTTTAACTGCCCAAGATAAAGTGTCGTCATTGATGTTCCAAACCAGTCCAAGTAGGTTAGTTGTTTCTACGTCTGTTTGATCTAGAACCCTGGAGTGTGCGTTACTGGTCCAATCTCTTAAATTAAATTGAGCACTTGATAAAAGGACGCGAGATTCCAAGACAAATTTCTCCATTTCTTCGACGTTATCGAAGCTAGCAATACAATTGTCTACATAGAAAGATGATTTTAAGTGCTGTGCTGTGCTGTTTCTTGAAGTTCTTCAGGTGAGTTTTCTAAATGATGATTCAATGTCACATTCAAAAGAAATGGACTTGATGTCACTCCAAATACAACCCTCTTATGCCTATATTCTATTATATTCTGTTCTTCATCATACCAAAGAAATCGTAAGAAATCTCGATCAGTTTCACGAACACCAATCTTTAGGAATGCTTTCTCTATGTCCGATGTTACTGCTACGGCCTTTAATCTGAATTTGATCAACAAGGATGGAATAGTTGCTACCATATTCGGGCCTTTCTCCAAACAATCGTTGAGTGATAACATTCCTTTCTTTTTCGCCGATGCATCAAATACCGGTCGTATCTTGGTGCTCTTACTGTTCTCTTTTATGACAGCTCTGTGTGGAAGGTAATGAACTCCCTTACTCGAAACTTCGGGTGCTCGCTCTATAATATCATTTGACAACCAATCTTGAAAAATAGCTCCATACTCATTTGAGTGCCCAGAATTTTCAAGTTTCTTCTTCGTTATGCAAAGTCTTTTCTCTGCCACGTCTCTGTTGTTTGCCAGATTGTCTTTTTCATGTATCCAGGGCAATGCAACTTCATATCTTCCATCAAAGTCTCTTCTCACAGTTCGTTGAAAGTGAGCAACAGTTTCTTCTCTTAATAATTCTTCGCTTTTGTCGATTGGAGACTCTGAAATACCTATAAGATCTAATTTCCATATACTTTCTAAATTGTGAGTGAGAAGCGAAGTTACAGAAAACACACTGTTCTCGCTTCTAGCTTGAGCTCGAGGAATCTTTCCCATCAGAGTCCATCCTAATTTCGTATGGATAGCAACAGGTCCAGATTTGCAATGATGTAGTTTACCTGTTAACAATTTTCCGGCTACATCTGCTCCAATTAACAAGTGAATCTTGCTGTCTCTGCAAGCAACTATTCCATCCTTGTTGATCAAATTCAGATTAAAAGCCGTAGCAGTAACATCGGACATAGAGAAAGCATTCCTCCAGATTGGTGTTCGTGAAACTGATCGAGATTTCTTACGATTTCTTTGGTATGATGAAGAACAGAATATAATAGAATATAGGCATAAGAGGGTTGTATTTGGAGTGACATCAAGTCCATTTCTTTTGAATGTGACATTGAATCATCATTTAGAAAACTCACCTGAAGAACTTCAAGAAACAGCACAGCACTTAAAATCATCTTTCTATGTAGACAATTGTATTGCTAGCTTCGATAACGTGGAAGAAATGTAGAAATTTGTCTTGGAATCTCGCGTCCTTTTATCAAGTGCTCAATTTAATTTAAGAGATTGGACCAGTAACGCACACTCCAGGGTTCTAGATCAAACAGACGTAGAAACAACTAACCTACTTGGACTGGTTTGGAACATCAATGCCGACACTTTATCTTGTGCAGTTAAAGATTTTGATTGTGAAGGAGTTCTGACTAAACGGAAAGTACTATCCGTATCTAGCAGCATATTTGATCCTATTGGTTATACAAGTCCTGTGATGCTTATATGTAAAATAATTTTGCAAAAAACGTGGACACTGAGACTATCTTGGGATACTGAATTACCTGAAGATATTTCAAAGGACTTTAGAAAATGGCTGAAGACTTTATCAAAGCTACAAGAAATAAGAGTTCCAAGATGTCTTCTAAACACTAGAAAGAAAGTGATGCAATTACATGTGTTTTGTGATGCGTCACAAAATGCTTATGCAACCTGTATATTTTTGAGATCTGAAACTGAAGACCAAATTGAATGTTCATTAGTTCAAGCTCGTAGTCGAGTTGCCCCTTTAAAGAAGATTTCAATACCAGGATTAGAACTGCTATCTTGTCTCATAGGAGCCAGGCTAGATCAAAAGGTTATTGTTGATCTTGGTTATGAAGATATGCCTATTATCTACTGGTCAGACTCTGCAAATTGTTTGTATTGGATAAAACGGAATGGAAATTGGAGCACTTTTGTCATGAATAGAGTTCAGGAAATTAGAAGATTAACCAGCTCTGACAACTGGAGATATGTCGCTGGAGTTGCGAATCCAGCTGATCTACCATCTCGAGGATGTTCTGCGGAGAAGTTACTCCAGTTGAAATGGTGGGAGGGACCTCAATGGTTGCGAAAAGCGGAAGATGAATGGCCCACCTCAGATGCTTTTCCAAATATGGACATAATAACAGCGGAGAAAAGGTAGACGATTGTTGCTGCTACAAATACCAGCACAGAAAAATTCGAATACTTCTCACGAATATCCTCATTCAGAAAGATCACCAGGGTCATGGCATGGATTATACGTTTTGTCAAAAATTGCAAGAGATCAGATGAAAGGGTTGCCGGGGAACTGTTAGTAGATGAAGTGAAGTATGCAGAAACAGTTATTTGGAGACAAGTTCAGAAAGAGAGCTTTGAAGACGATCTAGCCTTTAACTTCCAGACGTATTTGGACACAGATGGTCTATTAAAAGTAAAATCAAGGATATCCATGAGAGAAGACCTCGAAGCTTTTAAATATCCAGTGCTTTTACCTTCGAAACATCAACTTGTAGAGAAACTTATTTTTGAAGTGCATGTTGGCAATTGCCACGCAGGAGTTCAAGTGATGATGACAAAGTTACGAGAGCGTTTTTGGATAATTAAGAGTAGGAAAACAATTCGACAAGTTACAAGAAAGTGCATTAGATGTGCGAGGTTTACAGCAATTCCGTTAAATGTAGATGAAGCTCCTTTGCCTGAAGATCGTGTGCGAGAAGCTCATATTTTTGAAGTGATTGGAGTCGATTTATGTGGGCCCATGCATTTGAAGAACCAAACCAAATGTTGGGCTGTCCTGTTCACTTGCGCAGTATACCGAGCTGTTCACATCGAATTAGTTACGTCTTTGACAACTGATAGCTTCATTTTAGCTCTAAGGAGGTTTATCTCAAGAAGAGGACGACCCTCAACTATTTACTCAGACAACGGAACAAATCTAGTAGGGACATCTAATGCATTTCAAGTTGTGAATTGGGAAAAAATACAAGAAGTTGCTGCAATCAAAAAGATTCGATGGAAATTTAATCCCCCGTCATCCCCTTGGTGGGGAGGCTTTTGGGAGAGGTTGATTGGCATGCTTAAAAGAATTCTTAGAAGAGTAATTGGCAATGCCTGTTTGCAACATGAAGAGCTATACACAGTTTTGTGTGAAGCAGAGAGTTTAGTCAACTCTAGACCATTGACTTATGTCTCTGAAGACGAGAGTGATTTAGTGGTGCTATCACCATCGATGTTTTTGAACGAAATAGAAGAAACTGGAATGGCAGACCTTGATGAAGTAGATGCAAAGAGGCTGAATAGAAGATTCGCCTACAGACTAAACCTCAGAAAGGTGTTACGGGAACGTTTTAGAATTGAATATCTGGGGCAGTTGAGAGAACACTACAAGGTTAGAAAAGTGCAACAAGTGGAAGAGGGAGACATCGTTCTAGTGGGCGATACCAACATTAGAAAACAAAGTTGGCCTCTAGCTAGAATTTTGGAGCTGTATCCAGGGAAAGACGGAAAGGTTCGAATTGCCAAAGTGAAAACGAATTCTGGAACATTTTTGCGACCGCTGCAACGATTGTACCCACTTGAAGTTCAGAAAACTGAACGATCTTCTTTTCAGGAAAGAGATTCACAACCTGGAACCATCGAAGCAGCACGCAAAGATAACAACCTAAGAACAAGACGTGGACGACGTATAAGACTTCCAAATCGTTTGAACTTGTGAATAACTTTTATTTGACTTTTAAAGTATTTAAAAGATCAAAGGTGGGAGGATGTCGGAAATAAACGAACATGTAAACTTAATTTTATTTAATTACACCCAGAAACTTTAAGGTGTGACGTCATTTTTACAATGAATATAAATTTGTATAATTTCAGTTTTTAGTTTAGTTTAAATGGCAACAATGATTTATTGTTCTGTTTTTCTTTTTTAACTGTTTTTAGAATAAGCCAGTTGCCTTTGTTAGAGTTGGATTAATAGAAATGTCGAATATTAAACTCGTTAATTATTTTTCTTAATTGAGTCTGATCTTGATCTTGACATAACAGACTACGACACAGAAGTAGTGAAAATTAGTCGGAATTTGCGACATTCGTTTCTTTATTACCGTTTCCTATTCGTACGTTCAGAGTTTGAAGAACAACATCCATTTCATCCGTTTGGTTTGATAAAACACTACTATTATTGTCAGAGACTGTGTTACTTGTTTCCTCATTGGATGCGCCTTTAGTAACATTGGAATTGTCCCGCTTTCCATAACACATAACTGTATTATGTCCTCGACCGCATTTAGAACATTTGATGTGAACCATCATACATGAACGGGCATGGTGATTTGAACGTAAACATTCGAAACACAAGTTCTTCTTAATTAAAATAGCCTTCTTTTCATCATATGGCATGTTAGGAGCATTCCTACATTCATGACTTTTGTGAGACTTTCCACAAAATACACAAAGTAACCTTCTGTCATCTGTTGTCAGCAAAGATGACGCGGTTGGTATCTTATTTGCATTTTCACAAACTCTCCTTTTACTGTGCTTTACTTCTTGATCCTTTGTTAATCCGAATCCAGCCATAGCCAGTGTGATTCGTTCTTCTCCTTCAACCTCGCTTTTCAAAAAATTCATCAAATCGTCTAATCTTTCTTTAGCTTCAGTTTTAGAATGTGAGGTTGCACTTCGATTCCAAGCTTTTAAAAAATCTTGTGGAAAACAAGACTCTACCATTGGATAAAGTATGGAGGCACATTTATCAGTAGTAACACCTAATGTTTCAAGTGCTCTCATATACGATTCAAGTTTATCATATAAATAAGTGATAGATGCAGTGGCGGCTGGTGCAGGGGGCCAGGGGGGGCCCGGGCCCCGTCACTTTTTTTGGTCGTTTCCCTCTCTATCTCTCTCTTTTTTTTCTTTTTACAAATGTTTTTTTTTTTTTTTTTTTTTTTTTAAATAAATTTTGTATTTATTAGTTAATATACTGATTTAACTGGTTTTTTAATCTTGAAACTGTCCACTTTCACTCAACTAATAAATGTCCTTATGGATGGATATTTAGGTCACCTGATCGAGCTTCTTTTTCTTTGCCCGGTAGAAGAAACGGAATGGAAAAAAGACGGGGGGACTGATTTTCGCCACCTGCAATATCCTGCGAGTCTGTACCCCTTGTGTGGTTCTCAAATTACAAAATTCCCGAGTTTCGTGTTTTGACACGGTTTTCTGATCTATGAGTGGGAGGCAGGCTCGTAGCCGAGGGTTAGGATAAGGAGATCCCCAACCGAAATAAAAGTTAATCACATTAGATCAAAGACCCAATATTAATGTTACGCATCGATATTTTTTATTTTGTTACTAGGCTCATAAAGTAAATCATACTAGAATTTATTGCTGAAAGAATGGATTTGAAATCCCCAACTACGATATCTTTATGCACATCTGTGTTTGAAAAAATAAGTTGAATGAAAGTAAATAATTTATTTCACACAAAAAATAGGATGGTCTTGCCGTGATTATGGGTCTGTCTTGTGGAAAGAGAGAAGACCTCACTCTAAAGAAAAATCCTTTTGTTTCTGAAAACTGAAAGTGTTCCTTTGAAAGTAATTTCCAATGTAGCTGTAACTGACTATTCAATTTTTTTTACAAATCTGGTCGAAAAGAGTGAGTAAAATTTTTACATCAGATAGCATTGTGCAATCTTCCTCTTGATGAGATGCCAATTTGTTTTACTGTAATAGCGTTAGGATACCCCTTAAAATTTATTTGATATAAAAAATAACGCACGTAAATAAATTACAAAAATAAAAGCCTAAATCATAATTAAAAAAAAAAAAAAAAAAAAAAAAAAAAAAAAACTTGAATAATCGTACTGTAGTATTATTGCAATTCCACAGAATATTGTAAGAACCCACAATTCCGATTAAAACTCTAACTTGCCATCTTCAAAGGATGTTAGTTTCCCCAGACTGTGCTTGGGGGAACAAAATGTCCCCTTACTTTGGACGACCTTGAATTTGAAACCTAAAGAGATAAGACAGAAAATTCTATAATGTGAAGAGGGCCATTCCTTCCCTTTCACGTGACATCCTGGTTTTTTGTCATAACATGAGTTTCAAATTACCAAGACACCTCCTGGTCCTGGGATTTGCAAGGAAATGGTCAATTCTTACTTTGAAGTCAGGGATCGGACGTTTATCTTTAGTGTCTTCAACTTGTACGACTGCGAAAGAATTTACAATAATAAATAACATCGGTAAGTTTTTTGTTTTAAATTTTACTCTTTATTTAGTAAAATGTATGAGTCAACAATAGGTTTTTGTTTTGATATCTACTCTTTGTCTCGAAAAATAACTGAGTATTTAAATTTCGCCCAAATAATCAGAAGTGTTGATTTGTCCTACCTCTCTCACTGATATATGATATCGTATGCAATCATTAACGTAACTCTCCAATACGATTAATAGAAGAGTTTCTATAAAGACAACAAAGCATTCCTTATAAAAAATAAATGGTTTTACTAGAATTGGGCTGAAACGACATTTATCCTTTTATTGGGTAGTATAAATAAAAGTGAGAGGATATAATTTTAGAAAAAATTCTGTAATAAATAAGTAAATGTATAGTACTGAAAAAAATTTTGATTGAAGAATATTCCGTTGCAGTATAACTCTCCCTTAGCTCTTGTGCCAAAAAAATATACAACGAGATATATTTTACTATTCAAAAAATATCAAGTAATTCAATTTAAAAGTGTTGAACTGGTCAATATAACAATACCTTCAATTTTGTTTGCAAAATTGTAAATATTGTACTTTCAAAGGTTTTGTCACATTTTATTAACTGTTATATAAACCAAATTTATTTTGCATGAATTAATAATTAAAATATCGGTGGACTGAAATATTAGTAGCATTACTGATGACTTTAAAATATATATATACTAGCTGAATACCCGTGCTGCGCTACGAAATTTTACCATTAGCATTTTAGCGATCAAAAGACATTCATCTATTCTACACTTCAGACGTTTGCTCCCATTTTATCCCGACAAATTGATTTATCAAAATAGGAACTTTCTTTTGTTGACATTTTAAACGAAATTTATAATTATGAATAGTAAATTGGAATAGTTTATTGTGTTAATGTCTGCTCTTAGTTCTAAATTTCAAAGTAGTAGCTGCATTGGAATTGAGACATTAAGTTAATCCTCGTATAGTTTCAATATTGAGTCGACTTTTCATCCCTTAAAAATTCGTTAATCGATATTCGAATGACTTATTTTTTTAACATTTACCCTTTTAACATTTGCACCAAATATCAGAAATATGACTACATTGGAAGAGGAACATTCGGATATCCCTCGTTTGAAACATTTAAATCCTTTTCAACCCCTTAAAAATGGTTAATCGAGAATGGAATAGCTTACTTTTTCTGTTTAATCTTTTTTGATATTTGTACCAATTTTCCGAATTGTGACCAAATGGGAAGTGGGACACTCGAATATCCCTAATTTGGAACGTTTAACGCCTTTTGCAAACCTTAAGTGGGTTAATCGAGATCGGAATAGCTTAACTTTTCTGTGTTTGTCTTTGTTGATATTTTTACCAATTTTTAGAGTTGTGACCATATGGGAAGTGGTACATTCGAATATTCCTCGTTTGGAACGTTTAACCCCTTTTCCACTCCTTGATCCACCCGAGATCGGAATAGCTCACTTTTTTGGGTTTGTCTTTATTGATATTCACACCAGTTTTCAGAGTTGTGAAAATATGAGAAGTAGGACATTCGAATATATCGCTCGTTTGGAACGTTTAACCCCTTTTTGACCACTTAAAGTGGGTTAATCGAGATCGGAATAGCTTACTTTTTCTATGTTTACCATTGTTGACATTTGTACCAATATTCAGAGTTGTGGACATGTGGGAAGTGGTACATTCGAATATCTCTCGTTTGGAACGTTTAACCCCTTTTCGACCCCTTAAAGTGGGTTAACCGAGATCGGATTAGCATGCTTTTTTTTTTCTATGTTTAAAATTGTTGGTATTTAAGCCAATTTTCAAAATTGTGGCCTTGTTGGAAGTGGGACATTCGAATATTCCTTGTTTGGAACGTTTAACCCCTTTTCGACCCCTTAAAGTGGGTTAACCGAGATCGGATTAGCATGCTTTTTCTATGTTTAACATTGTTGGCATTTAAGCCAATTTTCAAAATTGTGGCCATGTCGGAAGTGGGACATTCGAATATTCCTCGTTTGGAACGTTTAACCCTTTTTCCACCCCTTAAAGTGGGTTAATCGAGATCGGAATAGCTTAGTTTTTCTTCGTTTGTCTTTATTGATATTTGCACCAATTTTTAGAGTTGTGACGAAATGAAAAGTAGGACGTTCGATTATTTCTCGTTTGGAACGTTTAACCCCTTTTCGACCCCTTAAAGTGGGTTAATCGAGATCGGAATAGCTTAATTTTTCTATGTTTGCCTTTGTCGACATTTGCACCAATTTTCAAAGTTGTGGATATGTGGGAAGTGGTACATTCGAATATCTCTCGTTTGGAACGTTTAACCCCTTTTCGACCCTTTAAAGTGGGTTAACCGAGATCGGATTAGCATGCTTTTTTTTTTCTATGTTTAAAATTGTTGGTATTTAAGCCAATTTTCAAAATTGTGGTCTTGTTGGAAGTGGGACATTCGAATATTCCTCGTTTTGAACGTTTAACCCCTTTTCCACTCCTTAAAGTGGGTTAATCGAGATCGGAATAGCTTACTTTTTCTTTGTTTGTCTTTATTGATACTCACACCAATTTTTAGAGTTGTGACGAAATGAGAAGTAGGATATTCGAATGTCCCTCGTTTGGAACGTTTAACCCCTTTTCGACCCTTAAAGTGGGTTAATCGAGATCGGAATAGCTTACTTTTTCTATTTTTACCATTGTTGATATTTGTGCCGAATTTCAGAGTTGTGACTATGTGGGAAGTGGGAGAATTAGTGATGAGTGAGTCAGTGAGTGAGGGCTTTGCCTTATATATATAGAGATATATTTTTTTCAACTTATACTTTTAAACAATTACTTTAAAAACAATTACTTATACAACAATTACTTTTAAAACTTATTTGCTGTTGTAAGCAAGCATTTTTTTAATAGTTTTTTGTCTTTCATGTATATGTGATTTGTATTTTAATTCTTAAATTCATGTAATATTTAACGAAAATTTTTTTCTGTGCATATGCTGCAGAATTTTTAATCGAGTTATTAGATTTGTATAGTTTGTAACTCGTAAATCTTTATTTTCTTTTTCTTTTGTACAGAATAGTGATTGAGCAATATCGGTTTTTATAGTTTCACATATTTTATGTAATTGGTATTTTGGTTAGTTGGTTTGTACGCTCAACGACCTATTTTTATGTCCAATGACAGCTAATCAGGCCGTGACCTACAGCTTAACGAAATTTTGTATTTTAATTTACTATTATAATGTCAAACAGAATTTTAAAGCATTGCTTAAGTCATTAAGGACCTTATAATTAGGTAGTTTCAAGTTCCTACAATGCTAGCTAAAAGTACTAAAAAAATCTGACCCTATCAGCTTTACTGTGCATAAAATGATGTGGGATGTTGAAAATTTGATGATAGTATTATGCTTGTTTCTAAAACTTACAATATGGATTTTAATAAGTTATAGTGCGAGTTAAATATGTTTAATAGAATGATAAAGAATTCTGAATCAAATAGTTTGAATTTTTCTGATCGCTTAAGTTTTTTACGTTTAAGAGACTTAGTTCCAGCTTTTCCTTTAATATCAGAACTTTATAAAATTATGTTGTTTATTCCAATGTCTTCTTCAACAAGTGAAAGAGCCTTTTCTTCTTTAAAATTCTTAAAATGTTATTTAAGAAACACTATTGGACAAACCGTTTAAATTTTTGGCAGTTCTATACATCGAAAAAACTGAATTGGACATAAACAAAATTGTTGATGACTTTGCGCTAAGCAAAGATCGACGCCTTTTGATGAATTGAAATTTTATTGTATAACCTACTTAGAAAACTTTTTAATAATGTTGGTAACTTTTGCTAAACAGTCTTAAACAATTTTAAATTAGTCGATATAGATATTTTCCTTATTTAACAATGAGGTTCAAAATAAAATGTTCTCTTAGAGTTAATAAAATGTTGATGTTTTACTCTTTGTTTTATTCACTCATACTTCATTTTTATTTTTCTAAGGTTTTTTAATTAAAGCAAATTTAATTCACATGCAACCAATTTTTAAACTGGCCTTTTAGTTTAATGTACTATATATAGAATTGTAAACTGTTGTAACTTTTGGAAGAGATCAAATTATACGTACTATGGTTCAATATATATATATATATATATATATATATATATATATATATATATATTACTTCGCAAACTCCAAGTTTTTTTTTTCATCGGGCCCCCCCACTTTTATTGCCCACGAGCCGCCACTGGATAGATGGTTGTTCTTTGGTTTGCACAGATATTATTAATTTTAACAATTCTCTTACATACACTTCAATCAAAAGATCTTCCTTACCGAATCGAGTTTTCAAGCAATCGACAGCCTTAAAGTAATTTTCACCGCTTGGTGGAAAACTGTCAATGACTTCTCTTGCTCTAGAACCGGCAACTGTTGCCTGAACTAAATATTGAAACTTATCTTCGGCTGCGATGTCTTCGTCATTGTGGATGTTACAGAATTGTCCCCAGAACGGCAACCATTCTTTTATATCTCCTCCAAATTTTCTAAATTCCAGCTTGGGTAATGTAAATCTTCTTTTAGAATTAAAATCTTCATTAGGAACAGCTTGAATATTAACAAGGTTTGGATTGGCAACTTGCATTCTCGCCAATTCAATTTTCAATTCATTTTCTTGTTTTACCAAATCAATCGCTTTTTTAACTTCCATCTTTTGTTTTTCTAATTCAAATTCCTTTTCTTCTTGAGCTTTTCTTAGCTCGAATTCTTTTTCTTCTTGAGCATTTCTTAATTCAAATTGAGTTTTCCTTTCAGTTACCGCCGTTGTGAGAAGTTCTTTAATAAGTTCCGGATCGTCTTTCGCCGCTTGGTTTTCCAAAATTCTTGTCCTTATATCAGAGATATTCATTTCTGGCGATATAATTTCTCCTAAATCTTCAGCTACTGATTTTAAATCTTCTTTTTTTAATCCTTTTACTTTAAATATCATTTCCATTTTGTTGCAGACGATTCAAATAAAAACGTTAAAAATCAATTGTTCTTACTTACGCAAAGTCCAATCTCGAATCCCTGCAGGGATGCCAAATGTCGCAAATTCCGACTAATTTTCACTACTTCTGTGTCGTAGTCTGTTATGTCAAGATCAAGATCAGACTCAATTAAGGGATTGGCAACTTGCATTCTCGCCAATTCAATTTTCAATTCATTTTCTTGTTTTGCCAAATCAATCACTTTTTAACTTCCATCTTTTGTTTTTCTAATTCAAATTCTTTTTGTTCTTGCGCTTTTCTTTTTTCTTTTTCTAACTCAAATTCTTTTTCTTCTTGAGCTTTTCTTAGCTCAAATTCTTTTTCTTCTTGAGCTTTTCTTAGCTCAAATTCTTTTTCTTCTTGAGCTTTTCTTAGCTCAAATTCTTTTTCTTCTTGAGCATTTCTTAATTCAAATTGAGTTTTCCTTTCAGTTACCGCCGTTGTGAGAAGTTCTTTAATAAGTTCCGGATCGTCTTTCGCCGCTTGGTTTTCCAAAATTCTTGTCCTTATATCAGAGATATTCATTTCTGGCGATATAATTTCTCCTAAATCTTCAGCTACTGATTTTAAATCTTTTTTTTATCCTTTTACTTTAAATATCATTTCCATTTTGTTGCAGACAATTCAATAAAAAAGTTAAAAATCAATTGTTCTTACTCACGCAAAGTCCAATCTCGAATCCCGGCAGGGATGCCAAATGTCGCAAATTCCGACTAATTTTCACTACTTCTGTGTCGTAATCTGTTAAGTCAAGATCAAGATCAGACTCAATTAAGAAAAATAATTAACGAGTTTAATATTCGACATTTCTATTAATCCAACTCTCACAAAGGCAACTGGCTTATTCTAAAAACAGTTAAAAAAAGCACAACAGAACAATAAATCATTGTTGCCATTTAAACTAAACTAAAAACTGAAATTATACAAATTTATATTCATTGTGAAAATGACGTCACACCTTAAAGGTCTTGGGTGTAATTAAAATAAAAATAAGTTCACATGTTCGTTTATTTCCGACAGTAAGATTGAAAAGGGTGAAATTGCTGTGTGTCATATTGCTTCCTTCTGCTATGATGATGAAAGTCATTTTCTGAAAGGTTCTGTTTATGCTAGCATGAAAGATAAATCTTATTCAGTTAAAGCAGGTTGAAGTGCAAATATTATATGATCTTGTTATACTGCTTAATATTTAAGTATTATATACTCTTGCACGAGAAGAGTGCTGGCTAGGGACAAAAGTTTACCATTGTAGCAATGGTATGAAATTCGGGTACTTACATACAATCGCAACCATGCCCACCTTCGAGATAACTCGCCAAATTAGCAATTCCCATTTCTCACGTGTCTATAGCGCTGAATTGGTAACCATGTGCTTCGTTTCATATTCCCGTAGCGTATTCCGTTTTTAGAATTGATGCGGTTTTTTTCATTGTTGTCAATATGGTTGCGATAGAACGTAAGTACCAAAATCTCATTCGAATAACATGCAATGGGTTCATTTGGTATAACTATATGCAGGGCCTGATTTACCATTAGGCCCACTAGGCCCGTGCCTAGGGGCCCCCAAATTTGGGGGCCCCCAAATTTTGAAAGTTTTCTGAAAATTTTAAATATAACAGTCTTTTTATGGGAAGTATTGAACAAAAATAATAAAAAATTTTTAGTTACACATCCGCAAATTCCATATTTTTATAATCACAGAGAGTTAAGTTAGATAGGTTCACCTAATAAAACTTAATTAAGCAAATCTTCCCTGTTCAGACAATCAATTCAACTTCTTCATATGTACGCGGAGACAAGGGCTTTACGCCGCTGTTCTCCTTCTTTCGCTTCTTGTAAAGAGATATTCACCAACCAACCATGTACAACTTCTTATATTATGAAATGAAAGAGTCTTTGTGATTGGTTGGTTTGCAGGCTCTTCCGTGGACTTTTTTTGCCCTTCTTTTTGGTGAGATCGTGGAAACAGTGGAAAGGTCTTTGTATTATTTACAATTATCAGACGAAACGGTCGTTTCGCCGCCAACCTTAAAAAAGGCAGAAACGACAGTAAGTATCTATTCTCTGCACAACTTCCAGCGAAAAAGCCGAAATTGACTATTTTCTAGCGCGCTTACGAAACTTCACATAATTATACAAAAAATACCATAGATTCGTCTCGGTGATATCTTTCAAAGAAAAAAAAATTGAGTACCTAGGACAAAAGACAACGAAGAAAAAAAATATTGAAAATTCCAAAACGAAATAAAAAAACGAGTTCTAGCCCGATTTTGATGTAAAAATTTAGACAAACGTACAGCCCTAACTAATCTATAGATCTTCAAACGGATTGAATTATAGGATGCAGAATGTTTCAACTTAAAATCCTACGCTGGTTTGAACTTCATTAAATAATTCTTTCTATTTTTAATTAACTTAAAACCACTTTTTTTCATTTCATAATTTGGCGACAGATAAAGGCGATCAGCTTGTAATTGAGGTTCAGATATATATGCCAAAAGTTGCCAAACAGGTTTGCTATCATTTGGAAGTTAGTTTTCCGACATGTTAGGCTTAAGTGAGTTTTAACGTAATGTTAAAGTATAGGAGAACGAATTGGACTATAATTATATGGCTTATAACATCTTTAAAATTTAAATAATTTAATTTTTGAAGAGATAG
Organism: Linyphia triangularis; assembly: GCA_963978545.1. Taxonomy (NCBI): domain Eukaryota; kingdom Metazoa; phylum Arthropoda; class Arachnida; order Araneae; family Linyphiidae; genus Linyphia; species Linyphia triangularis. The sequence goes on from OZ021730.1 coordinate 18,464,751, forward strand.
AATTAAAGAGAAATATTTGTTCTTTAAGTTGCGTGTGTTATTTGAACTGTATGACAATTTAGAGAGAGTTAACTTTCAAAAACATTTTAATTTCGAGAAATCTCCATTGAAAAATGAAAACAATCACATTTTGTTGCAAGATACTATGGGCAAAGTATAAATGTGGAGGTTATACGAGCTGACGTCACAGTCAACTCATTACAAAGGACTAAATGAACCACTCATAGCGATTGGCTAATGGAATTTGCAAAAATGTCATTCGTTTTTAAAGATATGTTGATTTTTACTTTCCGTTGTAAAATGAAATTGTAGAATCAGATATCATCAAAATTGTAATTTCATAGTGAATTTTAAAATTGTTGTTAAGAAAATATTTTAAATTTTGTGAAATGTCAATGGGTTATTATGTGAACCAAAATAATGCTTGGTATAGTAAAAATAATTTATACTGCAATATTTATTAGACTGTAAAAAACTTGTAATATTTATTTGTAACAATTTATTAGTATAAACTTTCAATGGGATGCACGCTCTTGCCTTGTAAGTTAAAGGTGCCGGATTAAATTCCTGTGTTAGGTGTGGATGTTCGTTGTGATTCGGAATCCACGTTAAGCTGTGGGTCCCGGACTGATTAGTCGTTATTATGCACCAAAATAGGTCGTTGTGCGTACAAACTAACCAATCGAGCTGAAACTTGGCAGACAGGATCTTTGTCAATGGCAACGTATTTCTTTAAGTTTTGGGAGTTGAGTTGCCATACACAAGTTTCTAGTACTCGTTCGTGGTAGATTTTGATGGTTACTGCCGTCCACATTCAACCAATTTGTCAATTTTCAAGTAGATTTTGGCATGCAAGATATCATTGAACTCAACTTGAAGAATTATGAATATTCATGGTACCAGGTGTACCATAGGTGGTACGGGAAGGAACTAGGTCACTTTTTACCCGGGGCAAGAATTCATTTTGGCACCCCCACACAATAATTTTTTAGATTTGAAGTTAACTATATATACATTGAAAATTAACAAAGGTTTTTCCTTTGTAAAATTCTGTTTTGAAACAAACAATAAAAGAATTAATTGAAATTTTAAATAAATATATTTGACAAGCCCTTATTAATGACCAGGGTTCATTCTGCTTGCATAAAGACAAAAAAAAAAAAAAAAAAAAAAAAAAAAACTAATGAATCAATACAAATAATGTCAGTTACAATGAAATAAAAGAACTTAGTTGAATGATATGTAACACTTTTTAACACAAAATCTGGTTAACATGGTTTCAAAACGTCTTAGATCATAAACAATTAAGCTGTTTTACATTTCAAAAAATATTTTCTTCTGTAAAATACTAATACAAAAATTTAAAAAGCTTCCGAATATTACCAGAACTCATTGAACACAAAAGCAAATTAATTTAATGACTTGTCTACAAAAATCATTGAATAGTTGGTAAACACATAAATGTTAATTTTAGAACAATTAATTTAAACTTATTGAAACTCATTTTAATAATAGAATGAATAATATATTACTTACTGGTGCTATGTGTGAGTTCTCCATTTTCTTGGAGAATTTAAAATTCTCACCAATGCTATGGACAAAATTTGACGAACATGACATCTGTTTGGTGAAAAATAATGTCGTCAAAATGACACTATAACTCTGTGCAAATGCAATGGCACACGCCTAGAAATCCTTACAATTTGGCGGGTTTTGTGGTCTCAACTGGGAAAATCCGCGTGATATCTTTACTTACGCTTTGGCGAAGCTTGCCTTCTTATAGCCATAAGTTCTTTGACATTTCAAAAGTTGCGCCTTTTTCTCGTAGCATGGAGACTGAATTCTTTTTATTTTATTTATCACTTCCTGGAAAATACTTTCTTTTTCGTTATTTTTTATGAAAAATAAGGCCTTGAGATCTATTTTTAGAATTCATGCCTTGATGTTTTATTATTTTTTCATTAGTTAGGAATAGATAAAATGTTACAAGCTTGGCGTCCACTATAGTTGAGCAGTGCAGAGCGGAGTGGACTAGAGCCAATTACAAGGCTGCCCACGTCTACTGTAGCACGAGGCTCGTGCTACAATGAACGTTGATAGACTTGTAATTTGGCTCTAATCCACTCCGCTCTGCTCTGCACTGCTCAACTATAGTGGACGCCAAGCTTTAGGCACTTTTATGCTTCCGTTTTCTCTTTTTACTAAACATGTTTGACTGCTTTTATATGATCAAAAAAGAAAAGTAGGAGTGTTAATAATTTAACCTATAAAAAACAAATTTTTTAATCAAATCCCTTATAAGAATTATCAATTTATTAACAATAAAAGTATATTTTTTTTAAATGATTTATTAAAATGCTTTCGAAACGCCGCGTCGGTTAGAAAAAAAAAAAAAAAAAAAAAACTTAATATGGGATTTATGCCCGAACAATTATTTATCTTAATTGAAAATATACTGGCAACAAGACTTCATCCAGTAATCAAATTATAACTGATTTAATTTATTCTGGAACGTGCCGTAAATGCGTGTTATCAAGCAAGCCAATTTTTTTATTTATTTTTTTTTATAATATTTTCGTTTGGCATCAGGTAAAAGTCTTAACCAACAATGGGATTTTATTTGCTAGTGTTGTGATGACATTAGATGGTAAAATCGACCTTTTGGTGACAGTTACATCCCTAAAAATTTAATACAATGTATTGTCATGGGCTTTAAGCTAATTGGCCAAGTTTCAGGACGATAGGATGATGGGAAGGTGGTTAATTAAGCATCCGCAGATTTGTACGCCAGGCTCAAACGCATACTCAAACAAAAGTGAAGTTAATATAAGGGATTTAAAAATACTAGGGGGCTTCGCCCCCTGCTCGCTAACGCTCGCCAACCCCCAAACGCCTCGCTGCGCTCGGATTGAGCGGCTTTGCCGCTCGAATTTGTGGTTAAAACATCTTGCTGCGCTCGAATAGGTTTGCCAGCCATAAAAAATTTAACCAAATTCTTATAAATTTAATCTAAGGCCTAATAGAGAAAACACCCAAATTGCAAGTTTCATAATAGAAAGTTAAATATACTATCCGAAAACATTCTGACTTAAAACTTCATTAGCTATGCCCTTACATTGAAGTCCCAATATCTTTTATTTATTCTGATAAGTCGCCCCGTTAGAGAACGACGTCCAACGCGAAGCATTTTCTGGATAGAAATACTTCAAAATAATAATTACTCTAATACAAAAATGCTTCAGAAAAACAGAAAAAATCAACTTTGAAACGAAGAGTTTAAAAAGAGCTTTAAAATTAGCAATGGGTTTGTTGTTTACATATAAGGATAGCTTTAAAATTAGCAACGGTTGGTTGAACCCCCGAGCAGCCGGTTTGTTGTTTACATACGTAAGGATGTTGCCAATCATATATTCAAAATCATTGAGGCTTTGTAGTAGCTTAATGATGAAAAATATTGAAATTTAACTAATTAATAAAGTGTTAATAAATTATTTTGGCACGTTTTGGCAAATCTACAGCTTATTTCCTTTAAAATGACACCTTGATCATTGAAATTGGTTGAGCAGTTTAGGCGGACGGACTAACCCCAAAAAACGTATTGCCTATTAAATATATAGATATAGTAAAATATATTGTTAAAAATATATAGTCACATATTTAGTCAGTGCATTTAAATTGAGATTTGGATAGGATGTAATTTACTGTTTTCGTTTTTATTTTTAAAAAATCTATATGTTGCGATAAATAGGAATTCTTATGCTGCAGGCATTCATCTTTCAACTTTTTATCGCATAATTTTTTTGCATTTCTTCACGTTTCAGAACATTCTGAATCAAAAAAGTGTTCTAGAAAAAAGTTTGTGGGTCCGTGTGTTGTCTGTGGTCAGCATTACTTTCAAACGGATTGACCTACTTTGGCCATTACACCTGGCGTTACGGTTTTTGTCAAAATCGTGCTTGCGCAAAGGGTAGCTGTCATTTTTTACAGCCAAAATAATTGCTAAATTAAATGAAGGAAACAGTGGGAATTGAAAGTTGTTCAAAGTTCAACACCCCCAGTTTTTTTAAACTCAACACGATTCAAAATGTGTAAAAATGAAAAAAAAATCTGTTTTTAGCTGAAGAAATACTAAATTATTCTCTTAGAGAAAACGTTTCAATCGTTAATTATTTCAATTGTTAATTAACTTTTTGCTAATTAATTTTCATTAGGAATCGCAATGAACCCTTAAAATTAACGATAATCAACCTCAAAAACAAAAGTAAACGATTTCTAAACAATTCAACATCTTGCAGCCCCCTGTAAAAATTCCTGCTGACGCCTAGAGAACAATAAATATATTTGGCAAGAGATATATCCCAAACGTAACCCTTGTCCTTAATACACATCTTCCAAAGTTTATTAGGTTATAAATTAAAAAAAAATTCTTTCCTTCATTGGTTTCAGTCTCGTGAACTAACCAAGATGATAAAAGTAGCGAAGAATGTTGGGATATTCTTGCAGTTTCTTTTGCTTTTCTGCGATTCTGCGCCCCAGTAATTTCTTCGACATATTTCAATTTACGAAAAATTCAACAGCATTAAATTGTTGTAACGCTAAATTTTATCTAACTACATTGCGACTATATTACCAATGCGATTTTAAATTAGCATTTCTGGCAGCCTGCCATGTAACACAAACCTATTCTTCACCAGGGGGTAGGGAGAATTCGATGTCATTCTTTTGTAAAAGGATGGATTATTACTTTCTTTGTACAGAAATGTATTATTTTTTTTTCTAGTGGATTTTTTCTTCTGTTGGATATCTTAAAGATCATCCAGAATTTTAAGAAAAAATGAAAATTTATTAACGAAAAATTATCCTTTTGTCCAAATATTAAAAATTATCCTTTTGTCCAAATATTAAAATTTCTACAACAAATAGTGCTTTGTTGGCTTTTCGGCGCCCCCTCTGGTTAGCGCCCGGGGCCCCCCCCTAGTTCCGGCACTGGGTGGTACTACTTCTGGTTTATCAATTTTGAAGATAAATATGGCATGTTGGGTGTCGTTAGGCTTGTCTTGAAAAATTATGAATGTTTAAGGTACCAGGTATAGCATAGGTAGTACCACTTTCGGTTTATCAATTTCCAAGATAAATATGGCATGTTGGACTTTTGTTTTGATGAATTATGAATGTTTAAAGTACCAGGTATGCTATTGGTACCACTTTCGGTTTATCAATTTTAAAGATAATTATTGCATGTAAGGTATCGTCGAACTCAGTTTGAAGAATTATGAATATCCCTGGTACCAGGTTTACCATAGGGGATAAATAAAAAAACGATGAAACGGACAAATTCAAAAAAGAGAAGTCGTCAGTGTTTAAAAAAAAGTTATGATATTCGCCAAAAAAACACTTTTGAAAAGTAGAAGAACCACCAACCTCAAAAACACAAAAAACTTTCTTACAATAAAAGAATCATAAACATGATGAAAATTTTCAGCCACAAACACAGTGATATAAAAAAATGGCCAACCTCTGATTAGAACTCTCGGTTGTGACTCGCTTACGAATGTATGCTTACTTAATTTATTTTTAACATTTAAGTTCCGCTCCCATAAAAATTTACGCTGCTTGAGGTTGGCGCCAGTCTTAATTACTAACCTTTAAAACTCCCCCACACATAAAAACTTTCCAAAATGTATGTATCAACCAAACAAAAGCTTACCAGAAACACTTTAGTTTCCTACTTAAAAAATTCTTAATAACGATTCAAATGCAAGCGTTTGAGCACAGTTTCTCTATACTATTTTGAAAATTACACGAGCATGAATATTTACACCACTTTGTATTTCCTACCCATCCAAATGAAATCATAAACTCGAATATTCGTGCAAACATCCATAAATTAGTTTAAACGCAAGCATTGTTAATATTCGTATGACGGGCGCCAACCTCAAGCAGCGTAAATTTTTATGGGAGCGGAACTTAAATGTTAAAAATAAATTAAGTAAGCATACATTCGTAAGCGAGTCACAACCGAGAGTTCTAATCAGAGGTTGGCCATTTTTTTATATCACTGTGTTTGTGGCTGAAAATTTTCATCATGTTTATGATTTTTTTATTGTAAGAAAGTTTTTTGTGTTTTTGAGGTTGGTGGTTCTTCTACTTTTCAAAAGTGTTTTTTTGGCGGATTGATATAAAATTAAGTAATCTTCATTATTATATAATTTGTGGACCCTGTGGTAAAATGTAAGTTTCAAATACAAGAAAGTGTGCTTTAAAATCAGTGTTCATGAGGGGGGGGGGGGTCTTGATTAATTCAAAAGTTTTGAGGAAATCAAGATCATACTTATTATAAAAAAAAATCGTGTGAAAGTAAACTATGAGTTTTAATTGTAAAAAATTAGTCTTAACGAATGTAGCTTGATCTGGCAATATTGTGACGTAAGGAAATAAATATTTGCTATTGGGGGCCCCTCTCTGAATGTTGGGCCTACAGTAAAAAAAATTCTAAATCAGGCCCTGACTATATGGCTAGTTTTAAAACTCTCCTGGTAATGGTGGTATAAAAACTGCTGTTCTTTCTTTAGCTGGGCTCACTCTTGGTTTAAAGATTGAAGGTTTAATTATCATATCGTTGTTACTGGGAACCCTCGCCTAATACCCTCTATCGGCTACAAGCCGAGGTAAAGAATTCAAATTTCTGTACAGTCCACTTCCCGCGCGTCTAGCGCACGCAATAAAAAAGTGTTACTCCGTTCAACGAGTCCTTCTTGGATTTCAATATCGATGGACACCAACACCACACATTGCGGACACTGTGCTAAAACATATTTAAAATATTTTGCATGTCCATGAAAAGTGATACAGCTCAAAGTTCTTACAGAGTCAAAGTTTGCACAGAGTTACAGACTGCGAAACATGACTCAGGAAGAATGACACGAGCCAGTTCTAGCTTTAAACTGACTTGTGTCGCCCTTACAGCAGTGTTAAATCCTCCAAGTGCAGTTATAAATATTTATTTTATTTTTGTTACTTTAGGTCTTGCTTAAGGAAAATAACGATTTTTAAAAAGCCAAGTGTGAATGCCCCTGAGGACTTGTCTTGGACCACCATATTGCAGCCCTTCTTTTTACCCACTACAATGTGTCGGTGACCAACAAACAATGTGTTTGGTCACAGAAGAAAGGTAAAAGGAAGGACGAGGTTGTAAAAAGCGTGAAAAAGCTTTTTCTGGTGAAGAAGTTCAAGGCTGTGGCAGATGTTTCAGCAAATCTGCGGGAGCAAACTTATAATTTGCTTCAAGAACATCAAGCCACAGTGGGCTTCACGTAGATTTTAAGCCCAGAAGCTAACGAAACTAGCAGTAGCATTCTTCCATCTCCCCGAGACATTATTTTTTCAAAAGAATATGAAAATTCTCGGGAGAAGGAAGAATTTTTTTCATCCATGATGAGACTCAGTTCTGAACAACTCGCATCTACAGTTGTGCAGACAAAAGGGAAAGCTTCAAACTGGCCTTGGTCGATCCTTAGGAACGACGGATTAACATCGAGCAACTTATTTGGATCAATTTTAGCCGCATATAAGAGAAATTCTTTTCCGCCTTCATTGTACAAAAAATTGCTTAATATTTACAATTTAGATGCAGTAAAAGCTGTGCAATGGGGGAAAGAACATTAAGTTAATGGAGCCATTTCTTTCGAAATTTTTATGAAAATGAAGAGAGAAGAAACTGGACTCTGGTTACGTGAATCTGAAATTTTGGTTGCTAGTCCCAGTAGGATTATCACTTTTTATGATGGATCAATCGGGACATATAAAATTAAATGGCCATTTAAATTCAAAACTGACTCGTTGTCTGAAGCCCTAACCAAGGACAAAAAGTATGTTATAATCTAAATCCAATAGTTCAACCAAACCCAATACTGTAACAACTGCAATCCAAACTAAACTTGTCAGTAAATCTGTTAAAATTCAACCAACCAACCAATCTCAAACTACAATTGCTAAACAAATAACAAAATCCACAACTAAACCCGGAGAAGCCCTAAAACTTAAGGTTCTCTCCAAAAACAAAAAAAACACTGAACCTGAAAACAACCAATTGCCCTTGCCACAGAAAACTACAAAAGTAAAACCAAATTATAATAAATCAGATTCATCATCGGATGAAGATGCCATTTCAGGGTTATCAGATTCCGGTGAGATGGACGTAGAAGTGGGTTTGGAGACTCCTATCAATCTCCAACCTAGGAGCAAGTCAAAGGATAGGCTGACTGATATTAATATATCTTAAAATTCAGTCTCCTTTCTTGGAATTGTCGCGGTTTCCACCACAATTCGGTAGACATAAAACATCTAGTTGATGTACATAAACCTGTTTGTATCTGTTTGCAAGAGACGCTCTTGAAGCCTTTTCAGAGCTCTCTTGTTAGGGGATATAGTCCTCTCCGGAAGGACTGTGTCAGCGGCGACAGAGCTAGCGGTGGTGTCGCTATACTTACATCAAATAGCAATCCATCCACCCCGCTAACGCTCTCGACCAACCTTCAAGCTGTTGCTGTCAGAGTCGCCATACACCATCAATTAATTACTGTCTGTTCTGTTTACCTCCCCCCTAATCTTAATATCAGACAAGCAGATTTAAATAGGCTTTGTGGACAGCTTCCTCCCCCTTTTATTATGATGGGGGACTTTAATGGCCACAATCCTCTTTGGGGTAGCCCAGACATCAATAACCGTGGAAGGCAAATCGAGAAGTTAATTACAGACCAACATCTCTGTATATTTAACAACGGGCAACATACATACTTCCACGCCCCATCGAGGACTTTTCATGCTATCGATCTCGCCCTGTGTTCACCATCTCTTTTTTCTGATTGGACGTTTTTTGTGGAAAATGATCCTTTCCACAGTGATCATTTTCCTGTGGTCCTAAACTACCAAGAAAGTTTAAATACTCTTGTAATCCGCCAACCCCGATTCATCATCGAACGGGCGGATTGGGACATGTTTTCTTCTATCGTTTCTCTTTCTGACGAGATGGTGGACCATGATGACATCGATGTAGCTGTGCAATCTGTCACCAACGCCATTATTGAAGCTGCTCACCTTGCTATACCTGTGTCATCAACAAAACTACCGAAACAATCCAAACCGTGGTGGAACCAAAACTGTAGACTTGCCCATAAAAAACAAAAAAAATTGTGGGGTATTTTTCGCAGGTACCCCACTACGACAAATCTTGTCAATTTTAAAAGGGCACGAGCTGAGGCGCGTCAGATCCGCCGCCGAAGCCAGAGGGATTCTTGGAGGAATTATGTTAGTACCATAACTTCCTCAACGTCTTCCAAGAGGGTCTGGAACAAGGTCAATAAGATCAAGGGCCGCTATCCCAATTACTCTATTTCCATCTTAGAGAACCATCTGGGAGTTGTTTCAGACCCTAAGGATATAGCTGATACTCTTGGAGATGCATTCGCCAAGGTATCGAGCAATTCCAATTACAAAGAGCCGTTCGCATCATATAAGCTTCGAGCTGAGAGAACAAAGTTAAATTTCGCTTCTACCTCTTCGGAAGAATATAATTCCGATTTTACTTTGGCTGAGTTGATGCAAGCTTTATCTGGTTCTAACAATTCTGCTGTTGGGCCAGATAGTATACATTATGCAATGCTTAAACATCTCCAGCCACTCCAGCTCAAGCTTATATTGAAATTGTTTAACCGTATTTGGCGGGAGAATACATTTCCGTCCAACTGGCAACGTGCTCTTATAATACCAATTGTGAAACCTGGTAAAGACCCCAAGAATCCCTCAAACTACCGCCCAATTGCATTAACTAGTTGTTTTTGTAAACTCTTGGAGAAACTAGTTAATGCACGCCTTCTATTTTATCTTGAATTTAACGACTGTCTGTCTCGGTTCCAGAGTGGTTTTCGTCGTGGACGAAGCACTATTGACAACTTTCTCCTCCTCGAAACTTCGATTCGGGAGGCTTTTGTCAAGCGGAACCATTTGGTATCTGTATTCTTTGACATGGAGAAAGCGTATGATCGTACTTGGAGGTATGGTATACTCAAAGACCTACATGATCTAGGTCTGCGAGGAAATTTACCAATATTTATTGAGAACTTTTTAAAGCAAAGAATCTTCCAAGTACGAATAAACTCGATATTATCTGACGAGTTCATACAAGAACAAGGTGTCCCCCAGGGAAGTGTGTTGAGTTGCGCACTATTCATTATCAAAGTCAACAGCCTTTTGACCTGCTTACCATCATCAGTGTCAGGCACATTGTTTGTTGACGATTTCCAACTGTCTTGCGCCTCTACGAATATGTCACTCATAGAGAGACAGCTTCAGCTGGCTATCAGGAGAATCACGGACTGGGCTAATAACAACGGGTTTACTTTTTCCGCTGAAAAAACCGTAGCCATACACTTCTGCAGGAAACGTGAGCTTCACCATGACCCAGAGATTTATCTAAATGGTGCTCAAATACCCATTGTTCCTGAGGCCAAATTTCTCGGTATAATATTTGACTCTTAAGTTCACTTTCCTGCCACATATCAAACATATAAAGTTGAAGTGCAACAAAGTCCTGAATCTCCTGAAAGTTCTCTCTAACACTTCCTGGGGAGCTGACACAACCTCCATGTTAAAGATATACAGGTGCCTGGTCCGTTCCATACTTGACTACGGCTCGGTGGTGTACGGATCAGCCAGAAAATCGGCCCTAATGCTCCTGGATCCTGTTCACCATTTAGGTCTCAGGATCGCATCAGGAGCATTTGGTACATCACCGGTGCAGAGTTTGTATGTGCTTTGTCTGGAAGCCTCTCTGGTGCTGAGAAGGGATAAACTTTGTTTAAAATATTATTTTAAAATCAAAAGTCATCCATTTCATCCTCTTTTAGAACATATTTTTAACCCTTTACATCAGCGACTTTTTAACTCGCGTCCATCTTGTATAAAATCATTTGCATTAAGAATTAATTCCATTCTCTCATCTCATAATGTCGATGATTTTAGGGTTCGCCCTATCTCATTGTTCATCCCACCCTGGCATTCTCATAAAATTGTAGTTTTAAATATTTTTAACAATTTTAAAAAAAGTGATACACCAGACATACTTTTTACAAACTTGTTTTATTATCATCGAAGTAATTTTTCCAATTTTAAGTCAGTATATACGGATGGGTCAAAAAGTCAGGGGCATGTAGGAGCTGCTGCAGTTCACGACAATATCATCATATCCCGAGAACTGCACCATAACAGCTCGATATTTTCAGCTGAGTCCCTGGCTATTCTATTGGCCTTGCAATTTATTTTAAAGCAAGGTCATGGTCAGTGGATTATTTACTCAGATTCCAAGAGCTGTTTAGATGCACTAAATAATCCACTGAACCAGACCCATCCTTTTATCTTAGAAATTTTAAAAATTCATATCACTCTTTGTGAAAGAAATTTTAAAGTTCTTTTTTGTTGGATCCCAGGTCATGTGGGGATCATGGGTAATGAACGCGCTGATACCAATGCACGATCTGCTAGTGGACCTAGAAGCACTTGGCTATGCCCTGACGACGCATATAAAGCTTGTGACACTGCTCTGTCTCTCACTTGGCAGGCCATGTGGGATGCGCAGACGGCTAACAAGCTGCGTTCGTTTCAGCCCTTAATTTCCGGATTCGCGCCCATCCAGCAATCCCGAAAAAGGGAAGTGCTCCTAACTCGTTTAAGAATAGGCCACACGCGTTTTACCCATGTGCATCTTCTGCTGGCAGAAGATGCCCCCACATGCAATTCTTGTGGACTTATTTTCTCTGTTGTTCATATTTTAACTGATTGCCCGTCTTTTAATACAATCAGATTTAGATATTTTAATATGGACCATCCGCCATTATCATCTCTCTTATGTTCACCCCCTCATACAAATCTTTTTAACTTCTTACTTGAAATTGGTTTTTATCATTTTATTTGAGTACTTTGTTTTGTCATCTTTACCTTTTATGAACCATCATGTTTTGTATTAACTAATTTTAACATTGGTTGACAGCATGAAATTGTTCGGCGCAGTATGGCCCTTGTGTAGCCCTTGCGCCAGAAACCCAACCAACCAACCAACCAACCAAGTATGTTATAATCAAAGAAAATTATACTTTTAAGTTAAATACTGATCACAATATTTACCACCAGATAGAAGGGCAAATCCATATAGCTAACTGCCAAAAAGGTGTTTTAGTTTTGTGAACTTTGAAAGACTCTTATTTTTGAGATTGCACGAAATGAAGCATGGGTCAATAATTTTAATATACTAGGGGTTTCCGCCCCCTTCTCGCTGATGCTCGCCAACCCCTTGGATTGCGATGCTATCCCCTTGGCTCGCCTCAAAGTGAAGCATTTAAAATATGCTCTGGCAAAAACCTGCATAATGCTATGAAACTGAAAACGTTTTGTTATTTATGAAGAGCCAGAATACTTGCCACGTCATTATCTTACTGCTGTCGAGACGCGTTAAGCAGGGACAGTGTGGCAACGTGAAAAAACAGCAAAAATGTCCCGTGCGTCAGCCAAAGAATTGCCGTACTAACACTTTGAAATGTCGCTGGGCATTCTTCAAACCGAAACTCTATACATTAAAATTAGGGATGGAACGGATATCCGGCAAATATCCGATATCCGGCATATCCGGCTGATTTTTCAATATCCGACACCTCGTCGGATATCCGATTTGAAATACCGGACATCCGATAATTTCATTCGAATATCCGGCTATATATCCGGCCACCAGGTATCCACAAGAAATAATTTTTTGCCAAAAATAATGATCTTTTTCGTACAAAGGGGACACCGCATCCTTCACTTTTTTTTTTTTTTTTTCCTGGACATAAATTGCAGTCAAGTTAGAAAACGAAAAAGTTCCTTCGTGAGCACTATGCTTTCGCATATCCCTAACTTCAGAGATGAGCTAGAAGATGCAGGTGCATTTAGTTTAAATTCACAAAAAAAGGCGCCGTATTATTGGCGCCGAGTTGATAAGCATAAACCATTCCCCCAATCTCTCCTACAGATCCTTCATACGTGTTTTGCAATATGTTCTTTTCATTCCAAGTTTATGATCTGATTAATTCCAGATGTTATATTTGAATGCTTCTCCGTAAAACACGAACCGAAATACTAATAAATAGTACTTTTTTCCATAACATAAGTTACTTGTTAAAAGAGTTTTAGTTATTCACACTTCCTCCTTTTTTTCTGACATTTGCTAGCGAGTAAAAAGCAATAAATAGCCAATGCGCACTCCTCAATGCTTTTTTTTTTGTTCTATCGACGATAATACCCTACCCCTTTATGTTGTGAATGGTATGGTCTAATTTCTGATTTTACATTGGCAGAAGTTGAAAGCTGGTATATTTTTTCTGAAGTAAAATGAAGTATTTTAATTTTTAGGTCTTTAACGCAGCGCCACAATGTGGAATTATATTTAGCTCTCTAGAATGTCTTGAATCATAGTTTTCTCCAATTACAATCCAATTTATAATTTTTAATAATGACTAATTTAAAATCACCCATTTGGAAGTATTTTAAAATTAATGGAAATGACGAAAGCAAAGCCCTATGTGTTACTTGCTCCACAGAATCGTTTAAAAAATATATTGTGCGCGGCAAAATCCCAAAATCCTTTTCCACAAAACCCTTATGAAACCATTTAATGAGTGTGCATAAGGAAATTCGCCGAAGCTTAAAAGACTCACTAAATGCATCAAATATTGATGAACAAGATAAAACAATTAATCAAAACAAGAAATGCACGCAGACAACATTGGAATCAACATTATTTGTACCAAAATTGTGGAGTTTATATGATCCTAAAGCAAAAGCCTTAACCACAAAAATATGTAAGTACTAATTTTGTTTGTTTATATTAAATATATATTTTAAATACGGTATAACATAATATTGATGAATTTTGGGTTCGACATTTTTTAGGTTTATATCATACATCACTAAAACATCGTTTCATCAACTGAAGTTTAAATAAAAAAAAATTAACTCAGTAGCGCGACAGCTCGTGTGGACCAAGGCCTGCTGGGCCCAGCTCAGCTTTCCTGACTGTGGCATTTGTGTGTCACATAGCAGATGTTCCGGTCAGATGGTCATTCTGACGCCGAACCCCAGTGTTTAGTTCCCAAGCATGCATGGTCCTCCTCAGTTTATTTCTTTCAGGTATAAACAGCTAAATCAACCTTGCCCAGTCCACGAATCAAACCATGGACCTGTGGCATGCAGTGCGGTGCGCTAACCACTAATTATAATTTACTTGATACTTCATATCATGACCATTTTTTTTGTATAGCATATCGTATAACTATCGTTTTGAGTATATAAACCGAATATCCGGCCGGATATCCGGTAAAATCCGTTTCGGATATCCGTATCCGGTAGAGATGGTACCCCGGATATCCGAAATCCGGTATCCGGCAAAACTCACATCCGTTCCATCCCTAATTAAAATTGTAAACCTCTAACAAAGTTAAAAAAAAAAAAAAAAAAATCACCTATATTCCTCGCCAATGGGGATCTGAAAATAGACAATAAATCAATTTTGGAATACATAATAGTATCTTTTAAAATGTGATGAAAATCTTCAATTCTGGAGATGGGATGTCAATCAGGAGCAATCCTGGCATTAAGCTGCATGTAACATCCAAAGAGGTATTGAACCAATTTTTTTTTGTTACCAGATAAAGAGGACTTGACTACTGTCTACTTGAAAGTTTTATTGTGTTATTATCCAGCATGAACTTAAATCTCTTGATTTGCTGTATCGAATCATTTTGAGTCTAGCTGCCGTACTTTGGATGAACAGGTTGTTCATTAGTAATAGTATAATGTTTAACATGATGTTTCACGCCCTCCAATATTTTCTTTTTATTCAAGTCAGTAAATACATTGAATTTATTAAAAAAATCAGCACCTAGAATACCTTTATTTATTTTCGTAACTTAAAACGGCCATTGGAATTTCTATTGAAGTTCTAAATCAAGAGTTAGGATTTTTATACCAAATATTTCTATCTCTGTACCATTTGCAGAATACAATTTATAATTTTTTTATTGTTTTTTGATACTAGCAATTGCTCCGAGGTCTACTAGGAAACGCACTTTCGAATTTTTATCTCTTATAAATCAGCGAAATTTGCAACAATCCATGAAAATGTAGTCAGCAGAAGAGCTAGCCACCTTCTTTACTGTACGTTGGCGTTTCCCGAACTTAGATTATTATTATCAGACCAACTGTAAAACTGAGTGGAGTTTTCAGGATGGGACTTCGATCCGAAACGCAAATGATAAAATGGTACTTTTCAAGTTTTATCTAAGTGAATTTTCTGCTGGCAGAGGACGCCCCCAAATGTAGTTCCCGTGATATTATTATTTTTCCTGTTTTTCACATTTTTGACGAATAGCCTTTGTTTTAATACCAGTAGACTAAGACATTTTGTTAGCATGAATCATCCTTCATTATCATTGGTTTTAGATTCACCTTCTTATAAAAACAGTAAATTGCTATATGGTATTGGATTTTATATTTTGATATAAAATACTTCTTTCTTAATTTTAAGTAAATAATTACTCAATTTTAATCACATTTAAAAATGGCTATAGTTTTTATTGGCATGGAGCAGTATGGACTACTAGTTGCCCTTGCACTATTAAAATTTAATGAAATAACCAACTAATTGACTTCTTTCCCATAATCTAATCGAGATGGATGAAATTTGGTAGATATAGACTCGTTATCATCGACAATGCTTTCAATCAAGTTTTGGAGCTGTCACTAAAAGGTCGCTTTTGCGCATGTTTCTATTGGGGCATGGAAGGACTAATTATCTCATTTGCTTTTATTCATTTGATCTAAAACTTGGCAAATAAAATGCATTGCTTCCTTCAACGAGTTATAATTTTTTTTGGGGGGAGAGGTGGAAGAATTGGTTCATGGCACGGTTACTTAGTAGTGGTCAAAGTATATGAAAAACTGATATGAGTTCAAAATCGTATAAATAAGTAACAGTAGTACATGAAAGTTGGCATATATTGGATTTATATAAAAAATTTTATGGATTAGGAATGAAGGAACACGATATTAAAGTGATCCTATTTTCAGTTTGGTTTGTGTAAACTAAATCTAATCATATATAAAATCAAATCAATTGATGAGACTGAATATCAAAATTTCTTTGTGAAGTTTCGTTTTCCTTCATTTACATTTTGTGACTCCTTAAGAATGGCTACTGTCTTACCTGTGTCACGTGATATGTGCCTGCTCATCAATCCATCTTTTTTACTTTATATACTAAATGCTAAAGCAGGACCTTAATATCTCAACCCAGGCTGCTAATATTTTATTATTCGCATCGCCAAACTTGTTCCAAAGTCGATTAATTTGAAACGCTTATAGAAAGCTTTAAATAAATTTAAGTCGTACCAATCGCTTTAGTATTTAAATTTAATTAAGAGGGCGATTCGATGCTATTATGTGTTCTGGATTTTTGTTGAGTCACGATGAAAATTTCATTGGTGATTTCGGCTATAGGAAATAGGGATCGACTATACCTTCATTGTCCCGCCGAAACGAAGTGTTTTAATTCCTACTGCTTCAAAATTATCTGAAATGATTTGATGTCGATATCAAATGTTGATGTTCTAATAATCGATGTTTTTGGGTAAATTTGGTTTGATGCTATACTAAAGTTAAGTAAATAACTTACTGGTTTGTTGTATTAGCTTTCTATAAACAACGCCGACCAAACGGTATAGTGGTTAGCGTGCTAGCTTCTAGACCGCGAGGTTGCGGGTTCGAGTCCCGTGTTGGCATGGATGTTTGTAAATGTATGTTGGCTTGTCTAATGACGAATGTTTCGGCGCATTATAGCCCTTGTGTTGCTGACGGCACCAGATAATCTGAAAACAACCAACTAACCTTTCTATAAACTGTCATTTTCATTCTGATGTAGCAGCTTAAATATCTATAAGAACATAAATCTTTGAAAAGTAAAATAAGGTTGCTGACAAAGTAATTTTGCGAAAAATGCATTTGTATGTAGAAATAAGATGAATCAATGAGCTACAAAATGGTGTATTACCAAATTAAATTTGGTAAAAATGAAGTTTTCAAAACTATAATATACATAATTACCCAAAAGATATAAAACATTTTATTCAGAATACAAATAGCTGTGGTCACTTGCTGGCGTTTTTGAAGTTGCTTTTGATGTTTTCGAATTGCTGCTGCTTCCGCAGCATTCATCATAATAAAAAGCTGTTATTTTTGTGTTTTTTTAAAATATTTTACTTTAACCTGTTCTTTGCTTGGCAACTTTTTCACAGTTCCGTACAGACTAGTGAAAAGGGCTTTCATTCCCCAGCCTTTTCTTCCATTGTGGCTCATCGCTCCTTCAGGTATTCAATAACGTGGTCCTGCGTGGTCTTTTTCAATGGTGGCTCCAATGTTGTGTTTAGTATTGAAAAATCAGCGATAGCATGTTTTTCATTCACCTCATGAATAGTAAATACATCACTGCTGATCACAGTTTCGGAATTCTCCCAGAAGCAGGACGGCAAGTTGGAAGCTTTAAGGAGATTGCCCATAGATGGCTTAAAAAATTCCATACTGGTTTGTCATAGCCATGGCTGCACGTACTTTGCCGCTAGGCCACTAATGGTCGTATAAACTTTTTTACACTTTTAAATACAATTGGATTTTATCACTTGATTTAAAGTTTATATTACTGTCCTGCAATTTATAATTGTTTTTTCTTTCATGTTTAAATTATTTTAACTTGAGTTTGGCGAAGCATGGCTCTAGTGTTGCTTTTGCGCCACAAAAACTAACCAACCACTAACAGTTGTACTCTACCGTTTTAGTTCATCTCTGTAGCCGTCTCACTTTTTCTTCCATAACGACTTGGCATGTTTTACTGAAATGAAACAAATCATTAAGATATTTCAAAAATCATAATATATAGACAAATTCGTATGTCTCCTGTAACAGCCTATACAATTTGATTCGTATCAAAAGGTCTTAAAATTTTTTGATTAGGATTAGCTTTTAAGCCTAAGTTTCACTACACATCTTCACTCTTGAAATTTTTTTCCCTATTTGAAAACGAGGAGAAAAAATAGTTCTTGCAGAATTTTGTTGTTCTGCTATAAATACCAAATAAATTACTTCTAATAGGGGGTTTAAACTTTGTAAAAAATTAACAAAGCAATTATATATCAGTAACATTAATAAAATCTGTAGATCTAAGAAATTAACCAATGTTCTTCTCGAGATTTAAAAAAGTTTTTAGATTGTTTAATGGTTTTAAAATTTACGAATGTCTCAAGATTTTTCGAAAGTTCCAAAAACAAAAAAGGTTTTTACTATTTGTTTAAATTTAAACTTTGATTCAAAACATTTTTATAAAAAAGGGCATTTTTTAATTGCTAAAAAATGTGAAGCATTGAAGTATTTTATGCGAAGTGATTACAAAAAGTTTTTTATTCACCAGAATCGTATCCAAGTTCGGTAGATATTTTCTGCCAACATTTTTCTGAATTCAACATTCTTTTAGTCCTTAAATTAAATGTCCCAAATGCATGGATAACCTCTCACGTTTTCAATCAATTGTTCCATTAAAAAATTGGAGAGAATTTTTACAAGACGTATAACTACTGGCAAGTAAATCAGAAATCACACTACAGTTCACTATGTACGGGGTCAAAACAATTAAAGTTAAAACGTGAACTGCACATGTCCAAAGGCAGCAGACTCAGAAAAAAATGCTGTGGTAGTGTACGCTCAGTGACCTCTGCTGACTCAACTATGTGCCGCCGAGCCCGCTCTGCTCCTAGTGGACGTCAACTACAAGTCAAAGCTGGGAGCGTTCTTGGCAGATTATTTTACCCGCTTTGCTCGTAGTGGACGCTCAGCTTTAATCTGTAGTTTAAGAAAATGTTGAAGGAATTGTATTGTTCAAAAATAGACTACTTGGATTCGGAGCATTAACAAATTATTATAAAAGCTTACATTTAAAAACTAGAACATATATGTTAGTTGTAGGGAATAATCTACTCATAAGTAGCGTAGTGTGCAGTATGAGAATTTTAAAAGTGTAATATTCATTCTAATACTAATTTTTTAAATTTTGCAAAATTATTTTGTTTGGTTATATTTCTCAAAAATAGGCTGGAGTTAACATTTAATTTTACACAATTTTAAAGAAGCACGTGCTAATATTCCACAGCATGAATTAGTTCTTATTTTAATAGATATGTGAAGGAGTTATTTATTATAAGCAAATATATGACGATATAAAAAAATATTCTAATTATAACTTGCCATAAGTAAAAAAATCCCTTTTCTCCGGAAACGTTTCGCTTAAAATGGCTCCAATTTTTTCAAAAGTTGTGGTTTTCAAACCGCGTTTTGAATGTAGATTATGTGACAGATACCGTGTATAGTCAGTTTTTTATTTCCGAAATGAAATCGTCTTCTATTTCTGAAGTCCATCTTTCTAATTTTGCTTTCGACATGACAGATCCGATAACAGTCGGATATTAGTCAATTCCTAACCACAACACAAATTTCTAGTCCTGTAGGCAAACTTTTTACATCAGGGTTGGAAAAAAAAGTTGTTTTTGTAAACCCCTCCCCCCCCCCCCCCCCCTCCCAAAAAACCCCTTTTCTGCTTAAACCAGGTTTATTTTGATTTAAACCGGTTTAAAAAAAAAAAAAAATCCTTTTCTAAATATATGTTTACATATTTATGAATAAAATTTGACACTAACTAGAATAATTAATCTCTAGAAATGAAGTAGAGTGAAGCATGTTTGTTCTCGTAGCTTCTATCCTTTACAGTTTTCTTTTATTTTGTGTCTCATCTTAAGACTTAATAATACTTTAGTTATTAATTTGAAGACTTTTTAACCAAGCTCCTCGTTTGCATCCGCCCCGAGATGTTGACAGGGACCATTGGGAGCTTCTCTCTGCCTAGTCTTTTATACACAAATGGCATTTTCTTTACCTAGAAAAAGTATCTTGATGAACTTTTACTTTCAATTAACCATATGTATACATATGAAAATGAAAGTATAGTATTCGGTTAAAAAAATTGTGATTTTTTTTTTGTATTTCTCCACGTTTTGGAACATCCTGATTTCAAAAAAGTGATCTAGAAAAAATTTCTGCGTGCACGTGGTCAGCATAACTCTCGAACAAATTGATCTACGATGTTCAAATTTAGTGTGGGTTTGTGGGATGACACAGGGCCCTACCATTAGGGTTTTCAACAAAATCGCACATGCGCATAAAGTAGCTGCCATTGAAAAAATCATGTTTTCAGTAATTGCTAAGTAATGGCTCTAACGATTTGTTCAAAATCGCTGTGCTAGTGCCACTTAAGGTGTTCGAAACATCCCCACATTCTAAATTCC
This sequence comes from Linyphia triangularis, assembly GCA_963978545.1. Classification (NCBI taxonomy): domain Eukaryota; kingdom Metazoa; phylum Arthropoda; class Arachnida; order Araneae; family Linyphiidae; genus Linyphia; species Linyphia triangularis. The sequence goes on from OZ021730.1 coordinate 18,485,216, forward strand.
TTTAAGATTTTTTTTTTACTATTATTTTTATTTTAAAGACCCCACACAAGAATTATCACAAAAAATATTGCTAAATATAGGATGAAAATATAAAAACTGTAAATGACACAAATCCACGTCACTATTGTTGTGCAATTGACACCACACCCCTAGTTTTTCACAATCTCTAAATTGGATTTGTTAATAAAAATGATCTCCAAAAGTGCATTTGTCTATTAGACAAATTTTGGTACTTTTTTAATTATCCTGTCATCCTTTGGCTAACTGTTTGTTAGAGATAAAAAAAAGTAAAGTTCGAGCCACCTGGCCTCTTAGGATGTTTGGTTTGTCTCGGACCAGCACCAGGAATTTGCCGTGGAAAATACATCAGTTACTTGGTGAAACGGGCATCATACAGATAGATCATTTCGATGAACAAAGGGAATCCGTTTGTCAAACTTTTGTTTGTAACCACTATACCGTTTGGTCGGCCTATTTTGTTTGGTCCCAGGTTATGGCCGACCAAACGGTATAGTGGTTAGCGTGCTAGCTTCTAGACCGCGAGGTTGCAGGTTCGAGTCCCGTGTAAGGCATGGGTGTTTGTAAATGTATGTTGGCTTATCAAATGACGAATGTTTCGGCGCATTATAGCCCTCGTGTTGCTGACGGCGCCAGATAATTTGAAAACAAACAACTTTCTGGAATTGAATCGCCCTCGCTCTCCTCGTAGCCTTCTTGAGGTGTTTGATTGCAAGTTGTTGCGATGAGGTATGTTTTGTTTATGCAACCCTTTCATTGGAAACTCGTATACTACTGTTTCCTGTGAATCTCTTGTATGGTCCACGTGAAGCCCTTCTGCCAGATAACGGTATAGTGGTTAGCATGCTAGCTTCTAGACCGCGAGGTTGCGGGTTCGAGTCCCGTGTTAGGCATGGGTGTTTGTAAATGTATGTTGGCTTGTCTAATGACGAATGTTTCGGCGCATTATAGCCCTCGTGTTGCTGACGGCTCCTGATAATCTGAAAACAACGAACCAACCAATCCAGTGTCCCTTTCGCGTTCGTCATGAGAACAAGTGTACTTTTTGCAGGGAAAGCTGGTTCAGATCAGAAAAATGCGGATCCTCGGAACAGGGACAAAGAGAAGGAAAATGTTGCATAAAAAATAAATACGGAGAAAATCCTTCAAAAGGAGGAACTCTCATCCCTGAATTATGCATAGGCTAATATTTTAGCATGACTTTCATTTATTAATGATATAACCCATAAAAACAAAGTTAACATACAGGGATGAGAGTGATCAGAGAGCAAAAAGGAGGAAATTCAAAAATTCGTTGAAAAAGCTCGCGGATGGAATACACAAAAACTTAACAAAAGAGTATGCAGGAAGGATGATTCAATAATTTTAAAGATACAATGAAATTTCTCATACTTTATAATAATTATATTTCAAATATTAGGAGTTAGTGAAGTAATCTGGGAAGAAAGAGGAGCAAAGAGGGAAAATCTTTTGTTTAGATATGAGGAAAAGTATACTTTTTGCAGGAAAAACTGGTTCAGATAAGAAAAATGTGGATCCTCAAGACAGGGACAAAGAGGAGGAAAATGTTACATAAAAAACCAAAAAGGAGGAAAACTGGCATCCCTGAACATAAATCCTTTATATGCATTGCCAATTTTTACTTTCATTAACATTGTGCCTCTTCTGATGTTAGCATGTGCTTGGTGTATGCATCTCATTTTAAATATTAAAGACATCTTATCTCTATCAGCAAAATATGCGGTAAATAACATTTCAACATTTATTAAAAATGCATGTGAATTCCAGTTCACCGGGAGACAGGTCAAATATCTCTAGCACACATACTTTTAGACCCAGATACTAAGAATAAATCTAAGGAGAAGAAAGGTTAAACAAGGGTAGGGTATAGAACTTTCCTTACCATCAGTAGGAAAGGGTCTTTTCATTATTTGAGGAAAGACAACCGATTGTACAGTAAAGAATTATACAATGGCAGAACTGGTTAAGGAATACATTTTTAACTGATGTTACAGTGCATTCAGTATTGAAAGCTTCATCTCTCACCAATAGCATGACTAAAATACTATGGGAATTTTTTTTTTTTTGGTTTAAATCATATGCTTTATCAATGTATTTAAAATTTTAAAAGTACCTACTTTAAAATCTTTAAATTTGATATTCTTTTAATTAAAAGAAAAGGAGAAAAAAAAAAAGATGCACTGTCAATTAAAGGTTATTTAAATAATTTTTTACTCTGCACTATACTAAGCTAGCAAAAAAAAAAAAAAAAAAATATGTAGTTCTGTATCGATCATTCCCTATACTCTCAATGTGTATGTGCATTTAAAAATTACCTAGTATAAAAAACCTAGTATAAAACCTTGAAATTTGGTGATAGATACGAAAAGGATCACTTAATGAAATTACATCAATTAAAAACTCAAAAATAACGTCTAACATATTAAATTTTATGTTTGAAATCCTTACGTCAATGCCTATGTAGAGGCTCCACCTGGTTTTGTCTTTGCGTTATATTTAAAAATGAAAAAGATAAAATTTGAATTTTTTTTTTTTAATTTAAAATTCTGAAAATTTAGGGCATTATGTGAAATTTTTTTTAATAAAATTTAATTTTGACTTAGTTGGTTAGTTGTTTTCAGATTATCTGGCGCCATCAGCAACACGAGGGCTATAATGCGACGAAACATTCGTCATTAGACAAGCCAATATACATTTACAAACACCCATGCCTAACACCGGACTCGAACCCTCAACCTCGCGGTCTAGAAGCTAGCATGCTAACCACTATACCGTTAATTTTGACTTATAATTTTAACATTTTTGGAAATATTACTAATTTTAAAGGCTTAAATAAAAAAGTTTGAAGGGTACCAAGTCCCATTAAATTTGTTACGTGTACTGATTTTTGATGTCATGCCTTTTTACTAATCAATCAAACCAAAAGAACGAAGAACTTGATTAAAAAACAAATGGATAAGCCGATTAAATCACTCGCTTGTATCTTCTAGACCACAAGGTTGCGGGTTCGAGTCCCGTGTTGATATGGGTGTTTGTAAATCTATGTTGGCTTGTCTAATGACGAATTTTTCGGCGCATTATAGCCCTCGTGTTGCTGACGTTGCCAGATAATCTGAATACAACCAACCAACACTCGCTTGTATCACGTGGCAGACGAAATTCGCAGAACATTGAGAACAAGTGGGGTGTAAAACCCCCTCCTCTCCTTTCACTTCCTGTCAGAGATATAGGCAGTATGAAGAGACGAGAAAAAGTATACTTTTCTTCAAAAGATGCAAAATTTCAATTGTGTTGCGGGAACAGAAGATATAGTTCGATCGAACAAATATTTTACACCTTTCTTATTGAATCCAGTAAGCACCTCTTCCGTACTGTTAGAAAAACAATGTGAAAAAATAATTATTTTTCCTACCCTGAGAAAAAATTACCAATTTTACCCAAATTTCCAAAATCCAAGCGTGATGCTGGAGCAGATGATATCCAATCAAAATTTACATCGAAACCTGAAAAGAACGCGTGTTTTCTCGCCCGTGGACACTTACCTGGTGGCGACTTCCAAATATTTATTTTTCCATTTCTTGAAGTCAGTATAAGTCTTCTGGCTGGCTTTTTGGGGTATATCCCCTATTTTCTACCAGTCTGCCTTGCGAACACTAGTTCACGCGGTGGTGCCGGGTCCTGGCTGTATGGTCAAATAAAATAAAGATTAGTAGAAATAATTTTAATTTAACATTTTAACTTTCTTATGAATCTCCATGAAGTTTTGTATGATTCAAATGTAAATATAATATTATTAAGGGTCCATTTGCGGATATAACAGGGGTAAAAACATTCCGCTTTCACACGAATTTCCGCTTTTATTCTCTTAGAAGTTCCGCTTTTTCTGCAATTTTGTTATTTTTCGTTGACTTTTTAGGACTTTTTTTGGCCTAACTTGTCAACACATACTTGGAAAAAAAAAGTGCACCTCTGTTCTGGTCACCCATGTTTAAAAATTCCCCCAAAACTCACTCTTGAATGAGAAGTAAGGGGGTTGTGAGTTTGTTACAATTCAGATTGATCCCATAACAATATTACGAAATGTCTGAGGATAGATCTCTCTTGAACTTCTGATGGATTAAAATTATTACAACAGATTCCCTTGTTGCGGAAATAGTTACGGATTCTGAGAATGGATTCCAACATTTTCAGAGGGAGATTATTCCACACTTTGGTTTTCACCAGACGTAGTTGGGAAAAAAACCCTCTCAACTTCTTCAGTGCTTATGGGCACACACAATCTACTCAAGGCATACACAGCAAGAACTTTTTTTTTGCATCATCTGTATTTTGTTGAATGCCACTTCAGAACCGAACTGAATTCTCCAAGGGAACATTTTCCTTGAAAACTTCTTCCTCTTTCCAGATGTGCATCACAATCTTTCTATATTGAGAATTCAATGTCATTTGTACAGTGGTGGAAATTGATTTATGAACCGACAGTTTTTTTAAAGTATTTCTTTATTAAATTAATATTTAATGATTTAAATTTTATACAATATACAGGCTTTGTATAATAAACTATACACATAAATAAATTTTTATATAAATTCATAAACAATTTCTTTTGTTTATATTTTAGTTTCAGCATAAGGAAATTGATTTATGAACTTTTACATTCAATCACAATTAATAATTAGTAAAGCCTCCTTTTTTTTTTTTTTCATTAGTAGTAACAAAGCAGTTTTTACAAAATTATTCTTCTAATGATAATAGCAATTCATTTTTACTCTCTTGAGAAAGCTCGCTCTTGTTTATCAGCATTCTTAATCTTTGTGGAACTGCGTTTAATACCGATCCTACTATCCCTCTTACTCCCAGTAACAATTCTGGAAAAGCAGCTTGAAGTAATTTTGTCATTCGTTGATATCTTTTCTCTTTCTCCAACATAGGAACATCCTTTGTGTTTAAAATGGTACGATTTCTTGTCCACCTCCATTTATATATGCTCCCCAGGCTTATATCCTCAGACAAGGTCGGCATTCTTGATTCTACCCGAAGAGACAAAGTAGTGTCTTGATTCCCAGAGAAAGGATTTTCTGGATTCAATAGTCGTCCCAAGGTTTCGTTGTCAATTAGTTTCAGATGTTTTCTTAGAGCTATTTCATCTAAGTGGAGGGTACTCACAGAATGGACGGGGTCTGCTCCATGCTACAACAATACTCTAGGAATTTTATGTGTGTCCATAAAGATTGTTCTTTTAGTAGTACCCTCCACTTGATACGCGTGTCTATAAGATTTGGTAAACGGCTTCAGAGCTAGATTAGCTGTTGGTGGGAGCATCTGGAAAGTTACCAATGCATTTTTGATAGTTTGATGACCCATGGTTAAATCAGTCATTGGATTATTCCCTACTGGGATCAAAGCTGGGAGTTCAGTTGCCACATTGCCTACGAAATCCAGGAAATGATATTTAGAGTTAAATTCTCCTATACCCATGGGAATTATCAAAATTGTTTTGGCCGGGCTCATGTTAACTCCTACTACTTTGAAGAGTCTTCTCAACTTTTCTGCTTGGCTGAATATTTCTCTTCTATCCTTGCAATAATGGAAATGAATATAATCATCACTGCTTTCTACATGGTTTCCTGTGATTAGAGAACTATCTGCTGCTATTAATGCCACTAGTGTAGAGGTGAAATTAAACATTCCCATGAACATCCCAATCCTACAGAGTATATCATTAGTATATTCTCCTTTGCTATCCTTGACTATAAGTGGCTCTAGTATTGAAAACTCATTTGGATACATGTGAAAAGGGAACCTTTCTTTCTTGTTGCCATTGAAAAACACCAATCCTTCCCCCATATCTGCTGTTTTCCCTTTGAATACCAATAATGGAAAATTAAACATTTCTATGATCCATCGTTCCATTTTTAATTCTTCTAAAAATATTGTCCACATGATCCTCATTGCATCTGGATCTAAGCATTCATTCCATTTTTCTTGATCACCAGACATTTCTCCTGTTATTTCACTTTTGTCCAAAATCATCTTGCTTGCCAGCTTTGCTAATTTTTCCTCACCTCCAACTGGCAGTCCAGAACTTTCTACGTTTTCTAAAAGAGCTCTTGCTCCATCTTCTACGATCTTCACAAACCCTCTTATAAGCATAGAGGCAGTAGCAATAGTCCTTCTCTTTAGTCTTCCTCTTTCATAATGCTTCCACATCGTGTTTAATTTTCTCATGTGGTTCCATAATTCTACTCTGGTGTAAGTTATAACTTTATCTACTATTCTTTTGTTTGTCAATTCTTCAATAGTTATTTCTCCTTCTTCATTTTCTGATGTTTCCCATTCTCTCTTGTTCACTATGATGGGATAAGTAGCAGTTGTCTGCTCTAAGTCCAATACGTCCAGTATGGCTTGGTTATAATCCAAAAGTGTCTTTCCTATTTTACGGTCTAGATTTTTCTCCAAGAATTCTACCGTTTCTTCAAGTGCATTGGGTGCAGGGATGTTCTTGTTTCTAATGAAACTCCACGTCTGTCTTCCTTTCGCTAAGTCAGAGTAAGGAATGTAAGGCATTACCCTGTCAGCCCAGTCTTTGAATTTAGAAAATGCCAATGGATATTTTTTCACGAAATCATGGGAAAGTGTGTTTAGCCATTCTATGTTAAATCCAGAACTAGGACTTGTCATTGTTATGTATTCTATTCCCTTGTCTGCCGTCTTGATAGTTGCTATGTTTTCCTTAGTAATTTCTGGTCTAAAGTAGTCATAAGGTCTTTACATGGAGAAAGCCTATGACCGTACTTGGAGATATGGTATCCTCAGAGACCTACATAATTTAGGTCTCAGAGGAAATTTTCTCCCTCTCCAGGGGAGCATAATGGACATGATTCTTTAAATTGCCTTACGGCGAAATTCTTTATAGTAAAACGAAAGGAGGGATCCTTTGAGAAGGTTTCTCCTTTTTTAATAGAAAAAACATTGAAAGCTTTTGTGGGAAATACAGTTTCTGCCAAAAAACTAAGGTCTGGAGACCTTTTAGTAGAAGTTCTGAACAATACTCAGGGCAAAAACATTCTAAAAATGGAATTCTTTGGAACATTTCCTGTGAGTGTAGCCCCCCATGGCTCTCTCAACAAATCTCGTGGCGTTATTTCGGAATCCGACCTCTACCATACACCCGAGGACGAGATTCTTGAACATCTGCTTGACCAACAAGTTTCTGCTGTACACCGAATAACAATAAGGAAAGAGGGAAATATTCTCCCAACTAAACATTTGATACTGACTTTTGATTTGCCAACTCTGCCAACACACGTGAAGGCCGGATATCTTAACTGTCGTATCCGACCATACGTACCAAATCCACTTCGCTGCTTTAAGTGCCAGAGATATGGACATTCCCAAACGGCTTGCCGCGGGAAAATTGAAATCTGTGCACGCTGTGCAGGAAGTGGTCATGGTAGTTCTGGATGCACTGCACCTGAAAAGTGTGTCAATTGTGAAGGAGCACATACATCTTTCTTCCGCAAATGTCCCAAGTGGATAGAGGAGAAAGAAATACAAACCGTCCGTGCTAACCAAAACTTGACATACTTTGAGGCAAAAAAACAGGTTGAAGCCCGGACTCCCCGTGTTGGCGTTTCATACTCCGATGCTTGTAAAAAGTCAGTATGCAGTAAAAGTACACAGACGGAGACTATTTCTTTGCCACTTGCCAAGTTACCCCAACGGGCGTCTTCTTCAGATTCCATCAAAAGACCGTCTCTGATTAAGAAATCTCTTGCAAAGTCGAAGGCTTTGCAAACGATGAAATTAAAATCTGCAAAGGGTGTTTCTATTAGAGGGAAACCTGCTAACCCTTTTCACATCCTTGGCTCAATTAGAGATGCAGATGAGGTGAATTTACACCCATCTGATGATGATGAGATCCTAGAAGAAGATCCTGACCCCCCTTTAAAATTTTCTTTTAATAATTAATGGCTTCTTTTGTTTCTTGGAATTGTCGCGGTTTTAGGTCTAGGAAGGATGATGTTAAGAACATTATTTCAACTTACCATCCAGCATGTTTGGCACTTCAAGAAACTTTCTTGAAGGATCCATATAATTCAAAGATCCGTGGGTATAGTTGTATTAGAAAAGATGTTACCCGTAGTAATACAGTGTCTGGAGGAGTATGTCTTTTTATTGCTCATAATTACCCCAGCACTGTACTCACACTGCGCACATCTCTACAGGCTGTGGCTGCGAGACTTCATTTACAGTCCCTTCTCACAGTCTGTTGCCTATACCTACCGCCACATGCTATCATCCGCCAAGAGGAGCTGAATGACCTTATTGATCAGCTTCCAGCACCATTTTTACTGCTCGGTGACTTTAATGGACACAGTACTATGTGGGGTAATGACAATACGAACCCTCGTGGGAGACAGATTGAAAAACTGCTATCTGATCACTGTCTCTGTCTCCTGAATAATGAGGAGAAAACATATTTCCATGAACCCACTAGAACATTCCATTCACTTGACTTAGCCATTTGTTCCCCTATACTTTTTCCATATTTGAATTTTGCTGTTGGAAGTGATCTACACAACAGTGATCACTTCCCTGTCCTCATTTCGCATGCAGGTGGTAGTGGCGTGGCCAACCGTCTACCTACTTACAAATACCACAGGGCGAATTGGGACAAATATACTGAGTTGGCTGTTATAACGGGAGCAATGGTGGACAGTCAGGATGTTGATACTGCTGTCCAAAATGTCACTGAAGCAATTTTAAAGGCTGCTGACTCCTCTATTCCTAAGACTTCACCTAAAACATTGCGGCACTGTAAACCATACTGGAATGCAGAATGTCAGTCTGCATACAAGAAACAAAAGAAGCTATGGGGTATCTTCCGCAGATACCCAACTACAGGAAACCTTATCGCCTTTAAAAAGGGAAAGGCAGTTGCTCGTAAGGTTAGACGTCAGAGTCAAAAGGATTCTTGGATAAGTTATGTCTCTTCGATTACATCTAAAACATCAAGTAAACAGTTGTGGAAGAAGGTTAGAGCAGCCAACGGTTTGTATCCGGAGTATTCTTGCCCGATACTTCAAACTGGAGCTGCTGTGTTCTCTTCCCCTGAAGATATTGCTAACCTTATCGGTGAAACTTTTGAAAGTGTATCCAGTTCCGATTCTTATAGTCCTACATTTTTAGTGACTAAGAATCGCGCTGAACGGACTGGAATTAATTTCAAAAGCAATATTGAATATTCCTACAACTGTGAACTTAAGATGTATGAATTGAAGAGTGCTTTATCTAAAGCACATAACACCAGTCCAGGTCCAGATGGGATCAGTTACCAAATGCTTCGCCATTTAAGTCCAGATTCTCTTTTTAACATCCTTTTTCTCTTTAATCGAATCTGGAAGGAGAATATCTTTCCTACCTTGTGGCGGGAAGCTACTGTAATCCCCATTCTGAAACCTGGAAAGGATCCCAAGGATCCTCTGAACTATCGACCGATAGCCTTAACGAGCTGCCTCTGTAAGACCTTTGAACGTATTGTAAACGCCCGACTCTCTTACATGTTGGAAAAAGATGGATGTATTTCACCTTTCCAGAGTGGATTCCGACGAGGACGGTCCACTCTTGATAACATCGTGAAACTAGAAACAGATGTTCGCAATGCCTTTGTGCAGAGGAATCATCTAGTTTCAATCTTTTTCGACATTGAGAAGGCGTATGATCATACGTGGCGATATGGTATCCTGCAAACCTTATTTAATTTTGGTTTCAGGGGTAATCTACCTCTTTTTATTCAAAACTTTTTATCATCCCGGGTTTTTAGAGTTCGTATTGGAACTTCATTTTCTAATTATTTTAATCAATCTGAGGGAGTCCCTCAAGGTTGTGTTTTAAGCGTCACCCTTTTTAACCTTCACATTAGCAACATCCTTCATGTCCTTTCACCCTTTGTTCATGGAACTTTGTATGTTGATGATTTGCAAATCTCATGCCAAGGATCAAACATGCGCTTAATTGAACGTCAATTACAAACTGCTGTTAACAGACTTGTAGAATGGTGTGACAAAAACGGCCATAAACTGTCACCATCTAAAAGCAGTTGCATCCACTTCTGTAGGAGGAGGGGTCTTCACCCTGACCCTGAAATCCACATACGCAACACGCCCATCCCTGTTGTCAATCAAATAAGGTATCTGGGAGTCATTTTTGACAATAAGATGAATTTTCTCCCACATATATTGTCCTTGCGCAAGAAGTGCGATAAATCGCTTAATATCCTCAAAGTACTCTCAAATACATCTTGGGGTGCTGATCGCACTTCTTTGCTGCGTATTTACAATTCGGTTATCTTATCCCGTATTGACTACGGATGCGTTGCGTATGGGTCTGCAGGAGTATCCCTTCTACGAAGATTGGATACTGTCCATCACACTGCTGCCCGTATTTGTTCAGGTGCATTTCGCACCTCACCCATTGAAAGTCTGTTGACAGAGTGTAGTCTACTTCCACTTGATTTGAGACGTAAAAAATTAAGCGCCAACTACTACTGTAGAATTATGTCTGATCCTTTTCACCCTTTACGTAAGTTGAGACTTGATGCTTATCTTGGTAGGTTATATGATGCTCGTCCATCTAACGTCCGACCACTTTCTGAAAGAGCGAAATCCATCTTGATGGATGCAGCTCTAAGTGACGTAGTTACCCAAACATTTATCACTCAATCCTTTCCACCGTGGGATATTCCATCTTTCCACTTTCTCAATCCATTTGCGATGTATTGCAAGGCAGACACTGCCCCAGAAATTGTACAGCAAATCTTTTGTGATCACCGCTCTCAGTATGCTGACTATGAAGCAGTATTTACTGATGGATCCAAAGCAGGTGAACGTGTTGGCTGTGGTACTGTGTCCGACACATCCACAGTCGCTTTTACACTTCATAAATCCTGCTCGGTTTTCACTTCTGAGATGACAGCAATTTCTTGTGCACTGCTGCATATCTCACTCTGCCACAATCGCAAATTTTGTGTGTATTCTGACAGTTTAAGCTCCTTGTCAAGTCTGGAGCAATTTAAGACCAATAGCCATCCACTTGCCTTTGACATTTTGTCAAAGTTACACACACTTGAGAGGAAAGGATTTACTATATTGTTCTGCTGGGTACCTAGTCACATGGGAATTTCAGGAAATGAATTGGCCGATTCTGCTGCTAAAGCGGCCTCAACCCCGCTGCAGCAGCCAGTTCCCTACCAAGATATTAAGACTTCAATTCAGAAGTTCATATTATCCTTACGTCAAGAAGCATGGGATTTGCAAACGAACAACAAACTCCATACCATCAAAAATCATCTTCTTAAATGGCCAGTTTATCCAATGCGTCGGACAGATGTCAAACTGACTCGTCTGCGCATTGGTCATACCCGATTGACGCACCGACATCTATTGCTGGGAGAAGATCCACCTGTTTGCGATATTTGTCGTTGCGATCTTACTGTGTCTCATATTTTAATTTCTTGTCCTGAGTTTCACTCTCATCGTCTTAGGTTTTTTAAGAGTACCAGTTTAAGTCTTCAGGATTTGATTGGGGAAACTCCCCATCCAAATCTTTTTGCATTTTTAAGATCAATCGGGTTTTTAAATCACATCTAACTGTTTTAAACATATCCATTTTTTAAATTTTTTAACCTCGTCATCATTTTAGAAATGTGTTTTTAACATTCTTAAATTATATTATGTCACATCTCATCATATTTATTATTCATCTTCCATCCTAGTTTTTCTTTTATCTTTTGTTTTGGCGCAGTATGGCCCTTGTGTTGCCTTTGCGCCATAAAAAGCCTAAACAAACAAACAAACAAACTCAGAGGAAATTTACCACTCTTTATTGAGAATTTCCTTTCTCGGAGAGTCTTCCAAGTACGAGTCAACTCTGTCTTATCCGATGAGTTTATTCAGGAGCAAGGCGTTCCCCAGGGAAGTGTATTGAGTTGCGCACTGTTTATCATCAAAGTCAACGACATTATGACCTGCCTACCACCTGCAGTGTCTGGATCGTTATTTGTCGATGACTTTCAAATATCGTGCGCCTCAATAAACATGTCTCTTATTGAAAGACAAATCCAACTCGCCATCAGGAGAATTTCAGACTGGGCCAACCATAATGGATTTACATTTAATGCCCAAAAGACCGTGGCCGTGCACTTTTGCAGGAAACGTGGGCTTCATAACGACCCCAAGCTTTACTTAAATAGGGACCAGATACCTATTGTATCTCAAGCAAAATTCCTTGGAGTCATTTTCGATTCAAAGCTCACCTTCCTGCCTCATATAAAACATCTGAGACTAAAGTGCACTAAAGCTCTGAATCTCCTGAAAGTGCTTTCTAATACTTCCTGGGGTGCTGATACCACCTCCATGTTGAAAATATACAGATGCCTTATTCGTTCCAAACTTGATTATGGTTCTGTGGTGTACGGATCTGCCAGAAAATCGGTGTTGATGCTCCTTGACCCTGTCCACCACCAAGGTGTCAGAATCGCGTCAGGGGCCTTCCGTACATCACCAATCCCAAGTGTACTCAATATATGTTTGGAACAACCTTTGAAACTGAGACGAGACAAGCTGTCTTTAAAATTTTATTTTAAAATTAAAAGTCATCCATCTCACCCTGTCGCTCAAAATATTTATGATCCATTACATATCAGACTTTTTAACGCGCGACCATCTTGCATCCCATCATTTTCATTACGTATACATAAAGTTCTTTTATTTTATGGTTTGGACAACTTCAGAGTTCGTCCTGTTATTTTTAATGTTCCTCCCTGGCATGATCATAAAATCATAATTTTAAATATTTTTAGTCATTTTAAAAAAAGTGACACTCCTGACATTGTTTTTACTACTCTTTTTCATTTTCATAGAACTAACTTTTCTCATTTTAAATCGATATATACCGATGGGTCGAAAAGCCAGGGGCATGTCGGAGCTGCTGCAGTTCATGACAATAACATCATGTCCCGCGAACTGCACAGTAGCAGCTCCGTTTTTTCTGCTGAGTCCCTGGCGATTCTTATGGCCTTGCAATACATCCTACAGCAAGAGCACGACCAGTGGATTATTTACACAGACTCGAAGAGCTGTCTGGATGCTCTGAATAATCCACTGAGCCAGACCCATCCCTTCATACTAGACATTTTAAATACTCAGATTTTACTTTTAGAGAGAAATATCAAAGTTCTTTTTTGTTGGATCCCAGGTCATGTGGGGATCATGGGTAATGAACGCGCAGACTCCATCGCACGATCAACAAGTGGACCTAGGAGCACTTGGCTTTGCCCTGACGACGCATATAAAGCTTGTGACACTGCTCTGTCTCTCACTTGGCAGGCCATGTGGGATGCACAGACGGCTAACAAGCTGCGTTCGTTTCATCCCTCAATTTCCGGATTCGCCCCCATACAGCAATCCAGGAAAAGGGAAGTGCTCTTGACACGACTAAGAATAGGTCACACACGTTTTACCCATGTGCATCTTCTGCTGGCAGAAGATGCCCCCACATGCAATGCCTGTGGAGTTGTTTTTACAGTTTTTCATATTTTAAATGAGTGTCCATCTTTTAACCCAGTCAGATACAGACATTTTAATATGAATAATCCCCCACTGTCGTCTCTCCTGAATTCACCCCCTCATAAAAATCTTTTTCGTTTTTTACTTGAAATTGGCTTTTATCACTTGATTTGATTATTTCGTTTTTAATCTTTTAACTATTACAGATCAATTTATATTTCTTAAATTTTTTTAACTTGGTTGATATAGTTTAATTTGTACGGCGCAGTATGGCCCATGAGTTGCCCTTGCGCCAGTAAAGCAACCAACCAACCAACCTTTTTTCATTAATACTTCCTTGATTCTGTTTTTCATAGATAACACGAGACTTGAGATCAATTTTTGGTCAAGTATTTTCCAGTTTTTAATGATTGAGTCCTTCAATTCTGTAACTGATGCATACTGCTTTCCATTTGAGTAAATCATTCAAACCAATTGGCCCCAGATTCCATGATCTTTAAATCAGGGCTATTTGCAGGATGATATAAAAGAACAATACTCTGTTCATCAAACCAGTCTTTCATTTTGTTTGGGCCGACCAAACGGTATAGAGGTTACCGTGCTAGTTTCTAGACCGCGAGGTTGCGGGTTCGAGTCCCGTGTTAGGCATGGGTGTTTGTAAATGTATGTTGACTTGTCTAATGACGAATGTTTCGGCGCATTATAGCCCTCGTGTTGCTGACGGCGCCAGATAATCTGAAAACAACCAACTCTTAGCCAATTTTTTAAAATAAAGTACAGATTTACAACTTAGATATCATGTACAACACCAATAAAGTGATATTTATGTAAATATTGCATTATCAGGAAAATGTATTATTGGCCAACTACAGTAGTACATCCCAAATCCGGAATCGTCGGGACTTCGGCGATTCCGGATCTCGGAAAATTCCGGATTTCGGAACATTTCCGATTTTGGAAAATTCCCGATTTTGGAAAATTCCGGATTTCGATTATTCACGTTTTTTTACATATTATATTATTCATAAATAAAATAAAAATATATAACTAAATGCAATTAATTATGAAACATGCAATTTTATTTGTTTTTGAAAAACATTTGCTTAATGGTGAGTTGTTTTAATAATTTTGGCTTTTGGCTAATCAGCTTTTCTCTGATTTTGTGGATAGCCATTATTTCAGATTCTGAAACAAAATCTCTTTGCTCTAGTCCTTTAATGGCAGTGCCCAAAATGTCTACTAAGTGATCAATAGGGATTTTTTCTTCGATTTCTTCTTCTTCACTGTCCTCACTCTCGGATATGGTTGCACTTCCCGGCATTAGCACCATATCGCGGATTTCGTCATCCGTAAGGGAGCACACGGTTGGAGCGTCATCGTCACAATGGAAAACATCCAAAATGTCTTCTTCGGCCAATTTCGTACCCTGTGATTTCACGTACTCCATCAGCTCAGAAATTTCTTTCTTGTCTTTATTGATTCGAAATCCTTCGAAATCATTTTCCCCTCAGGGGGTTTACTTTCTATTAGTAAACACGGGCTTCACAACCCCGGGGTGCCCCAGTGATCTATACCTTCTTCTGTTTTACCTTCTTTTTTGGGTTCTGTATTTATAGGTTGGTTTTTTTTCTTCCCTCGTTGTGGTTACCTCATCAGAGGTGAGGGCTCCCCTTGAGAAGCTTTCTGCTGCTCTGTTGCTATCAGCTTCTCTCGGGGATTATATCACCCACTTGTTTGCCGTGCGTGGAGACCCGTGTCTCTGGAAAGGGGGATCCTGGTAGTTGAGGGACGACATACTGTCCCAATACACTACTTTGGCCCTTGCTTCAGATAAACGGGAGGTGTACATTGGTCCCATGTGCATCAATCGGCTGGTCGTCCGACTTCGTCGGCGGCTTGGGATCAAGCGACCGGCTCGTCTACTGGGAATCTCGTTAAGGGTTGAGACATCTACAGGGACGAGCCGGTCGCGTATAGACACTAGATAACCTGATGGTGTTATGCCGTGCGTAACAGTTTAGTTACTATTTTTTTTTTTTTTTTTTTTTCATTTCTTGGTTTTGTTGCTTGCCGGTGTGCACCATCCCTGATACCGAGGACTCCATGGTGGGTGGGATTCTAGTGTCCGAATTTCTATTTATTTACTTTATGATGGCTTCTTCCTCTCTCTCCAGCCCCACGGGAGGCATAAATCCCCAAACATGTAAAACGAACAAACGTACAATACAAAATGAAGTCTCTATAACAGCAAAAAAACAAGCTCCAATCCCTAACATTTCGACCACTCTTGAACCCTCTACCTCCAATACACCCATAGCATCTACATCTCCCACTTTTCTCATAGTTCAATCCGAAGATGGTAAATTAGGTCAAATGTCTCCATTCTTTATACAAAATGGAATAAAAGGAATCTGCGGCAACGAGCCAAAAACAATAAAAAAACTACGATCAGGCGACTTTTTAGTAGAAACAAAAGACTCCAGGCAATCCCAATACTTACTTTCAGCAACAACAATAGGAAACATAGCAATAACTGTAACACCACATAAAGGTTTAAATTCATGCCGAGGGGTGATATCTGAATCCGATCTTCAACACGTTGAAGAATCGGAAATACTTAAAGAACTCACCCCCCAAGGTGTCATAGAAGTCCGCCGAATAACTATCCAAAGGGACAATAATATCATAAAAACAAAGCACATTATCTTAACTTTCAGCACCCCTAAACTCCCTAGTAGACTAATTGCCGGTTATTTAAGTTGCCCAGTACGTCCTTTTATTCCTAATCCGCTGAGATGCTTCAAATGTCAAAAGTTTGGGCACTCCAAAAATGCTTGCAGAAGTGAAATCGAAACTTGCGCAGTGTGTGGCAGCAATGAACACCAATCTGAAGGCTGCCAAGCTGAGCCCACCTGCGTAAACTGCAATGGAAAACATCCATCTTTTTCCAGGAAGTGCCCAACTTACGACAAAGAGAAGCAAATCCAAGTAATAAAAACCAACAATAATATCCCATATCCCGAAGCCAGAGCCATCTACGAAACAACAATAGAAAATTCAATGGCCAAAACAATAGCTAAAACTTTAGTAGTTCCCAAACCAGCTCAAGTAAAATCCATAACCACACAAACTGATATCCACATCCCGAATATCAGAATGTCACCCGAAGAACTCCTTAAATGCTTTTCCTCACCGGCTAAAAACAGTAACTCTTCTTCTCAGACAAACCCAATTCCTAGCACTTCAAAACCAACAGCAAATCCACCCAAAACTACAGCAAAACCTAACAAAAACAAGAAACAACCGGAACAAAAACAATCAAATAAACCTGGAGATGCCTTAAAAAATAAAATACAATCAAAATTACAAATGAATACAAAACAAAAAACTGTACTACTAAATAAAGATAAGTCTGAATCATCGGGACCATCCACCGATGATGAAACAGATGTCATCTCGGGTCTTGATCCGGGTGACATGGAGGTCGACCCAGGCCTCGAGACGCCTCCTCTTCTACAACGAAGAAGTAAGTCACTAGACCGGCGGATCGCTAATCCTCCCAAATAACATTCAATATGTTATCTTGGAATTGTCGCGGGTTCCACCACAATTCGGTAGATATAAAACATCTTGTAGATTTACACAAACCTGTCTGTTTCTGTTTACAAGAGACGCTCTTGAAGCCTTTCCAGAGCTCTCTTGTTAGGGGATATAGTCCTCTACGCAAGGACTTTGTCTTCGGAGGTAGAGCTAGCGGCGGTGTTGCTGTATTTACATCTAACAGCAGTCCATCCACCCCGCTATCGCTCACGACCACCTTACAAGCTGTTGCCGTTAGAGTAGCTGTGAAAAATGTATTGGTAACAGTTTGCTCTATCTATCTCCCCCCTAATCGTAACATCCGACAAACAGAACTAGACAGGCTTTGTGACCAGCTTCCACCCCCTATTATTTTAATGGGGGATTTCAATGGTCACAATCCTCTTTGGGGTAGCCCAGACATTAACAACCGTGGAAGACAGATTGAAAAATGTATGAATGACCAGAATCTCTGTCTTCTAAATAATGGGCAACATACATACTTCCACACCCCATCGAGGACGTTTCACGCCATCGATCTTGTCTTGTGTTCACCATCTCTCCTACATCTATGGTCGTTCCATGTCGGACGGGATCCATTCCATAGTGATCATTTCCCCGTCCGTCTGGAGATGTTAGGAGTCGGTGCTGTTCCCTCTGCTCGTATCCCTCGTTTTAAAATTGAATCCGCAGATTGGGAACAGTTTTCTTCCCTCGTCCATTTCTCTGACGAGATGGTGGACCAGGATGACATCGATGAAGCTGTTAATTCTATCACCCATGCCATCTTGGAAGCTGCTCGCCTCTCTATCCCGCTGACATCTACCAATCTACCGAAAATTCCAAAACCGTGGTGGAACCACGAATGTAAAATTGCACATAAAAAGCGGAGGAAGGCTTGGGGTATTTTCCGCAGATATCCCACAGAAGCCAACCTTATCGCTTTTAAATGTGCCCGAGCAGAAGCTCGTAGAATCCGCCGGCGTAGCCAGAAGGACTCTTGGATGCTTTATGTCAGTACCATAACATCAAATACCTCTGCTAAAAGGGTCTGGAATAAAGTAAATAAGATAAAGGGCCAATACCCAAGATACTCGATTTCAATCTTGGAGACAGACCAGGGAACTGTTTCAGACCCTAAAGGTATTGCTGACACTCTGGCTGACTCTTTCGCTAAAATATCCAGCAACTCGAATTACAAAGAGCCGTTCGCCTCTATCAAACGCAAAGCTGAGAAAACTAAGCTAAACTTTACATCTACTGAGTTGGAAGACTATAATGCTGATTTCACCATGGCTGAATTAATGCGAGCTCTTTGCAACACTCGCGGCTCAGCTGTTGGTCATGATGAAATCCATTATAGTATGCTGAAACATCTCCAGCCTCTCCAACTCAAGTTCCTTCTCAAGCTATATAATAGAATCTGGCGGGAAAACAAATTTCCGTCAGCATGGCAACGTGCTCTTATAATTCCGATTGTCAAGCCAGATAAAGACGCTAAGAGTCCTTCCGGCTACAGACCAATAGCATTAACTAGTTGCTTATGCAAACTATTAGAAAAATTAGTCAATGCTCGTCTGCTTTTTTATTTGGAACAAAACAATTGTCTCTCTCGGTTTCAAAGTGGTTTTCGTCGTGGGCGAAGTACACTTGACAACCTACTCCTCCTTGAAACAGCCATTCGGGAGGCATTTGTCAAGCGGAACCATTTGGTATCTGTTTTTTTCGACATGGAGAAAGCCTATGACCGTACTTGGAGATATGGTATCCTCAGAGACCTACATAATTTAGGTCTCAGAGGAAATTTACCACTCTTTATTGAGAATTTCCTTTCTCGGAGAGTCTTCCAAGTACGAGTCAACTCTGTCTTATCCGATGAGTTTATTCAGGAGCAAGGCGTTCCCCAGGGAAGTGTATTGAGTTGCGCACTGTTTATCATCAAAGTCAACGACATTATGACCTGCCTACCACCTGCAGTGTCTGGATCGTTATTTGTCGATGACTTTCAAATATCGTGCACCTCATTAAACATGTCTCTTATTGAAAGACAAATCCAACTCGCCATCAGGAGAATTTCAGACTGGGCCAACCATAATGGATTTACATTTAATGCCCAAAAGACCGTGGCCGTGCACTTTTGCAGGAAACGTGGGCTTCATAACGACCCCGAGCTTTACTTAAATAGGGACCAGATACCTATTGTATCTCAAGCAAAATTCCTTGGAGTCATTTTCGATTCAAAGCTCACCTTCCTGCCTCATATAAAACATCTGAGACTAAAGTGCACTAAAGCTCTGAATCTCCTGAAAGTGCTTTCTAATACTTCCTGGGGTGCTGATACCACCTCCATGTTGAAAATATACAGATGCCTTATTCGTTCCAAACTTGATTATGGTTCTGTGGTGTACGGATCCGCCAGAAAATCGGTGTTGATGCTCCTTGACCCTGTCCACCACCAAGGTGTCAGAATCGCGTCAGGGGCCTTCCGTACATCACCAATCCCAAGTGTACTCAATATATGTTTGGAACAACCTTTGAAACTGAGACGAGACAAGCTGTCTTTAAAATTTTATTTTAAAATTAAAAGTCATCCATCTCACCCTGTCGCTCAAAATATTTATGATCCATTACATATCAGACTTTTTAACGCGCGACCATCTTGCATCCCATCATTTTCATTACGTATACATAAAGTTCTTTTATTTTATGGTTTGGACAACTTCAGAGTTCGTCCTGTTATTTTTAATGTTCCTCCCTGGCATGATCATAAAATCATAATTTTAAATATTTTTAGTCATTTTAAAAAAAGTGACACTCCTGACATTGTTTTTACTACTCTTTTTCATTTTCATAGAACTAACTTTTCTCATTTTAAATCGATATATACCGATGGGTCGAAAAGCCAGGGGCATGTCGGAGCTGCTGCAGTTCATGACAATAACATCATGTCCCGCGAACTGCACAGTAGCAGCTCCGTTTTTTCTGCTGAGTCCCTGGCGATTCTTATGGCCTTGCAATACATCCTACAGCAAGAGCACGACCAGTGGATTATTTACACAGACTCGAAGAGCTGTCTGGATGCTCTGAATAATCCACTGAGCCAGACCCATCCCTTCATACTAGACATTTTAAATACTCAGATTTTACTTTTAGAGAGAAATATCCAAGTTCTTTTTTGTTGGATCCCAGGTCATGTGGGGATCATGGGTAATGAACGCGCAGACTCCATCGCACGATCAACAAGTGGACCTAGGAGCACTTGGCTTTGCCCTGACGACGCATATAAAGCTTGTGACACTGCTCTGTCTCTCACTTGGCAGGCCATGTGGGATGCACAGACGGCTAACAAGCTGCTTTCGTTTCAGCCCTCAATTTCCGGATTCGCCCCCATACAGCAATCCAGGAAAAGGGAAGTGCTCTTGACACGACTAAGAATAGGTCACACACGTTTTACCCATGTGCATCTTCTGCTGGCAGAAGATGCCCCCACATGCAATGCCTGTGGAGTTGTTTTTACAGTTTTTCATATTTTAAATGAGTGTCCATCTTTTAACCCAGTCAGATACAGACATTTTAATATGAATAATCCCCCATTGTCGTCTCTCCTGAATTCACCCCCTCATAAAAATCTTTTTCGTTTTTTACTTGAAATTGGCTTTTATCACTTGATTTGATTATTTCGTTTTTAATCTTTTAACTATTACAGATCAATTTATATTTCTTAAATTTTTTTAACTTGGTTGATATAGTTTAATTTGTACGGCGCAGTATGGCCCATGAGTTGCCCTTGCGCCAGTAAAGCAACCAACCAACCAACCAACCAGACAGGCATGGCATAAGTAATAATGGGGCGTAGATAGTAAATATAAATCAGTTTCTTGTTTTGGATGGAAAGGGGGGAATTGTATGAGAGTAGGGAGTAAAGCATTCTGCGGACTGTGATAAATTTATTTGTTATGTAGGTAATGTGTGGTTCCCATGTGAGTTTATTGTCAAGAATGATGCCTAGGTATTTACAGTGTTTGCTCCAGGTGAGAGGTTTTTTAAAGAGTGTAACTTTAGGTGGTTTCTTGTTCTTGTTGTTAGGGGAAAAAAGGACTGCCTCGGTTTTGTTAACATTGATTTGTATTTTCCAGTGTGTGAGCCAGACCTGGATTAAGTTAATGTGTTTTTGTAGTCTGATTCTGAGCCGGTTGGAGTGTCCTCTCGCAAGAATAGCTGTGTCATCTGCGAAGAGGCTAATTGTTGTGTCTGTGGTTTGTGGTATGTCGTTGATGTACACAAGGAATAGGACAGGTCCAATTAAACTTCCCTGCGGTACACCGGAATGAATGGGTCTGGGATTGGAATTGTGTTCTGTAATGTTTACGAAAAATGTTCTGTTTGTGAGGTAAGAAGTTAGGATTTTAATGATGAGGTCTGGGAAGGAAAGTTTAATGAGTTTAAAGATGAGGCCGTCAATCCACACTCTGTCGAATGCTTTTGCAATATCGAGAAAAATAGCAGCAGTGTGGAATTTTCTGTTAAAACCTTCTGTAATGTATTCAATTAGTCTGTACAGTTGGTGTGTGGTTGAGAGGTTGGGTCTGAAGCCAAATTGTTGTGGAATGATGGTGTTGTTAGTGTCGAGGTGGTGTGTAATTCTGTTAAGGATAATTCTTTCGGTGATTTTACTGAGGATAGGGAGTAGGGAAATGGGTCTATAGTTTTCTGCGAGGCTCGGGTCTTTACCTGGTTTACGTATGGGGATAACTTTAGCAGTTTTCCATGAGTGGGGGAAGTGTCCGTGTTCGAGGCATTTGTTGATGATGAGTGTAAGGGTAATTAGTGATTTGGTGGGGAGGTTTTTGATCATTTTGTTTGTGATTCCTTCAGCACCTGGAGCTTTTTTGATTTTAATTTTGTTTATGTAATGTAAAATTTCAGAAAGTTTGGCAGGGGTGTATGTTGTATCATGTGTTTTGTTGCGAACGGCTTTAATGTGTTGGTTGACAATTTTTTCTGTGGGTTTGTGTGTAATATTGTTGATGGTGAATTGTTTTTCGAGGCTGGCGGCTATTTCTTCGGTTTTGTCAAAGGTGGAGGTAGCTATTTGTGTTTGTGTGTTAAGGTTTTTAATTTGTAGTGGGGGGAGTGGTTTGTAAATCTTTTTGCAGGTTTTGACTGCTCCAAAAAGGGTGTTGTCTTCAGTGGAGAGGTTTTCTAGTTTATTCTTCCAAAGTTGTTGTGAGTGTTGTTTGATGGAGTTTCTGATTTTTTTATTAAGTCGGTTAAGTAGTGTTTTCGTGTTTGGATCTTTGGTGAGTTGCCATGTTTTCCTAAGATTATTTTTAATTGTGATGTTGTTTTTGATGTGTGGGGGGAGGTAGTTGGTATGGAGCGGAGAGAGTGATTTTGTGTTGTTGGTGAAGCTGGTGATAATGGTGTCGGTGAAGTTTTGGACACATGTGTCAATTTCACTGTTGTCAGTGATGGGTGGTATAAAGAGGTTACATTTATTAAGGTCATTTTGGAAGTTTTCCAGTTGGTGGCTGTGTTTCTATTAGTGTTGATTGGGTCGAAGGAGAGATCAAAGTTAATAATTACAGGGTTGTGGTCAGAGGAGAGTTCGGGGAGGGATTCGACAGAATAATTATAGTGAAAATCTTTAATGAGGGCAAAGTCAATAGTTGTGCTGGATGTGGGGGTGAAGTGGGTGTGTGTCGGTGGAGCTGCAATGGTTAAGTTATTGAGTCTAGCAGTTTTGGTGATGAAATTACCTATTGTATTTTTGTTTTGGCAGCCCCAGAGTGTGTGCTTGGCGTTGAGATCACCAGCTATGATGGTGTGTGGGTGTGCTTCAAGAAGTGTAATAATGTCAGTTTGTATGTCTTTGTTTTTGCCCCCTCAGGGGGTTTACTTTCTATAAGTAAACACGGGCTTCACAACCCCGAGGTACCCCAGTGATCTTTTCCTTCTTCTGTGTTATCTTCTCTTTTTAAGTTTGGTATTTTTCTTTTGAGTTCTTTTCTCCCTCGTTGTGGTTGCCTCTACTGAGGTGAGGGGTCCCCTTGAGAAGATTTTTGCCGCCCTGTAGCTGTCAGCTCCTCTCGGGCATTTAATCACCCACGTGTTTGCCGTGCGTGGAGACCCGTGTCCCTGGAAAGGGGGATCCTGGTAGTTGAGGGACGACATACTGTGCCAACACACTACTTCGGCCTTTGCTTCAGGTAAACGGGAGGTGCACATTGGTCCCGTGTGCATCAATCGGCTGGTCGTTTGACTTCGTCGGCGGCTAGGGATCAAGCAAGTGATCCGTTTTCCGGGAATCTCGTTAAGGGTGGAGACTTCACCGGGGCCGAATTGCCTGCGTATAGACCCTGGACAACCTGGCAGTGGATAGCCGAGCGCGCTTGTTTAGTTCTCCTTTTATTCCTTTTTCTGGTTTTTGGTGCTTGCCGGCATCCTCTATCCCTTTCTTTTGTGGACTCCATGGTGGGTGGGACTCCAGAGTCTGAATTTTCTCCTTTTCTCTCATGGCAACAAATTCTACAACTTCTCCTCCTTCATTGGAGCAACCATTGTTACAATCTCTAAATAATGCTCGATTCTTCGTAATGAAAAGATCTGAAGGTTCCTTTTTCAATGTTTCTCCCTTTTTAATAGAAAAAGGTATTTCTGGTTCTATTGGTGAAGCTAAATCAATCAGCAAAATGCGTACTGGAGATCTTCTTATTGAAGTTTCTTCAGATAAGCAAGCTGCTTCTTTATTAAAATTGACTTCACTTGCAAACTTGCCGGTAAATGTTTCTCCTCATGGTAATTTAAACTTCTCTCGTGGTGTGATTTCGGCTCCAGATTTATTGCATGTTTCGGAATCGGAAATACTGGAAAATCTTCGAGATCAGAAGGTGTGCAAGGTGGCACGTATAACTATGAGGCGTGATGGTGAGATAACGAACACCGAACACATCATCCTGACCTTTGAGACGCCTATTCTACCTCAACACATCAAGGTCGCTTATTTAAGGTGTTCAATCCGCCCATACATTCCTAACCCCTTACGATGTTTCCAGTGCCAACAATTTGGCCATTCCAAGTTAACATGTCGAAGTCCCCCTAAATGTGCTCGCTGCGCAAAAGAGGGTCATGACAGTGAAAACTGCAGTGCAGAAGAAAGATGTGCTAACTGTAACGGGGACCATCCTTCCTATTCTCGAACATGCCCAACATGGAAATTGGAGAAAGAAATCACAGCTACAAAATTCAAGGATAACATTTCATACCCGGATGCGCGACGAAAAGTAACAGCTCGAACACCGGTGCCCGGGAAGAGCTACTCATCTTCCACTCAAGTAGCAATGAAAACCAGCAGTACACAAACTGAAACATTTAACATGTTTTCTAATTTACCATCTACTAGCACTTCAAAACCAATATCTAAATTTTCTACTACCCAAACATTGTGTTTAAATAGTTCCTCCAATAAACCTCTTGGATCTAAATCCAAAACTGCAAAATCCAAAGCTGTACAAGCTTTGAAACTTAAATCTGCGAGGGACTCCAGCTCTCGCAAATTCAGAAATCCTTTTAGGATACCCACGTTGGATGAAGATCTCATGCATCTGCATCCATCTGATTATGAAGAGGCGTTGCTGCGTGGGGATCCTGATGATTGTGCCATGACAACTTCCCCCATTCAATAATGGCTTTTATTTCTTGGAACTGCCGTGGTTTACGGTCTAGAACGGATGATTTGAAATCCATCATTTCAACATACCATCCAGCATGTGTTGCGCTTCAGGAAACCTTTTTGAAGTCCACCCACTCTGTGAAGATTCGTAGATATAGTTGTGTACGAAAAGATCTAGATTCTGGTTCTACAGTGTCTGGCGGTGTATGTATTTTTACTTCCCATGATTATCCCAGCACTGTAGTACCATTGCGTACATCTTTACAAGCAGTGGCTGTGAGAATTCACATCCAGTCTCTTATCACAGTCTGCTGTCTATATCTACCGCCGCATGCTAACATCCGTCAACATGATTTGAATGACCTTTTGGATCAGCTACCTGCCCCTTTTTTGCTTCTTGGTGACTTGAATGGTCACAGTACGTTGTGGGGAAATGATGACACGAACCCTCGTGGGCAACAGATTGAGGACCTGCTCTCTGATTACCATCTTTGCCTGCTCCCCTCGGGGGCTCACATCTTGTGAGTACGGGCTTGGCGAACCCGAGGTACCCTAGCTGGGCCTGGTATTTTCTTTTCTTTCCTTTTTTGCTAGGCCCTACCGTATGTACTGTTTTGTTCCTTCATTTGATTCCATATACGTTTTTTGTGTTGGCTTTTTACATACATTTCTGGTTTTAATTATTGTTCTTATATTTATGGGTTTAGTCATCTTACTTATATTTCTGGGTTTACTTTATGTTACATATATTTCTGGGTTTAGTTTATATTACTTGTATATTTGGATTCATTTCTATGATTTTTTGTTGGATTTTCCCAACCCACGTGTTTGCCGTGCGTGGCGTCCCGTAAGGGGGAGAATGGGATCCTGGGGTTACCTTGCGTAGGATTCACATGGTTGGGTCCTCGCATGCGTGCCCTTTGGCCCAGGCTTCACTGTAGACGGGTGGCAGAAGGCAGCCCCCTCCTGTCAATCGGCTGGTAGTAGAACTTCAACCTTCACTACTTAGGGTTAGCATTGCGGTTAGGGTTGTCCCGCGGATCAACAACTCGAAGCCGTAATGCTATATCTCGATGCTATCTCTGAGACCCCAAGGGTCTCCCCTTGTTGGGCTCTGTGATGGGTGGGGATGCATTGGGATGAACACCATAAAAATAATATGGATCCTAACACTCTTTCAGGCTCTGGTGAAGCCTCGATTCACCAACCCACTCCAACAACGAAACCATCCAAACGTCCATCTGATTCATCACCTATAGACCTACACCCCTCGGGGGCTCACATCTTGTGAGTACGGGCTTGGCGAACCCGAGGTACCCTAGCTGGGCCTAGCATTTTCTTTCCTTTTTTGTTAGGCCCTACCGTATGTACTGTTTAGTTACTCTTTTATTTTGTTCATTCTTTCAATTCCATATATTGTCTTACGTTCTTGTTTTGGTATTTTTTTACTTATATTTCTGGGTTTAGTTTATATTTCTTATACTTTTGGATTTATTTATATGATTTTTTTTTTTGTTGGATTATACCAACCCACGTGTTTGCCGTGCGTGGCGTCCCGTAAGGGGGAGAATGGGATCCTGGGGTTACCTTGCGCAGGATTCACATGGTTGGGTCCTCGCATGCGTGCCCTTTATCCCAGGATTCACTGTAGACGGGTGGCAGAAGGTAGCCCCCTTCTGTCAATCGGCTGGTAGTGTAAATTCCATCTTCACTACCTAGGGTTAGCATTGCGGTTAGGGTTGCCCTGCGGATCTACAACCCGAAGCCGTAATGCTATATCTCGATGCTATCCCTGAGACCCCAAGGGTCTCCCCTTGTTGGGCTCTGTGATGGGTGGGGATGCATTGAGACGAACAAATACAAACTTCAATATGGCAACTTTTTCTTCTACAGGCATTGGTGATGCCTCAAATCATCAAAAAACATCCCATACCAAACGTCCATCTGATGCAACAATTGAAAATAAACAAACTAAGAAACTCTCTATCACCTTACCGACCTTTTATATAATACAATCGACCGATCCATCATTTAAATCAAAATCTCCTTTCTTTATCCAGAAGGCCTTGCAAGGTGCAATAGGTGACCCTAAATCTACCAAACGCTTACGTTCCGGCGATCTACTAATTCAAGCAGCTAATCCCCTACAGTCTCAATCCCTACACAACCTTAAAACGCTTGCAACTTTATCCGTAACAACAATGCCTCACAAAACTTTAAACAACAGCCAAGGAGTAATATCAGAATTCGACTTACAAAATGTAGATGAGGACGAACTCGTCTCTGAGCTCTCGAGCCAGGGCGTGATTCGTGCTCATCGCATTACAATAAAAAAACAGGACAATATCATAAAAACCAAACATATCATCTTAACGTTTAATACACCTGTTTTACCTACAAACATTAAAGCTGGATACCTGAACTGCCCTGTACGCCCTTATATCCCGAATCCGTTGCGCTGCTTTAAGTGCCAACGGTTCGGGCACTCCAGGAACACGTGCAATCGGCCAGATACTTGTGGTAACTGTGGAAAAGCAGACCATGCTGATCGGGATTGCAGCGCAGATTCCCATTGCATTAATTGCGATGGCGCCCACTCTGCGTATTCCCGATCATGCCCTGTATGGCTGCGTGAAAAGAAAATCCAAGAAGTTAAATCCACAAGTAACGTGTCTTACGCCGAGGCAAAGGCAATGGTACCAGCATTACCATCTAAAACAGGTCAAAAAACTTACTCCGCTGCAGTTCAACCACCGAAGCCTTTAAACAGCATTAGTATCCAAACCAATATCTCACTTGCCAAATCAAAATCTCCAGTACATCGAAATCCAATGCTTCAACCACAACCAAACCCAATAGAGTAACAACTGCAATACAAACTAAACCAGTCAATATTAAAAATACTAAAACTCAACAAATTGAATCTCCTCTAACTACAATAACTAAATCTTTTACAAAATCCACAACTAAACCAGGAGAAGCCCTTAAACTCAAGGTTCTCTCCAAACACAAGAAATCTGAACACGAAAACAATGTATTGCCCTTGCCACAGAATACCACAACTAAACCCTCTGATCCTGATAGATCAGAATTATCATCGGATGAAGATGCCATTTCAGGGCTATCGGACTCCGGTGAAATGGACGTAGAGGCGGGTATGGAAACGCCTCCTAATCTCCAACCTAGGAGCAAGTCAAAAGAAAGGCAGACTGATATTAATATATCTTAAAATTCAGTCTCCTTTCTTGGAATTGTCGCGGTTTCCACCACAATTCGGTAGACATCAAACATCTAGTTGATGAACATAAACCTGTTTGTATCTGTTTGCAAGAGACGCTCTTGAAGCCTTTTCAGAGCTCTCTTGTTAGGGGATATAGTCCTCTCCGGAAGGACTATGTCAGCGGCGACAGAGCTAGCGGTGGTGTCGCTATATTTACATCAAATAGCAATCCATCCACCCCGCTAACGCTCTCTACCAAACTTCAAGCTGTTGCTGTCAGAGTCGCCATACACCATCAATTAATTACTGTCTGTTCTGTTTACCTTCCCCCTAATCGTAATATCAGACAAGCAGATTTAAACAGGCTTTGTGGACAGCTTCCTCCCCCTTTTATTATAATGGGGGACTTTAATGGCCACAATCCTCTTTGGGGTAGCCCAGACATCAATAACCGTGGAAGGCAAATCGAAAAGTTAATTACAGACCAACATCTCTGTACATTTAACAATGGGCAACATACGTACTTCCACGCCCCATCGAGGACATTTCATGCCATCGATCTCGCCCTGTGTTCACCATCTCTTTTTTGTGATTGGTCATTTTTTGTGGAAAATGATCCTTTTCATAGTGATCATTTTCCTGTTGTCCTGAGCCGACCAAACGGTATAGTGGTTAGCGTGCTAGCTTCTGGACCGCGAGGTTGCGGGTTCGAGTCCCGTGTTGGCATGGGTGTTTGTAAATGTATGTTGGCTTGTCTAATGACGAATGTTTCGGCGCATTATAGCCCTCGTGTTGCTGACGGCGCCAGATAATCTGAATACAACCAACCAACCTGTTGTCCTGAACTATCTAGGAGGTGCATCGACTCCTGTAATCCGCCAGCCCCGATTCATCATCGAAAAGGCGGATTGGGACATGTTTTCTTCTGTCGTTTCTTTGTCCGACGAGATGGTAGACCAGGTTGACATCGATGTAGCTGTGCAATCTGTCACTAACGCCATTATTGAAGCTGCTCACCTTACTATACCTGTGTCATCAATAAAACTACCGAAACAATCCAAACCGTGGTGGAACCAAAATTGTAGACTTGCTCATAGGAAGCAAAAAAAATTGTGGGGTATTTTTCGGAGGTACCCCACTACGACAAATCTTGTCAATTTTAAACGGGCACGAGCTGAGGCGCGTCAGATCCGCCGCCGAAGCCAGAGGGATTCTTGGAGGAAGTATGTTAGCAGCATAACTTCCTCAACGTCTTCCAAGAGGGTCTGGAACAAGGTCAATAAGATCAAGGGCCGTTATCCCAATTACTCTATCTCCATCTTAGACACCCCTCGGGGGCTCACATTTTGTGAGTACGGGCTATGTTTGTTCATTTCAGTTTTTCACTTTTATTTCTGAGTTAAGTTATTTTATTTGAATTTCTGGGTTTAGTTTCTTTTACTTGTATTATGTTGCTGTTTTTTTGTTGGATTTTACCAACCCACGTGTTTGCCGTGCGTGGCGTCCCGTAAGGGGGAGAATGGGATCCTGGGGTTACCTTGCGTAGGATTCACATGGTTGGGTCCTCGCATGCGTGCCCTTTGGCCCAGGATTCACTGTAGACGGGTGGCAGGAGGTAGCCCCCTTCTGTCAATCGGCTGGTAGTGCAAATTCCATCTTCACTGCCTAGGGTTAGCATTGCGGTTAGGGTTGCCCTGCGGATCTACAACCCGAAGCCGTAATGCTATATCTCGATGCTATCCCTGAGACCCCAAGGGTCTCCCCTTGTTGGGCTCTGTGATGGGTGGGGACGCATCGAGATGAACATCATTTCTTTAATTATGGCAACTTCAATTTCTTCTGGCGCGGGTGGAGCCTCCAAATCCCCAAACCCAATCAACCAAATAAAACAGAAACGAACTTCCGACCAACTAATTGAATCTAATCAACCAAAAAAACTTTCAACAAACTTACCTGTTTTCTTTATTGTTCAGTCCGATGACCCTACCTTTAAAACTAAATCTCCGTTCTTCATTCAAAAAGCAGTTCAAGGTGCAATTGGAGAGGCCAAAAATATCAAGCGTCTTCGTTCTGGAGATCTCTTGATAGAAACGGCCACTCCTTTGCAATCAAAATCACTCATGTCCCTTAAAACTCTCGCTACTATTCCTGTATCAGCAATTCCTCACAAAAGCCTCAACTACAGCCAGGGTGTTATCTCCGAAACGGACCTACAATGTGTAGATGAAGCCGAGCTCGTCGCTGAACTTTCCAGTCAGGGCGTAGTGAAGGCTCATCGAATCACAATAAAACGTAACGGAGAAATACTGCCAACCAAACACATAATCCTAACTTTTGATTCCCCAGTTCTACCTACAACTATTAAAGCCGGTTATTTAAACTGTCGCATCCGCCTATATATCCCGAATCCGTTGCGCTGTTTCAAGTGTCAACGGTTCGGGCATTCTAAAAACACTTGCAATAGGCCGGACACATGTGCTAAATGTGGAATTGCTGGCCATGCCGATCGGGATTGCACCGCAGATGCCCTTTGCGTAAACTGCAATGGTGCCCACCCTGCGTTTTCCCGGTCGTGCCCCGAATGGCAGCGAGAAAAGAAAATTCAAACCATCAAAGCAGAAAGCAATGTGTCCTACGCCGAGGCAAAGGCGATGGTGCCGGCATTACCATCTAAAACCGGCCAAAAAACATACTCGGATGCACTTCAACCCAAACCATCAAATAGCATTAGTATTCAAACAAATCTGTCATATCCCTGTCAATTGCAAATCCCTAATACATCCAAATCCGTATCCAAACCTAATACCACAACTACCGCAATACAAACAAAGTTAGTCTGTATTAAATCTACTAAACCTCAACAAACTGAATCCCCTCTAACCACAATAGCTAAACCCTTAACAAAATCTACAAGTAAACCTGGGGAAGCCCTTAAGCTTAAGGTGCTCTCAAAAAACAAAAAAAATGCTGAACCTGAGAACAATACTTTACCCTTAAAACAAAAAACTACTAAAATAAAATCAATAGATCCTACTAAATCAGATTCCTCATCGGAAGAAGATGCCATTTCCGGGCTATCTGATTCCGGTGAAATGGAGGTAGAGTTGGGGCTGGAGAATCCTATTCATCTCCAACCTAGGAGCAAGTCGAAAGAAAGGCGGACTGATATTAATAAATCTTAAAATTCAGTCTCCTTTCTTGGAATTGTCGCGGTTTCCACCACAATTCGGTTGACATAAAACAACTAGTTGATGAACATAAACCCGTTTGCATCTGTTTGCAAGAGACGCTCTTGAAGCCTTTTCAGAGCTCTCTTGTTAGGGGGTATAGTCCTCTCCGGAAGGACTATGTCACCGGCGACAGAGCTAGCGGTGGTGTCGCTATTTTTACTTCGAATAGTAATCCTTCCACCCCGCTAACGCTCTCGACCAACCTTCAAGCTGTTGCTGTCCGAGTCGCCATACACCATCAATTAATAACTGTTTGTTCCATTTATCTGCCCCCTAATCTTAATATCAGACAAGCAGATTTAAACAGGCTTTGTGGACAGCTTCCTCCCCCTTTTATTTTAATTGGGGACTTTAATGGCCACAATCCTCTTTGGGGTAGCCCTGACATCAATAATCGTGGAAGACAAATCGAGAAGTTAATTACAGACCAACATCTCTGTATTTTTACC
Organism: Linyphia triangularis; assembly: GCA_963978545.1. NCBI lineage: Eukaryota > Metazoa > Arthropoda > Arachnida > Araneae > Linyphiidae > Linyphia > Linyphia triangularis. Next base: position 18,516,973 of record OZ021730.1, read on the forward strand.
CCCTCAGGGGGTTTACTTTCTATAAGTAAATACGGGCTTCACAACCCCGGGGCACCCCAGTGATCTATCCCTCCTTCTGTTTTACCTTCTCGTTTTGGTTTTGTATGTATCGTTTGGCTTCCCTTCCTTCCCTCATTGTGGTTACCTCTTCTGAGGTGAGGGCTCCCCTTGAGAAGCTTTGCGCCGCTCTGATGCCATTAGCTTCTCTCGGGGATTATATCACCCACGTGTTTGCCGTGCGTGGAGACCCGTGTCCCTGGAAAGGGGGATCCTGGTAGTTGAGGGACGACATACTGTCCCAATACACTACTTTGGCCCTTGCTTCAGATAAACGGGAGGTACACATTGGTCCCGTGTGTATCAATCGGCTGGTCGTTCGACTTCGTCGGCGGCTAGGGATCAAGTGATCAGTCCATTTTCTGGGAATCTCGTAAAGGGTGGAGGCTTCTTCAGGGATGGGCTGTTTGCGTATAGGCACTGGTTAACCCGGTAGAGTCATTCCGTGCGTAACAGTTCTGTTCATATTTTGTTTTCTTTTATGATTTTTGTTGCTTGCCGGGATGCTCTATCCCCGATATCGTGGACTCCATGGAGGGTGGGACACTAGTGCCCGAATTTTATTTCTTTTCTTTCATGGCTCATAAAACTTCTTTTTCTTCTCCCCCTCGTGGGGAGCAACAAAGTCTTGACCTTATTGCTAAATATTATATTGTTAAAAGAGAAGAGGGATCATTTGAGAAGGTATCTCCCTTCTTAATTGAAAAAATGTTAAAGTCATTCGTTGGAGATGTTGCCAGTGTTAAAAAACTGAGGTCTGGCGACTTATTAGTTGAAGTTAAGAACGCCAACCAAGTCAAGAGTATTTTGAAGATGAAAGCTTTCGGGACTTTCCCAGTGACTGTGACTGCACATGCATCACTTAATAAATCTCGTGGGGTAATATCTGAAGCTGATCTCTACCACACTACTGAGGAGGAGATTTTGGATCATTTGTGTGACCAGCAAGTTTCAGCTGTTAAACGTATAAACATACGGAAAGATGGGAATATAATCCCAACCAAACATCTTATACTGACTTTTGACAGGCCAACTTTACCAACACACGTGAAAGCCGGGTACCTTAACTGTAAAATCCGACCATACATACCTAACCCACTTCGCTGCTTTAAGTGCCAGAGATATGGACATTCCCAAACGGCTTGCCGCGGGAAAATTGAAATCTGTGCACGTTGTGCAGGAAGTGGGCATGGTAGTTCTGGTTGCACTGCTCCTGAAAAGTGTGTGAATTGTGAAGGCACACACCCATCTTTCTCCCGCAAATGTCCGCAGTTTGTGATGGAGAAAGAAATCCAGACTGTACGTGCCAATCAGAATGTGTCATACTTTGAGGCGAAAAAACAGGTAGAAGCTCGGACTCCACGTGTGGGCGTAGCATATGCTGCTGCATGTAAAAAGTCAGTATGCAGTCAAAGTACACAAACTGAAACACTTAGCTTGTCACATACCAGATTACCCCCACGTAGCTTGTCAAATACCATATTACCATCACGACCATCTTCTTCGGAAAGTACCAAAAAACCGATTCTTCTCAAAAAATCACTTGCAAAGTCAAAGGCACTTCAGGCAATTAAATTGAAGTCGGCAAAGGTTGGCGTTCCTAGAGGGAAACTTGCCAATCCTTTTAGTATCCTCGATTCACATAATGACTCAGATGAGGTAAGACTTTACCCATCTGATGACGAGGAGTGTTTTGAAGATCCTGACCCCTCTTTTAACACATCTATAAATAGTTAATGGCTTCTTTTGTTTCTTGGAACTGTCGCGGTTTTAGGTCTAGGAAGGATGATGTGAAAAACATAATATCTAATTACAATCCAGCATGTTTGGCACTTCAAGAAACTTTCTTGAAGGATTCATATACATCTAAGATCCGTAGGTATAGCTGCATTAGAAAAGATGTTATCCGTAGTAATACAGTGTCTGGAGGAGTATGTCTCTTTATTTCTCATGATTACCCCAGCACTGTACCCCCTCAGGGGGTTTACTTTCTATAAGTAAATACGGGCTTCACAACCCCGGGGCACCCCAGTGATCTATCCCTCCTTCTGTTTTACCTTCTCGTTTTGGTTTTGTATGTATCGTTTGGCTTCCCTTCCTTCCCTCATTGTGGTTACCTCTTCTGAGGTGAGGGCTCCCCTTGAGAAGCTTTGCGCCGCTCTGTTGCCATCAGCTTCTCTCGGGGATTATATCACCCACGTGTTTGCCGTGCGTGGAGACCCGTGTCCCTGGAAAGGGGGATCCTGGTAGTTGAGGGGCGACATACTGTCCCAATACACTACTTTGGCCCTTGCTTCAGATAAACGGGAGGTGCACATTGGTCCCGTGTGTATCAATCGGCTGGTCGTACGACTTCGTCGGCGGCTAGGGATCAAGCGTTCGGCTCGTCTGCTGGGAATCTCGTTAAGGGTGGAGACTTCTACAGGGACGTGTCGTTCGCGTATAGGTGCTGGATAACCCGGTAGTGGCATACCGTGCGCAACAGTTGTGTTCCCTTTTTCCTTTTTTAGTTATTTTTGTTGCTTGCCGGTATACACTATCCCCAATATCGTGGACTCCATGGTGGGTGGGATTCTAGTGCCCGAATCTTTTAAAATACTCTTATGGAAACTGCAGCTTCTTTTTCTTCTCCTCCTAGTGGGGAGCAACATTTACCTGACTCTTTGCAACAAATTCGTGCAAAATTCTTTATTGTCCATCGCCAAGAGGGCTCCTTTGAGAAAGTCTCTCCATTTCTCATTGAGAAGACATTAAAATCGTTGGTTGGTGATACGGCTTCAGTGAAAAAACTGAGGTCCGGTGATTTACTTGTTGAAGTTTGCAACCATCAGCAAGCCAAGAACATAATAAAAATTGAAAATTTCGGTTCACTCCCGGTTACTGTGAAGGAACATGGTTCCCTTAACAAATCTCGTGGTGTTGTGTCAGAATCTGACTTATACCATACTGCGGAGGACGAGATACTTGATCACCTTCGTGATCAGCATGTTTCAGCCGTCCACCGCATTACAATACGCCGAGATGGGAACATAATACCTACAAAACATCTAATTGTCACTTTCGATTTACCTACTTTGCCGTCTCATGTGAAGGCGGGGTACCTGAATTGCCATGTCCGTCCGTATATTCCGAACCCACTTCGCTGTTTCAAGTGCCAGAAATTTGGCCACTCTCAAACAGCGTGTCGTGGGGAAACGGAAACATGCGCTCGTTGTGCAGGTACTGGACATGATAGTGCTAATTGCAAAGCACCCGAGAAGTGTGTCAATTGTAATGGCACACATCCGTCATACTCTCGATCATGTCCACAGTGGGTAAAAGAAAAAGAAATCCAGACCGTGCGAGTGGGCCAAAATTTATCCTACTTTGATGCTAGGAGACTAGTTGATGCTAGGACCCCTAAAACTGGTGTTGCTTATGCTGATGTTTGTAAAAAAACTTTCAGCAGTAAAAGCACCCAAACCGAAATCCCTGTATCACCTCTAGTTAAGTTGCCTCAAAAGTCATCTGTAGAGGTAACAAAACGACCAACGATTGTTAAAAAATCCCTGGCTAAATCAAAAGCTTTGCAAACAATCAAATTAAAATCTGCCAAAGGAGGACTTTCTCGAGAGAAGCCCTCTAACCCTTTTAATATCCTTCGTTCATTTAGAGATGCGGATGTGGTGAATCTTCACCCATCTGATGATGACGAAGATATTAGTGAAGAGCCTGATCCCCATTTAAGTTTTAATATAAATAATTAATGGCTTCTTTTGTTTCTTTTAACTGTCGCGGTTTTAGGTCTAGGAAGGATGATGTGAAAAAGATAATTTCACTTTATCATCCAGCATGTTTGGCACTTCAAGAAACTTTCTTGAAGGATTCTTGTACATCTAAGATCCGTAGGTATAGTTGCATTAGGAAAGATGTTGCCCGTGGTAATGCAGTGTCTGGAGGAGTATGTCTCTTTATTTCTCATGATTACCCCAGCACTGTACTCACACTACGCACATCTCTACAGGCTGTGGCTGCGAGACTTCATTTACAGTCCCTTCTCACAGTCTGTTGCCTATACTTACCGCCACATGCTATCATCCGTCAAGAGGAGCTGAATGACTTGATAGACCAGCTTTCAGCTCCATTTTTATTGCTTGGCGACCTAAATGGACACAGTACTATGTGGGGTAATGATAATACGAACCCTCGTGGGAGACAGATTGAAAAGTTGTTATCTGATCACTGTCTCTGTCTCCTGAATAACGAGGAGAAAACCTATTTTCATGAACCCACTAGAACATTCCATTCACTTGACTTAGCCATTTGTTCCCCTATACTTTTGCCATACTTGAATTTTGCTGTTGGAAGTGATCTACATAACAGTGATCACTTCCCTATTCTCATTTCCCATAATGGTAGAAGTAGTGTGAACAGCCGTATACCTACATACAAATACCACAGGGCGAATTGGGATAAATATACTGAGTTGGCTGTTATAACAGGAACAATGGTGGACAGTCGGGATGTTGATACTGCTGTCCAAAATGTCACTGAAGCAATTTTAAATGCTGCTGACTCCTCGATTCCTAAGACATCACCTAGAACACTGCGGCACTGTAAATCATACTGGAATGCAGACTGTCAGTCTGCATACAAGAAACAAAAGAAGCTATGGGGTATCTTCCGCAGATACCCAACTACAGGAAACCTTATCGCCTTTAAAAAGGCTAAGGCATTTGCTCGTAGAGTTAGACGTCAGAGTCAAAAGGATTCTTGGATAAGTTATGTCTCTTCAATTACATCTAAAACATCAAGCAAGCAGTTGTGGAAGAAGGTTAGAGCAGCCAACGGTTTGTATCCGGAATATTCTTGCCCGATACTTCAAACCGGAGCTGCTGTGTTCTCATCCCCTGAGGATATTGCTAACCTTATCGGTGAAACTTTTGAAAGAGTATCCAGTTCCGATTCTTATAGTCCTGCTATTCTTGTGACTAAGAATCGTGCTGAACGGACTGGAATTAATTTCAAAAGCAATATTGAATATTCCTACAACTGTGACCTTAAGATGTACGAATTGAAGAGTGCTTTATCTAAAGCACATGACACCAGTCCAGGTCCAGATGGGATCAGTTACCAAATGCTTCGCCATTTAAGTCCAGATTCTCTTTTTAACATCCTTTTTCTCTTTAATCGAATCTGGAAGGAGAACATCTTTCCTACCTTGTGGCGGGAAGCTACTGTAATCCCCATTCTGAAACCTGGAAAGGATCCTAAGAATCCTCTAAACTATCGACCGATAGCCTTAACGAGCTGCCTTTGTAAGACCTTTGAACGTATTGTAAACGCCCGACTCTCTTACATGTTAGAAAAAGATAAATGCATTTCACCTTTCCAGAGTGGGTTCCGACGAGGACGGTCCACTCTTGATAACATCGTGAAACTAGAAACAGATGTCCGCAATGCCTTTGTGCAAAGGAATCATCTAGTTTCAATCTTTTTCGACATAGAGAAGGCGTATGATCATACGTGGCGATATGGTATCCTGCAAACTCTATTTAATTTTGGTTTTAGGGGTAATCTGCCCCTTTTTATTCAAAATTTTTTATCATCTCGTGTTTTTAGAGTTCGCATGGGAGCTTCATTTTCTAATTATTTTAACCAATCTGAGGGAGTTCCTCAAGGTTGTGTTTTAAGTGTCACCCTTTTTAATCTTCATATCAGTAACATACTTCATGTCCTTTCACCCTTTGTTCATGGAACTTTATATGTTGATGATTTGCAAATCTCATGTCAAGGATCAAACATGCGCTAATTGAACGTCAATTACAAACTGCTGTTAACAGACTTGTAGAATGGTGTGAACAAAACGGCCATAAACTATCACCATCTAAAAGCAGTTGTGTCCATTTCTGTAGGAAGAGGGGTCTTCACCCTGACCCTGAAATCCACATACGTAACACGCCCATCCCTGTTGTCAATCAGATAAGGTATCTGGGAGTCATTTTCGACAACAAAATGAATTTTCTCCCTCATATATTGTCCTTGCGCAAGAAGTGCGATAGGTCGCTTAACATCCTCAAGGTGCTTTCAAATACTTCTTGGGGAGCGGACCGCACTTCTTTGCTGCGTATTTTTAATTCAATTATCCTGTCTCGTATTGACTACGGATGCGTTGCGTATGGTTCAGCAGGAGCATCTCTTTTGCGGAGATTGGATACCGTCCATCATACTGCTGCCCGTATTTGTTTAGGTGCATTTCGCACCTCACCCATTGAGAGTCTGTTAACAGAGTGTTGTCAACTCCCGCTTGACCTTAGGCGTAAAAAGTTAAGCGCTAACTACTACTGTAGAATAAAATCTGATCCTTCTCATCCTTTACGAAATTTGAATCTTGACGCATATCTTGGTAGGCTATATAATGCACGTCCATCTTGCATTCGCCCATTTTCTGAAAGAGCTCAATCTGTTCTGTCGGATGCAGCTCTAAGTGACCTAGATATCCAGCTGGCTAATTCTCAGACCTTTCCTCCATGGGATGTTCCATCATTTCAGTTTTTAAATCCATTTGCGATGCATTATAAAGCAGACACTGCCCCAGAAATTTTACAGAAGATCTTTTGTTTGCACCGATCTCAGTATAGTGACTACCATGCAGTCTATACTGATGGATCCAAAGCAGGTGAACGTGTTGGCTGTGGTGTTGTGTCTGACACATCCACAGTCAGTTTCACGCTTCATAAATCCTGCTCGGTTTTTACTTCTGAGATGGTGGCAATTTTTTGTGCTTTGCTGCATATTTCTTTCTGCTCCCATCGCAAGTTTTGTGTTTACAGTGATAGTTTAAGTGCTTTAACAAGTCTGGAGCACTTTAACAACATGTGTCATCCAATAGCTCCTGATATATTATCTCTGTTACACAAACTTGAGAGGAAAGGTTTTGTTATTTTATTTTGCTGGGTACCTAGTCACGTAGGTATCTCAGGAAATGAATCGGCTGACTCTGCTGCTAAATCGGCTTCAATCCCGTTTCAGCAGTCTGTCCCCTACCAAGACATTAAATCATCTATTCATAAGTTTATTTTTTCTTTGCGTCAAGAAGCATGGGATTTGCAAACCAACAACAAACTTCACAGCATTAAAAATCATCTTCATATGTGGCCAGTAAATCCAATGCGTCGGACAGATGTTAAATTAACTCGTCTGCGCATTGGTCACACCCGATTCACGCATCGACATCTGTTACTGGGAGAAAGAAGATCCGCCCATTTGTGATGTTTGTCGTTGCGATATTACTGTGCACCATATTTTAATTTCATGTCCAAAATTTTATTCTCATCGCATTAAATTTTTTAAAGGCACAGTTTTAAACCTACAGGATTTGGTTGGAGAAAACCCCCATCCAAATCTTTTTGCATTTCTAAGAGTGATCGGGTTTTTAAATCATATCTAATGTTTTTGTTCATATCTAGTTTTAAACGTTTTTAAACCACTTTTTTTAAAATGAGTTTTAACAAATTTTATTCCTTTTATTATATCATATCTTACCTTCATCTATTTATAACTCATCACCCATTCTAGATTCTTTTATCGTTTGTTTGGCGCAGCATGGCCCTTGTGTTGCCTTTGCGCCATAAAACAACAAATAAACAAACAAACAATAAACCCAGCACTGTACTCACACTACGCACATCTCTACAGGCTGTGGCTGCGAGACTTCATTTACAGTCCCTTCTCACAGTCTGTTGCCTATACTTACCGCCACATGCTATCATCCGTCAAGAGGAGCTGAATGATTTGATAGACCAGCTTCCAACGCCATTTTTATTGCTCGGTGACTTTAATGGTCACAGTACTCTGTGGGGCAATGATAATACGAATCCTCGTGGGAGACAGATCGAAAAGTTGTTATCAGATCACTGTCTCTGTCTCCTGAATAACGAGGAGAAAACGTATTTCCATGAACCCACAAGAACATTCCACTCACTTGATTTAGCCATTTGTTCCCCTGTGCTTCTGCCATACTTGAATTTTGCTGTTGGGAGTGATCTACATAACAGTGATCACTTCCCTATTCTCATTTCCCATACTGGTAATGGTAGCGTGACGAACCGCCTACCAACATATAAATACCATAGGGCAAATTGGGAAAAATTTACTGAGTTGGCTATTATAACAGAAACAATGGTGAATAGTGAGGATGTTGATACTGCTGTCCAAAATGTCACTGAAGCAATTTTAAATGCTGCTGACTCCTCGATTCCTAAGACATCACCTAGAACACTGCGGCACTGTAAATCATACTGGAATGCAGACTGTCAGTCTGCATACAAGAAACAAAAGAAGCTATGGGGTATCTTCCGCAGATACCCAACTACAGGAAACCTTATCGCCTTTAAAAAGGCTAAGGCATTTGCTCGTAGAGTTAGACGTCAGACGTTCATTAGCAGCGTAAATTTATGTAAATACCGACCTTAAGTCAGCCGAACGCTCAGCGAAACTAAGTACCATACACCAACGTAAATAATGGCGATAGAGATAGGTAATCTGTAGAAAAATTGGCCATTACATCGGAGGTTTGAGGAAGTCTGAACGCACATAAGATCCATGGCTGTCAGATTTGCTAGCAAGCTCAATAAGATTGTAATGTAGATAGATTTGTATCGATCTCAAGAATAATCGAAATTTTAATAAGAAAAGAGCGGAAATTCCGAATTTCAGACAAAATTTATCATCATGCAACAACGTAATTCTCAGCGATAGCGTCCGCCATAATCACGGGAAAACGGCCATTTCATCACCGTAACGTTCAGCAAAATGTCCATCGCATATCAACGTAAATAATGCAGATAGAAGCTATGATATTAAAGAAAAATTCTGAGGAAAAGTATTCATTCCATCGGTGGTTTAGCAGAAATTAAACGTGCAGATTTCGTGTTTGTCAGGAAATTCCATCGATCTCCGGCATGTTCGAAATTTCGGTCAAAAATCTTCGAATAGAACCATGTTTTGATCCGCGAAATCAATGGGAAAATTGTGGAAAAACGCCGATATAAGAAGACTTTTTCCGAAACTGAAGAGGAGTAAAAATTTCTGAATTCAACCGAAAATTCCAACATTAATACGAATTTCAATCATAATCCAAGATTTTCCCGAGATGCAAAAAATTCAAGTATATTTCCCAACTACTGGACACCCTGTAATAATAGTTAAATACAGAAAAAGTCCGATTATCTGGCATTCAAGATTCAATCCACTGGAATTTTTTTTTAATGAAATTGGTGAGAATACCTATTTCGCAAAAAAAAAAACAAAAAAAAAAACACGGCGATAAATTGCAAAATTTTATACATTTTTTAATTTAGTTTGAGACTTTGAATTTGAATAGGATTTTTATTAGAAACATTTTAAGGGAATGAAGGACGAAAGCAGACTTTTCAATACGATTTCCGAAAAAAATTGAATACATCTATTTTCAGAATTGACACAAGTTTTTCAGTGGATGATGGATAATTTTGATGCAATTCGCGGATTTCCTCAAATTCGCGGATGAATCACATGTATGAAGACCACGTGACAAAGGCAACAGCATCGAAAACCGGTTTAACTATTCTTTAACCAAGTTAGTTCAGACTAAAACAAGTCATGAACTACAGTGGAAAAAGGACAGTGGGAAACGAGCGCACTAGGCATTCTTTTTATGAAAAAAGGAAGTCGATCGAATGGCCTTGACAGTCAGTTGAAATAAATAAAACATTTTAGGGAATGAAGGAAAAGGCTGAAATTTTCAAAACGATTTCTGAATGTTTTTTAAAACTTATCTAATCTAATTCCAAAATTTTAGCGGATAACGGGATTTTCAGCCGATGATGAATTCGCGGATTTCCGCTAATTATCGTAAAAAAATTCGCTGATTTCCGCTAATTCGCGGAAGAATCACATGTATGTTTACCAAGTAAAGATTATGGATTTAGAAAAAGGATAACTGAAAACGGACAAATATATATATATATATGACGTTTTACGTAAAAATTACGATACAAAAATGTTAAAATATATGTAGTTTAAGTTTAGTTCTTTGGAGCCATAGCATTTGCAATTCAAAGCCCTGCATTCCATTCTTAAGTTTGTTCAAATTGCTCTAAATTTTAACTGAGCCAAGTCAAAAATCCAACAACACTTAAGAAGAAGTCCTAGTAAGGATCATTTGCTATACTCCCTTTGTTACAATCCCCAATATGTTAGGCCCAGTCCTTTAGAAACTACTTTCCATAAAACCTGGACATTTGGCGAGTAGGAACGAAAAAGATCACTTAATAAAATGCCATAAATTTTTCTCATTTAATGTCTTATCTATTATGAATGAAAATTAAAATAGAAAAAGACGAAATCAGGAACTACTATTATACAAAATTTCACGGTCTTGCCTACAAACCTACTCAAAAAGTGCACACAAATATCAAACAAACAACCTACCTTAATTCTTTTTTCCAACAACCTTTTTCGTCCTCGTAACCACAAATCTCTTCTCTGAATCTTCTGTTTAGTTGATGGTCATCCCGCCCTCTGCTAGTGCTTGAGGATTGAAAGATGGCCGACAAGTCATCACTATCTTCTCTCTTCTGATCTCATCTTCAGAAATATTGCTTTGTTTTTCCTGTAACAGATTCTAACAATCCAATCTTCAATATTTCCTTGGCTAGTTCTTGGGGGATTGTTTGTCCGCATAGTCATCTTTGAGACTTCTCTAATCCATATCAATCCCTACGATTATGGGATTTTCGAGTCTGATTTGCAATGAAAGTATTTTTATTATTTTCTTAAGGTTTTATTCATTGTATGATTTTAACACAGGGTTCTAACTGAAAGCATAGATTAAAAATCAACGACTTTTAAGGACCTAAATAATACATTTTAAAGACTTTCAATTTTTTTTTTCGTGGAGGTCTTAATTTTGTGACTCACAGCTGCTTTGCGCACAGCGCGAATATCAAAATCTTTCATGCAAAACTTGCATCTTGCCTAATGAAGTGTTAACTAATCAATCGTTTTCAGATTTAGTCTTTTTTTTTTTTTTTTTGTGAGCTTTTGCTTTGTGTTTAGCATGGCCTTTCATCCTCACTTCTTTATATACTCTTCTTCAGACTTCCTTCGAGAGCTTTTGCTTTGTGTCTAGCATGGCCTTTCATCCTCACTTCTTTCTTCTTTATATACTCTTCTTCAGACTTCCGTCGAGAGCTTTTGCTTTGTGTCTAGCATGCCTTTCATCCTCACTTCTTTGTTCTTTATATACTCTTCTTCAGACTTCCGTCGAGAGCTTTTGCTTTGTGTCTAGCATGGCCTTTCATCCTCACTTCTTTGTTCTTTATATACTCTTCTTCAGACTTCCGTCTTCAAATTCAGGTTGAGCTAGTGGTCTGCTGCATCTAGAACGGATCTGGTTTTAAAGTGCTTTTTTAAAAAGTTAAATTTTGAACTGGCTTTTTTTTTTTTTTTTTTTTTTTTTTTTAAATAACTAAGCAATTTTTACAAGTTGAAATTTGTTTTCCTCAAAATACACTTTTGTGCTTGTTCTCTATATAATTTTTTTACTTATTATTTTTTTTTTTTTTTAAAGTGAATTTTTCTTCCAAACTGTCCTCAAGAAGAAGAGTCCAGTACCCATGCATTGATACTGAACCCACAATTGGAGGCTAGCACTCCAATCGCCTCTTGAATCGAGTTTCGAAAGAAAAATTCAAAAATTTAGATAAAATTTTAAACGAAATAATAGCCTAGATGTTTTTTAAGAGTTTAGAAAAAGTGTGATGAATGAAAAAGTGTGTGAAAGGATTGATTATTGCCGATGGCACTGGTAACCAGATCCGACAAGACACTTTTTTTTTTTCTTGGACAGACCACAGCTTCCAATTAATTTTCCACTCCAATCTACAAACAATAAAAATTCATGCATGAGTGATATAGTAAACATACTCTAGTAAGTAATGACGCATGGAACATTTTAGGTCTTATTTCTTCTCGTAAATGGATTAGAATTGAAAAATTATGATACCAGATTCATCAAACAAAAACATAACTACTAGATTCATCATAATTTAAAAATTATAATCTGTTTACGAGAAGAAAAAAGAGCGGAAATATCCTGTGTGAACACCAGAGAAATGCCCTGTACATAAATAATACCACCACTTGGGAGCTGCATTTAGTAAAATCAATGTTTCACCTTTTATGCAGTTTGTTTTAGGTGAACTTCTACAAATGATAGAAAAGTAGAGGATTAACGACTCAAAGACTATAAATTCAAAATTTATGCTATTCTGAAGTTTTTAACTGAAGTATTTACTAAATTTCTTTATTACATTAAATTTGATCTTAGATTTTACAATTCTTCAAAAGTAAATTTGTGATATTTAATTCGTTTTAGCTGTTTCAGGGTTCCCACGGTCCTGGAAAGTCCTTGAATTTTTTTTGATGAAATTTGGTCCTTGAAAGTCCTTGAAAAAAGGATAAGGTCCTTGAAAGTCCTTGAATTTTTAAGTGACCAACAACAGTGGTGTAGTGTAAAATAAAAAGGTGTGGGAGTGCTATGTTGTGTCGTTACAAACGTATATATTTTTGTGTGTGTGTGGTTGGGGGGAGATAGAGTGAAAATGACAACAGTAGTAATGGGGTCACTATAAGGCACATAAGGGCGTGTCCACCTGTCACTTTAGCCCCGCCCACCTGTCAATCAAGCTTTGCTATTGGACGAGGGGATTAGGAGGAGGGTCTTGGAAAGGGGGGTTTTGGAGGGGGTTTTGTGGTGACAGTTTTCATGGGATTATTTTGAAATACTGTTAATAAATGATATTTAATGAAGTATAATTTTATCTCTATTGTTATGGGAGGTGACGTCATCTTAAGGTGACGTCTAATTTCGTGTACCACGTGATTTGAATATGGACCCACGTGTCAATCAAATTTCGGACGATTTTCGGAGAGTGTGTGACGAGATCGTCGGTGGTGGGACGTGATGGCGTGTAGGATTCTGATTGGCTGAATAGGGTTCGGGGTCGTATTCTTAGAGGAGGGTTGGGTGACGTCCAAATTTGATGTGTACCTAAGGTATTACACAGTGTTTTCTTTTACAGATATTTCTAAATGACGTCAGCGGGTACTGAATCAACCTTATAATTTTATTTGTAATGTAGATGACAATGAAATTAGATAATTTTAAAATAAGCCTTTTGAACAAAATTCTGCGGGACTTGATCGTGCAACCTTATGATTGGTTCGAGATAAAAGAAATTCGTGGCCGAGAAATCGTTACACTTGACCACTCGGCTACGAATTCCTAGGAGTAAGGCATGTTTAAAAGGGAATGTATCTTTATAAAATGGTTAGTTGAGATTATGCCGTCACTGAGTGAAGACGCGAGAGCAACGTGTGTATATATAGGATTGATTATAGTGATAGCTCTTGTTTACATTTTTTGTACAGAGAGAGAGCGATTAGCACTTGATTTTGCGTTGCGTATCAATGAAACAGCAAATTTATCCTTAGCAATATGATGAGAGTTAATATACGATTTCATAAAATTTCATGCTGCAATGAACGCGACGTATCAAGACCCAGCACACGTAGCAAGCTTTGGTGGTGTAGATGCTTTATACCGTGCTGCAGACGGCAAAGTTCCAAAGAAGACGATACAGAAATGGTTGAAGGGAGTGGATGCATACACCCTGCACAAACCCATTCGACATAAATTTGCCACGAATCGCGTTATAGTACATTCAATTGATCAACAATGGCAAGCAGATTTAGTGGATATGTCCAGTTTGGAAAAGTTTAATGACGGATACAAATACATTTTAACATGTTTGGATATCTTATCTAAATTCGGATGGACAGTTGCTCTGAAACAGAAGAGTGGTGTAGAGATTGTAAAAGCCTTTCGAATAATATTCAATGAACGTACTCCGAAATCTCTTCAAACGGATCAGGGAACGGAATTTAAGAATAAACTGTTCCAGACCTTTCTGAAAAAGAAGGGAATTAGATTTTTCACAACATTTAATTCAGCTAAAGCATCAGTAGTGGAGCGTTTTAATAGAAGTTTAAAAACGAAAATGTGGAAGTACTTTACAGCTAAAAATACACATAAATACATTGACATATTGCAAGATTTAGTGAAAAGTTATAATCACAGCTATCATCGAAGTATCAAGCGGGCCCCCGTGGAAGTAAATACTGAAAATGAACAAGATGTTTGGTTTACATTATATGGAGATATGGAGAATTTACCTAAACCTAAGTGTGTATTTAATGAGGATGACGTGGTTCGTATTTCAAAGAAGAAATTAACCTTTGAAAAGGGGTATGAAACGAATTGGACGGAAGAATTGTTTATCATAACAGAATGTGTCAAGAGGCAACCTGCAGTATATAAAGTGAAGGATTTATTAGGAGAGTGTATAAAAGGGACGTTTTATGCACAAGAGTTGCAAAAGGTTACAATGAAAGCTCAATTTCCAGTGGAAAAAGTTTTAAGAAAACGCATGTGGAAAAAGAAAATGGAATATTTTGTGAAATATCGAGGATATCCCGAAAAGTTTAATCAATGGATTCCCGCTTCTAACTTACTAGCCCTATAAATATTGGTGACACACGTTGCAACACTCATTTGTCATCATGAGTTTCTACATAACACTCATTTCAGATAGTTCCATGTCATATTTCCCTGAAAATAAAATTTCGCATTTTATTACTCGGTTACCAATACCAATTGAACTGAAAGGAGAATGGGAAGTTGGAATGGTAGAGCTGCTGTATCCCCATACTTGGTATAATGTGAATCATCAAAATAATTTAATAGGGTTTGAAACGGATGGAAAGTTAGAGGCGGGGAGAAGATTACCTCCAGGATGTTATGAAACGGTTCCCGACATTTTGAAGGCTATTTATGTGAAAGAACATGATGATAAAATTGTTACAAGTTATAATGCGGTAACGAAGCGTGTTCAGATAACTGTGAAAAATAATGCGAAACTCATATTATATCCAGGACTTGCTGAAATGCTAGGATTTGAACCTATGGAAATAACTTCATTTGACGCAAGTGTAGAAACAACTGTTGTTAGTCCATTCGTAGCCGACCCATCTGCACACTATCGCGTATTGATGATTTATACTGATATAGTAGAACCGCAAATTATAGGAGATGTTTTAGCACCCCTCCTTCGAGTGGTCAGAGTGAGAGGACAAGATGGTGAGATGATTAGTGAACACTATGAAAGACCGCACTACTTACCTGTAAACCGGAAAATGATTGAGACTTTGGAAATCGTTATAAGGACGCACGCAGGATGTTTAACGCCATTTGAACGTGGGCGCTCGTACGTGAAGCTACACTTTCGACAGAAGTCTCTCTCATGATGTATGTTCCATATCAGTGTTGTCAAAAATCTTTCGAAGACTATTATGTACAGCCGACGGGAAAAGGATTGAATTATTACCAGGGAAGCTCTTATCAGAGAGGATATGGATTAGGAGGCCTGTTCAGATCATTTTTTCGTGCCGCAGCACCGTTACTAAAATCGGGTGCCAAAGCTATTGGGAAACAAATGTTTCATAGTGGTGTCAACTTAATGAATGATGTTTCTCAAGGTCAAGATTTTAAAACAGCTGCCAAAAGAAGACTAAGAGAAGCTGGAAATGTATTGACAGATAAAGCCTCGAACAAGGTCAAGACTATGATTGGGAATGGAAAAAGACATAAAAAGCGTAAGCAGAAGAAAAAGTCTATCATTCCACGTTTAGTCAAGAAGAAGTGCACATCACATGATATTTTCTCCTAATGGCTTCCTTTATCTACAAAGACTCTGCCCCCTGCGTCAAGTCAGAATTGGATTTATTTTCAATTCCTCCTACACAGACAGTTATCGAAAAAGGACAATTTGTCGAATTTCACCCCCTTTCCAGTGTTCGAGATGGTGGACCGATTGAATTTACCATATCAGGAAGTGGTGAAGAATATGTGGACTTAGCTGCTTCCTATCTACACGTGAAAGTGAAAGTGACAAAAGCAGACGGAAATAAACTACCCGATAATGAACCAGTTGCTCCCGTCAACCTTTTCCTTCACTCCTTGTTCAGTCAAGTGGATGTTAGTTTAAACGAAAGAAATATCTCATCTGCAAGCAACACCTATCCTTTTAGAGCCTACATTGAAACCTTGTTAAATTATGGTGAAGATGCCAAGAAAAGTTTACTCACCTGTGAAGGATTCTTCAAAGATACACAACCCGATATGATGGATCCAATGAACGCAAATGCTGATTCCGGATTGAAGACCCGTTGTAATCTTATCAAAGACAGTCGATCCGTAGACATGATTGGTCAACTCCACTGTGACATTTTCCAACAAAATCGTCTCATGATCAACTTAGTGGATATTAAAATTAAAATGATACGCAGTAAGCCTTCATTCTGTTTACTTTCAACCGAGGAGAAGGCCGATTATAAAATAGTTCTAGAGCATGCTTCTATGTTTATAAGAAAAGTAAAGGTGAGCCCTGCTGTTGGTATTGCACATGCCAAGGCTTTAGAGAAGACATCCTGCAAATATCCGATTGATCGTGTCATTTGTAAAACTTATAGCATTGCCAAGGGGAGTTGGTCCTTTTTACAAGATAATGTATTTCTCGGACTCATGCCGAAACGTGTCATTCTCACCTGTGTGGGAAATGCTGCAATGAATGGGCAATATTCACAGAACCCGTATCTCTTTTCTCACCATAGTGCAAACTTTGTATCGATCTACGTAGATGGACAACCAGTTCCCTGCAAGCCCTTAGAAATCAATTTCGAATCCAACAACTACGTTCGAGCTTATCACAGTTTATTCTCAGGATTTAATCGTGATAAGGGAATTTACTTATCTCAAGAAGAATATGCTAAAGGTCATGTACTTTACGCATTTGATCTAAGTCCTGATCTTTGTGACGGAGAGCACTTTAATCTACAACACCACGGGAATTTGCGAGTAGAAATTAAATTTTCTAAAGCCATTAAAGAAACATTATCAGTACTCATTTATGCAGAGTTTCAAAACGTAATTGAAATATCAAAATCACGTCACGTGGTGTGCGACTTTCCGAATTAATGGATACCTTACAAATAACTAGAATTCTTTCAAGAAATGCAAAAACAAAGGACATATTCTTGGGTGTTTTCTCAAGTGACCAATTACCGACATCTATTCCAAACTTTCCAAGCTGTTTTGT
This sequence comes from Linyphia triangularis, assembly GCA_963978545.1. Taxonomy (NCBI): domain Eukaryota; kingdom Metazoa; phylum Arthropoda; class Arachnida; order Araneae; family Linyphiidae; genus Linyphia; species Linyphia triangularis. The sequence continues at coordinate 18,534,270 of OZ021730.1, forward strand.
CTCCAATACAGACAAGTCCAATCAAGAAGGTACTCATTGGGTAGCTTTCTATATAGAATCCCCATCCGAAATGTGCTTCTTTGATTCGTTTGGAAACCCTCCATCATATTTCACTGGAGGAATTGCCAGTTATGTGAAGTCTTATCGACACGTAGAGTTTAATCCTATGATACTTCAATCGAATGCGAGTTCCGTATGTGGACAATATTGCATTTATTATCTGTATTCCAAATGTATCGGACGTTCTTTGAATGAAATTTTATTATCTTTTGTACCTAATCAACTATGTAATGACTTGAAAGTGCACCATTTTGTAACCAAACACTTTAGAATTGTAATTCCTTTTTATCAATAAACGTATTTTAAAAATGTAAATTTTGTGTCGTGTCTCTTATTTAATGACCTGTATTGTGTTTCATATCTCATTCGAGATGGAATTTCCAAAGCTGCAACATCCTTTTACAATGGTGATTGCCGGTCCTACAGGGTGCGGTAAAAGTTATTTTGTGCGGGATTTATTAACTCATAAAGGGGATATGTTTTCAATCATTCCGAATAAAGTAGTTTGGTTTTATGGAATTTATCAACCGCTCTATGATGAAATTGACAATGTGACATTTGTGGAAGGATTACCTCCTACATTTAAAGAATATTTGGGGGAAAATACCCTTTTTGTGATTGACGACCTCATGCAGTCTTCGAATGAAAAACGCCTCAGTCAGTTATTTACACAAGGTAGTCACCACCTAAACATCAGCGTTATCTTCATTACACAGAATTTTTTCCATAAGGGAAAAGAAATGCGAGATATTACCTTAAATGCTCATTATTTGATGTTAAGTAAAAATCGACGAGACCTGAGTCAAGTGAATCATTTGGGGAGGCAGTTATTTCCTAGATATTTGAAACAATTTCAAGAAGTGTTTGAAGATGCTACAAAAAAACCTTATTCTTATTTGTTTATTGATTTGCGTGCAGAAACATCTGAAGAATTAAGATTACGTACTAACATTTTACCTCATCAATCGCAGTGTGTTTACCAAATCAAATGATATATAAGCATATGAAGTGATAATAAGATATCATTTAGCAATATGCCACCAAGGAAGGAACAACTCAATCAATTGAGGCTATTACAATTATGTCCGCTAAAGTTACGTAAACAACTCATCGAGAAAATCGATAAGAAGTGTATAAAAACTATATGCGAGTGTTGTCTCAATACATTAAAGGGAAATATTCCACTGAGTGCACAACAGAAGAAGAGTCTCTCCAAACACAAGAATATTATTAGAAAATTAAGTCTACGCAAATTATCATTGAAGAAAAAGCGTAAAATTATTTCACAGAAAGGGGCAGGATTTCTAAGTATACTGCTTCCTACAATACTTAGTGCTTTATCAGGAGTGATTCATGGCTCAAGTTAAAAAGTTTACCTTGATACCCGAGGAGTTGGTGATAAAGCATACAGTTTCTAACAAGAGATTAAGTGAATTAGACAAGTTAATGATGAAAATTTTAAATAGTGACTTGCCCGATCATGAAAAATTGATACGCTATCATGAGGTACTACAGAAAAGTTTAAATCTTCAAGAATTTAATCAACCTACAAATGAAAAGAAAACTGACCAAGAATCTCAAGATGTGAAACTCGAAGAAAAGAAAATTGAAGACAGGAAAATAGTTGAAATGACATTACAAAACAGTTTCAAAGAACTTATATTATCTGCTGTGCCTAAAACTTTACGAAATAAGGCCGAGAAAGCATTGACTTTTATTACGAACCAACCAGATGTTTTATCATGGAATGAAAGAGGAGAAATTTTATCCCACGGAGAAAAAATATCCAACTCTAACATTATAGATTTTTTCAATTATTTGTTCAATTCTAGAAAAGTTGTTTCTCACAAACAGGCATATGATAACATATTGAAAGATTTAAATGTTCCTAAGCAATTTATAGGAAATAGAAAATTGTTGAGTTCACCTGAAAATGAAGTTGTTAAAAGGAAGATATATCCTAAAAGAAGAACGGAACGTGTTGTAAAACCTACTTTAAAGTGGGAATCTTATTAAATAAATATGATTTGTAACTTATGTTGTTATTATTCATTGAAATACATAAAAATCGACTCAAATAACAATAATAATAATAAAAAAAAAATATCATACACAAATAACAAGTCTTTACTTGAATCACTAATTTAGCTAGTAAGTTATCATACCTCAAAGTTAAAAAAATATCCCATTCAAAAATATAAATGAAAATCTTTCTTTAATATATTAAGTGTATCATTTTAAAATACATTAAATTTCTTGTAAAGTCATTGAAAAAAATGTTAACTACGATTTTTCTGTACTAAACATTTACTTATTCTTTTCCTGTGTCAACATGTACATTCCTATTAAAACATAAAAAATATAGAATATATATATATAACGAAAAAGATTCAGCACGTAATTATTTTTTATTTATAAACAGTAACATTAAATGCAATTAAAACCCGTAGGGTATTGTGGTGTAGTCCTCTCGGATCACTCGTTTTGTATATGCTAGTTTATACAACTTTGTTTCCGGTCTATTGATAACCCGTCTGCTTTTAGTATCAGTGGATATTTTTGCAGGATTGTGAATGGAGATGGATGTTGACAGGTCCTTTCGTTCTACGAGGTCCTTCATGGTGTCGAAATTCAGTTGCAATGAGTTTCTGTAATTTAAGCTAAATCCTCGTATCTTGCATACGTTTTTACCATTATGCGTCTGGTAGGCGTAGTTCTTAGGACCACCTGTAAACGAGAACAATGTATAAATAGATAATTTTTACTCTTAAATCATCTGTAAACGAAAAACAATGTATAAAATGCTCATAGGATTATGGAAAAATTAAATACCTGACACAAAAGTAGTAATATGATCACCATGATCCAATTCATTGGTAAAGTCTCCTAGGTAATCGCCTAAGGGTGGATCATTCGTTCCATTGGATTTGTATATGACGCTGTCCGTGTCAAAATACAGGACATCAGTGCCTAATTTATAAAGTTCCCCATACAGCTTTAGCCTAGCATAGCAGGTGGTGATCGCGGCAATGAAAATATTTGTGCCATCATAGGAGGTCCCAAACTCTTTCTGGTATATCCACTGTACAGCAGCCACATTAGGGGTGGGCATATACAGGTCTTGGATCTTAAACGAAATCACAAATATTAAATACAATTTATTAATTTTTGTGCTATTAGAAAGGCAAATTATAATACAAGTTCCTTCTTTGCTAAGTTAATAAAAAATATATATTCACACCTCTTTGGTCTTGTCTAGTAATAATTTATTGAAATCAGCAACATTGTTAATAAAGGTCAGTTGCGTCTTATTTGAATTCATCCCCCATCTGCCCCAAAATGAGTTAAGGGCTAACTTGGCCACTTGGCGAAGTCCGGGGTTTTTAGCAATGGAAGCTGGATCCAACTGTACACCTTCTTTTTCTTGATAGGCTGTAATATATGCTGCTTTTTCATCCTCCGTGGTGCAATGACTGGGCCACCCAGATGATTCTTGTTTTTTCTTTAGGAAAAGATCAATATATGATTTAAAAAGAAGATTGGACTTTTCCTTAAAGTGGTACACTTCAAATATCTGCAAGAAATTTTTTATAAATTATGCAATCTTAAATTCATATAAGATGATGTAAAATCGTATCTTATTTTTTTCCCCCATGAAAAAAAATACACAATTATTTAAATAAACAGTAATACATTAATTTACCTTAGTAATGCAGTACCCCATTTCGACAGCTTTTTTCACTTCTTCGGTGATCCATGTACCTGTCAGAGCTCTCTCTTCATTAGTGTGGGTGCATGTAGACTGTTGGGTGGTTTGGCAGCAAAGACGGCAAAGCGGAAATAGGAGTTTTTTGTCAAATCGGTAGGGAAGAACTGGGTGATATAGAGCTCGGGGTGGGACGACCTTGCATTTGATGAGTCCAAAATACTCGTCAATAGACTTGAAATTTTCCGTTACTATTTCCGGATGCCCTATAGGATAATGACAGTACTTGTTTACCCAAGGGTACAGACTAGTAAAATCAATGTACTTAGCTGTACCCTCGTAGTGCGGCCACCAAAGAAGGCATCTCTTGGGTTGAGCCTATCCACGGTGTCATGTTGTTCGAGAAATACTTGTAATTCCGGATCGGTCTTCTTCAAGGTTGCGAACTCATGCTCCCACATTTCCACGAGATGAAATTGTTGTCGTATGTCAGAGTTTCGCACTTGTGTTTTCTTATAGAGTAAACTCATGCTGGTATGATTTAAGGGGTTGATGGTATCCTCGTCAAAGCATTTTAGACAACCATGAAAAAAACACCCTTGAAACTGGTAAACTGTGTTGTTTTCAGCACAGAATCCATCTACGGGAATACCACGTACTTTTTTCTCCCCATTTCCATTTAGCGCATGCGCGATTTGTATACCTTCTTGCTGAGAAATATACTCCAACCAGCGTATACTGTCTTGACTGAAATTTCCTCTCGACACATACCTACCTGGGGGAATGGAAGCAATGGAATTGAATGGAATGTGATGCGCTCGATAAATTGCCATAGCTAGTGACGCAATTGTCACATAACGAAAAGGGTCTACTTTAGCACAGGCTATGAATTGCTCGCGGAAATCAATGCAACATCTCCGCAATATATCCACATCTGACCTGAAAATAAATAAAACGTACTTTTTTTTCTTGCAAATATAAAATTTAATTCAACATGTTAATTATTAGGGATAAAAAAATTATCTATTGAAATAGTGCAAATAACATTTACTAAGTTAAATTAATCTTGAATTTTCACTAGAGATAAAAATCATCATTAGAATTAAATAGGCATTTCATACAAGAATTTATTTTTCCTAATCTATTTTAACTAAACGTTATGTTTTAATAAAAGTACATTTAGAAAAGTACCTGCAATATTCTAGCATCTCTTTTTCAAAATCAAAGGGTTCTTTTCGCCGTTCTTCGTACCATGCCTGGAACTTCGATCGTTCTGTAGCTGACATGGACTCTGGGCAGTAAAACTTTTCAGAAGGAAGTGCTCCAACGTATAATTGGTTATCTGGGGTATTAAAAAGGTGGGGGAAATATCCTTTCTTTAACTCAATTAACCCAAAGGTAGCAGGCAGCTTTGATAGTCCCATGGGAAGGAAGTTGAATGAATCAATTATTCTTAGATCAAGGCACGGTAACTCTATCGACATGAGTTTGGACCCATTAGGAATCACTGCGGGTTGTAAGCCTTGGTCCAGCAGCCATTTAAGTATGAACTGGCCATCGAAACCTTTCATATTGTGTGCTATAGCAGTATAGTGCTTATGAATTGGACTTATAAGAAACTCGCAAAATTTTTCGCAGGCATCGTACCCTGAAAATATGTGTTCCCTCCCGTCTATGTAATGACACACGGCAAAATTTACCAAGTGCTCCCCAGTACTCTGATCGGTTTCGAAGTCGAAAAATAGTATCTGATCAGAGTCAGGCTTTGCTTTTTGAATACTAAGGTAACACATATGGGCTTCTGGGAAAACATACGTTTTACAAGATTTGCATTTCATTTCCCCACATCGGTGTAGTTGTTGATCCCTTTCTTTGCGCTTGATCACTTTGCTGCAGTCTCGGCATTGATACAAGTCTTCACAAAAATTAGTTTTTTTTAAGCCCATGACCTCTTTGTGAGCCCTGTAACATTCGTCGGAGCGACACTGCCGATCACAATCTCCACACCTGAAGGGAAGGTTTTCGGTACAATTCAGACGAAAGCAGATATAGCAACGAGACGGACAACTGTGATGAGTGACGTCTTTATAGGGTTTTTCGCAAGTGTCACAATAATTCTGAGACCCACAAAATCCCTGCATCGATGCTATAACGTCAAAATGGTTATTTTGCAGGTAGAGATATATTTTCTTTTGTTTATCTGGGCCTTTATAACATACCTTTAATAAAAAAAAATTTCTTTTCAGGTAATAAAAACACATTAAAATCAGAAAAGTAGAATGTATACACGATAAAGTAATAATTAACAACACAATAAAAATGATTTGTAATTTTAAGCATAAAAGAAAGATTTTGAGTAGAAAAATCAACTTACTCTATTGCTATTCTCTGGCGTGACAACACAAATCTGTACATTCAGTGCTCTCTCAAATTGTACTATCTCTTCAAACCCACAGGGTCCTAATGGAACTCCAGCTGATCGATGCAACTCCTCAGCCCTCTTTGTTAATGCGGGCTTCCCTTTGTGGCGTAGACTTCTAAGATGTGGATCTTTTTCCAATATTGCTATGGCAAGCACAATGGCACGAGCGCAACAGAGACGAGAACCGTCATCTTCAATAGAGAATATGGATCTCTTTTTAAGGCGGTCTAAGACGATATTGGTCACTTTCTTTCTGCCACTTCCTACGGGCCTTTTCACCGTGATGACATCAATCCGTAGGCATGTGTCGAGTTTGATTGACTGTTTTGATTGCAGCACTTTAGTAATAGCATCAAGTAAAATGTCGATAGTCATGTCTCTGACTTTCAAAAGACGGGTGCTGATGGGCATATCTAACTCATCACAGAAGAGGCAGAAACGAATTAAGTCTGTATCTGAGAGATTTGCGGTGGTGCGTCTTATGAGGGTATCAAACATCCGACGTACTTGTTGGAGCACCACTAGGATAGGAGAGTTTCTGACGGAGTCTGGAATGCGTTCTGGGTCTATTCTGGCCTCATAGATTATTTCCTGGGTCTGAAACTTCTTGGTAATTTTTCTGGATTTCTCCACTATTATGAACACATCATCCATTTCTGGCACTTCAAAATCGTTAGAGTCATCGAAATCTGGCTGTCTACTGGGTCCCGCTATGGCAAAATCGGTTTGTCTGCTTGATCCTGCTACGGCAATATCGGGTTGTCTACTGGGGGCAGGTACCTGAGAGTCATCCTGTAATCATATACATAAAATTAAAAAAAAAATCCAAATAGCATACATTTCTTAATACTATTTGGAAATACACAAACAAATATTTGTTCAAATATTAGTAAACCTACTAAACAGGCTCAAATGTTAGTAAAAACCAAATGCAATTTTTTTTTTTATTCAAAATCAAGCAATTCACAAGAAATACAAAAGTCATGTTTTTTTTTTTTGTTTTAAAGTCTGCATTACTAAATCTTATGTTTTATCCCGGGGAAAAAAATACTCTCTATATAAATGTTATGTACCTTATGTCCTTGGCCAATCTGAGGAGTCAAAGAAGTCTCTAAGATTAATTGGGCACTGCTAGTTAACAACTATAAAAATAAAATAGAATAATAAATTTTTTTTCCTCTGAAAAAAAACAACTATTAGTTTAACAAAATTTCTATAGTTCTAATATGGTTACGGACCTGTGTATCTGGTAAGTAAATATAGTTTTCATCAAGTTGTTCCTAAAGAAAAAAAAATTATGCTAACACACCTCCAGATTGATTTATAAATGCAGTTCACAAGAGAAAAAAAATACTTACAGGGTCCAAGGGCCATCGTTCAAATTCCATCGACGTATCACTACGAGCTTCGTCATCACTGCTCTCATCTCGCTAATAATAGAATCATAATATTTTTTTGTTTTAAAACTATAAAAATATTTATAACACTGAAGTATTATTTACAGCTGTTTAGTTATTTAAAATATTTTTTTTTTTGTTTTAAAGTCTGCATTACTAAATCTTATGTTTTATCCCGGGGAAAAAAATACTCTCTATATAAATGTTATGTACCTTATGTCCTTGGCCAATCTGAGGAGTCAAAGAAGTCTCTAAGATTAATTGGGCACTGCTAGTTAACAACTATAAAAATAAAATAGAATAATAATTTTTTTTTCCTCTGAAAAAAAAAAAAAACTATTAGTTTAACAAAATTTCTATAGTTCTAATATGGTTACGGACCTGTGTATCTGGTAAGTAAATATAGTTTTCATCAAGTTGTTCCTAAAGAAAAAAAAATTATGCTAACACACCTCCAGATTGATTTATAAATGCAGTTAACAAGAGAAAAAAAAAATACTTACAGGGTCCAAGGGCCATCGTTCAAATTCCATCGACGTATCACTACGAGCTTCGTCATCACTGCTCTCATCTCGCTAATAATAGAATCATAATATTTTTTGTTTTAAAACTATAAAAATATTTATAACACTGAAGTATTATTTACAGCTGTTTAGTTATTTAAAATACAATTGTTAATTCATGTAACTTATGAAATCTAACTTGAATTACGTTTAAATTATTCATTTTTTTTATAAGCCAGTTCATGTATTTTAATTCAGTATACTTGTTTTTTTTTTTTTAAAAAAAGCAAACTGTTTTCGTAAAAGTCAAAAACCATTTACAATAAAGTTTTTAAAAAATCTTTTACGGTAAAAATAATAAATGTAACTTACTTGCAATCGTTTTCTCTTCATGACACATGTACAAGATGATAATATTTAAGCAGGAAAAAAATACCTAGAAGAAAAAATTATTTAACAAAGCAATATAATTATTTTTAAACATTGTACTTTTACAGTTAACTAAATAAGTTTCGTTGAATAGTTAATATTATTATCAATAAGGAAAACTCATTAAAATTGGGTTAATAAGTGAAAATCTCAAAACTTATACGTCGTTACTATTCATAAAATGAATCTACTTTTTTTTTTTTTTTTAAAGTTAAGGAGCTAATCATGCTAATACAATTTGAAATATAGAAAAAATATATGTTTTAAGTATGTCTTTATAATATATTTTAACGAATTAAAACTCGATATGTATACTCATTTAAATATATTTTAAAAATACATTAGGATTTTAGTAGTAAGACAAATAATACACCTTGTTATTCTAGAACGTTTGATTTGTGAATGAGTAGTTTTTAGAAAGTATATGAAATTAAAAATAATAATAATAATACTTACTTGCAATAGTAGGGATATAACGTCTTAATACAAACACGGCCTACTCTGTAAATGAGATTTCTTGTCCTATGTCGTTAGAGGACTGGACAAGATCGTCCAAGTCCGAGCAGGTTTCAATGAGTCACATGTTGATGCCTCCAGGTGTGTGTTGATGCCACATGATAATGATGTCATGTTAGTGAATCAATGAGCTATGAGATTAGTGACATCACGGTAGTGATGTCATGTGGAACCAATGAGAGAAGGGTATATCATGTGATACCATATGGAAGAACCAATGAAAAGTGCAAACAGGGGGCGCTGCAGTGGTCGGCCATCTTGCTCTATTAGCCCAGGGACGCCATTTCTCTACTGCCTCTATACCTTGCTACATCGACGCCATTTCTCTACAGTCTCCATATTGTATTACCATGCCACGTGTACCTGTTATACATAGCTGTGTTGGTGGAAGGAGTAAGCCTTACAATATATTTAAAAGCTCTTCTCCAAAGAAACCCTTTTTCGTAGCCCCAATTTTAAAGATTCCTGTGCCGATTTCGCCAATTCCTGACGCTGCCATGCTGGAGCCTACCCTCTTCAATTTGACGGGACCCTGCAACACTTCTGATGTGAATTCTGACGGATTTCCCTCTGAGCCTCTCCTCATCGATTTGACGATAGATGAAACTCCTCTTCTGAACGTGAATAACAACGAAAAAAAATGGATCGATTCGTTCCTAAACCATGGAAACTTTATCACATTGGATGGACCCATATCTCAAGAAAATTCTAGCGGAGTCTCCGAGGCCTGTCTCAACACAAGATCTGATGCAAATCCTATCCTCATCGATAGATCCAACACAAGTTCTGATGCTATACTGATTCATGATGCAAGTTAAACATCAGTTCCATGGAACGTTCCGTAGATGAAGTCACTCAACGTATGAAAAGTGTTTCCTTAAAAGAGTGGAGTTTGGGGTATGGATTTTTCGTAGCTTTACATAATTTGAATTCCAAATTATATGTTCATGTGCATCAATACAATCCCCGAGACAATAAGGATTCACCTGACCACGTTCCTATAAAACAAGGTATTGTTATGAATCTTCCTACTTATTTGGATTTTAAAAATAAGATCTATAATGTTAATGTTGTGTATAAGTCTAGCAGTGTCATTTGTAATAATCAATTGGCTGTGTTTTCTAATGATGATTATATAGTGTTACAACAGATATTCCATTTCGAGCATTAATGAACCTAAAACTATTAAAAGACTAAAATCCGGCGACTTTCTCATCGAAACTAAAGACAATAGACAATCACGCTATCTTCTCTCTGCAAATTCAATAGGTAATATACAAATAATAGTAACCCCACATCAAGCTTTAAATTCCTGCCAAGGTGTTATCTCAGAAAGTGACCTTCAACATGTCGATGAAAGCGAAATATTGAAAGAACTCTCTCCCCAAGGCATTACAAAAGTTAGACGCATAACCATAAAAAGAGATGGTAATATAATGAAAACTAAGCACTTAATACTGACTTTCGATTCACCAAAATTACCCAATAAAATCACCGCAGGTTACCTAAGTTGCCCAGTTCGCCCATACATACCAAATCCATTGCGTTGTTTCAAGTGTCAAAAGTTCGGGCACTCGAAAAACGCGTGTAGAGGTTCTCAGGAAATATGTGCAGTGTGTGGCAGCGCTGACCATCCAAGCGATGGCTGCAAAGATGAACCCTCATGCGTTAACTGTTCTGGAAACCATCCATCTTTTTCCAGACAGTGCCCAAAATGGAAGGAAGAAAATGAAATCCAAAAGATCAAAACAAATAATAATATTTCCTATCCAGAAGCCCGAACCATATACACAAATACCGTAACCAATTCAATGGCCAATAAAATAGCAAAAACAATTGTACCTAAACCAACCCAAGTAAAATCCGTAACTACACAAACCGATATCCACATCCCAAATTCCCCAATGTCCCGAGAGCAACTTCTCAAATGCTTCTCCTCACCTGACAAACTCAATACATCTTCTTCTCAAACAAACCCAATTCAAGGTAGCTCTAAGCTCCTTGAAAACCCACCCAAAACTTCTGCAAAACCAAAAATAAACAAGAAACAATCAGAAAAAAAGCAATTAAATAAACCTGGAGATGCCTTAAAATATAAAGTACAATCAAAGATACAATCAAATTCACAAATAAAAAACAAACAAAGAAAGAAAACTAAATCTGACTCATCGGGGACATCAACCGATGAGGAATCTGATGTCATCTCGGGTCTATCTGAGCCAGGTGACATGGAGGTCGAGCCAGGCCTCGAGACCCCTGCTCTTCTTCATCCGAGGAGCAAGTCAAAAGACCGGCGGATCGGTAATCCTTCCAAGTAACATTCAATATGTTAACTTGGAATTGTCGTGGTTTCCATCACAATTCGGTAGATATAAAACATCTTGTAGATTTACACAAACCTGTCTGTTTCTGCTTGCAAGAGACGCTCTTGAAGCCTTTCCAGAGCTCTCTTGTTAGGGGGTATAGTCCTCTACGTAAGGACTACCTCAACGGCGACAGAGCTAGCGGTGGTGTTGCTATATTCACATCTAATAGCAGTCCATCCACCCCGCTATCGCTCACGACCTCATTACAAGCTGTTGCCGTTCGAGTTACTATGAAAAATCTCCTAGTAACTGTATGCTCAATATATCTCCCCCCTAATCTTAACATCCGACAAATAGAATTAGACAGGCTTTGTGACCAGCTTCCACCCCCTATTATTTTAATGGGGGATTTCAATGGTCACAATCCTCTTTGGGGCAGCCCAGACACCAACCATCGTGGAAGACAGATTGAAAAATTTATACAAGACCAAAATCTCTGTCTTCTGAATGATGGGCAAAATACTTACTTTCACACCCCATCGAGGACGTTTCATGCCATCGATCTTGTCTTGTGTTCGCCATCACTCCTACATCTATGGTCTTTTCATGTCGAACGGGATCCTCACCATAGTGATCATTTCCCCGTTCGTCTGGAAATGTTAGGAGGCGGTGCTGTTCCCTCTTTTCGTATCCCTCGGTTTAAAATAGAAGCTGCAGATTGGGAACAGTTTTCTTCTGCCGTCGATTTCTCAGACGAGATGGTGAACCAAGATAACATCGATGACGCTGTAAATTCTGTCACACAGGCCATTCTGGAAGCTGCACGCATTTCCATACCTATGACATCTACTAAGCTACCGAAAATTCCAAAACCGTGGTGGAACCACGACTGTAAAATTGCACATAAAAAGCGGAGGAAGGCTTGGGGTATTTTTCGCCGATACCCCACAGAAAACAACCTCATTGCTTTTAAACGTGCCCGAGCTGAAGCTCGTAGGATCCGCCGGCGTAGCCAGAAGGATTCTTGGATGCTTTATGTCAGTACTATAACATCAAATACCTCTGCTAAAAGGGTCTGGAATAAGGTAAATAAAATTAAGGGACAATATCCCAGACACTCTATTTCTATCCTGGAGACAGATCTGGGATTTGTTTCAGACCCTAAAGGTATTGCTGACACCCTGGCTGACTCTTTTGCTAACATATCTAGCAATTCGAATTACAAAGAGCCGTTTGCGACTATAAAACGTAATGCTGAGAAAACCAAATTAAATTTTACATCCAACGAATTGGAAGACTATAATGCTGATTTCACCATGGCCGAGTTAATGCGAGCTCTGTCAAATACTCGCGGCTCGGCTGTTGGTCATGATGAAATCCATTATAGTATGCTGAAACATCTCCAGCCTCTCCAACTCAAATATATTCTTCAGCTATATAATAGGATCTGGCGAGAAAACAAATTTCCGTCAGCATGGCAACGTGCTCTTGTCATTCCAATAGTCAAGCCAGGCAAAGACGCTAAGAGTCCTTTGAGCTACAGACCCATAGCATTGACTAGTTGCATGTGCAAACTTCTAGAAAAACTAGTCAATACTCGCCTTCTTTTTTATTTAGAGCAAAACAATTGTCTCTCTCGGTTTCAAAGTGGTTTCCGTCATGGGCGAAGTACAATTGACAACCTGCTCCTCCTTGAAACATCTATTCGGGAGGCATTTGTCAAGCGGAACCATTTGGTATCTGTTTTTTTTGACATGGAGAAAGCCTATGACCGTACTTGGAGATATGGTATCCTCAGAGACCTACATAATTTAGGTCTCAGAGGAAATTTACCAGTCTTTATTGAGAACTTCCTTTCTCGGAGAGTCTTCCAAGTACGCGTCAACTCCATCTTATCAGATGAGTTTATTCAGGAGCAAGGCGTTCCCCAGGGAAGTGTATTGAGTTGTGCACTGTTTATTATAAAAGTCAACGGCATTATGACCTGCCTTCCACCTGCAGTGTCTGGTTCGCTTTTTGTCGACGACTTCCAGATAACGTGCGCCTCAATTAATATGTCTCATATCGAAAGACAAATTGAACTTGCCTTCAGAAGGATTACAGGCTGGGCCAATCAAAATGGATTTATATTCAATGCACAGAAGACCGTGGCCATGCACTTTTGCAGGAAGCGTGAGCTTCATAACGACCCTGAGCTTTTCTTAAATGGGGATCAGATACCTATTGTATCAGAAACTAAATTTCTCGGGGTCATTTTTGACTCGAAGCTCACTTTCCTGCCTCATTTGAAACATCTGAGACTAAAGTGCACTAAAGCTCTGAATCTTCTGAAGGTGCTTTCTAACACTTCCTGGGGTGCTGATACCACCTCCATGTTGAGAATATACAGATGCCTTATTCGTTCCAAACTTGATTATGGTTCTGTGGTGTACGGATCCGCCAGAAAATCGGCGTTGATGCTCCTTGACCCTGTTCACCACCAAGGTGTCAGAATCGCGTCAGGAGCTTTCCGTACATCACCCATTCCAAGTGTACTTAACATTTGTCTGGAACGACCTTTGAAACTGAGACGAGACAAGCTTTCTATTTCATACTATTTTAAAATTAAAAGTCACACATCTCATCCTTTATCTCAAAATATTTATAATCCATCACATATTAGACTTTTTAATGCACGACCATCCTGCATCCCATCATTTTCATTACGAATACGCCAAATTCTTGCATCTCATCATCTTGATGATTTCAGGGTTCGCCCTATCACTTTCACTCATCCACCCTGGCATATTCATGATATCAAAATATTAAATATATTCAGCAATTTTAAAAAAAGTTTTACCCCAGATATCGTTTTTACAAATTTGTTTAATTATCATCGAGAAAATTTTTCTCATTTTAAAGCTATTTACACGGATGGGTCGAAAAGCCAGGGGCATGTCGGAGCAGCTGCAGTTCACGACAATGTCATCATGTCACGAGAACTGCACCAAAGCTGCTCTGTCTTTACAGCTGAGTCTCTTGGCCTTGCAATTTATTTTAAAGCAAGGCCATGGTCAGTGGATTATTTACACAGATTCTAAGAGCTGTTTAGATGCACTGAATAATCCACTGAACCAGACCCATCCTTATATAATAGATATTTTAAACATTCACATGACACTTGTAGATAGAGATTTTAATGTTCTTTTTTGTTGGATCCCAGGTCATGTGGGGATCATGGGTAACGAGCGTGCCGATACTATCGCACGATCTGTAAGTGGACCGAGGAGCACTTGGCTCTGCCCTGACGACACAATAAATGCTTGTGACACTGCTCTGTCTCTCACTTGGCAGGCCATGTGGGATGCACAGACAGCTAACAAGCTGCGTTCGTTTCAGCCCTTAGTATCCGGATTCGCGCCCACCCAGCAATCCCGGAAAAGGGAAGTGCTCCTGACACGTCTAAGAATAGGCCACACTCGTTTCACCCACGTGCATCTTCTGCTGGCAGAAGATGCCCCCACATGCAATTCCTGTGGAGTTATTTTTTCTGTTTTACATATTTTAAGTGAATGTCCTGTTTTTAACAACATCAGACTTCGACATTTTAATGCGAATCATCCATCATTGTCGACAATTTTATCATCACCACCTCATCAAAATCTTTATGCATTTTTAAAAGATGTTGGTTTTTATAGTCTTATTTAAAATTTTAACCATTTAACAATGTTTATTGCTCAATTGTTTTTATCTTAGTATTGAATAAACTTAATTTTTAGAAAATTACTACTGTTTGGCGCAGCATGGCCCTTGTGAAGCCCTTGCGCCATAAAATCCCAACCAACCAACCAACCATTTCGAGCATTACAAGTTTAAAAACTCTTCGATTTCCATTGACTATTTCAATTTGCAGAAACTTCTTGAAATTATTCCAGAATTAAACGAGACAATAAAGTCCTCTGTTTTGTATGATATTCTTCCAAATAAAATTCTTGAAAATGTGAGTGAGTCAGTAGTGCATACCATTGATTTGGAATCAGAATATATTTCTGTGGTACACGATGAGGTAGAAATGAATGTCCGCAAACTGTTTATGTGTGATGCATGCATAGTAAGCAATCCCTCGCAGTACAAGCATGCATGTATAATGAATTCATATGAAGAATTGTGTCAATATACCGGGGCTAATGGTTTAATGTCAATCAATGTGCAACGGATTATAAACGAGCTGCGAACTCGTAATGTATTACATTTGTTTACTTCTGATTTTTTAAAAAATGGTATTGATTATGATTTGTTTGAAAAAAAATTATTGATGTAAAGTATTTTGAAAAAAATGTAAATAAATGTATTTTTTTTCTGAACCTTGTGGCTTTATTGTGTATAAAATAAGCACAAAAAATAATAATAATAATAATATTAGACTATAATATTTTATTTATGTAACATAAATTAAGCTAGCGTATGATCCTTGGTCAACATTAAAAAGTTGTACACTCACATATATATATACTTGTGAAATTTAAATCACTTAGATAGAAAACAAGATCGGACAAGTGAAAGCGGAGAGTTGCTCCTCATTCTTGGAGATACTTTTAACCTTTGGACAGAAAATAACAAGTCTATAACTACAATTAATGACGTCAGTCCATCACCAGGATATCACTTTGAATACCCACACCATTCAACATATTCTTACAGTATTATTACATTTAAAACACCCTTACTAGACCACGAATTTCTTTTAGTTCTCAAGGTACATGGATCGAACCCACCACATTTTTAAGGAAAATGCATTTAAAACCTTTTATTTCACTTCTTCCTTTTATTTCCACCACTAGAAGGCGACCCGAGTTATACATAATTTATAATCTTTGAATACACTTAGTTATTACTTCTCATTCCAACACTAGATGGCGACACGAATTAGGTTACCACACTATAAAATAATCAATATTAACTAAAATCAAATATATATTTAACTAAACTATAACATTAGTACTTCTCATAGCATAACTTTAAAGCATCTGATTCCCATTCCAAAAGTTGCAGGTTCGAATCTCGGTTTCCGCAATATTTTTTCGTATGTCACGTGACCTTTACGGTGGCCATCTTGAATCCTCCACGCCATCACGTCCCACCACCGACGATCTCGTCACACACTCTCCGAAAATCGTCCGAAATTTGATTGACACGTGGGTCCATATTCAAATCACGTGGTACACGAAATTAGACGTCACCTTAAGATGACGTCACCTCCCATAACAATAGAGATAAAATTATACTTCATTAAAAATCATTTATTAACAGTATTTCAAAATAATCCCATGAAAACGACATGTCACCACAAAACCCCCTTTCCAAGACCCTCCTCCTAACCCCCCCCCCCCCGTCCAATAGCAGAGCTTGATTGACAGGTGGGCGGGGCTAAAGTGACAGGTGGACACGCCCTTATGTGCCTTATAGTGACCCCATTACTACAAAAACAGCAAACTTGTACAGCAAAAACGGGAAGACAAGCACGTGGCGGTAATCAACCAATTAAGGTAGAGATCGCCGCGCAAGCAGCGGGTGACGTTATGGTGTGACAGCCGGAAGAATATAATTCCGATTTTACTTTGTCTGAGTTGATGCAAGCTTTATCTGGTTCCAAGAATTCTGCTGTTGGGCCAGACAGTATACATTATGCAATGCTTAAGCATCTCCAGCCACGGGATATTCCATCTTTCCACTTTCTCAATCCATTTGCGATGTATTGCAAGGCAGACACTGCCCCAGAAATTTTTCAACAAATCTTTTGTGATCACCGCTCTCAGTATGCTGACTATGAAGCAGTATTTACTGATGGATCCAAAGCAGGTGAACGTGTTGGCTGTGGTACTGTGTCCGACACATCCACAGTCGCTTTTACACTTCATAAATCCTGCTCGGTTTTCACTTCTGAGATGACAGCAATTTCTTGTGCACTGCTGCATATCTCACTCTGCCACAATCGCAAATTTTGTGTGTATTCTGACAGTTTAAGCTCCTTGTCAAGTCTGGAGCAATTTAATACCAATAGCCATCCACTTGCCTTTGACATTTTGTCAAAGTTACACACACTTGAGAGGAAAGGATTTACTATATTGTTCTGCTGGGTACCTAGTCACATGGGAATTTCAGGAAATGAATTGGCCGATTCTGCTGCTAAAGCGGCCTCAATCCCGCTGCAGCAGCCAGTTCCCTACCAAGATATTAAGACTTCAATTCACAAGTTCATAGTATCCTTACGTCAAGAAGCATGGGATTTGCAAACGAACAACAAACTCCATACCATCAAAAATCATCTTCTTAAATGGCCAGTTAATCCAATGCGTCGGACAGATGTCAAACTGACTCGTCTGCGCATTGGTCATACCCGATTGACGCACCGACATCTATTGCTGGGAGAAGATCCACCTGTTTGCGATATTTGTCGTTGCGATCTTACTGTGTCTCATATTTTAATTTCTTGTCCTGAGTTTCACTCTCATCGTCTTAGGTTTTTTAAGAGTACCAGTTTAAGTCTTCAGGATTTGATTGGGGAAACTCCCCATCCAAATCTCTTTGCATTTTTAAGATCAATCGGGTTTTTAAATCACATCTAGTTTTGTAAACATATCCATTTTTTAAATTTTATTAACCTCGTCATCATTTTAGAAATGTGTTTTTAACATTCTTAAATTATATTATGTCACATCTCATCATTTATTATTCATCTTCCATCCTAGTTTTTCTTTTATCTTTTGTTTTGGCGCAGTATGGCCCTTGTGTTGCCTTTGCGCGATAAAAAGCCTAAACAAACAAACTCTGTATTTTTAACAATGGGCAACATACCTACTTCCACGCCCCAACGAGGAGTTTCCACGCCATCGATCTCGCCCTGTGTTCACCATCTCTTTTTTCTGATTGGATTTTTCTTGTGGAAAATGATCCTTTTCATAGTGATCATTTTCCTATAGTCCTTAACCATATAGGAGGTGCATCTACTCCTGTAATCCGCCAACCCCGATTCATCATCGAAAGGGCGGATTGGGACATGTTTTCTTCTGTCATTTCTCTTTCTGACGAGATGGTGGACCAGGATGACATCGATGTAGCTGTGCAATCGGTCACCAACGCTATTATTGAAGCTGCTCACCTTTCTATACCCGTATCATCAACCAAGCTACCGAAACAATCCAAACCGTGGTGGAACCAAAACTGTAGACTTGCTCATAGGAAGCAAAAAAAATTGTGGGGTACTTTTCGTAGGTGCCCCACTACAACTAATCTAGTCAATTTTAAACGGGCACGGGCGGAGGCGCGTCAGATCCGCCGCCGAAGCCAGAGGGATTCTTGGAGGAATTATGTTAGCACCATAACTTCCTCAACGTCTTCCAGGAGGGTCTGGAACAAGGTCAATAAGATCAAGGGCCGTTATCCAAATTACTCTATCTCCATCTTAGACAACCATCAGGGAGTTGTTTCAGACCCTAAGGATATTGCTGATACTCTTGGAGATGCATTCGCCAAGGTATCGAGCAATTCCAATTATAAAGAGCCGTTCGCATCATATAAGCTTCGAGCTGAGAGAACAAAGTTAAATTTCGCTTCTACCTCCTCGGAAGAATATAATTCCGATTTTACTTTGTCTGAGTTGATGCAAGCTTTATCTGGTTCCAAGAATTCTGCTGTTGGGCCAGACAGTATACATTATGCAATGCTTAAGCATCTCCAGCCACTCCAGCTCAAGCTTATATTGAAATTATTTAACCGTATTTGGCGGGAGAATACATTTCCGTCCAACTGGCAGCGTGCTCTTATAATACCAATTGTGAAACCTGGTAAAGACCCCAAGAATCCCTCAAGCTACCGCCCAATTGCATTAACTAGTTGTTTTTGTAAACTCTTGGAGAAACTAGTTAATGCACGCCTTCTATTTTATCTTGAATTTAACGACTATCTGTCTCGGTTCCAGAGTGGTTTTCGTCGTGGACGAAGCACTATTGACAACTTGCTCCTCCTGGAAACTTCAATTCGGGAGGCTTTTGTCAAGCGGAACCATTTGGTATCTGTATTCTTTGACATGGAGAAAGCGTATGATCGTACTTGGAGATATGGTATACTCAAGGACCTACACGATTTAGGTCTGCGAGGAAACTTACCATCATTTATTGAAAACTTTTTGAAACAGAGAATCTTCCAAGTACGAGTCAACTCGATTCTATCTGACGAGTTCATACAAGAACAAGGTGTCCCCCAGGGAAGTGTGTTGAGTTGCGCACTATTCATCATCAAAGTCAACAGCCTTTTGACCTGTCTTCCTCCAGCAGTGTCAGGCACGTTGTTTGTTGATGACTTCCAGATGTCATGCGCCTCAACCAATATGTCAACCATAGAGAGACAACTTCATCTCGCTATCAGGAGAGTCACGGACTGGGCTAATAAGAATGGGTTTACTTTTTCCGCTGAAAAAACCGTAGCCATGCACTTCTGCAGGAAACGTGAGCTTCACCATGATCCAGAAATATTTTTAAATTATGTGCAAATACCCATAGTCAAAGAGACTAAATTTCTGGGTGTAATATTTGACTCAAAGCTTACTTTCCTGCCTCATATCAAACATCTAAAACTGAAGTGCAATAAAGTCCTGAATCTCCTGAAAGTTCTCTCTAACACTTCCTGGGGAGCTGACACAACCTCCATGTTAAAGATATACAGGTGCCTGGTCCGTTCCATACTTGACTACGGCTCGGTGGTGTACGGATCAGCCAGAAAATCGGCTCTAATGCTCCTGGATCCTGTTCACCATTCAGGTCTCAGGATCGCATCAGGAGCATTTAGTACATCACCGGTGCAAAGTTTATACGTGCTTTGTCTGGAAGCCTCTCTGGGGCTGAGACGGGACAAACTTTCTTTAAAGTTCTATTTTAAAGTAAAATATCATCCTTCTCATCCTCTTTTAGAACATATTTTTAACCCTCTTTATCATCGACTTTTTAACGCACGTCCATCATGCATTCCATCATTTGCATTAAGAATTCGCTCCATCCTTTCATCTCATAACATTGATGATTTTAGGGTCCGCCCCATTTCATTTTCCATTCCACCCTGGCATCACCATCAAATCATCGTTCTTAATATTTTTAGCAATTTTAAGAAAAGCTGCACACCAGACATCATTTTTACAAATTTATTTTATTATCATAGAAATTCTTTTTCCAATTTTAAGGCAATTTATACGGATGGGTCAAAGAGCCAGGGGCATGTAGGAGCTGCTGCAGTTCATGACGATATCATCATGTCCAGAGAACTGCACCATAGCAGCTCCGTTTTTTCAGCTGAGTCCCTGGCTATTTTATTGGCCTTGCAGTTTATTTTAAAGCAAGGCCATGATCAGTGGATTGTTTACACAGATTCCAAAAGTTGTTTAGACGCACTAAATAATCCACTGAATCAAACCCATCCTTTTATTTTAGAAATTTTAAATATTCACCTCACTCTTTGTGTAAGAAATTTTAAAGTACTTTTTTGTTGGATCCCAGGTCATGTGGGGATCATGGGTAATGAGCGCGCAGATACTAACGCACGATCAGCAAGTGGACCTAGGAGCACTTGGCTCTGCCCTGACGACGCATATAAAGCTTGTGAAACTGCTCTGTCTCTCACTTGGCAGGCCATGTGGGATGCACAGACAGCTAACAAGCTGCGTTCGTTTCAGCCCTTAATATCCGGATTTGCGCCCATCCAGCAATCCAGGAAAAGGGAAGTGCTCCTAACTCGATTAAGAATAGGCCACACTCGTTTTACCCATGTGCATCTTCTGCTGGCAGAAGGTGCCCCCACATGCAATACCTGTGGAGTTGTATTTTCTGTTCTCCATATTTTAAATGAATGTCCGTGTTTTAATCCTGTTAGACAGCGGCATTTTAAATGTAATCGTCCTTCACTATTTAACATTTTAAATTCACCTCCTCATAAAAATCTTTTTAATTTCTTACAAGACATTGGATTTTATCATTTGATTTGAATAGTTATTTTTCTTATTTATTACTTTTTAAATAATGATTGAAACCTTTTTATATCCATTTTAAAACTGATTAACGATTGGTTGGCGCAGTATGGCCCTCGTGTTGCCCTTGCGCCGTTAAACTTAAATCAACCAACCAACCAACCATCTTAGAGAACCATCTGGGAGTTGTTTCAGACCCGAAGGATATTGCCGATGCATTTGCCAAGGTATCGAGCAATTCCAACTATAAAGAGCCGTTCGCATCATATAAGCTTCGAGCTGAGAGAACAAAGTTAAATTTTGTTTCTGCTTCTTCGGAAGATTATAATTCCGAATTTACTTTTGCTGAGTTGATGCAAGCATTATCTGGTTCCAACAATTCTGCTGTTGGGCCAGACAACATGCATTATTCAATGCTTAAACATCTCCAGCCACTCCAGCTCAAGCTTATTTTGAAATTGTTTATCCGTATTTGGCGGGAGAATGTATTTCCATCGAACTGGCAACGAGCTCTAATAATACCAATTGTAAAACCTGGTAAAGACCCCAAGAATCCCTCAAATTACCGCCCTATTGCATTAACTAGTTGTTTTTGTTAACTCTTGGAGAAACTAGTTAATGCACGTCTATTATTTTATCTCGAATTCAACAACTGTCTGTCTCGGTTCCAGAGTGGTTTTCGTCGTGGACGAAGCACTATTGACAACTTGCTCCTCCTCGAAACTTCGATTCGGGAGGCTTTTGTCAAGCGGAACCATTTAGTATCTGTATTCTTTGACATGGAGAAAGCGTATGATCGTACTTGGAGGTATGGTATACTCAAAGACCTACATGATCTAGGTCTGCGAGGAAATTTACCAATATTTATTGAGAACTTTTTAAAGCAAAGAATCTTCCAAGTACGAATAAACTCGATATTATCTGACGAGTTCATACAAGAACAAGGTGTCCCCCAGGGAAGTGTGTTGAGTTGCGCCCTATTCATCGTCAAAGTCAACGGCCTTTTGACCTGCTTACCACCATCAGTGTCAGGGTCGTTGTTTGTTGACGATTTCCAACTATCTTGCGCCTCAACGAATATGTCACTCATAGAGAGACAGCTTCAGCTGGCTATCAGGAGAATCACGAACTGGGCTAATAAGAATGGGTTTACTTTTTCCGCTGAAAAAACCGTAGCCATGCACTTCTGCAGGAAACGTGAGCTTCACCATGACCCAGAAATTTATCTAAATGGTGCTCAAATACCCATTGTTCCTGAGTCTAAATTTCTCGGTATAATATTTGACTCTAAGCTCACTTTCCTGCCTCAAATCAAGCATCTAAAACTGAAGTGCAATAAAGTCCTGAATCTCCTGAAAGTTCTCTCTAACACTTCCTGGGGAGCTGACACAACCTCCATGTTAAAGATATACAGGTGCCTGGTCCGTTCCATACTTGACTACGGCTCGGTGGTGTACGGATCAGCCAGAAAATCGGCTCTAATGCTCCTGGATCCTGTTCACCATCCAGGTCTCAGGATCGCATCAGGAGCATTTAGTACATCACCGGTGCAAAGTTTATACGTGCTTTGTCTGGAAGCCTCTCTGGGGCTGAGACGGGACAAACTTTCTTTAAAGTTATATTTTAAAATAAAAAATCACCCCTCACATCCTCTTTTAGAACATATTTTTAACCCTCTTTATCATCGTCTTTTTAACACACGTCCATCATGCATTCCATCATTTGCATTAAGAATTCGCTCCATTCTTTCATCTCACAACATTGACGATTTTAGGGTTCGCCCTATCTCATTTTTTATTCCACCATGGCACCATCATCAAATCATTGTTCTTAATATTTTTACAAATTTTAAAAAAAGTTCTACACCAGACGTTGCTTTTACAAGTATATTTTATTATCATAGGCATCATTTCTCTAATTTTAAGTCCATATATACGGATGGGTCGAAAAGCCAGGGGCATGTCGGAGCTGCTGCAGTTCATGACAGTACCATCATGTCCCGAGAACTGCACCATAGCAGCTCTGTCTTTACTGCTGAGTCTCTGGCTATTCTATTATCCTTGCAATTTATTTTAAAGCAAGGCCATGGTCAGTGGATTATTTACACAGATTCGAAAAGTTGTTTAGATGCCCTAAGTAATCCACTGAACCAGACCCATCCTTTTATCTTAGAAATTTTAAAACTTCATATCACACTTTTAGACAGGCATTTTAAAATCCTTTTTTGTTGGATCCCAGGTCATGTGGGGATCATGGGTAATGAACGCGCAGATTCCATCGCACGATCAGCAAGTGGACCTAGGAGCACTTGGCTCTGCCCTGACGACGCAAATAAAGCTTGTGACACTGCTCTGTCTCTCACTTGGCAGGCCATGTGGGATGTACTGGTCTGGTGCCGTCTGTGTTAATTAGACTGCAGACAGACCTCAGGTTCTTACGTAGATAAGATTACAACTCCTTAAAGGGTGAAATGTTTAGCAATAAACTCTGCCGAAAGATCGCATAGTGGAACTCCTTTGATGAGTGTGGTTTGAAAAAAACTGTTCCATGTGCTCAGCCCTCCATGTAGTGCTGTAACATATGTAATTGGTGGGGCTTCACTGCGATTGGCAAGGAATGAAGGAAGTGGCCTATTATATGGTTCCGGAATACTTTGGAGACGTGGCAATTTGACAGAAAATTGATCATTATCTTCGAACTTCGGCCAAACACTATAGGCAGAATGAATTATTGGGATATCATCTAGTACATCATCTTCAACCATAGCTCGTTGTGTTCTAGTATGGTTAATTGCACTGGTTATTGAAATTCGATGCATAGATACATTAATGATTCCTGTATCAAAATCATCCTGTCTATCACAGAGAGTCTCAGTTGAAGCTGATCTAACCATTTCTTCGAAGCTCTCGTGGAACTCTAACAATGCCCATATAATGAGATTATGGCTCGGATGATTCATGTTAATAATTGCCATATAATCTGAATGCGCATTGTAATCTTCTCTTGAAAAGAGATTCAAATATTCTACATTGGGATCATCCAATTGTCTTGCAAATTGAACATATGATACAAACGGAGCGGTTAATGACATATAAAGGTTCAAAGCAATATCATAATGTTCCATATTATTCCACTCGGTCTTTATCTCATGGGCCACCTTCCATCTCAACAAAGGTTCTATTATTTTAACTAGATTAAATGTATAACTAGATTCCTTCTCTACTATATCTGGGACTAGTATGATTTCTCCATTTTGTATCCCTGTTAATGTTATTTCAAGCAAGATCGGTGATATATACTTGAGAAAATCCCCTATAATATACATCGCAGTGTCAGGAACTGACATACCGCTAGAATCATGGCAATATTTTATCATATCGCTGGCTCTTTGATAAGACATAAGATCAGAGCATATCGGATACCAGGGCAGTGATTCTAGATGTAAAGTGGATATGGACATTCTCAGTGTGTTTGTGTCGTAAAATCCTAAGTGAGTGATAACGTATGATGTAATATAATACCCTAATACACGACCTAACACTGCTATATCTATCTGTTTGAGTTCTGTCTGTCCGATAGTAGCTTGTTTGACCTGGCCGAATATCCCATGAGCCAATGGCATTAAATCAGATGTTGCACGATGCAAATCATACCTATCTCTTAGACTCTGATTGGCAGACCACTTATCATGTACCCAGAACCAACTCAAAGCATTGTGGCTCGACCTAAGATCATCATAATCATGTTCCTCTGGTCTTGTTACAGGAAATCTTACTTTCATTTCAGTTAAGGCTCTTCGGAGATTTTTCATAGTTGAAGCTCCTATTTTTGTGATTTCGATCTGTGGAGGATGGAACCTCTGTAATGCTGCTCGGTCCAACATTATAAATTCCTCTTGTATAGGTTTCATACAATAACTACAGTCCTTTGTGACCAACCACACCTCGCTAGGACATGCTGTTGTCTTTTGTCCCTGCAGGTCTATTTGCGATACCACAATCCCATGACATAAGATATGCAAAAAGTTAACACAATAATCGTCGATTGATTGGAACTACCTTTGAAACTGAGACGAGACAAGCTGTCTTTAAAATTTTATTTTAAAATTAAAAGTCATCCATCTCACCCTGTCGCTCAAAATATTTATGATCCATTACATATCAGACTTTTTAACGCGCGACCATCTTGCATCCCATCATTTTCATTACGTATACATAAAGTTCTTTTATTTTATGGTTTGGACAACTTCAGAGTTCGTCCTGTTATTTTTAATGTTCCTCCCTGGCATGATCATAAAATCATAATTTTAAATATTTTTAGTCATTTTAAAAAAAGTGACACTCCTGACATTGTTTTTACTACTCTTTTTCATTTTCATAGAACTAACTTTTCTCATTTTAAATCGATATATACCGATGGGTCGAAAAGCCAGGGGCATGTCGGAGCTGCTGCAGTTCATGACAATAACATCATGTCCCGCGAACTGCACAGTAGCAGCTCCGTTTTTTCTGCTGAGTCCCTGGCGATTCTTATGGCCTTGCAATACATCCTACAGCAAGAGCACGACCAGTGGATTATTTACACAGACTCGAAGAGCTGTCTGGATGCTCTGAATAATCCACTGAGCCAGACCCATCCCTTCATACTAGACATTTTAAATACTCAGATTTTACTTTTAGAGAGAAATATCAAAGTTCTTTTTTGTTGGATCCCAGGTCATGTGGGGATCATGGGTAATGAACGCGCAGACTCCATCGCACGATCAACAAGTGGACCTAGGAGCACTTGGCTTTGCCCTGACGACGCATATAAAGCTTGTGACACTGCTCTGTCTCTCACTTGGCAGGCCATGTGGGATGCACAGACGGCTAACAAGCTGCGTTCGTTTCATCCCTCAATTTCCGGATTCGCCCCCATACAGCAATCCAGGAAAAGGGAAGTGCTCTTGACACGACTAAGAATAGGTCACACACGTTTTACCCATGTGCATCTTCTGCTGGCAGAAGATGCCCCCACATGCAATGCCTGTGGAGTTGTTTTTACAGTTTTTCATATTTTAAATGAGTGTCCATCTTTTAACCCAGTCAGATACAGACATTTTAATATGAATAATCCCCCACTGTCGTCTCTCCTGAATTCACCCCCTCATAAAAATCTTTTTCGTTTTTTACTTGAAATTGGCTTTTATCACTTGATTTGATTATTTCGTTTTTAATCTTTTAACTATTACAGATCAATTTATATTTCTTAAATTTTTTTAACTTGGTTGATATAGTTTAATTTGTACGGCGCAGTATGGCCCATGAGTTGCCCTTGCGCCAGTAAAGCAACCAACCAACCAACCTTTTTTCATTAATACTTCCTTGATTCTGTTTTTCATAGATAACACGAGACTTGAGATCAATTTTTGGTCAAGTATTTTCCAGTTTTTAATGATTGAGTCCTTCAATTCTGTAACTGATGCATACTGCTTTCCATTTGAGTAAATCATTCAAACCAATTGGCCCCAGATTCCATGATCTTTAAATCAGGGCTATTTGCAGGATGATATAAAAGAACAATACTCTGTTCATCAAACCAGTCTTTCATTTTGTTTGGGCCGACCAAACGGTATAGAGGTTACCGTGCTAGTTTCTAGACCGCGAGGTTGCGGGTTCGAGTCCCGTGTTAGGCATGGGTGTTTGTAAATGTATGTTGACTTGTCTAATGACGAATGTTTCGGCGCATTATAGCCCTCGTGTTGCTGACGGCGCCAGATAATCTGAAAACAACCAACTCTTAGCCAATTTTTTAAAATAAAGTACAGATTTACAACTTAGATATCATGTACAACACCAATAAAGTGATATTTATGTAAATATTGCATTATCAGGAAAATGTATTATTGGCCAACTACAGTAGTACATCCCAAATCCGGAATCGTCGGGACTTCGGCGATTCCGGATCTCGGAAAATTCCGGATTTCGGAACATTTCCGATTTTGGAAAATTCCCGATTTTGGAAAATTCCGGATTTCGATTATTCACGTTTTTTTACATATTATATTATTCATAAATAAAATAAAAATATATAACTAAATGCAATTAATTATGAAACATGCAATTTTATTTGTTTTTGAAAAACATTTGCTTAATGGTGAGTTGTTTTAATAATTTTGGCTTTTGGCTAATCAGCTTTTCTCTGATTTTGTGGATAGCCATTATTTCAGATTCTGAAACAAAATCTCTTTGCTCTAGTCCTTTAATGGCAGTGCCCAAAATGTCTACTAAGTGATCAATAGGGATTTTTTCTTCGATTTCTTCTTCTTCACTGTCCTCACTCTCGGATATGGTTGCACTTCCCGGCATTAGCACCATATCGCGGATTTCGTCATCCGTAAGGGAGCACACGGTTGGAGCGTCATCGTCACAATGGAAAACATCCAAAATGTCTTCTTCGGCCAATTTCGTACCCTGTGATTTCACGTACTCCATCAGCTCAGAAATTTCTTTCTTGTCTTTATTGATTCGAAATCCTTCGAAATCATTTTCCCCTCAGGGGGTTTACTTTCTATTAGTAAACACGGGCTTCACAACCCCGGGGTGCCCCAGTGATCTATACCTTCTTCTGTTTTACCTTCTTTTTTGGGTTCTGTATTTATAGGTTGGTTTTTTTTCTTCCCTCGTTGTGGTTACCTCATCAGAGGTGAGGGCTCCCCTTGAGAAGCTTTCTGCTGCTCTGTTGCTATCAGCTTCTCTCGGGGATTATATCACCCACTTGTTTGCCGTGCGTGGAGACCCGTGTCTCTGGAAAGGGGGATCCTGGTAGTTGAGGGACGACATACTGTCCCAATACACTACTTTGGCCCTTGCTTCAGATAAACGGGAGGTGTACATTGGTCCCATGTGCATCAATCGGCTGGTCGTCCGACTTCGTCGGCGGCTTGGGATCAAGCGACCGGCTCGTCTACTGGGAATCTCGTTAAGGGTTGAGACATCTACAGGGACGAGCCGGTCGCGTATAGACACTAGATAACCTGATGGTGTTATGCCGTGCGTAACAGTTTAGTTACTATTTTTTTTTTTTTTTTTTTTTCATTTCTTGGTTTTGTTGCTTGCCGGTGTGCACCATCCCTGATACCGAGGACTCCATGGTGGGTGGGATTCTAGTGTCCGAATTTCTATTTATTTACTTTATGATGGCTTCTTCCTCTCTCTCCAGCCCCACGGGAGGCATAAATCCCCAAACATGTAAAACGAACAAACGTACAATACAAAATGAAGTCTCTATAACAGCAAAAAAACAAGCTCCAATCCCTAACATTTCGACCACTCTTGAACCCTCTACCTCCAATACACCCATAGCATCTACATCTCCCACTTTTCTCATAGTTCAATCCGAAGATGGTAAATTAGGTCAAATGTCTCCATTCTTTATACAAAATGGAATAAAAGGAATCTGCGGCAACGAGCCAAAAACAATAAAAAAACTACGATCAGGCGACTTTTTAGTAGAAACAAAAGACTCCAGGCAATCCCAATACTTACTTTCAGCAACAACAATAGGAAACATAGCAATAACTGTAACACCACATAAAGGTTTAAATTCATGCCGAGGGGTGATATCTGAATCCGATCTTCAACACGTTGAAGAATCGGAAATACTTAAAGAACTCACCCCCCAAGGTGTCATAGAAGTCCGCCGAATAACTATCCAAAGGGACAATAATATCATAAAAACAAAGCACATTATCTTAACTTTCAGCACCCCTAAACTCCCTAGTAGACTAATTGCCGGTTATTTAAGTTGCCCAGTACGTCCTTTTATTCCTAATCCGCTGAGATGCTTCAAATGTCAAAAGTTTGGGCACTCCAAAAATGCTTGCAGAAGTGAAATCGAAACTTGCGCAGTGTGTGGCAGCAATGAACACCAATCTGAAGGCTGCCAAGCTGAGCCCACCTGCGTAAACTGCAATGGAAAACATCCATCTTTTTCCAGGAAGTGCCCAACTTACGACAAAGAGAAGCAAATCCAAGTAATAAAAACCAACAATAATATCCCATATCCCGAAGCCAGAGCCATCTACGAAACAACAATAGAAAATTCAATGGCCAAAACAATAGCTAAAACTTTAGTAGTTCCCAAACCAGCTCAAGT
Source organism: Linyphia triangularis (assembly GCA_963978545.1). Classification (NCBI taxonomy): domain Eukaryota; kingdom Metazoa; phylum Arthropoda; class Arachnida; order Araneae; family Linyphiidae; genus Linyphia; species Linyphia triangularis. The sequence continues at coordinate 18,563,736 of OZ021730.1, forward strand.
AAAATCCATAACCACACAAACTGATATCCACATCCCGAATATCAGAATGTCACCCGAAGAACTCCTTAAATGCTTTTCCTCACCGGCTAAAAACAGTAACTCTTCTTCTCAGACAAACCCAATTCCTAGCACTTCAAAACCAACAGCAAATCCACCCAAAACTACAGCAAAACCTAACAAAAACAAGAAACAACCGGAACAAAAACAATCAAATAAACCTGGAGATGCCTTAAAAAATAAAATACAATCAAAATTACAAATGAATACAAAACAAAAAACTGTACTACTAAATAAAGATAAGTCTGAATCATCGGGACCATCCACCGATGATGAAACAGATGTCATCTCGGGTCTTGATCCGGGTGACATGGAGGTCGACCCAGGCCTCGAGACGCCTCCTCTTCTACAACGAAGAAGTAAGTCACTAGACCGGCGGATCGCTAATCCTCCCAAATAACATTCAATATGTTATCTTGGAATTGTCGCGGGTTCCACCACAATTCGGTAGATATAAAACATCTTGTAGATTTACACAAACCTGTCTGTTTCTGTTTACAAGAGACGCTCTTGAAGCCTTTCCAGAGCTCTCTTGTTAGGGGATATAGTCCTCTACGCAAGGACTTTGTCTTCGGAGGTAGAGCTAGCGGCGGTGTTGCTGTATTTACATCTAACAGCAGTCCATCCACCCCGCTATCGCTCACGACCACCTTACAAGCTGTTGCCGTTAGAGTAGCTGTGAAAAATGTATTGGTAACAGTTTGCTCTATCTATCTCCCCCCTAATCGTAACATCCGACAAACAGAACTAGACAGGCTTTGTGACCAGCTTCCACCCCCTATTATTTTAATGGGGGATTTCAATGGTCACAATCCTCTTTGGGGTAGCCCAGACATTAACAACCGTGGAAGACAGATTGAAAAATGTATGAATGACCAGAATCTCTGTCTTCTAAATAATGGGCAACATACATACTTCCACACCCCATCGAGGACGTTTCACGCCATCGATCTTGTCTTGTGTTCACCATCTCTCCTACATCTATGGTCGTTCCATGTCGGACGGGATCCATTCCATAGTGATCATTTCCCCGTCCGTCTGGAGATGTTAGGAGTCGGTGCTGTTCCCTCTGCTCGTATCCCTCGTTTTAAAATTGAATCCGCAGATTGGGAACAGTTTTCTTCCCTCGTCCATTTCTCTGACGAGATGGTGGACCAGGATGACATCGATGAAGCTGTTAATTCTATCACCCATGCCATCTTGGAAGCTGCTCGCCTCTCTATCCCGCTGACATCTACCAATCTACCGAAAATTCCAAAACCGTGGTGGAACCACGAATGTAAAATTGCACATAAAAAGCGGAGGAAGGCTTGGGGTATTTTCCGCAGATATCCCACAGAAGCCAACCTTATCGCTTTTAAATGTGCCCGAGCAGAAGCTCGTAGAATCCGCCGGCGTAGCCAGAAGGACTCTTGGATGCTTTATGTCAGTACCATAACATCAAATACCTCTGCTAAAAGGGTCTGGAATAAAGTAAATAAGATAAAGGGCCAATACCCAAGATACTCGATTTCAATCTTGGAGACAGACCAGGGAACTGTTTCAGACCCTAAAGGTATTGCTGACACTCTGGCTGACTCTTTCGCTAAAATATCCAGCAACTCGAATTACAAAGAGCCGTTCGCCTCTATCAAACGCAAAGCTGAGAAAACTAAGCTAAACTTTACATCTACTGAGTTGGAAGACTATAATGCTGATTTCACCATGGCTGAATTAATGCGAGCTCTTTGCAACACTCGCGGCTCAGCTGTTGGTCATGATGAAATCCATTATAGTATGCTGAAACATCTCCAGCCTCTCCAACTCAAGTTCCTTCTCAAGCTATATAATAGAATCTGGCGGGAAAACAAATTTCCGTCAGCATGGCAACGTGCTCTTATAATTCCGATTGTCAAGCCAGATAAAGACGCTAAGAGTCCTTCCGGCTACAGACCAATAGCATTAACTAGTTGCTTATGCAAACTATTAGAAAAATTAGTCAATGCTCGTCTGCTTTTTTATTTGGAACAAAACAATTGTCTCTCTCGGTTTCAAAGTGGTTTTCGTCGTGGGCGAAGTACACTTGACAACCTACTCCTCCTTGAAACAGCCATTCGGGAGGCATTTGTCAAGCGGAACCATTTGGTATCTGTTTTTTTCGACATGGAGAAAGCCTATGACCGTACTTGGAGATATGGTATCCTCAGAGACCTACATAATTTAGGTCTCAGAGGAAATTTACCACTCTTTATTGAGAATTTCCTTTCTCGGAGAGTCTTCCAAGTACGAGTCAACTCTGTCTTATCCGATGAGTTTATTCAGGAGCAAGGCGTTCCCCAGGGAAGTGTATTGAGTTGCGCACTGTTTATCATCAAAGTCAACGACATTATGACCTGCCTACCACCTGCAGTGTCTGGATCGTTATTTGTCGATGACTTTCAAATATCGTGCACCTCAATAAACATGTCTCTTATTGAAAGACAAATCCAACTCGCCATCAGGAGAATTTCAGACTGGGCCAACCATAATGGATTTACATTTAATGCCCAAAAGACCGTGGCCGTGCACTTTTGCAGGAAACGTGGGCTTCATAACGACCCCGAGCTTTACTTAAATAGGGACCAGATACCTATTGTATCTCAAGCAAAATTCCTTGGAGTCATTTTCGATTCAAAGCTCACCTTCCTGCCTCATATAAAACATCTGAGACTAAAGTGCACTAAAGCTCTGAATCTCCTGAAAGTGCTTTCTAATACTTCCTGGGGTGCTGATACCACCTCCATGTTGAAAATATACAGATGCCTTATTCGTTCCAAACTTGATTATGGTTCTGTGGTGTACGGATCCGCCAGAAAATCGGTGTTGATGCTCCTTGACCCTGTCCACCACCAAGGTGTCAGAATCGCGTCAGGGGCCTTCCGTACATCACCAATCCCAAGTGTACTCAATATATTTTTGGAACGATCTTTGAAACTGAGACGAGACAAGCTGTCTTTAAAATTTTATTTTAAAATTAAAAGTCATCCATCTCACCCTGTCGCTCAAAATATTTATGATCCATTACATATCAGACTTTTTAACGCGCGACCATCTTGCATCCCATCATTTTCATTACGTATACATAAAGTTCTTTTATTTTATGGTTTGGACAACTTCAGAGTTCGTCCTGTTATTTTTAATGTTCCTCCCTGGCATGATCATAAAATCATAATTTTAAATATTTTTAGTCATTTTAAAAAAAGTGACACTCCTGACATTGTTTTTACTACTCTTTTTCATTTTCATAGAACTAACTTTTCTCATTTTAAATCGATATATACCGATGGGTCGAAAAGCCAGGGGCATGTCGGAGCTGCTGCAGTTCATGACAATAACATCATGTCCCGCGAACTGCACAGTAGCAGCTCCGTTTTTTCTGCTGAGTCCCTGGCGATTCTTATGGCCTTGCAATACATCCTACAGCAAGAGCACGACCAGTGGATTATTTACACAGACTCGAAGAGCTGTCTGGATGCTCTGAATAATCCACTGTACCTTGATGAGTTGTTCCGAATTCAGTGACGACGGACATTCCATTTCTGCAAATATACAACTGTCCGGCAAAAGTTACTGTAGACTGAACAAATGTGTTTTTTGTTTCGAAAATTTCAAAACAGTTAAATGTTGGAGTTTATTTGCAAGAAACCTACTTTATTGCTTCTTTTTGTTTCTATTCATGTTAACACTAATAATGATTAAGACGATCATCAAAACACTAATTTATACAGTAAAACTTTTAGTTTTACCAGTTCGAATAGTAGTGCGAGTGCTCAAAATGACTTTACGATTCTTCCTAATATTAGGAGCATATCTTGGAAAGACGGTCAGACACACTGGAGAAACCGTTATGCACCATATTGAGAGACGTGCTCTCAATAACGATTTTTATAGAGTCGCAACGATCGCCGTCATCGCATGTCTTATAGTAGGCGAGGCTCAGGCTGAATGTTCTGACACGAACATAATCCATTCCAATATAGAAAGGTGCGAAATTTCCACTGATCCATTAGTGCAGAACTGTATATTACAGACTACTGCCGAATTGACTCTCAGGGGTATACAGCATTCTTCGTGTCTATGGTTCAAATCGAAAGAAGGTAAACAATTGTTTCATTTAGAGGTGCGACTGGACGCTGTCCACTGCAAATTTTCGACAGCTCGTCAATATTTCACTTTCGCGGTTACAGCTAAGCATATCTCGCAATTATCATGTAGCCAAAACCGGTTTTGCAGTTGGGGATTGCACTGTAAGAGAGCATCGTATTCAGGATTGCATTTTGAAGCGGAAACGGAGGCATCACGAGACTACCCTGGCGTATCAACGTGTCAAGCAAGCACGCAAGGATCCGGCTGTGCGATCGTACACAGATCAGGCTGCAGTTTTCGTCGAACCTACTACATCCCAGACCTCACACAGGCGTATGAGGTATTAAAGATCACAGGCTTCACATGTTCTTATCTTATTGGAGTCACACATTCGGAAAATGGGACGATCTCAAGAGTACAACTACAAGACAAGGCAACGCTTCCAGGAGGCATACAGATACATCTCATTGGCAGTTACGACCAACCTCAACTCCTGATGTCAGAGTCTTTGGTCCAGAGTGTCAGAGATCCTTCCGAAGGTCACCTCCTAAAGACAGCAGACAGAAATTCACCGTTTGCAAACATGGTCGGAGCAGTACAAGCAAACACCAGTTACACCAAGCATTTCATCTTCGCTGAGGATATGACGACCTGTGACTTCTACGAAGATCAACTGCGTTGTACGGATGTGCCCCAGGCCATTCGAAGGATGCAAGAGAAACAACATCATAGGTTACCATTGACAAGAGATCTGCATACATTACATCTACAACAAGGGAAGCTCACGTCAACATTGCTCACCTCAGCAGTCATCAAAATACAGCTTCTTTTCGCAGACTACAAGATATCAGTCCAGAGATCATCGGTTTGCCCACTTTTCCATGATTCCGAGTTTCAAATCAAAGGGTGTTACAGATGCTCCATTTTCGCTGAACTGTCATTTCAAGCCTTATCTTCCTGCAACAACGGACTTGCCGAGGTTACTTTGCAACGACTCACCACATACACAAGGGCTGTTGACCTTACTCAGCAATTTACAACACATCACGTTCGTTTTCTGGCAGACCAACAATGTTACGAAGAAAAACTTTGTCTTCAGGCACATACCAACATACAGTGCAAACAATTTTCTTTCTGTCTCGATGAACCATCGGTCCAACTCATGAAACTATTACATAATCACACAACGACGCAAGCGCAGGACTCACCGGGTGGTATTTTCGATTGGAAGTTTTTTCCAACATTAAATTCAGCGTTCTTTTTCTTAAAAATGGGGGGTGCATTGGCCTTGTTTGTGGGACTCATGGTGACACTGTTTTCAACACTAGTGACATGCTGTGCACGGAGATAAACTAACACTTATGCTTCTTTTGAATTGTTGCAAGAATGAAGAAAACACACTTCAAATTTTGAATATTTCTTTTATACTTTTATTCTAATTATGTTCTTGCATACTTACATATTTACTGCACTCATTTATAATATTATTTTTCTAGATTCAGCATAATATGTATTTTAAGTGCATTACAGAGTGCATCTCGTTGTACAGTGTGGTAATACCACTAAACAAAGAGCAATTAAGGAAGCTGAAGCATAGAGCTCGACAAAACGTTGCAAAATTTCTTTTCTTTTGCATCTATTTGACAGACGTCCTACACATTGGACACATACAAAACACTCATACAGGGAGATGGACTCTGAATTTTTTTTTATTATCTTTCTAATTTTTAGTACTATTTCTATTATTCACCTTTATGATTTTAGGTCATATATTACTTGTATTGACCAGTATTTAACCTTATATTTGTATTTATCTTGTATAACAATGTAATTCTTTTGGTTAGGTGTTCGGCTGCCTTAGATAAGCACATACGCCCACTTTGGGATTTTCTGGATTTCGATCTACTTACACGACCTCATCTTTTAGACGCAAGGTTTAGTTTAATTTTTTTTTGCTGGAAAGATAATTTTATTTAGCGGAAGGCGGGTGAATGAGATGTTAGTCCGCTGAACTGAACATCAGGAATTTTGGGAAAGTCCAGAAAAAGGCAAAGAAGTCAGTTAGCCTTTTTTTTACAAAAGCCAGGCCGATAGAAAGGTACTTTTGCAACATGTGTTGGCGAGTTGCTTTCAAAAGCCATGGATTGCAGGGAACGATAGGATCAAAAGGTCAGTTGTGTATTAAAGGTCGGGAAATCTTGAAAGGGGGGTTTACATTCACTATTTTGTGTGAAGGCAGAATCGAGCTGGAGCCAGACGTCATAAATACTCGGGGGCTTTTCAATTTTAGGTTAAGGTTACAAAGGCTGGCGCCAGCTTGACGTTACGTTTGACAGCAAGCTGGGATTCAGAATTATTAGGGCCCAGGTGCATCACAGGTGTGAGGAGAGGGGATCGGAAACTTCTAGGCGGTACAAAGAATTGACGTCAGAGGGTCCGAGTCCAGTCTCTGACGCTTGTGGATCAGAGGCGGGATCTCAGTGATGTTAGGGTTCACAAATCTACTAAACCTCAACAAACAGTGTCTCCTGCAACTACAATAGCTAAAACAATAACAAAATCAACAAGTAAACCCGGAGAAGCCCTTAAACTTAAGGTGCTCTCCAAAACCAAAAAACCTGAACCTGAAAACAGCCAATTGCCCTTGCCAAAGAAAACTACTAAAATAAAACTAGATCATACTAAATCAGATTTATCATCGGATGAAGACGCCATTTCGGGTCTATCTTCCGGTGAAATGGACGTTGAGGTGGGTATGGAGACCCCTCCTAATCTCCAACCTAGGAGCAAGTCAAAAGAAAGGCAGACCAATTTTAATAAATCTTAAAATTCAGTCTCCTTTCTTGGAATTGTCGCGGTTTCCACCACAATTCGGTTGACATAAAACAACTAGTTGATGAACATAAACCTGTCTGTATCTGTTTACAAGAGACGCTCTTGAAGCCTTTTCAAAGCTCTCTTGTTAGGGGGTATAGTCCTCTCCGTAAGGACTATCACAGCGGCGACAGAGCTAGCGGTGGTGTCGCTATATTTACATCAAATAGCAACCCGTCCACCCCGCTAACGCTCTCGACCAACCTTCAAGCTGTTGCTGTTAGAGTCGCCACACAAAATAAATTGATTACAATCTGTTCTATCTACCTCCCCCCTAATCTTGTTATAAGACAAACAGATTTAAACAGGCTTTGTGGACAGCTTCCTCCCCCTTTTATTATAATGGGGGACTTTAATGGCCACAATCCTCTTTGGGGTAGCCCAGACATCAATAACCGTGGAAGGCAAATCGAGAAGTTAATTACTGACCAACATCTCTGTATATTTAACAATGGGCAACATACATACTTCCACGCCCCATCGAGGAATTTTCATGCCATCGATCCCGCCCTGTGTTCACCATCTCTTTTTTCTGATTGGACGTTTTTTGTGGAAAATAATCCTTTTCACAGTGATCATTTTCCTGTGGTCCTAAACTACCAAGGAAGTTTAGATACTCCTGTAATCCGCCAACCCCGATTCATCATCGAACGGGCGGATTGGGACATGTTTTCTTCTATCGTTTCTCTTTCTGACGAGATGGTGGACCAGGATGACATCGATGTAGCTGTGCAATCTGTCACCAACGCCATTATTGAAGCTGCTCACCTTGCTATACCTGTGTCGTCAACAAAACTACCGAAACAATCCAAACCGTGGTGGAACCAAAACTGTAGACTTGCCCATAAAAAACAAAAAAAATTGTGGGGTATTTTTCGTAGGTGCCCCACTACAACTAATCTAGTCAATTTTAAACGGGCACGGGCGGAGGCGCGTCAGATCCGCCGAAGAAGCCAGAGGGAATCTTGGAGGAATTATGTTAGCACCATAACTTCCTCAACGTCTTCCAGGAGGGTCTGGAACAAGGTCAATAAGATCAAGGGCCGTTATCCCAATTACTCTATCTCAATCTTAGAGAACCATCAGGGAGTTGTTTCAGACCCTAAGGATATTGCTGATACTCTTGGAGATGCATTCGCCAAGGTATCGAGCAATTCCAATTATAAAGAGCCGTTCGCATCATATAAGCTTCGAGCTGAGAGAACAAAGTTAAATTTCGCTTCTACCTCTACGGAAGAATATAATTCCGATTTTACTTTGGCTGAGTTGATGCAAGCTTTATCTGGTTCCAACAATTCTGCTGTTGGGCCAGACAATATACATTATGCAATGCTTAAACATCTCCAGCCACTCCAGCTCAAGCTTATATTGAAATTGTTCAACCGTATTTGGCAGGAGAACACATTTCCATCTAATTGGCAACGAGCTCTTATAATACCAATTGTGAAACCTGGTAAAGACCCCAAGAATCCCTCAAGCTACCGCCCAATTGCATTAACTAGTTGTTTTTGTAAACTCTTGGAGAAACTAGTTAATGTACGCCTTCTATTTTATCTTGAATTTAACGACTGTTTGTCTCGGTTCCAGAGTGGTTTTCGTCGTGGACGAAGCACTATTGACAACTTGCTCCTCCTGGAAACTTCAATTCGGGAGGCTTTTGTCAAGCGGAACCATTTGGTCTCTGTATTCTTTGACATGGAGAAAGCGTATGATCGTACTTGGAGATATGGTATACTCAAGGATCTACATGATTTAGGTCTGCGAGGAAACCTGCCATTATTCATTGAAAATTTCTTAACTCAAAGAATCTTCCAAGTACGAATAAACTCAATATTATCTAACGAGTTCATACAAGAACAAGGTGTCCCCCAGGGAAGTGTGTTGAGTTGCGCACTATTTATCATCAAAGTCAACAGCCTTTTGACCTGCTTACCACCATCAGTGTCAGGCACGTTATTTGTTGACGATTTCCAACTGTCTTGCGCCTCAACGAATATGTCACTCATAGAGAGACAGCTTCATCTGGCTATCAGGAGAATCTCAGACTGGGCTAATAAGAACGGATTTACGTTTTCAGCTGAAAAAACCGTTGCCATGCACTTCTGCAGGAAACGTGAACTTCACAACGACCCAGAAATCTTTTTAAATGGTGTCCAAATATCCATTGTTTCCGAGACCAAATTTCTCGGAATAATTTTTGATTCTAAGCTCACTTTCCTGCCACATATTAAAAATCTAAAGTTGAAGTGCAATAAAGTCCTGAATCTCCTGAAAGTTCTCTCTAACACTTCCTGGGGAGCTGACACCAGCTCCATGTTAAGGATATACAGATGCCTGGTCCGTTCCATTCTTGACTACGGCTCGGTGGTGTACGGCTCAGCCAAAAAATCGGCTCTATTGCTCCTAGATCCTGTTCACCATTCAGGTCTCAGGATTGCGTCAGGAGCATTTAGTACATCACCGGTGCAAAGTTTATACGTGCTTTGTCGGGAAGCCTCTCTGAGGCTGAGACGGGACAAGCTCTCTTTAAAGTTTTATTTTAAAGTAAAAAGTCATCCTTCTCATCCTCTTTTAGAACATCTTTTTAATCCTCTTTATCATCGACTTTTTAACGCACGTCCATCATGCATTCCATCATTTGCATTGAGAATAAAATCCATACTTTCATCTCACAATATTGACAATTTTAAAGTTCCCTCCATTTCATTCTCCATTCCACCTTGGCATGATCATCAAGTCATTGTTCTTAACATTTTTAGCAATTTTAAGAAAAGCTGTACACCAGATATTATTTTTACAAACTTATTTTACTATCATCGAAATAATTTTTCCAATTTTAAGGCAATATATACGGATGGGTCAAAGAGCCAGGGGCATGTAGGAGCTGCAGCAGTTCATGACGATACCATCATGTCCAGAGAACTGCACTTTAGCAGCTCCGTATTTTCAGCTGAGTCCCTGGCTATTCTATTGGCCTTGCAATTTATTTTAAAGCAAGGCCATGGTCAGTGGATTATTTACACAGATTCCAAGAGCTGTTTAGATGCACTAAATAATCCACTGAACCAGACCCATCCTTTTATCTTAGAAATTTTAAAACTCCATATCACACTTTTAGACAGAAATTTTAAAGTTCTTTTTTGTTGGATCCCAGGTCATGTGGGGATCATGGGTAATGAACGCGCTGATACCATTGCTCGATCTGCTAGTGGACCTAGGAGCACTTGGCTCTGCCCTGACGACGCATATAAAGCTTGTGACACTGCTCTGTCTCTCACTTGGCAGGCCATGTGGGATGCACAGACAGCCAACAAGCTGCGTTCGTTTCAGCCCTTAATATCCGGATTCGCGCCCATCCAGCAATCCAGGAAAAGGGAAGTGCTCCTGACTCGTTTAAGATTAGGCCACACACGTTTTACCCATGTGCATCTTCTGCTGGCAGAAGATGCCCCCACATGTAATACCTGTGGTGTAATTTTTTCTGTTTTTCATGTTTTAAATGAATGTCCATCTTTTAATACTGTCAGACATCGACATTTTAAATCCAATCATCCTTCACTTTCATGTATTTTATCTTCACCTCCTCACGAAAATCTTTTTGATTTCTTACATGACATTGGTTTTTATCATTTGATTTGAATAAGTTGTTTCTCTAATCTTTGACTTTTTATATTTTTAACTCATAAATGTGTCTTTTAAATCAATTTTAAAAATGAGCAACGAATGGTTGGCGCAGTATGGCCCATGTGTTGCCCTTGCGCCGTTAAACTCTTACCAACCAACCAACCAACTACAAAGTAAACAATTAAGCAAGATAAGTAAATATTAAAAAAAAAAAAAAAAAAAAAAAAAAAATTCATGTAAATCCTCATTTTAATGCTCATTCCACTACTGAAATCTGGTTGTCTGCAACAACGCCAGAAACACTGTGCGAGAAAAATAAACTTGGGTAAATTACAGAAAAATTATAAGCAAAACAAATATTTTATTATAAAAGGGAACACATTTTGAAAAAGGTTCCTTTAGAAAAAAATTCCATTTTTTTTGTAATATTTAATTAAAATACAAAATATATCAGGTCATTAAAAATTACAATAAGAATAAATAACCAAAGTGATTATAACACTAGAAAGGACTGTTAAAGCCCACAAGAAAAGAATTGACATTTTCCCCCCTTGTCCTGTTCCTAGTAACCTTTACACAGAGAGAATTGAACAAGTTTAATTCTGTTGAGCACTTTTCCTTCCAAACCCCTAATTTACTATAATTTTCAGTTGAATTATTGGCAGGAATCTTTTAGAACTAACCTTACAAAGAACTTATGTACATACCATCCTACAGTTCACTATTTGAAGAAAGATATTTATACCAATAGAAGTATATATAAATACAATATTTATTATATACTTAAAATTTACCTTTTCTTCTCTTTTTTTCTCTATTTGACTTGCATATCGCAGAAAATCTTCAATTAGTTTATCTATATCTGAATCGAGGGAATCGGGAAATCTTTCTCTCATACTGGCTGCAAATAAATTAACATTGAGAAATGAAATACCAAAGTTTACTAGATTACTATGAAATGTTTTGAACCAAGATGTTACGGTACTCAAAACTTTACCCCCCCCCCCCAGTGATCTAACCCTTCGTCTGTTTGTACCTTCTCATTTTGGGTTTTATATTTATCGTTTGTTTTCTCTTCCTTCCCTCATTGTGATTACCTCATCTGAGGTGAGGGCTCCCCTTGAGAAGCTTTGTGCCGCTCTGTTGCAATCAGCTTCTCTCGGGCATTTAATCACCCACGTGTTTGCCGTGCGTGGAGACCCGTGTCCCTGGAAAGGGGGATCCTGGTAGTTGAGGGGCGACATACTGCCCCAATACACTACTTTGGCCCTTGCTTCAGATAAACGGGAGGTGCACATTGGTCCCGTGTGTATCAATCGGCTGGTCGTCCGACTTTGTCGGCGGCTAGGGATCAAGCGTTCGGCTCGTCTGCTGGGAATCTCGTTAAGGGTGGAGACTTCTACAGGGACGAGTCGTTCGCGTATAGGTACTGGACAACCCGATAGAGTCATGCTGTGCGTAACAGTTCTGTTGATATTTTGTTTTCTTTTATGATTTTTGTTGCTTGCCGGCAGGCTCTATCCCCGATAATGAGGACTCCATGGTGGGTGGGACTCTAGTGCCCGAATCTTTTATCCTTACTTTAATGGAAAATAAATCTTCTTCTTCTTCTCCCCCTAGTGGGGAGCAACACGGACAAAGCTCATCAAATCATTTGAAATTTAAATACTTTGTTTTACATCGAGTGGAGGGTTCTTTTGAAAAGGTTTCTCCTTTTCTAATTGAGAAAGCTTTAAAGTCGTTCGTTGGAGATACAGCTTCAGTCAAAAAACTGAAGTCTGGAGATCTGTTAGTGGAAGTTCGCAATGTTCAACAAGCCAATAGCATACAGAAAATAGAAAATTTTGGAACTTTCCCGGTAACTGTTACTGCTCATGGATCGCTTAACAAATCTCGTGGTGTTGTGTCTGAGTCAGACCTTTACCATACAGCGGAGGACGAAATTCTAGATCACCTACGTGATCAACACGTTTCGGCCGTCCACCGCATAACAATACGACGAGATGGGAATATCATCCCCACTAAGCATTTGATCCTAACTTTTGATTTACCCACATTACCATCACACGTAAAAGCCGGCTATTTGAATTGCAATGTTCGTCCGTATATTCCAAACCCACTTCGCTGTTTCAAGTGCCAGAAATATGGTCACTCTCAAACAGCGTGCCGTGGGAAAACGGAAACATGCGCACGTTGTGCAGGTACTGGACATGATAGTGCTAATTGCAAAGCACCCGAGAAGTGTGTCAATTGTGATGGCACACATCCATCTTACTCTCGATCATGTCCACAGTGGGTAAAAGAAAAAGAAATTCAGACCGTGCGAGTAAACCAAAATGTGTCATATTTTGATGCCAAACGACTTGTTGAAACGAGAACTCCACGCGTTGGTGTTGCTTATGCTGATGTTTTGAAAAAAACATTCAGCTGCAAAAGCACACAAACAGACTCTCCAGTATCATCTCTTGTTCAAATACCTCAACGACCATCTACAGAGGTTGTAAAACGACCAACGATTTTAAAGAAATCTCTTGCAAAATCAAAGGCTTTACAAACAATGAAACTTAAATCTGCCAAAGGAGGACTTTCTCGAGAGAAGCCCTCTAACCCTTTTAATATCCTTCGTTCATTTAGAGATGCGGATGTGGTGAATCTTCACCCATCTGATGATGACGAAGATATTAGTGAAGAGCCTGATCCCCATTTAAATTTAACCTTAAATAAGTAATGGCTTCTTTTGTTTCTTGGAACTGTCGCGGTTTTAGGTCTAGGAAGGATGATGTGAAGAATATTATTTCACTTTACCATCCAGCATGTTTGGCCCTTCAAGAAACCTTCTTGAAGGATACTTATATATCTAAGATCCGTAGGTATAGCTGCATTAGAAAAGATGTTACCCGTAGTAATACAGTGTCTGGAGGAGTATGTCTTTTTATTGATCATAATTACCCCAGCACTGTACTCACACTGCGCACATCTCTACAGGCTGTGGCTGCGAGACTTCATTTACAGTCCCTTCTCACTGTCTGTTGCCTATACCTACCGCCACATGCTATCATCCGCCAAGAGAAGCTGAATGATTTGATTGACCAGCTTCCAGCTCCATTTCTATTGCTTGGCGACCTTAATGGACACAGTACTATGTGGGGTAATGATAATACGAACCTTCGTGGGAGACAGATTGAAAAGTTGTTATCTGATCACTGTCTCTGTCTCCTGAATAATGAGGAGAAAACCTATTTTCATGAACCCACTAGAACATTCCATTCACTTGACTTAGCCATTTGTTCCCCTATACTTTTCCCATATTTAAATTTTGCTGTTGGAAGTGATCTACACAACAGTGATCACTTCCCTGTCCTCATTTCGCATGCAGGTAGTACTGGCGTGACCAGCCGTCTACCTACTTACAAATACCATAGGGCGAATTGGGATAAATTTTCTGAATTGGCTGTTATATCAGGAACAATGGTGGACAGTGAGGATGTTGATACTGCTGTCCAAAATGTCACTGAAGCAATTTTAAATGCTGCTGACTCCTCCATTCCTAAGACATCACCTAGAACACTGCGGCACTGTAAACCATACTGGAATGCAGACTGTCAGTCTGCATACAAGAAACAAAAGAAGCTATGGGGTATCTTCCGCAGATACCCAACTACAGGAAACCTTATCGCCTTTAAAAAGGCTAAGGCATTTGCTCGTAGAGTTAGACGTCAAAGTCAGAAGGATTCTTGGATAAGTTATGTCTCTTCAATTACGTCTAAAACATCAAGTAAACAGTTGTGGAAGAAGGTTAGAGCGGCCAACGGTTTGTATCCGGAATATTCTTGCCCGATACTTCAAACCGGAGCTGCTGTGTTCTCTTCCCCTGAAGATATTGCTAACCTTATCGGTGAAACTTTTGAAAGTGTATCCAGTTCCGATTCCTATAGTTCTACTTTTCTAGTGACTAAGAATCGTGCTGAACGGGCTGGAATTAATTTCAAAAGCAATATTGAATATTCCTACAACTGTGAACTTAAGATGTACGAATTGAAGAGTGCTTTATCTAAAGCATATAACACCAGTCCAGGTCCAGATGGGATCAGTTACCAAATGCTTCGCCATTTAAGTCCAGATTCTCTTTTTAACATCCTTTTTCTCTTTAATAGAATCTGGAAGGAGAACATCTTTCCTACCTTGTGGCGGGAAGCTACTGTAATCCCCATTCTGAAACCTGGAAAGGATCCTAAGGATCCTCTAAACTATCGACCGATAGCCTTAACGAGCTGCCTTTGTAAGACCTTTGAACGTATTGTAAACGCCCGACTCTCTTACATGTTAGAAAAAGATGGATGTATTTCACCTTTCCAGAGTGGGTTCCGACGAGGACGGTCCACTCTTGATAACATCGTGAAACTAGAAACAGATGTCCGCAATGCCTTTGTGCAAAGGAATCATCTAGTTTCAATCTTTTTCGACATTGAGAAGGCGTATGATCATACGTGGCGATATGGTATCCTGCAAACCTTATTTAATTTTGGTTTCAGGGGTAATCTGCCCCTTTTTATTCAAAATTTTTTATCATCTCGTGTTTTTAGAGTTCGCATTGGAGCTTCATTTTCAAATTATTTTAACCAATCTGAGGGAGTTCCTCAAGGTTGTGTTTTAAGTGTCACCCTTTTTAATCTTCATATCAGTAACATACTTCATGTCCTTTCACCCTTTGTTCATGGAACTTTGTATGTTGATGATTTGCAAATCTCATGCCAAGGATCAAACATGCGCTTAATTGAACGTCAATTACAAACTGCTGTTAACAGACTTATAGAATGGTGTGAACAAAACGGCCATAAACTATCAACATCTAAAAGCAGTTGTGTCCATTTCTGTAGGAGGAGGGGTCTTCACCCTGACCCTGAAATCCACATACGCAACACGCCCATCCCTGTTGTCAACCAGATAAGGTATCTGGGAGTCATTTTCGACAACAAGATGAATTTTCTCCCACATATTTTATACTTGCGCAAGAAGTGCGAGAAATCGCTTAATATCCTCAAGGTACTCTCAAATACATCTTGGGGTGCTGATCGCACTTCTTTGCTGCGTATTTACAATTCAGTTATCCTGTCTCGTATTGACTACGGATGCGTTGCGTATGGTTCTGCAGGAGCATCTCTTCTGCGCAGATTGGATACCGTCCACCATACTGCTGCCCGTATTTGTTTAGGTGCATTTCGCACCTCACCCATTGAGAGTCTGTTAACAGAGTGTTGTCAACTCCCACTTGACCTTAGACGTAAAAAGTTAAGCGCTAACTACTACTGTAGAATAAAGTCTGATCCTTGTCATCCTTTACGGAATTTGAGTCTTGACGCATATCTTGGTAGGCTATATAATGCACGTCCATCTAGCATTCGCCCATTTTCTGAAAGAGCTCAATCTGTTCTGTCGGATGCGGCTATAAGTGACCTAGATATCCAGCTGGCTAATTCTCAGATCTTTCCTCCATGGGATATTCCATCATTTCAGTTTTTAAATCCATTTGCGATGCATTACAAAGCAGACACTGCCCCAGAAATTTTGCAGAAGATCTTTTGTTTACACCGATCTCAGTATAGAGACTATCATGCAGTCTATACTGATGGATCCAAAGCAGGTGAACGTGTTGGCTGTGGTGTTGTGTCTGACACATCCACAGTCAGTTTCACGCTTCATAAATCCTGCTCGGTTTTTACTTCCGAGATGGTTGCAATCTTTTGTGCTCTGCTGCACATTTCTTTGTGCTCCCATCGCAAGTTTTGTGTATACAGCGATAGCTTAAGTGCTTTAACAAGCCTGGAGCACTTTAATAACATATGTCATCCAATAGCTCCTGACATATTATCTCTGTTACACAAACTTGAGAGGAAAGGTATTGTTATTTTGTTTTGCTGGGTACCTAGTCACGTGGGGATTTCAGGAAATGAATTGGCGGACTCTGCTGCTAAAGCGGCGTCAATCCCGTTTCAACAGCCAGTCCCCTACCAAGATATAAAATCACATATTCATAAGTTTATTTTTTCTTTGCGTCAAGAAGCATGGGATTTGCAAACTAGCAACAAACTTCATACCATTAAAAACCATCTTCATATGTGGCCAGTAAATCCAATGCGTCGGACAGATGTCAAACTGACTCGTCTGCGCATTGGTCACACCCGATTCACGCATCGACATCTGTTGCTGGGAGAGGATCCGCCCATTTGTGATGTTTGTCGTTGCGATATTACTGTGCACCATATTTTAATTTCATGTCCAAAATTTTATTCTCATCGCATTCAATTTTTTAAAGGCACAGTTTTAAACCTACAGGATTTGGTTGGGGAAAACCCCCATCCAAATCTTTTTGCATTTCTTAGAGTAATCGGGTTTTTAAATCATATCTAATGTTTATAATCATATCTATTTTTTAAACTTTGATAAACTTTTTCATAATTTTTAAAATGAGCTTTTAATGTATTTTAATTCTTTTTTATCGCATCTCACCATTTTCATATATTTATAATTCATCCTCCATCATTGTCTCTTTTATCGTTTGTTTGGCGCAGCATGGCCCTAGTGCTGCCTTTGCGCCATAAAACCACAAACAAACAAACAAACAAAACTTTACCCCAGCAGAAAACTTACTCTCAGATATTATCTGAATGTTTGGGCTTGTGAAACAAGTTTTCATAACAAACAATAACATCCAAAAGGAAGAAAATAGACAACTTTTTAAAATAATTGTGCTATGTCACTATCACCTGTTTTAACTACTCAATTGTAAGTATTTTCACAAATGCCAATTATCTATATCCTAACAATACTGTATTATTTGACAGTTTCATGAATGAAAATATATACTTTTCCTATGCAACAAATCCTTGAATTTCTTTAAAAGGAATCAAATAAAAATAACGGAAACAAACATATTCACTTACGGAAATTATTCTATTAAAGAGAAATAATACTTGCGTCGAATAACATCATTCACCAGAAAGTGGTTGAATGTAGGCTTTCACCTACGGCTTTGAAAGGAATACTTCGAGGCCAAATCATCCACTATTAATTTCTTCAACATTAATTTACACGATTGTAACAGCCGACCAAACGGTATAGTGGTTAGCGTGCTAGCCTCTAGACCGCGAGGTTGCGGGTTCGAGTCCCGTGTTGGCATGGGTGTTTGTAAATGTATGTTGGATTGTCTAATGACGAATGTTTCGGTGCATTATAGCCCTCGTGTTGCTGACGGCGCCAGATAATCTGAAAACAACCAACCACGATTGTAACATCCCCACACCTATCCTGCACCTAAATAAAAACAAGGGTGATAATAAAATGCAATATTTCCCCAATTCATTCCATACCTTTCTCCAGTTTTTAGATTTTCAGATAGATTTAAATTATTGTTACTGTTATAAAATTTAGAAAATCTATTGATTTAAGGTAAACTTTTTTTTTTCAAAAGTGTTTGATAAATTTACTTTAGTTGGTTGTTTTCAGATTATCTGACGCCGTCAGCAACACGAGAGCTATAATGCACCGGAACATTCGTCATTAGACAAGCCAACATACATTTACAAACACCCATGCCTAACACGGGACTCGAACCCCTCAACCTCGCTGTCAAGAAGCTAGCACGCTAACCACTATACCGTTTGGTCAGCAAATTTACTTAAGTAAATAACTAAGTAATTATTAAAGTTATTAATAAAGTTACTAAGTAATTATTAAAGTTATTAATAAAGTTACTAAGTAATTATTAAAGTTATCATTAAGTAACTATAATTTAACTAAGTAAATGAACAATTGTTTGCTGTGCTGCAAAACTTTGCTGTGAAGGGGCTGTCTGAAAGTAACATGACGTTCCTTCATTATATAACTAGCTTCCTTTTAATAGAATATTAAGACGATTCAAAAACATATAATTTATGCTTGGCTGGAATTTTTGGAATTGGGCAAAACTGAACTGAATAGTGTAATAAGTAAAGCGTCTCTATGGACACAAATAATTTTAGGGATCTCCAAAACGCTAAAAATTATATCGCATTTTCATAACAACTTATGTATTATGCAGGATAGGTAACAATTATATTTTCTTGGTCTCTCTTTACAGACCTCGCTTGTTTAATTTAGAAGATTGATGAAAATTTATGATTTTTTTTTATTTTCCATTACTAAGGGATCAAAGTACATCAATCAATAGTACTACTGGATTGCCAAAACGATCAACATAAATCAATAATAATAATAATAATAATAAATAATAAAAAAAAAAACTATGTAGAGAGATACAATATTTACTTTTTACTTTCATCTCCAGAAGAACCACTGTGTCAATGGATGCTTGAGAAGCTGAGTGCGGAATGATGTCCGACCTCTTCAATATGGAATCAAAGAACAATTGGCAGATTTTTTTGACATTTACTTCGATGATCCTGGCTAACCTTATGGGAAATCCTCTAATCTTGACCCAAACTAGATCATTCACTCTATATATATATATGTTCCACCCTGAAAAGAAAATTAAAGGAATCAGTTCATTTGTTTTGTATTTTTTTGGTATGACATCATTTGTACAATTCATGATTCTTTTTGTGGTGGCTGAAATAAAAATCTAAAGCTTCTATTAAAATGAAAGTATTTAATGCAACACTTAGCACAAAATTACGATAGAGAAGAGATATGCGTCATCAAGGAGGGTTTTTATAGGCGACAAATTTACATATAGTCAACTAAACATACACGCAGTAATTAAAAATATAAACTTAGCGATCAGCCCGAGCAGGATCTTCTACAGTCTGACCAGGATCTTGATCAGTCTGGTCAAGATTTTCAACACATCACCCCCCCCCCCCCCGATAAAGAATTTCATTAACTCCATCTGGAATAAAGAAATATTAATACTCTAAAGAACACCATAGCTGAATAGGACATCGTATTGTTCCAGATAGTGTTTTAACAGCACAAGAACGGACTTTTCCATCTCAAAAAGGAAAAACTTCTGATATTTTCCCTAGTTCCCATATGTTACGTGGATATCGATCATCACTCTCAAATTCAATATAATTAACTTTAAATTTTGACGATTCTATTTTTGGAATTACCGAGTTAGCTGATTGTAAGTTAAACATATATTCTTTCCTCCAGATGTTCCAGAATGTATTTAAGAGTTTTTCACGATAATTATATCGTTTAGCAACCAGGTCTTGAACATCGAAAATCACCTAATCTGAAATTTTCACTAAGAAGGTTTAGTAGGCGTTTTTCTACCAGGAAATGAGCAGGTGTGAGAGGAAAGGGCTCTTGATGGTCACATACATCTGTGTAAGCCAGGTGTTTGTTATTGAAAATTAATATTTTTTAATTAGTTAACTTTAAATCCGTAACCTGCAAATATAATGTTAAAAAGTAACTTCATTTATAATTCTCGAATGGTAATTAGAAACGAAAACAATAAATTCACCAAGAAACCATAATTTATGAAAATCATTTCTCAATTCAAAAATAATAGGTTATATAACTGGACCAAAACTTCCAAGTTCAAGAATAAACGTTTACAATAGAAAACCAAAAGGAAAATTAAAAGAGCTCTAAAAGATTATGGATTATTATGAGAATGGATTCCAACATATTCAGAGAAAGATTATTCTGCACTTTGGTTTTCACCAGATATAGTTGGGAAAAAACCCTCTTAACTTCTGCATTGCTTATGGGCATACACAAACAATTCAATGCATACCCAGCAAGTTCTTTGTATGGCTTATTTTTTGTAGCATCTGTATATTGAAGTATTCCACTCCAGAATATAACTGAATTGTCAGAGGGAAAATTTTCCTTGAAAACGTCTTCCTCTTTCCAGAGGTGCATTACTATTTTCCTATATTGAGATTCAATGTCATTTATATTTACCATTAAATGTTTCGTGGGTAAATCTGAAAAGTTTAATTTCTCTACCTGAGACAATACAGTCTTGGGATGTATACCGCTCATCCCCCGATAAACATCCTTATTTGCTGGTAGGCGCTTTTCAACTTCTTTCAATAACATTAAAAGAAAGTCGCGGCATCTGTTTAGCAGGGTAGTTATTTCTTCAGAATTGGGATTTTTTTTCTATATATTTTTGGACTTCACTAGATAAATGGAAGCCGAAATCCGCCTTTTCCATCGTTAAAAGGGATCCATCAGAGTTTTACATTCGACCTTTTAAAGATTTGTAATGGATGTCAAGTTCCTTTAATAAAGCTTCCTGCTCGGCATTTTTTGACTGAAGAGTGCATTTATTTTCTCGAATTCCTGAACAATAGGACATAGGAATGTAAAATAGAGAAAATTGATGTTATCATGTAACATTTCAGATATAATCCTTACCTTATAACGTGCTCCTTGCGATGTGTCTTTCGAAGTCAAAGTCTTTACTCCAACCAATATATTAAGATATTATACATCACAATACTTTTAACCAGCCCTCGGGTTTCAGACTTTTTTTTTTTTTAAATGGCAGTGGTAATCCACATCGTTTCTCCTCGCTATTGATGATGTCAAATAACCTCTTAAAATGTTCTCTCCATTCCGTGGATTTCTGAAACCAAGATGGTATCTCGGTTAATAAAAATCCCAGATTAGAAGACAAAAGTTCAAAAAAATTTTTAACGCATAATGTCAAACTGTGGCATATGCATTGCATTTTTATGCAATTTGAGGCCTCCTGTTGGATTCTTGACGAAACCAAATTATTCTCACTAGTCATGTCGCTGGCCCCACTGTCATTTCCGTGACTGAAACTAGGCCTAAAAATTCATATTTAATACATTTGTCCGTCTCACTATAACGAGCAATGCATAGGTAAACTTTCTTTTCTGATGAAATGTCTGTTGTTTCATCCATAATTAATGAAAATTGTTTTCCCTTGATATCTCTCTCTTTTACTCATTTTCTGTAGTAGGGGCAATGATTTCGCTTATGAGTGTGGAACATTTAGTACGGTGTAGTTTAATGTTCTCTAAAATACTACCCTTCCCGTTGGATTTTATTATCTCCAATGTGATCGACTGAAGATATGACACAATTACAAGAAATTGAAGCCGCCAGTTGCAGTTCAGCACTTTTCAAAGCATCATTCTCCAATGGCTTTTTGAAAAACGAAGTTACTGTTTGGCTTTTGCTTACAGTTTCTTTGTTCTTATGTCCACTACTGTTACAATGCTGCATGAAGATGTTTTTTCTTTCTTTTTTTTTTTCCCGCAACGGAGACGCTTTATGCATAATTTGCAATATGCACCTTCGCTACCGCCATTCCCTTACCAAGGAAACTCTTTCACCCATTCACCCCTCGGGGGCTCACATCTTGTGAGTACGGGCTTGGCGAACCCGAGGTACCCTAGCTGGGCCTGGTATTTTCTTTTCTTTCCTTTTTTGCTAGGCCCTACCGTATGTACTGTTTTGTTCCTTCATTTGATTCCATATACGTTTTTTGTGTTGGCTTTTTACATACATTTCTGGTTTTAATTATTGTTCTTATATTTATGGGTTTAGTCATCTTACTTATATTTCTGGGTTTACTTTATGTTACATATATTTCTGGGTTTAGTTTATATTACTTGTATATTTGGATTCATTTCTATGGTTTTTTGTTGGATTTTCCCAACCCACGTGTTTGCCGTGCGTGGCGTCCCGTAAGGGGGTGAATGGGATCCTGGGGTTACCTTGCGTAGGATTCACATGGTTGGGTCCTCGCATGCGTGCCCTTTGGCCCAGGCTTCACTGTAGACGGGTGGCAGAAGGTAGCCCCCTCCTGTCAATCGGCTGGTAGTAGAACTTCAACCTTCACTACTTAGGGTTAGCATTGCGGTTAGGGTTGCCCCCTCAGGGGGTTTACTTTCTCAAAGTAAATACGGGCTTCACAACCCCGGGGCGCCCCAGTGATCTATCCCTTCTTCTGTTTTACCTTCTTTTTTGGGTTCTGTATTTATTGTTTGGCTTCTCTTCCGTCCCTCGTTGTGGTTACCTCTTCAGAGGTGAGGGCTCCCCTTGAGAAGCTTTGTGCCGCTCTGTTGCTATCAGCTTCTCTTGGGGATTATATCACCCACGTGTTTGCCGTGCGTGGAGACCCGTGTCCCTGGAAAGGGGGATCCTGGTAGTTGAGGGACGACATACTGTCCCAATACACTACTTTGGCCCTTGCTTCAGATAAACGGGAGGTGCACATTGGTCCCGTGTGTATCAATCGGCTGGTCGTCCGACTTCGTCGGCGGCTAGGGATCAAGCGTTCGGCTCGTCTGCTGGGAATCTCGTTAAGGGTGGAGACTTCTACAGGGGCGAGTCGTTCGCGTATAGGTACTGGACAACCCGGTAGTGTTATGCCGTGCGCAACAGTTTAGTTGTTGTTTTCTTTCTTTTCGTAGTTTTTGTTGCTTGCCGGTGTACACTATCCCCGATATCGTGGACTCCATGGAGGGTGGGACTCTAGTGCCCGAATTTTTTATCGCTACTTTCATGGAAAGTACATCTTCAAATTCTTCTCCCCCTAGTGGGGAGCAACACAGACATGCTTCTTCACAAAATCAAATTGCTCAGAAATTTTTTGTTGTTCATCGAGTGGAGGGTTCTTTTGAAAAGGTGTCCCCTTTTCTAATTGAGAAGGCATTACAATCTTTCGTTGGTGATACAGCTTCAGTTAAAAAACTGAAGTCTGGAGACCTGTTAGTGGAAGTCCGCAATGAGCAACAAGCCAAGAACATATCAAAAATCGTCAATTTTGGAACGTTCCCTGTAACTGTTACAGCTCATGGATCGCTTAATAAATCTCGTGGTGTTGTGTCCGAGTCGGACCTTTACCATACAGCGGAGGACGAGATTCTTGATCACCTACGTGATCAACACGTTTCGGCCGTCCACCGCATAACAATACGACGAGATGGGAATATCATCCCCACTAAGCATTTGATCCTAACTTTTGACTTACCCACTTTACCGTCGCACGTAAAAGCCGGCTATCTGAATTGCCCTGTTCGTCCGTATATTCCGAACCCACTTCGCTGTTTCAAGTGCCAGAAATTTGGTCACTCTCAAACAGCGTGCCGTGGGAAAACGGAAATATGCGCACGTTGTGCAGGTACTGGACATGATAGTGCTAATTGCAAAGCACCCGAGAAGTGTGTCAATTGTGATGGCACACATCCATCATACTTTCGATCATGTCCACAGTGGGTAAAGGAAAAAGAAATCCAGACAGTGCGAGTAAACCAAAATATGTCGTATTTTGATGCTAAAAAAATTGTTGAATTGAGGACTCCACGTGTTGGTGTTGCTTATGCTGATGTTTTGAAAAAAACATTCAGCAGCAAAAGCACACAAACAGACTCTCCAGTATCATCTTTCGTTAAATTACCTCAACGGACATCGACAGAGGTTGTTAAACGACCAACGATTTTGAAAAAATCTTTTGCAAAATCGAAAGCTTTGCAGACACTGAAGCTAAAATCTGCCAAAGGGGGACCTTCTCGAGAGAAACCCTCCAATCCTTTTACTATCCTTCGTTCCTTTAGGGAGGCAGATGTGGTGAAGCTTCACCCATCTGATGATGACGAGGATATTAGTGAAGATCCTGACTCCCATCTAAATTTTAATATAAATAATTAATGGCTTCTTTTGTTTCTTGGAATTGTCGCGGTTTTAGGTCTAGGAAGGATGATGTGAAGAATATAATTTCACTTTACCATCCAGCATGTTTGGCACTTCAAGAAACTTTCTTGAAGGATTCTTGTACATCTAAGATCAGTAGGTATAGTTGCATTAGGAAAGATGTTGCCCGTGGTAATACAGTGTCTGGAGGAGTATGCCTTTTTATTTCTCATAATCACCCCAGCACTGTACTCACACTGCACACATCTCTACAGGCTGTGGCTGCGAGACTTCATATACAGTCCCTTCTCACAGTCTGTTGCCTATACTTACCGCCACATGCTATCATCCGCCAAGAGGAGCTGAATGACCTTATTGATCAACTTCCAGCACCATTTTTACTGCTCGGTGACTTTAATGGACACAGTACTATGTGGGGTAGTGATAATACGAACCCTCGTGGGAGTCAGATTGAAAAGTTGCTATCTGATCAGTGTCTCTGTCTCCTGAATAACGAGGAGAAAACATATTTCCATGAACCCACTAGAACATTCCATTCACTAGACTTAGCCATTTGTTCCCCTATACTTTTGCCATACTTGAATTTTGCTGTTGGAAGTGATCTACATAACAGTGATCACTTCCCAATTCTCATTTCCCATAACGGTATTACTAACGTAAACATCCGTCTACCTAGATACAAATACCACAGGGCGAATTGGGACAAATTTACTGAGTTGGCTGTTATATCAGGAACAATGGTGGACAGTGAGGATGTTGATAGTGCTGTCCAAAATGTCACTGAAGCAATTTTAAATGCTGCTGACTCCTCCATTCCTAAGACATCACCTAGAACACTGCGGCACTGTAAACCATACTGGAATGCAGACTGTCAGTCTGCATACAAGAAACAAAAGAAGCTATGGAGTATCTTCCGCAGATACCCAACTACAGGAAACCTTATCGCCTTTAAAAAGGCTAAGGCATTTGCTCGTAGAGTTAGACGTCAGAGTCAGAAGGACTCTTGGATAAGTTATGTATCTTCAATTACATCCAAAACATCAAGCAAGCAGTTGTGGAAGAAGGTTAGAGCAGCCAACGGTTTGTATCCGGAATATTCTTGTCCGATACTTCAAACCGGAGCTGCTGTGTTCTCTTCCCCTGAAGATATTGCTAACCTTATAGGTGAAACTTTTGAAAGTATATCCAGTTCCGATTCTTATAGTCCTGCTTTTCTTGTGACTAAGAATCGAGCTGAACGGACTGGAATTAATTTCAAAAGCAATATTGAATATTCCTACAACTGTGACCTTAAGATGTACGAATTGAAGAGTGCTTTATCTAAAGCACATAACACCTCCAGATGGGATCAGTTACCAAATGCTCCGCCATTTAAGTCCAGATTCTCTTTTTAACATCCTTTTTCTCTTTAATAGAATCTGGAAGGAGAACATCTTTCCTACTTTGTGGCGGGAAGCTACTGTAATCCCCATTCTGAAACCTGGAAAGGATCCCAAGGATCCTCTGAACTATCGACCGATAGCATTAACGAGCTGCCTCTGTAAGACCTTTGAACGTATTGTAAACGCCCGACTCTCTTACATGTTGGAAAAAGATGGATGTATTTCACCTTTCCAGAGTGGATTCCGACGAGGGCGGTCCACTCTTGATAACATCGTGAAACTAGAAACAGATGTTCGTAATGCCTTTGTGCAGAGGAATCATCTAGTTTCAATCTTTTTCGACATTGAGAAGGCGTATGATCATACGTGGCGATATGGTATCCTGCAAACTCTATTTAATTTTGGTTTTAGGGGTAATCTGCCCCTTTTTATTCAAAATTTTTTATCATCTCGTGTTTTTAGAGTTCGCATTGGAACTTCATTTTCAAATTATTTTAACCAATCTGAGGGAGTTCCTCAAGGTTGTGTTTTAAGTGTGACCCTTTTTAATCTTCATATCAGCAACATCCTTCATGTCCTTTCACCCTTTGTTCATGGAACTTTGTATGTTGATGACTTGCAAATCTCGTGCCAAGGATCAAACATGCGCTTAATTGAACGTCAGTTACAAACTGCTGTTAACAGACTTGTAGAATGGTGTGAA
Organism: Linyphia triangularis; assembly: GCA_963978545.1. Lineage (NCBI taxonomy): Eukaryota > Metazoa > Arthropoda > Arachnida > Araneae > Linyphiidae > Linyphia > Linyphia triangularis. The sequence continues at coordinate 18,590,124 of OZ021730.1, forward strand.
CAAAACGGCCATAAACTGTCACCATCTAAAAGCAGTTGCATCCACTTCTGTAGGAGGAGGGGTCTTCACCCTGACCCTGAAATCCACATACGCAATTTTCCCATCCCAGTTGTGAATCAGATAAGATACTTGGGAGTCATCTTCGACAACAAGTTAAATTTTCTCCCACATATTGTATACTTGCGCAAGAAGTGCGATAAATCGCTTAATATCCTCAAAGTACTCTCAAATACATCTTGGGGTGCTGATCGCACTTCTTTGCTGCGTATTTACAATTCGGTTATCTTATCCCGTATTGACTACGGATGCGTTGCGTATGGGTCTGCAGGAGTATCCCTTCTACGAAGATTTTATACTGTCCATCACACTGCTGCCCGTATTTGTTCAGGTGCATTTCGCACTTCACCCATTGAAAGTCTGTTGACAGAGTGTAGTCTTTTTCCACTTGACTTGAGACGGAAAAAATTAAGCGCCAACTACTACTGTAGAATTATGTCTGATCCTTTTCACCCTTTACGTAAGTTGAGACTTGATGCCTATCTTGGTAGGTTATACGATGCTCGCCCATCGAACATCCGACCGTTTTCTGAAAGAGCGAAATCCATCTTGTTGGATGCAGCTCTAAGTGACGTAGTTACCCAAACATTTACCACTCAATCCTTTCCACCGTGGAATATTCCATCTTTCCACTTTCTCAATCCATTTGCGATGTATTGCAAGGCAGACACTGCACCAGAAATTTTTCAACAAATCTTTTGTGATCACCGCTCTCAGTATGCTGACTATGAAGCAGTATTTACTGATGGATCCAAAGCAGGTGAGCGTGTTGGCTGTGGTACTGTGTCCGACACATCCACAGTCGCTTTTTCACTTCATAAATCCTGCTCGGTTTTCACTTCTGAGATGACAGCAATTTCTTGTGCACTGCTGCATATTTCACTCTGCAACAATCGCAAATTTTGTGTGTATACTGACAGTTTAAGCTCCCTGTCTAGTCTGAAGCACTTTAAGACCAATAGTCATCCAATTGCTTTAGACATTTTTTCAAAATTACACACACTTGAGAGGAAAGGATTTACTATATTGTTCTGCTGGGTACCTAGTCACATGGGAATTTCAGGAAATGAATTGGCTGATTCTGCTGCTAAAGCGGCTTCAATCCCGCTGCAGCAGCCAGTTCCCTACCAAGATATTAAGACATCAATTCACAAGTTCATATTATCCTTACGTCAAGAAACATGGGATTTGCAGGTTAATAACAAACTTCATTTCATCAAAAATCATCTTCGTAAATGGCCAGTTAATCCTATGCGTCGGACAGATGTCAAACTGACTCGTCTGCGCATTGGTCATACCCGATTGACGCATCGACATTTATTGTTGGGAGAAGATCCACCTGTTTGCGATACTTGTCGTTGCGATCTTTCTGTGGCTCATATTTTAATTTCTTGTCCTAAGTTTCAGTCACATCGTCTTAGGTTTTTTAAATGTACCAGTTTAAGTCTTCAAGATTTGATTGGGGAAACTCCCCATCCAAATCTTTTTGCATTTTTAAGATCAATCGGGTTTTTAAATCACATCTAGTTTTTTAAACATATCCATTTTTAAAATTTTATTAACATCTTCATTTTAGAAATGTGATTTTAACATTCTTAAATTATATTCTGTCACCTCTCATCATATTTATAATTCATCTTCCATCCTAGTTTTTCTTTTATCCTTTGTTTTGGCGCAGCATGGCCCTTGTGTTGCCTTTGCGCCATAAAACCTCAATAAAACAAACAAGCGGTTAGGGTTGCCCCGCGGATCAACAACTCGAAGCCGTAATGCTATATCTCGATGCTATCTCTGAGACCCCAAGGGTCTCCCCTTGTTGGGCTCTGTGATGGGTGGGGATGCATCGGGATGAACACCATAAAAATAATATGGATCCTAACACTCTTTCAGGCTCTGGTGAAGCCTCGATTCACCAACCCACTCCAACAACGAAACCATCCAAACGTCCATCTGATTCATCACCTATAGACCTACAAAACCCCAAAAAATTGTCCACTTCTCTACCTACTTTCTTCATAATTCAGTCTACAGATCCAACATTTAAAACAAAATCACCGTTCTTTGTTCAAAAAGCCCTGCAAGGTGCAATCGGCAACACTAAATCCATTAAACGACTACGTTCAGGAGACCTGTTGATTGAGGCTGCTAATCCCCTCCAATCTCAATCCTTAAATAACCTTACATTACTTGCCACCCTACCTGTATCAACAATGCCACATAGAACCCTAAACAACAGCCAAGGTGTAATATCCGAAACCGACTTAAAAAATGTAGATGAGGACGAACTCGTCTCTGAACTCTCGAGTCAGGGCGTGATTCGTGCTCATCGCATTACAATTAAAAAGAAAGACAATATCCTACAAACAAAACATATAATTCTAACATTCAATACACCTGTTCTTCCAACAAACATAAAAGCTGGATACCTAAACTGCCCTGTACGCCCTTATATCCCGAATCCGTTGCGCTGCTTTAAGTGCCAACGGTTCGGGCATTCCAGGAATACGTGCAATCGGCCAGACACATGTGGTAACTGTGGAAAAGCAGACCATGCTGATCGGGACTGCAGCGCAGATTCCCATTGCATCAATTGCAATGGCGACCACCCTGCGTATTCCCGATTATGCCCCGAATGGCTGCGCGAAAAAAAGATTCAAGAAATCAGAACCACAACCCGTGTGTCTTATCCTGAGGCAAAGGCTCTAGTGCCAGCATCTCCCACAAAAACAGGTCAAAAAACTTACTAAACTGCAGTTCAACCCAAGCCTTTAAATAGTATCAGCACTCAGACAACTCTCTCATACTCTTGCCAATTACAAATTCCTAATATATCCGTATCCAAGCCTAATACCACAACCACTGCAATGCAAACAAAGTTAGTCTGTATCAAATCTACTAAACCTCAACAAACAGTGTCTCCTGCAACTACAATAGCTAAAACAATAACAAAATCAACAAGTAAACCCGGAGAAGCCCTTAAACTTAAGGTGCTCTCCAAAACCAAAAAACCTGAACCTGAAAACAGCCAATTGCCCTTGCCAAAGAAAACTACTAAAATAAAACTAGATCATACTAAATCAGATTTATCATCGGATGAAGACGCCATTTCGGGTCTATCTTCCGGTGAAATGGACGTTGAGGTGGGTATGGAGACCCCTCCTAATCTCCAACCTAGGAGCAAGTCAAAAGAAAGGCAGACCAATTTTAATAAATCTTAAAATTCAGTCTCCTTTCTTGGAATTGTCGCGGTTTCCACCACAATTCGGTTGACATAAAACAACTAGTTGATGAACATAAACCTGTCTGTATCTGTTTACAAGAGACGCTCTTGAAGCCTTTTCAAAGCTCTCTTGTTAGGGGGTATAGTCCTCTCCGTAAGGACTATCACAGCGGCGACAGAGCTAGCGGTGGTGTCGCTATATTTACATCAAATAGCAACCCGTCCACCCCGCTAACGCTCTCGACCAACCTTCAAGCTGTTGCTGTTAGAGTCGCCACACAAAATAAATTGATTACAATCTGTTCTATCTACCTCCCCCCTAATCTTGTTATAAGACAAACAGATTTAAACAGGCTTTGTGGACAGCTTCCTCCCCCTTTTATTATAATGGCGGACTTTAATGGCCACAATCCTCTTTGGGGTAGCCCAGACATCAATAACCGTGGAAGGCAAATCGAGAAGTTAATTACTGACCAACATCTCTGTATATTTAACAATGGGCAACATACATACTTCCACGCCCCATCGAGGACTTTTCATGCCATCGATCTCGCCCTGTGTTCACCATCTCTTTTTTCTGATTGGACGTTTTTTGTGGAGAATAATCCTTTTCACAGTGATCATTTTCCTGTGGTCCTAAACTACCAAGGAAGTTTAGATACTCCTGTAATCCGCCAACCCCGATTCATCATCGAACGGGCGGATTGGGACATGTTTTCTTCTATCGTTTCTCTTTCTGACGAGATGGTGGACCAGGATGACATCGATGTAGCTGTGCAATCTGTCACCAACGCCATTATTGAAGCTGCTCACCTTGCCATACCTGTGTCGTCAACAAAACTACCGAAACAATCCAAACCGTGGTGGAACCAAAACTGTAGACTTGCCCATAAAAAACAAAAAAAATTGTGGGGTATTTTTCGTAGGTGCCCCACTACAACTAATCTAGTCAATTTTAAACGGGCACGGGCGGAGGCGCGTCAGATCCGCCGAAGAAGCCAGAGGGAATCTTGGAGGAATTATGTTAGCACCATAACTTCCTCAACGTCTTCCAGGAGGGTCTGGAACAAGGTCAATAAGATCAAGGGCCGTTATCCCAATTACTCTATCTCAATCTTAGAGAACCATCAGGGAGTTGTTTCAGACCCTAAGGATATTGCTGATACTCTTGGAGATGCATTCGCCAAGGTATCGAGCAATTCCAATTATAAAGAGCCGTTCGCATCATATAAGCTACGAGCTGAGAGAACAAAGTTAAATTTCGCTTCTACCTCTTCGGAAGAATATAATTCCGATTTTACTTTGGCTGAATTGATGCAAGCTTTATCTGGTTCCAACAATTCTGCTGTTGGGCCAGACAATATACATTATGCAATGCTTAAACATCTCCAGCCACTCCAGCTCAAGCTTATATTGAAATTGTTCAACCGTATTTGGCAGGAGAACACATTTCCATCTAATTGGCAACGAGCTCTTACAATACCAATTGTGAAACCTGGTAAAGACCCCAAGAATCCCTCAAGCTACCGCCCAATTGCATTAACTAGTTGTTTTTGTAAACTCTTGGAGAAACTAGTTAATGTACGCCTTCTATTTTATCTTGAATTTAACGACTGTTTGTCTCGGTTCCAGAGTGGTTTTCGTCGTGGACGAAGCACTATTGACAACTTGCTCCTCCTGGAAACTTCAATTCGGGAGGCTTTTGTCAAGCGGAACCATTTGGTCTCTGTATTCTTTGACATGGAGAAAGCGTATGATCGTACTTGGAGATATGGTATACTCAAGGATCTACATGATTTAGATCTGCGAGGAAACCTGCCATTATTCATTGAAAATTTCTTAACTCAAAGAATCTTCCAAGTACGAATAAACTCAATATTATCTAACGAGTTCATACAAGAACAAGGTGTCCCCCAGGGAAGTGTGTTGAGTTGCGCACTATTTATCATCAAAGTCAACAGCCTTTTGACCTGCTTACCACCATCAGTGTCAGGCACGTTATTTGTTGACGATTTCCAACTGTCTTGCGCCTCAACGAATATGTCACTCATAGAGAGACAGCTTCATCTGGCTATCAGGAGAATCTCAGACTGGGCTAATAAGAACGGATTTACGTTTTCAGCTGAAAAAACCGTTGCCATGCACTTCTGCAGGAAACGTGAACTTCACAACGACCCAGAAATCTTTTTAAATGGTGTCCAAATACCCATTGTTTCTGAGACCAAATTTCTCGGAATAATTTTTGATTCTAAGCTCACTTTCCTGCCACATATTAAACATCTAAAGTTGAAGTGCAATAAAGTCCTGAATCTCCTGAAAGTTCTCTCTAACACTTCCTGGGGAGCTGACACCAGCTCCATGTTAAGGATATACAGATGCCTGGTCCGTTCCATTCTTGACTACGGCTCGGTGGTGTACGGCTCAGCCAAAAAATCGGCTCTATTGCTCCTAGATCCTGTTCACCATTCAGGTCTCAGGATCGCGTCAGGAGCATTTAGTACATCACCGGTGCAAAGTTTATACGTGCTTTGTCGGGAAGCCTCTCTGAGGCTGAGACGGGACAAGCTCTCTTTAAAGTTTTATTTTAAAGTAAAAAGTCATCCTTCTCATCCTCTTTTAGAACATCTTTTTAATCCTCTTTATCATCGACTTTTTAACGCACGTCCATCATGCATTCCATCATTTGCATTGAGAATAAAATCCATACTTTCATCTCACAATATTGACAATTTTAAAGTTCCCTCCATTTCATTCTCCATTCCACCTTGGCATGATCATCAAGTCATTGTTCTTAACATTTTTAGCAATTTTAAGAAAAGCTGTACACCAGATATTATTTTTACAAACTTATTTTACTATCATCGAAATAATTTTTCCAATTTTAAGGCAATATATACGGATGGGTCAAAGAGCCAGGGGCATGTAGGAGCTGCAGCAGTTCATGACGATACCATCATGTCCAGAGAACTGCACTTTAGCAGCTCCGTATTTTCAGCTGAGTCCCTGGCTATTCTATTGGCCTTGCAATTTATTTTAAAGCAAGGCCATGGTCAGTGGATTATTTACACAGATTCCAAGAGCTGTTTAGATGCACTAAATAATCCACTGAACCAGACCCATCCTTTTATCTTAGAAATTTTAAAACTCCATATCACACTTTTAGACAGAAATTTTAAAGTTCTTTTTTGTTGGATCCCAGGTCATGTGGGGATCATGGGTAATGAACGCGCTGATACCATCGCTCGATCTGCTAGTGGACCTAGGAGCACTTGGCTCTGCCCTGACGACGCATATAAAGCTTGTGACACTGCTCTGTCTCTCACTTGGCAGGCCATGTGGGATGCACAGACAGCCAACAAGCTGCGTTCGTTTCAGCCCTTAATATCCGGATTCGCGCCCATCCAGCAATCCAGGAAAAGGGAAGTGCTCCTGACTCGTTTAAGAATAGGCCACACACGTTTTACCCATGTGCATCTTCTGCTGGCAGAAGATGCCCCCACATGTAATACCTGTGGTGTAATTTTTTCTGTTTTTCATGTTTTAAATGAATGTCCATCTTTTAATACTGTCAGACATCGACATTTTAAATCCAATCATCCTTCACTTTCATGTATTTTATCTTCACCTCCTCACGAAAATCTTTTTGATTTCTTACATGACATTGGTTTTTATCATTTGATTTGAATAAGTTGTTTCTCTAATCTTTGACTTTTTATATTTTTAACTCATAAATGTGTCTTTTAAATCAATTTTAAAAATGAGCAACGAATGGTTGGCGCAGTATGGCCCATGTGTTGCCCTTGCGCCGTTAAACTCTTACCAACCAACCAACCAACCAACCTTTCACCCATTCAGGTGCATACTTCCGCCCATCATCGTAAGAACCTTTCTGGCCCTTGTTGTTGCCTTTGCGCCATAAAACCTCCAACAAACAAACGTAGGAACCTTTCCATTTAGGCATATCCGGATAACTGTATTAGGGGAAATACATGTATAAGTAATGTATAAAAAAAATTATCAGTAATTTTTTGACGATTGAGAAAAAATTTGTTTAAATGTGCACATAAATATCACTCTACTCTTGTCTTTTTCCAAAATTATCATCTTTAGAAGTCTAATTAATAATGTAAACTTGAAATCAACATATGGCATTTTACACGAACGCAAATAATTTAAGCATATAATTTTTATAAACTATATGCATTCCATTTGATTCCATACTCGCCCCTATAAAACACTCCAGGAAAAGGGAAGTACTCTTAACTCGATTAAACTATTGATAATTTGCTCTTTCTCGAGGCTTCGATTCGGGAGACTTTTGTCAAGAGGAACCATTTGGTATCAGTATTCTTTGACATGGAGAAGGCCTGTGATCGTACTTAGTCACTTACAGGGGAAATAACGATTTTCGGGATAATTGAAAAATAAATAAAAAATTAAGCAATGATTTCTTTGGAATTTTATGCACATTAGTTTTAAGATAGGCGATGGAATTTTGCCAAGGGGTAATAATTGGCGCAGTATGGCCCATGTCTTGCCCTTGCGCCGTTAAACTCTAACCAATCAACCCCCTCAGGGGGTTTACTTTCTCAAAGTAAACACGGGCTTCACAACCCCGGGGCACCCCAGTGATCTATCCCTCCTTCTGTTTTACCTTCCTATTTTGGTTTTGTATTTATTGTTTGGCTTCTCTTCCATCCCTCATTGTGGTTACCTCTTCAGAGGTGAGGGCTCCCCTTGAGAAGCTTTGCGCCGCTCTGTTGCCATCAGCTTCTCTTGGGGATTAAATCACCCACTTGTTTGCCGTGCGTGGAGACCCGTGTCCCTGGAAAGGGGGATCCTGGTAGTTGAGGGACGACATACTGTCCCAATACACTACTTTGGCCCTTGCTTCAGATAAACGGGAGGTGTACATTGGTCCCATGTGCATCAATCGGCTGGTCGTCCGACTTCGTCGGCGGCTTGGGATCAAGCGACCGGCTCGTCTACTGGGAATCTCGTTAAGGGTGGAGACATCTACAGGGACGAGCCGGTCGCGTATAGACACTAGATAGCCTGATGGTGTTATGCCGTGCGTAACAGTTTAGTTACTATTTTTTTCTTTTCTTGGTTTTTGTTGCTTGCCGGTGTGCACTATCCCTGATATCGAGGACTCCATGGTGGGTGGGATTCTAGTGTCCGAATTTCTATTTCCTTATTTATGATGGCTTCTTCTTCTCTCTTAAGCCCCACGGGAGGCATAAATCCCCAACAAAGCTCAACTTCTAACCCAAATAATAAAAGAACAATGAAAAACGAAAATGACAATACTAATACAAAAAAGCAAGCTCCTCTACCTGAAACTCTTGATTTTAACACACTTCAATCCGTTACCTCTCCCGCTTTCCTAATAGTACAATCTGAAAATAGTGAACTCAGCAAAATGTCCCCTTTTTTCATTCAAAAGGGGATCAAAGGAATCTGCGGCAATGAGCCAAAGGCAATAAAGAAACTTAAATCCGGTGATTTTCTAATTGAAACAAAAGATCCCAGGCAATCTCAGTACCTACTCTCAGCCACAACAATAGGAAACATTAAAATAGTCGTTACTCCACACAAAGCCCTTAATTTCTCTCAAGGTGTCATATCCGAATCAGATCTAACACATGTTGATGAGTCCGAAATATTAAGAGAACTGTCTCCCCAAGGGGTTACCAAAGTCCGACAAATCACAATTAAAAGAGATGGAAATATCATTAAAACCAAACATATTGTACTTACTTTCAATTCACCTAAATTACCCAATAGAATAACTGCCGGCTATTTAAGTTGTCCTGTACGTCCGTTCACCCCAAACCCTCTGAGGTGCTTTAAATGCCAAAAGTTCGGGCACTCAAAAAATGCTTGCAGAAGTAACATCGAAACTTGCGCAGTGTGTGGCAGCATTGAACATCTAAGCGAAGGCTGCAAAGCTGAGCCCACCTGCGTCAACTGCTCTGGAAACCATCCATCTTTTTCCAGAACATGCAAAAAATGGATAGAGGAAAAGAGAATCCAAGAGATCAAAACGGAGAAAAATATTCCCTATCCAGAGGCCCGAACGATTTACGAGACTACAGAAGCCAACTCTATGGCCAAAACAATAGCCAGATCAATCGCTCAAAAACCACCCCAAGTAAAATCCATAAACACACAAACTGATATTAGTATTCCAAACACTCCGTTATCTCCAGAACAGCTGCTTAAATGTTTCCTCCCGCCCGCAAAATGCAACTCCTCTGCTTCTCAAACGACTGCAATTCCATCCAATTCAAAATCAAACCCTAAAATAACAAAACCAGTTGTGCAACTCAAAAAACTCACTCAAATCAAACCATCAAACAAACCCGGAAATGTGTTAAAGAGTAAAATCCTTAAAAAAAAAAAAATGCTGCAAATACTCAACCTACAATGAAAACAAAAGAAAAATCAGAATCTTCAGAAAGATCAACTGATGATGAGGCTGATGTCATCTCGGGTCTTGATCCAGGTGACATGGAAGTCGACCCAGGCCTCGAGACCCCTGCTCTTCTCCATCCGAGGAGCAAGTCACTAGACCGGCGGATCGGTAATCCTTCCAAATAACATTCAATCTGTTATCTTGGAATTGTCGTGGTTTCCACCAAAATTCTGTAGATGTCAAGAATATCATTGATCGGCACAAACCTGTCTGTCTCTGCTTGCAAGAGACGCTTCTGAAGCCATCTCAGAGCTCTCTTATAAGGGGCTACAGCCCTGTTCGTAAGGACTGTACCAGCGGTGATAGAGCCAGCGGAGGAGTTGCTATTTTCACATCAAATAGCACTCCATGTACCCCGCTGTCGCTCTCAACAACTCTACAAGCTGTTGCTGTTAGAGTGTCAATGAAATCTCTCATCACCGTATGCTCCATATATTTACCACCCAATGTTACCATCCAGCAAGCAGAACTGACCAGGTTGTGTGATCAACTTCCTGCACCATGCATCATAATGGGAGACTTCAACGGTCATAATCCTCTTTGGGGTAGCCCTGATATAAATAATCGTGGAAAAATAATTGAAAAAATGATAGAGGACCAACATCTCTGCCTCCTAAATAATGGGCAAAACACCTACTTCCACACCCCTTCGAGGACGTTCCATGCCATCGATCTTGTCCTGTGCTCCCCATCTCTTCTATCAGACTGGACCTTTCTAGTTGGAGATGATCTTTTCCACAGCGATCACTTTCCCATCAGACTCAAATATGAAGGAAATGGAGTTACTCCTGCTACCCGCCAACCTCGATTTAAAATTGAAGCGGCTGACTGGGAGCTGTTTTCTTCTATAATTCATTTGTCTGATGAGATGGTGAGTCTTGACGATATCGATGAGGCTGCAATTGCTGTAACACAAGCGATTTTAGAAGCTGCTCGCAGCTCTATTCCTATGACCTCCAAACATCTACCAAAAATTCCAAAGCCGTGGTGGAACCACGACTGCAAGATTGCACATAAGAAACAGAGGAAAGCTTGGGGTATATTTCGCCGATACCCCACCCAAGCCAACCTCATTAGTTTCAAACGTGCCCGAGCTGAGGCTCGTAAGATCCGCCGACGAAGCCAGAAGGATTCTTGGCAAAACTATGTTGGCACCATAACATCCTCAACATCCTCCAAAAGTGTGTGGAATAAAATAAACAAGATCAAGGGCCGTTATCCCCAAACCTCCGTTTCCATCTTGGAGAGTGATCAGGGGATAATTTCAAATTCCACTGATATTGCCAACACACTTGGAGCCGCTTTCGCCCAAGTGTCCAGCCATATAAACTATAAAGAGCCGTTCGCTTCGTATAAGCTTCGAGCTGAGAGAAGAAAGTTGAATTTTACTTCCGCCGGTTCGGAAGACTACAACTCGGATTTCACCATTGCTGAGTTGAATAAAGCTCTATCTACAGCACACAACTCAGCAGTAGGTCCGGATGAAAGTCATTACTTTATGCTGAAACATCTGCATCCACTCCAGCTCAGGCTTATACTGAAACTATTCAACCGTATTTGGCAGGAAAATAGTTTTCCCACCTCATGGCAACGAGCTCTAGTAATACCAATAGTTAAACCTGGCAAAGATCCCAAGAATCCTTCAAGCTATCGTCCTATAGCATTAACCAGCTGCTTTTGCAAGCTCCTAGAGAAAATGGTTAATGCTAGACTTCTTTTTTATCTTGAAGCAAACAACTATCTCTCTAGGTTTCAGAGTGGCTTCCGTCGTGGGCGTAGTACCATCGACAATCTTCTCCTCCTCGAAACGTCAGTTCGGGAGGCTTTTGTCAAGAGGAATCATCAGGTATCTGTATTCTTTGACATGGAGAAAGCTTATGACCGTACTTGGAGATACTGCATCCTCAGAGACCTCCATAATATGGGGCTCCGAGGAAATATGCCATTATTTATTGAGAACTTCCTCCAACGAAGAACATTCCAAGTACGAGTAAACTCAGTCTTGTCTGATGAATTCATTAAAAAGCAAGGTGTCCCCCAGGGAAGTGTGTTGAGTTGCGCACTGTTCATCATTAAGATCAACGACATTCTGACCTGCCTACCACCTGCAGTGTCTGGTACTTTGTTTGTCGATGATTTTCAGATGTCGTGCGCCTCAACAAACATGTCGCTTATTGAGAGGCAATTACAACTCGCCATCAGAAGAATCACAGATTGGGCCAACAAGAACGGCTTTGCTTTCTCGCCTGAAAAGACCGTTGCAATGCATTTTTGCAGGAAACGTGGGCTTCACCCGCATCCTGAATTATATCTGAATGGAGTCGAGATACCGATTGTCGATGAACATAAGTTCTAGGGTGTAATCTTCGACTCGAAGCTCACTTTCCTGCCTCATATTAAATACCTTAGATTAAAATGCATAAAAATCTTGAATCTTCTGAAGGTGCTCTCCAACACTTCCTGGGGTGCTGACACCACCTCCATGTTAAGGATATACAGATGCCTTATTCGATCCAAATTAGACTATGGTTCGGTGGTGTACGGATCAGCCAGAAAATCGGCTTTGATGCTCCTTGACCCTGTTCATCATCAGGGTCTCAGGATTACATCAGGAGCTTTCCGTACATCACCAGTCGAAAGCCTGTACGCGCTCTGCATGGAACCTTCTCTGAAACATAGAAGAGATAAACTTTGTTTATCATTGTTTTTTAAAATAAAATCTAATCTTCGTCATCCATTTGCAGAACACGCTTTTAATCCGTTATACGAGAGACTTTTTAATGCGCGTCCTTCATGTATACCCCCTTTTACATTCAGAATAAGACAATTTTTATCATTTTATGACCTGAACTATGTCAGGGTTCGTCCTGTCATTTACAGTCATCCACCATGGAATCATTGTCATATAACTAACATTAATATTTTTACCAATTTTACAAAGAGTGAGACACCTGATGTTGTGTTTTCAACTCTTTTTAACTATCATCGGAATCATTTTTCACATTTTAAGCCCGTTTACACTGATGGATCTAAAAGTCAAGGCCATGTGGGATCAGCTTGGTACTGGATAATGCCATCGTACCAACCGAGCTGCATCCTTGCAGTTCTGTATTCACCGCTGAGTCCCATGCTATTTTTATGGCCATACATCACATATCCAAACAATCGTATAAGCAATGGATTATTTACACAGATTCAAAGAGCTGCCTTGAAGCTTTAAATAATCCATTGAGTCAAAATCATCCCCATATCATTGAAATTTTAAACATTCATTCCAGATTATCAGCACTGGATTTTATTATTCTGTTTTGTTGGATCCCTGGCCATGTGGGGATCATGGGTAACGAGAGAGCAGATAAAATTGCGCGGGACGCAAAAGGCCATTTCAGCAACAAACTATGTCCAAGTGACATCGACAAAGTATGCGAGGAGGCTCTGTATCAATCCTGGCAGGCCAGGTGGGATGCAGAGCAGTCAAACAAGCTGCACTCCATACAAAAAACTTTGTCCGGCTTTGATTTTACTATTCCGAACCGGAAGAGGCAGGTTCTCCTTTCACGTCTACGTATTGGCCATACTCGTTTTACCCATGTTCACCTTCTTCTGGCAGAGGGTGCCCCCACATGTACCACATGCAATGTTATTTTTTCTGTTAAACACATTTTAACTGACTGCCCTGTTTTTAACCCAGTCAGATTGCGCCTGTTTTGCACCAGTCATCCATCATTGTCATTACTTTTAGGTCCATCACCACATATAAATCTTTTTACATTTTTAAATACAATTGGATTTTATCACTTGATTTAAAGTTTTTATCACTGTCCTATAATTGTTAATTGTTCTTTCTTTGATGTTTTAAATATTTTAACGAGGGTTTGGCGCAGCATAGCCCTTGTGTTGCTTTTGCGCCATAAAATCTAAACAACCAACCAATCTAACCAATCAACCAAGGGTTAATAAACGCCATGTATTAGCGATATAGGATTTTCCAGAAGGCGATAAGAAGTACGGTGATTTCATTTGGCAAATTTAGGGGACATTCCAAGGGGCAATTTATTTCGGCTTCAACACATTAGTTATACGACTAAGGAGAGTAAACTGGTCTGCATATCACCGAAATGTAGGGTATTACAAACAAGAAAGCATATAAGAGAAGGAATGGTATGGAAACCAAAAAGTTAGGAATTGCTTAATTTTGATCCGGAAATTAAAGCTAAATTATGAGGTTTTGTGGGTTATTTCTTTTGAAGGCGTACGGACATTAATTGGTTTCTTCTTTTAAATTATGGAATAAGTGACAAAAGAAAGTGGATTTTGCAGGGTGATCATAATTAAAGATAATTGCAGAATTTGATGATTTATTTACAGTTTTACAATTATATAGAGCAGGGATGAGTTTGTTCCGCCATGTGGCGGAATCCCGCTTTTTCAATTTTTTAGAAAAAAAATAATTCCGCTTTTTCAAAGGAAGTTCCGCTTTTCTAATTTCTGAAAAAAATTTCTTTTTTTCCCGATTTTTCTATCCCATAGAAAAATAATTTTTTCTAAGGCTGAATCTTGACGCAGCTTCCCTTCCGTCCGATCGGGAAGAACGGAAACCCTACAGCAATCCTGCTCCAAGAAGAAAAATCTACTGAAATGCATCTCTTTAGTTAGATTGGCACTTAAACTTGCATTTTATACTTTTTCAACTGCGCCGAAATTTGATTCTTTGGTGCCTTTTTTCTCTTTTCAAAATGGAATTTCCTTCATACTCATTCACGCGATTAACGTATACGAATAATATGCTTGCTTTCAAGTCTGACATCCACGAAATTATCGTTTGTTGTACGTGTAAACGTACGTTGGTATGTGATGCTCGTTTTCGCTAATCATTACGTTGATGTAATGTCCACTACTGCCGAGATTTGTGTGTCTATGACGTGTGTTATCGGTGGGATTTAAGTTGCTGTGGTTTTCATTTTCGCGGAGTATTACGCCAATATAACAACGCTATTGCTGAGAATTGTTCCGGTATATTCGGCGTTAACACTGATATTTACGTTTATTTGATGGTCATTTTCGCTGAGTGCTACCTTGTTGTAAAATCTGAGATTTGCACCGATGTTTCCGAAAGAATGTCAATATTACCATGATGAATTGTGTTATTGCCGAGATTTACGTTGTTATGATTGTAATTTTCGTTAAGTGTTACGCCGATCCAATAGCGCTATTGTTGAGTGTTGCCCCGGTATATTTGACTCTAACTTTGATATTTCTGTTGGCGTGAGAGTAATTTTCGTCGAAAGCCATTCTGTAGTAATATCCAATGTTACCGAAATTTGCACTAGTATTACCAAGAAAAGATCGATATTACCGAGATTTGTGTTGATATTGTGGACGCTATCGCCAATATACGCGTTTTTGCGATGTTCGTTTTTGCCGATACCTAGATTTTCGCCGGTATTGCTTACAATACTTTTGATAAAGTGATGGTCATTTTCACCGAGGTTTACGCTAATACAATACCAGCTATTACCGAAATTTTTAACACCGAATTGTAGCTATTCATCTAGACTTCCGTTAATGCGATAGCCGCCATATTCGTGATTAATGCCTGTTTAAGGTTAAATTTCGCAGTTTGATTTGAATCTATGCAGAATTACTCAAATTTTTTGTATCATTTCGTATAAAAATATTCTGAAAAGGAGTAACAATTGTAATTTTTCTAAATAATCTGTGTTTAAAATTGTTATTTTAACTGCAATTGTATGTAAAATTGTTTGTTACTTTTTACTTTACTGAACAAGCTTAATGACATGAATAAAAATTTAGATTTTAAGATTTTTAGTATTTGTAATCTGAAAATTTAGAAAACTGGGTTTAATTAAATTTGTCCTGTTTGTCAATGTGTTATAATTGCTTGAAGTTGTTTGACTTGTTGAAATTTTGAAGTTTTTGCTGGTTTTCATCAAATTCACTAGATTTTTTTTTTTTTTTTTTTTTGCTTTGGAGCTATACCATGCCTGATGACAGCACAAAGTGTATCCCTACGTCTAGGTGCCGCTATTTTAAACCATTTTTGCTCACGGAGAGACAGAAATGGTGCAGTGTTATAAATGCACATGGAATTTATTTATTTTTAAAGTATAGGCTTAAAATGTGTTTTACGCATAAAATTTTTGGATTTTTGCTTTCAGCTTTTTGATTTTTTACCAAACTCATACCTGATAGAGGTAATATAACATTTGGATAGACATTGTTTTCGAAAGAGGTTATTTAGAACTCTTAAAGAATTATTATGTTAGAGTACAGGAATCCTGAGTCGAAAAGAAATGGAGAAATTCAAAAAGTTTTATGCATGAAATCTCGCAAGCCTACATGACACAGTTTGTGGATTTTAGTTTCCATTGGCATTAAGATAGAGGATAATACGTCGGTTACTGTTTCTTGTAGCACACAAGAATAACAGCAGTCAATGATTATTTTTTTTAACTCGTAACTAACTTTACTTGTTCTTGATGCTGTTAAATGACAACAAATGGTACATTTTCTTTCACTCTAATTTTATAAATGTAAATAAACCACATTACTTGTCTGGAATATTGTAAGACTACTTACTTTTGAACATAAATGCATTGATTTTCAACAATTCTAATTTAGCCAGTAACGTTTTCTAGTTATTGCACTAACTATAGGTGAAGAATAGGGAAAATTAGTTTTACATAATTTCTTCTCATTTCTATTGTTTAATGTAATTTTAATTAATAGCTAAGTCATTTAAGTATGGGTTTGATTAACATACACATGTTGTCTTTCAGTGAAGCCGACCAAACGGTATAGTGGTTAGCGTGCTGGCTTCTAGACCGCGAGGTTGCGGGTTCGAGTCCCGTGTTGGCATGGGTGTTTGTAAATGTATGTTGGCTTGTCTAATGACGAAATGTTTCGGCGCATTATAGCCCTCGTGTTGCTGACGGCGCCAGATAATCTGAATACAACCAACCAACCATCTTTCAGTGAAAATGCCATGGACCATTTCTCTCATTTTCTCACTTTTAAATTTCACTGCTGCCGCACACCATGCTCAACTTTGCAATTTCGAGGATTCGGGATTCCACTGCCAATCAGCTTCTAATAGTTTAAGGCTGACCAAACGGTATAGTGGTTAGCGTGCTAGCTTCTTGACAGCGAGGTTGCGGGTTCGAGTCCCGTGTTAGGCATGGGGGTTTGTAAATGTATGTCGGCTTGTCAAATGTCGAATGTTTCGGCGCATTATAGCCCTCGTGTTGCTGAAGGCGCCAGATAATCTGAAAAACAACCAACCAAGTAATAGTTTAAGTCAGTGCTTTTTTCTTTTTATTCTTTAATGATTGGTTTCGGCGCAGTTTGGCCTTAGCGTTGCTCTTGCGCCAGGAAATTTAAATCAACCAACCCGCATCAAGAGATGCTGAATAGCAACCAGGTACATGCAGGGCCTGATCATGACAATTTGGGGCCCAAGGCCCGGACACATTCGGGGGCCCCTTTTTCAAACGCGTGATCACAATATAAATCACAATATCTTCAGTATTATTCACAACTTCAGAATCGACATTTGCTGATCTCACAATAAATTCATCAGATTTTCTTTCATTTTTTTTTCTCTATCTTTCAAAAAATCTTGTTTTTTACGTATTTAAATAATGGTTTGGTTTATTTGAATAAATATACTCTGGTATACTAAAGATGGTTCAAGATCAATACAAAATGATTTTTATAAAAATATATTTTTATGAATAAAAGATATTCACATAGCTTTGGTGAGACAAAAGTATAAGTTTACATCCAATTTCGGGGCCCTCTAAAATCATGGGCCCAATGCCTGGGCCTTGTGGGCCTAGGTGATGATCAGGGCCTGGGTACATACACGCTGCTGGCTTTTAGTGTGCGTGGTTTTATATAAAAATTTTAACATGTAACCATAGGTTGCACTCTAAGTTAATAATTTGCACTCGAGATAAAAGTCTGGAGGGCAAACTTCGTTTTTGGCAATTTTTTAAAAATTTGACTCCTGCGAAAGCCCCGAATAATATTTATTTCTATTGTTAATTTTGGTTTCTTAAATAAGGGAATTCGTCAAAACTTTGCTGCGGAGCAGGGACGGGGGGGGGGTAGATGACGTCAATGTAAGTGGAGTTTAGTTGTTTACCTCCTTCTGTTGTTTTAGTTTCGGTATATGCTTTCAATGTGTGATGTCATAGTTGGAATATAGTGGGAATGACGACATAATTAACGAATATTGAAATATTTCCCTTTAGGCGGTGGCAACACTGGAAATACGATAACATGTGACGAGGCACGAATCTTCCTACCAGCTGCAAACGTTCATTGGTCAAAAATGACATCACTCTTTCCTTGGCAACTAAATGTCCATATTTGGCTAAATATCTCTACTAGGAATGTTTGGCGAATACAATTCGTAGGTAATGAACATAAAGCGCCAAAAGTAGCAATCCAATTTCGAAAAAGCATTGCAGCATGCAAACAGGCTGAAGCGCCATTGTTATTTACTGTATCCGCACCGCATGGCGGAGAAAAAATTCATTTCGGAGAAATTTTCTTTATACTGAAGGTACGTTTCCGAAACCTCCGATACTAGCAGGCCCTCTCACCTCAAAGTGACGTCACACATCGTCGATCCCATTTCCCCTGCTACAACGGAACTTCTTTCAGCTTTCAACTTTGATTAGCAAACCACGGCCTTTTATTCATTAAAATAATTATAATTTTGAGAAATGTTTAGAAATTACTATTATTACTTTGAATTATTTTCAAGCAAATTTTAAAATTGAATAAAATATATATCTTATACAACTCTTAATTTTCAATTATTTTATCCCATCATAATCTCTTATTATATAACTTTTAAATTATCATATACATTTAGACTCTTGGAAAACATTAAATGTTGCAGTTAAGTATGGATAATGGATTCTTTACTTGCTGGGCCATTCTGTTTATAAGCAATGAAAGAAGGTTACTAACTTAAAAAAAAAAGAATTTAAATAAATCAATACAGTATAAAAATCATTTATTATTCATTTAAAAATAGCATACATATAACAATATTATATAATATCACTTAACTAAAGTGGACAATTTTCTTTTTTTAGTTTTACAGCCATTATTTTCTGAACTTTTACTTCCCTCCCCAATTTCATTTTTACTTCGATTAGCTTTTTGTAAATCATTTTTTTTCTTACAATAATTATTCAGAAAGATATTAACAGAGGAACCAATTATTTTAGTTAAGATATCGTCTCGAGTATGACCATTTCTGCAAATTTCATCATCAAACAATTCCTTGTTTAGTATATTATTGTAACTTATTGTACATGCTAGATTTTTTTGGCTGGTATCATGTAAAAAATTATCCTCAAAATCTATACAGAGTTTATTTACTACAATATACGTATAATAAACAGCATTAATCACATGATCTTGAGGATAGCAGAGGCTGCCTCTGTCTAATCTTTTCAGATAACTGAATTCTTCATCAAGATAAACATTTTGATCATTTACAGTTAAAGATTGTTGACAGTGTATACATTTGAAATATTTTATAACTCTATGCACACAATAACCTGCTACATAGGTAATGACAGGATATACGCCAATGTGATTCATGAAATCAGTTTCCAAAATAGTAACATTATATGCACTACAATTTATAACACAATCCATAAAATCAATATCTGGGTTAAAATCGAATGATCTTGCATCAAATTCTTTCATTTCAGAAGAAAGTTTCAGCACAGAATGCGCTCTAACCTTTGACTCGGCTTCATACAATTGCCTAGCACTTATATTGTACTGGCTGCCACATAGTTGTCGATATAAACCAAACCTAGACTCTAAATCATCAGTTTGGAATTTACCGGGCAATATGAATTGCAAATGTAGTTCATCTGCGCAGTATGATGTCAATTCCAGTAAACAGTGAGTGGTTGAAGCCAATGCCTTGTGTGTTTCTTTTGTAAAACAACCAGCATCACAATTCATGGCTACCCAGTCATCTAGCCACTTGATGAAATTGTTAAGGAAAATGTATTTTTCATCATTAACAGAATTTGTCAAAGGAGTTTGAAATACATTCCTATGATGCATTCCTTTATGCAAGGATTTTACATTTACAATATTCCACCAAGTCAGAATAATGTTGATAAAGTCTGATGTATCTTTGCAATGTTTAATTTTGTCCTCAAATTCAAGAAGCCCTTTAACAACATACTCATTAAACACTTGAAGTACCAATTTAACGTTTTGTTTTTCTAAACTATTTGGGTGTAGAGATTTATGTGTTAAGTTAAAAGCAAATTTTGCTAAGGATTGCGATTCTAAATTGTACATATCTTTCAAAGACGACCATGAGGCAGTTTTAAAGTTAACGATATCAGTATTGGGTTGGTTGGTTGTATTCAGATTATCTGGCGCCGTCAGCAACACGAGGGCTATAATGCGCCGAAACATTCGTCATTAGACAAGCCAACATACATTTACAAACACCCTTGCCAGCACGGGACTCGAACACGCAACTTCGCGGTCTAGAAGCTAGCACGCTAACCACTATACCGTTATCAGTATTGGGAAAAGGGGGATAATACAAAGATTTATTTTCAGTTTTTTTATTGAACCAGTTGTTTCTTATACATTTTAAAAGGTGGACACTATCTGCTAAATAAAATAATGGACGAGATTTATTACATGGATGTTCATATAAAATACTTTCTTTAGGAGGATCAGCAAAAAGTTTCATACATTTTCTATTAATTGCATTATTATCAGATATAACACAAAACACAAAGAATCCTATGTCTTCCAAACCCTTGATAATTTGGACAGTAATATCAAATAAGTCCTCAGCTTTGATAGCTTGGACAGGTAAAATATGTATAACATCTTTGAAGTTAGACAATAAACTCTTAATCATAAATACATGAGCACTGTTAGCAATATTTTCTGAATTGTATGCCATACCCAACACATTGCCACCTTTGTAGTCAAAAAACTGCTTTAAATGAATTTCATCCATGAGTAGCATTACTTTTTTGTCGTTTTCTTTAAGGAAGTTAAACTTTTGTTTAGAATAATTTAGAAAATTAGAATCGAGAGTCTCTTTTTTGGCATCAACTTTAAGATGAAGATAAAGGCGACGAATGGTACTTGGATGTGGCATTACAATATTTCCACTGTTTCTAACAAAATTGAATGCATTTGGAGCCATACTATACAAAAGTGATGCAAAAACTAACAAATCAGAAGAATATCTACAAGCATGTTTATTTACATTAAATAATACCATTTGTTCAATTAAAAATCTCATCCTATTATCTGATATTGGATCATCGAAAGACATGGTTTTCAGAATATTGCATACATAATTAATTTTATCCAAATTTTCAAGTTGTTTACTTCTTGTTAAATCTAAAATTTGGTCTATTATGTCAAGGCTATTAATTTTAAGTGGAAGATTATAATTACCAATACATTGCAGTTCCACTTCATCAATGTATATTTTCAGAAGAAGTTGATCATTAATGACGACTGAATGGGTGATTCGTGGCACATTTACATTTAACTGTATGATCAAGAAGAGCATCACATCAGGTTTCTTTACGATGGTCCACAAGTTATTGGAAGTATCCATTTTAGATTGAAGCTCCTCAAAGGAATTGAAACTTCTTGCCATGTCATGTTGAGCTTTTTCTTCAATACTGATCTGTATGGCCTCCGTTAACGCTGTCTCTTCCAAACGTTGACGCCTGCTGTCTGGACATTCTCGTGAAGAAACATTGGTAGACAGGCGGTCAGGAAGATTTGGAAAGACCGTTGGGTAACTTCCTTCTCTCAACTTTGGAAATTTGTATGGGACTGTAATTCTTTTGCAGGATTTTTCGTCAAACTTGCTGATCTCAAAATCAAAGTCTGACGGCCTGAAGTGTAGCTCACAAACCTAAAAAAAATTATTTTAATATTCCAATTCACAGCAGTTGGTTTACAACATGATTTTAAAAATTATCACAAGGTCTACCTATTATAAGCAAAATTTGCAAATGCCCAATTGAATATCTGATTATTAGGTAAAATTCATAATTTTTCAGAAAAAGTTTATTATGTCATTAGTTTTTGGGGTTAATTGGTATTTGCGAGCGAACTTACCAAAATAGTTGAAATTTATAATATTTAATAAAATATTTCCAATTTCTTGTTAACATATTTTTTCCTTATTATAATTTGAATAAGTTTTTTATTGTTTTACTTTTTTCGACTGCCCAACTTGCAATTTAGAATAGCCTGCATGTATACACCCTGATTAATCAGATCAAATTACTTAAAACAAATCCATATTCACAACTAAGTAAAATATTTTTAACTACACTTAAAATTAACGTAATTATATGTAATAATAACTACACTTAAAATTAACATAATTATATTTAATAATAACTATCTGCATATCTAATGTACATTTGTTCACAGAAACATAAAATTAACAATATAAAAGCTAATTTTTTTTTCTTTTCTGTTTTTGTTACATTCTAGTGCAAATGCACTTTACACAACAGGCAACACATTCTAGTAAAGATGCACTTTACACAACACGCAACTTTTTAAAGCCAAAATTAAAGATATAATAAGCGACAAAAATGCCTAAATATTTACCCTGCTTTGACGAGTAGGAATGAAATGATCCCTTTTAATGGCTCGTAACCACTTCAGTCTTGCAGTGTTGTTCTTGGGAAAGTTGAACACTCGAACTTTCGGCCCGTTCTTGTAATTTCCGTTACAGGACGGCACACAACAACTATGAGGCATCGCTATTGAGTCATTTTTGTAGAAATATAAAATAAAATTTGACAGAACGAAGAATTAAAAAGACGTGAACATAAGCGTTGCGCGAAAGCAATCTTGATCTTCTAATCTACGGGGTATAACTTAGTGGTTTGGTGGGCTGGCGATCTAGATCGACGATAGGTGACGTCACTCGCTTCATGTCACGTGGTCCACAGGCCTTGTTAGTTTCGGAGGTTTCGAAGTTTCCCTGTTCATCCTTGATTTGGTGCAATTTTCCTGGAAAATTGTGATAGTCATTGCTAGAAATGTCCTGTTTCAGAATAATTTAAACTTTTCATTACTGTCAAAATTATTTAAAAAAAATTGAAAACTAAACTTTTAATAAAACCAAATAACTTTTAAAAAATACAATTAGAAATGCTTCATACTTGAGGAATTGATTTAGAGAAACCAAATTGTGTCTACGTTACATCTCGGGCAATAAAAATCAACATACTATTTGTAAACATTTATTAGTTATCATATCTTTATTAATACTACTAACACACATATTACATAAAAAAAGCAAGAAATCACACTTTATTTACATGCTAGGTAAATAATTTCTTTAAAATTTAAAATGTACTAATTTCTGATAAATATTTTAACACACCTGGGAATATACTTCCATAAAAAAAAGTATGTGTATAAGTATATGCACAATCATTTAAAGGATGGAGCAGCCATATATTTTTATTCATTAAAAATTAATTTTTTGAACTCGAATCTATTATGTATGTTGAATGGGAATTAAAAGAACATTTAAAATTACTATTTTTAAAATATTTAAAATTAAAATCCCGGCTCTTTAACAAATTAAAATTTAGCATGTGTCAAGTTTCCAAGCATATAAGTAATCTAAAAAGTATTTTTTGAGCTGTGATATCCTTTAGTATGGATAATAGCAGAATACTAAACACTTAAACAAAATTAGTTATACTTCACATTGAAAAAGTGGTAAATCCGTAACAAATGCTTTAAATTTGTTCTTCTGAAAAAGTTGTTCATAATATGAATAGGTTTAAAGAATACAATCCCATGCAAGTTTGATCTTTTTTCTCATGACTTAAATTTAATCTTGAATAACTAATTACTTGAACATTCAATTTTTTCCCGGCTACCTGCTTCTGATAACATACATAAACAAAACAGAACAACTCTAGTAACCATAGTTGAAACGACAAAAATATTTTTTTAGCCAAGTTGAGGCATCGAGAAACATTTTGGCTGAGTTAAATTGTAGCCAGATTGTAACCTTTCCGCGATGTTTATTTCCACCAATCAGGGTTTGCAGCTGGTAGGAAGATTCGTGCCTCGTGTTTTATGCTGATTTTAAGGCAGATGGGTTCCTAACAGAGGGGTTTAGAAGGAGGTGTATAGCTCCTCCTTCTAAATGAAAACATTAAAGTTAGAGGCTTTTTGTGTGTGACGTCATAGTGGAAAATTCAAAAAATTAAGCTTTTAATAGATGACAATATGCTAAGTCTCTCCTGATTTGTTGGATTTTGTCACGTAATCTAATAAGAGCAGGTGACAGTATGAGTCATCCTGTTTGAACTTGTTGAAGCAGGGTTGGTTGATGTCATAGTAACATTTTTCGTATGAAAATATCAAAGTTAAGTTTTCAGGTGATGGCGCTATCTAGGAATCAGAAATATTAATAAAAGATAATCAAATTTTTCTATTTCCTAATTTTAGTTTTACTATGAGTTTAAAATGTTGGTGGTGCCATCTAGTAACTAGGAGTAAATTTAAATAATAAATAGTTCTTTTTTGGCAATGTGTTCTAGCTTCTAGACCGCGAGGTTGCGGGTTCGAGTTCCGTGTTAGGCATGGGTGTTCGTAAATGTATGTTGGTTTGTCTAATGACGAATGTTTCGGCGCATTATAGCCCTCATGTTGCTGACGGCGCCAGATAATCTGAAAACAACCAACCAAAAATGTTTTCTACCAAAGACGGGAATCGAACCTGCAACCTTTCTCTCCAAAATGTCTTCGTGGGTCAGTTATCTCTTCATTTGACAACTGAGCCACGAAGACATCAGTTATTAAATATTGTACGTATTACTTTACAGTTTAACTTGAGAACTTGTAAATTTTCTTTAAATACAATATATATATATTTTTAGGTGAGATCCCACCACCTACCGGTGCGTCTTTTAAGAAGACCAAATGCACCGCCTCACTCCTATTTTCATTTTACTCATGCCCTATTTTCTTCGGGAATCCTGTAGTGCGCATACGCCAGAGTGAATTCCATCCTTTAACAAGTACCGTTTATCATCAAATGATGAAAACGCCACTTTGTTAACAGATGCTGTGTAAATATGATGGTTTTCATTCACAAACCGCATCTGTTTCTCCCTTGAAATAGTTTTTGTAAAAGGCATTCTCTGCAAAGAAAAAGAAAAATAATTAAGCATTTAAAAAGTTAAATTATTTTACCTAAACAATACCGTACTATTTTTAAGAACCTTACTTGTAGTTTTGATGTTTCACATTTTTTTTTCACATATCGACAAACTCCCTTCATCGTCTTCTTTTCTTCATCATTGTCTGTGATCAGACTGTACATCTTCGCACGAAGACCAATAAATTTCTTAACTACCTTGGAATTAAGTTCGTCCTTAAAGCAGCCAACCTTCTTTTTATTTTCGTTGCTATAACAAGGATGATCGGACGGGTAGTCTGATGTGTCGTACAATTCTTTATGTTTTAACATATCAGCATAATAGTCATCCGTCTCAATCTCATAAGTCAATGAGAAATCTTTTTGCATTTTTACAAGAAATTGGCTTCTATTGTTTGATTTAGACATTTGGTCGCTTTATACTTATATTTTCTGTACTATTTTAATCTGTATATTTTTAAAAGTTTTACTTTTTAGAATATAAATACAATTGTTTGGCGCAGTATAGCCCTTGTGTAGCTCTTGCGCCATAAAACCCCAACCAACCATAAGTCAATGAGTGTGTCTAAATAAAAGTTTCGCTCTCTCTCCCCGTACTTTTTTTTTTAATGAAATTATAATGAAATTGATACATTAATAGCTTGCTTAGTTCCACAATTACGAACTCAGCATAAACGGGTTAGTCTAAAATAATTTTTGTTTGACTCTTTGGACGGCAACCATTTTATGATCGAAAATTTTAAAAGCCCTAAATGTGGGTGCAGCTACCAATTTCTCGGCTCGTTTTGGGGAATTCACCAACTCCATATCGATGTGACCTCGAACGTTTTATAGGCATTTTCCGTATACTGAATTCCCCTCAGGTACTCAGGCGAGTACTGGCTGGGCGAACACTGGGTGCCCTAGCTGGGCCTAGCATTTTTCTTTTCTTTCCTTTTTTGCTAAGGCCCTATTATTTGGTCTGCTTTTGTTTGTTACATTCTGTTAAAAATTGTAGTTTCGTTTTGTTACATTTTTGTGTATTGTTTTAAATTCATATAGGTTTTGCATTTAAAAAAGCTTAGTTTCCTTACTTATATATTAGTTTGTATTTCGATAGTTGGTTAATTATTTACCTTTGATATTCTGTTTGCCAATTTAGTGGCCTGCACGTTTGCCATGTGCGGTGAACCGTAAGGCAGGAAAATGGGATTCTGGGGATCCTGTGGCGTCCCATATCGGGACAGGTTTTAGTTTCCTGGGGGCGCTGCTGCGTTCTCTTTGGCCCCTGGGGGCGCTGCTGCGTTCTCTTTGGCCCACGCTTCGGCCAAAACAGGAGGCAGAGTGGGGCCCGACTCTATCAATCGGCTGGCGGTAACAGAACCTCCGGGTTGCTGACCGCTTAAGGTAAGGACTGGGTGGTCATGGTGCCCAAGGGTTGTTGGCCTGGCGGAGCCACACCCTGATCACTCAGAACGACCTCAGAGTACTATCCCTTAGCCGGCCCATTGTCTGCTACCCATGTTAGGCTCGGTGGTGGGAAGGGGTGTACGTTGAGTTTTTTTTCACTTTCTACTACGGCTTTTTCTCTTCCTTTGTGTCCCACGGGAGGCCAAAATCCCCAACTTCAACAAATAAAACGACCAATTGATATTGATGACAATAATGTAACAAAAAAAACAAGCTACTCCGCATAATGTTCCATCTTTCATAATAGTACATTCCGAATCCGGTGAATTAGGGAAAATGTCCCCTTTTTTCATTCAAAAGGGGATAAAAGGTATCTGTGGCAACGAGCCAAAAGCAATTAAGAAGCTAAGATCGAGTGACTTCTTTATCGAAACTAAAGATCCGAGACAATCTCAATACTTACTCTCTGCAACAACAATAGGCAATATCCAAATAACCGTAACACCACATAAAGCCCTCATTTCTAGTCAAGGCGTAATATCTGAATCGGATCTTCAACATGTTGAAGATTCCGAAATACTAAGAGAACTCTCCCCCCCCCCCCAAGGGGTCACAGATATACGCCGTATTACTATCAAACGTGACAACACCCCTCAGGGGGTTTACTTTCTATTAGTAAACACGGGCTTCACAACCCCGGGGTGCCCCAGTGATCTATCACTTCTTCTGTTTTACCTTCTTTTTGGGTTCTGTATTTATAGGTTGGTTTTCTTTCTTCCCTCGTTGTGGTTACCTCTTCAGAGGTGAGGGCTCCCCTTGAGAAGCTTTGTGCCGCTCTGTTGCTATCAGCTTCTCTTGGGGATTAAATCAACCACGTGTTTGCCGTGCGTGGAGACCCGTGTCCCTGGAAAGGGGGATCCTGGTAGTTGAGGGACGACATACTGTCCCAATACACTACTTTGGCCCTTGCTTCAGATAAACGGGAGGTGTACATTGGTCCCATGTGCATCAATCGGCTGGTCGTCCGACTTCGTCGGCGGCTTGGGATCAAGCGACCGGCTCGTCTACTGGGAATCTCGTTAAGGGTTGAGACATCTACAGGGACGAGCCGGTCGCGTATAGACACTAGATAACCTGATAGTGTTATGCCGTGCGTAACAGTTCAGTTACTATTTTTTCTTCTTTTCTTGCTTTTTGTTGCTTGCCGGTGTGCACTATCCCTGATATCGAGGACTCCATGGTGGGTGGGATTCTAGTGTCCGAAATTTTAGTTCTTTATTTTAAATGGCATCTATTCTTCCTTTGTGCCCCACGGGAGGCCTTAATCCCCAAAATGTATCTACAAAACGACAAATAGACATTGACGAAAACACATCACTTAAAAAGCAAGCTCAATCACCTAATGTACCCACCTTTATAATAGTTCAATCTGAATCCGGAGAATTGGGAAAAATGTCCCCTTTCTTTATACAAAAGGGCATAAAAGGTATCTGCGGGAATGAACCAAAGGCAATTAAGAAGCTAAGATCGGGTGACTTCCTAATCGAAACCAAAGACTCTAGACAATCACAGTACTTACTATCTGCAACAACAATAGGCAATATCAAAATAACAGTAACCCCACACAAAGCTTTAAACTCATGTCAAGGCGTCATTTCGGAATCAGATCTACAACATGTAGATGATTCCGAAATCCTGAAGGAACTATCTGCACAAGATGTTACTAATGTTCGCCGAATAACCATCAAACGAGACAACAATATAATAAAGACTAAGCATATTATCCTAACCTTCAACACACCTAAACTTCCCAATAGAATCACTGCTGGTTATCTAAGTTGTCCCGTACGCCCTTACATCCCAAATCCATTACGATGCTTTAAATGCCAAAAGTTCGGGCATTCTAGAAATACATGTAGAAGTGATCACGAAGTTTGCGCAGTGTGTGGCAGCATTGAACATCCAAGCGAAGGCTGCAAAGCTGAGCCCACCTGCGTAAACTGCTCTGGAAATCATCCATCTTTTTCCAGAACGTGCAAACAATACATTAAAGAAAAGGATATTCAAGAAATAAAAGCCAACAATAACATCTCATATCCGGAAGCCCGAACTATATACCAAACTACAATAGAAAATTCCATGGCTAAAACAATAGCAAAATCCCTTATTCCCGCACCAATTCAAGTGAAATGCATAGCTACTCAAACTGATATCCAAATCCCTCATACTCAAATGTCACCCGAACAGCTTCTTAAGTGTTTTTCCCCACTTGCAAAACACACTGCATCTTCATCTCAAACAATCCCAATTCCCGGTAAATCAAATTTAACTGCAAAAACTACAGGAAAATCTAACAAAAACAAAAAACAGTCTGAATCAAAACATTCAAATAAACCTGGAGAAGTTCTAAAAAGTAAAATACAGTCAAAACTACAAACAAATACACAAAAGAAAATCAAAACAAAGGAAGAGAAATCTGAAACTTCATCTGAAGAAGATACAGATGTCATCTCGGGTCTTGATCCAGGTGACATGGAGGTCGACCCAGGCCTCGAGACCCCTGCTCTTCTTCATCCGAGGAGCAGGTCATTAGACCGGCGGATCGGTAAACCTTCCAAGTAACATTCAATATGTTATCTTGGAATTGTCGCGGTTTCCACCACAACTCGGTAGATATAAAACATCTTGTAGATTTATACAAACCTGTCTGCTTCTGTTTGCAAGAGACGCTCTTAAGGCCTTTTCAGAGCTCTCTTGTTAGGGGGTACAGTCCCCTACGTAAGGACTTTGTCAGCGGCGACAGAGCTAGCGGCGGTGTTGCTATATTTACATCGAATAGTAGTCCATCCACCCCGCTATCGCTCATAACCACCTTACAAGCTGTTGCTGCTAGAGTAACTGTAAAAAATCAACTAGTCACAGTTTGTTCCATTTATCTCCCCCCTAATCGTAACATCCGACAATCAGAACTAGACAGGCTTTGTGACCAGCTTCCTCCCCCTTTTATTTTAATGGGGGATTTCAACGGCCACAATCCTCTTTGGGGTAGCCCAGATATAAATCAACGTGGAAGGCAAGTCGAAAAAGTTATGAATGACCAAAGTCTATGTCTTCTAAATAATGGGCAACAAACATACTTCCACGCCCCATCGAGGACGTTTCACGCCATCGATCTCGTCTTGTGTTCGCCATCTCTCCTACATCTATGGTCGTTTCATGTCGGACGGGATCCTTACCATAGTGATCATTTCCCCATCCGTCTGGAGATGTTAGGAGATGGTACTGTTCCCTCTGTTCGTGTTCCTCGGTTCAAAATCGAATCTGCCGATTGGGAACAGTTTTCTTCCGTCGTCGATTTCTCTGACGAGATGGTAAACCAAGACAACATCGATGACGCTGTAAATTCTATTACACAGGCCATTTTGGAAGCTGCACGCATTTCCATATCTATGACATCTACTAAGCTACCGAAAATTCCTAAACCGTGGTGGAACCATGACTGTAAAATTGCACATAAAGAGCGGAGGAAGGCTTGGGGTATTTTTCGCCGATACCCCACAGAAAACAACCTCATTGCTTTTAAACGTGCCCGAGCTCAAGCTCGTAAGATCCGCCGGCGTAGCCAGAAGGACTCTTGGACGGTTTATGTCAGCACTATAACATCGAATACCTCTGCTAAAAGTGTCTGGAATAAAGTCAACAAAATTAAGGGCCAATATCCCAGAAACTCCTTCTCTATCCTGGAGACAGATCTGGGTATTGTTTCAGACCCTAAAGGTATTGCTGACACCCTGGCTGACTCTTTTGCTAACATATCTAGCAATTCGAATTACAAAGAGCCGTTCGCCTCTATAAAAAGTAATGCTGAGAAAACAAAATTAAACTTTACATCCAACGAGTTAGAAGACTATAATGCTGATTTCACCATGGCCGAGTTAATGCGAGCTCTTTCGAACACTCGCGGCTCGGCCGTTGGTTATGATGAAATCCATTATAGTATGCTGAAACATCTCCAGCCTCTCCAACTCAAGTACATTCTCAAGCTATATAATAGGATCTGGCGGGAAAACAAATTCCCGTCAGCATGGCAACGTGCTCTTGTAATTCCAATAGTCAAGCCAGGTAAAGACGCTAAGAGTCCTTCCAGCTACAGACCAATAGCATTAACTAGTTGCTTATGCAAACTATTAGAAAAATTAGTCAATGCTCGTCTGCTTTTTTATTTGGAACACAACAATTGTCTCTCTCGGTTTCAAAGTGGTTTCCGTCGTGGGCGAAATACACTTGACAACCTGCTTTTCCTAGAAACATCTATTCGGGAGGCATTTGTCAAGCGGAACCATTTGGTATCTGTTTTTTTCGACATGGAGAAAGCCTATGACCGTACTTGGAGATATGGTATCCTCAGAGACCTACATAATTTAGGTCTCAGAGGAAATTTACCACTCTTTATTGAG
Organism: Linyphia triangularis; assembly: GCA_963978545.1. NCBI lineage: Eukaryota > Metazoa > Arthropoda > Arachnida > Araneae > Linyphiidae > Linyphia > Linyphia triangularis. The sequence goes on from OZ021730.1 coordinate 18,620,987, forward strand.
AATTTCCTTTCTCGGAGAGTCTTCCAAGTACGAGTCAACTCTGTCTTATCCGATGAGTTTATTCAGGAGCAAGGCGTTCCCCAAGGAAGTGTATTGAGTTGCGCACTGTTTATCATCAAAGTCAACGACATTATGACCTGCCTACCACCTGCAGTGTCTGGATCGTTATTTGTCGATGACTTTCAAATATCGTGCGCCTCAATAAACATGTCTCTTATTGAAAGACAAATCCAACTCGCCATCAGGAGAATTTCAGACTGGGCCAACCATAATGGATTTACATTTAATGCCCAAAAGACCGTGGCCGTGCACTTTTGCAGGAAACGAGGGCTTCATAACGACCCCGAGCTTTACTTAAATAGGGACCAGATACCTATTGTATCTCAAACAAAATTCCTTGGAGTCATTTTCGATTCGAAGCTTACTTTCCTGCCTCATATAAAACATCTGAGACTAAAGTGCACTAAAGCTCTGAATCTCCTGAAAGTGCTTTCTAACACTTCCTGGGGTGCTGATACCACCTCCATGTTGAAAATATACAGATGCCTTATTCGTTCCAAACTTGATTATGGTTCTGTGGTGTACGGATCCGCCAGAAAATCGGTGTTGATGCTCCTTGACCCTGTCCACCACCAAGGTGTCAGAATCGCGTCAGGGGCCTTCCGTACATCACCAATCCCAAGTGTACTCAATATATGTTTGGAACAACCTTTGAAACTGAGACGAGACAAGCTGTCTTTAAAATTTTATTTTAAAATTAAAAGTCATCCATCTCACCCTGTCGCTCAAAATATTTATGATCCATTACATATCAGACTTTTTAACGCGCGACCATCTTGCATCCCATCATTTTCATTACGTATACATAAAGTTCTTTTATTTTATGGTTTGGACAACTTCAGAGTTCGTCCTGTTATTTTTAATGTACCTCCCTGGCATGATCATAAAATCATAATTTTAAATATTTTTAGTCATTTTAAAAAAAGTGACACTCCTGACATTGTTTTTACTACTCTTTTTCATTTTCATAGAACTAACTTTTCTCATTTTAAATCGATATATACCGATGGGTCGAAAAGCCAGGGGCATGTCGGAGCTGCTGCAGTTCATGACAATAACATCATGTCCCGCGAACTGCACAGTAGCAGCTCCGTTTTTTCTGCTGAGTCCCTGGCGATTCTTATGGCCTTGCAATACATCCTACAGCAAGAGCACGACCAGTGGATTATTTACACAGACTCGAAGAGCTGTTTGGATGCTCTGAATAATCCACTGAGCCAGACCCATCCCTTCATACTAGACATTTTAAATACTCAGATTTTACTTTTAGAGAGAAATATCCAAGTTCTTTTTTGTTGGATCCCAGGTCATGTGGGGATCATGGGTAATGAACGCGCAGACTCCATCGCACGATCAACAAGTGGACCTAGGAGCACTTGGCTTTGCCCTGACGACGCATATAAAGCTTGTGACACTGCTCTGTCTCTCACTTGGCAGGCCATGTGGGATGCACAGACGGCTAACAAGCTGCGTTCGTTTCAGCCCTCAATTTCCGGATTCGCCCCCATACAGCAATCCAGGAAAAGGGAAGTGCTCTTGACACGACTAAGAATAGGTCACACACGTTTTACCCATGTGCATCTTCTGCTGGCAGAAGATGCCCCCACATGCAATGCCTGTGGAGTTGTTTTTACAGTTTTTCATATTTTAAATGAGTGTCCATCTTTTAACCCAGTCAGATACAGATATTTTAATATGAATAATCCCCCATTGTCGTCTCTCCTGAATTCACCCCCTCATAAAAATCTTTTTCGTTTTTTACTTGAAATTGGCTTTTATCACTTGATTTGATTATTTCGTTTTTAATCTTTTAACTATTACAGATCAATTTATATTTCTTAAATTTTTTTAACTTGGTTGATATAGTTTAATTTGTACGGCGCAGTATGGCCCATGAGTTGCCCTTGCGCCAGTAAAGCAACCAACCAACCAACCAACCAACCAACCAACCCAGTTGTGAATCAGATAAGATACCTGGGAGTGATCTTTGACAATAAGTTAAATTTTCTCCCACATATTGTATACTTGCGCAAGAAGTGCGATAAATCGCTTAATATCCTCAAAGTACTTTCAAATACTTCTTGGGGTGCTGACCGCACTTCTTTGCTGCGTATCTACCAATCTGTAATCTTATCTCGCATTGATTACGGATGTGTTGCGTATGGGTCTGCAGGAGCATCCCTTCTACGAAGATTGGATACTGTCCATCACACTGCTGCCCGTATTTGTTCAGGTGCATTTCGCACTTCACCCATTGAAAGTCTGTTGACAGAGTGTAGTCTACTTCCACTTGACTTGAGACGGAAAAAATTAAGCGCCAACTACTACTGTAGAATTATGTCTGATCCTTTTCACCCTTTACGTAAGTTGAGACTTGATCCCTATCTTGGTAGGTTATATGACGCTCGCCCATCGAACATCCGACCATTTTCTGAAAGAGCGAAATCCATCTTGTTGGATGCAGCTCTTAGTGACGTAGTTACCCAAACATTTACCACTCAATCCTTTCCACCGTGGGATATTCCATCTTTCCACTTTCTCAATCCATTTGCGATGTATTGCAAGGCAGACACTGCCTCAGAAATTTTTCAACAAATCTTTTGTGATCACCGCTCTCAGTATGCTGACTATGAAGCAGTATTTACTGATGGATCCAAAGCAGGTGAACGTGTTGGCTGTGGTACTGTGTCCGACGCATCCACAGTCGCTTTTTCACTTCATAAATCCTGCTCGGTTTTCACTTCTGAGATGACAGCAATTTCTTGGGCACTGCTGCATATCTCACTCTGCAACAATCGCAAATTTTGTGTGTAGCTCCCTGTCAAGTCTGAAGCACTTTAAAACCAATAGTCATCCAATTGTTTTTGACATTTTGTCAAAATTACACACACTTGAGAGGAAAGGATTTACTATATTGTTCTGCTGGGTACCTAGTCACATGGGTATTTCGGGAAATGAATTGGCTGATTCTGCTGCTAAAGCGGCTTCAATCCCGCTGCAGCAGCCAGTTCCCTACCAAGATATTAAAACTTCAATTCAGAAGTTCATATTATCCTTACGTCAAGAAGCATGGGATTTGCAAACTAACAACAAACTCCATACCATCAAAAATCATCTTCTTAAATGGCCAGTTAATCCAATGCGTCGGACAGATGTCAAACTGACTCGTCTGCGCATTGGTCATACCCGATTGACGCACCGACATCTATTGCTGGGAGAAGATCCACCTGTTTGCGATATTTGTCGTTGCGATCTTACTGTGTCTCATATTTTAATTTCTTGTCCTAAGTTTCAATCGCATCGTCGTAGGATTTTTAAGAGTACCAGTTTAAGTCTTCAGGATTTGATTAGGGAGACTCCCCATCCAAATCTTTTTGCTTTTTTAAGATCAATCGGGTTTTTAAATCACATCTAGTTTTTAAACATATCCATTTTTTAAATTTTATTAATCTCTTCATCATTTTAGAAATGTATTTTTAACATTTTTTAATTATATTATGTCACATCTCATCATATTTATAGTTCATCTTCCATCCTAGTTCTTCTTTTATCTTTTGTTTTGGCGCAGTATGGCCCTTGTGTTGCCTTTGCGCCATAAAACCCAAAACAAATCAAACCGGAGCTGCTATGTTCTCTTCCCCTGAAGATATTGCTAACCTTATCGGTGAAACTTTTGAAAGTGTATCCAGTTCCGATTCTTATAGTCCTACATTTTTAGTGACTAAGAATCGTGCTGAACGGGCTTTAATTAATTTCAAAAGCAATATTGATTATTCCTATAACTGTGACCTTAAGATGTACGAATTGAAGAGTGCTTTATCTAAAGCACATAACACCAATCCAGGTCCAGATGGGATCAGTTACCAAATGCTTTGCCATTTAAGTCCAGATTCTCTTTTTAACATCCTTTTTCTCTTTAATCGAATCTGGAAAGTGAACATCTTTCCTACCATTTGGCGGGAAGCTACTGTAATCCCCATTCTGAAACCTGGAAAGGATCCCAAGGATCCTCTAAACTATCGACCGATAGCCTTAACGAGCTGCCTTGGTAAGACCTTTGAACGTATTGTAAACCCCCGACTCTCTTACATGTTAGAAAAAGATGGATGTATTTCACCTTTCCAGAGTGGATTCAGACGAGGACGGTCCACTCTTGATAATATCGTGAAACTAGAAACCGATGTTCGCAATGCCTTTGTGCAGAGGAATCATCTAGTTTCAATCTTTTTCGACATTGAGAAGGCGTATGATCATACGTGGCTATATGGTATCCTGCAAATTCTATTTAAATTTGGTTTTAGGGGTAATTTGCCCCTTTTCATTCAAAATTTTTTATCATCTCGTGTTTTTAGAGTTCGCATTGGAACTACATTTACTAATTATTTTAACCAATCTGAGGGAGTTCCTCAAGGTTGTGTTTTAAGTGTTCCCTTTTTAATCTTCATATCAGCAACATCCTTCATGTCCTTTCACCCTTTGTTCATGGAACTTTGTATGTTGATGATTTGCAAATCTCATGCCAAGGATCAAACATGCGCTTAATTGAACGTCAGTTACAAACTGCTGTTAACAGACTTGTGGAATGGTGTGAACAAAACGGCCATAAACTATCACCATCTAAAAGCAGTTGCATCCACTTCTGTAGGAGGAGGGGTCTTCACTATGACCCTGAAATCCACTTACGCAATTCTCCCATCCCAGTTGTGAATCAGATAAGATACCTGGGAGTGATCTTTGACAATAAGTTAAATTTTCTCCCACATATTGTATACTTGCGCAAGAAGTGCGATAAATCGCTTAATATCCTCAAAGTACTTTCAAATACTTCTTGGGGTGCTGACCGCACTTCTTTGCTGCGTATCTACCAATCTGTAATCTTATCTCGCATTGATTACGGATGTGTTGCGTATGGGTCTGCAGGAGCATCCCTTCTACGAAGATTGGATACTGTCCATCACACTGCTGCCCGTATTTGTTCAGGTGCATTTCGCACTTCACCCATTGAAAGTCTGTTGACAGAGTGTAGTCTACTTCCACTTGACTTGAGACGGAAAAAATTAAGCGCCAACTACTACTGTAGAATTATGTCTGATCCTTTTCACCCTTTACGTAAGTTGAGACTTGATCCCTATCTTGGTAGGTTATACGACGCTCGCCCATCGAACATCCGACCATTTTCTGAAAGAGCGAAATCCATCTTGTTGGATGCAGCTCTTAGTGACGTAGTTACCCAAACATTTACCACTCAATCCTTTCCACCGTGGGATATTCCATCTCTCCACTTTCTCAATCCATTTGCGATGTATTGCAAGGCAGACACTGCCTCAGAAATTTTTCAACAAATCTTTTGTGATCACCGCTCTCAGTATGCTGACTATGAAGCAGTATTTACTGATGGATCCAAAGCAGGTGAAGCCGACCAAACGGTATAGTGGTTAGCGTGCTGGCTTCTAGACCGCGAGGTTGCGGGTTCGAGTCCCGTGTAGGCATGGGTGTTTGTAAATGTATGTTGGTTTGTTAAATGACGAAATATTTCGGCGCATTATAGCCCTCGTGTTGCTGACGGCGCCAGATAATCTGAATACAACCAACCAACCAACCAAAGCAGGTGAACGTGTTGGCTGTGGTACTGTGTCCGACGCATCCACAGTCGCTTTTTCACTTCATAAATCCTGCTCGGTTTTCACTTCTGAGATGACAGCAATTTCTAGTGCACTGCTGCATATCTCACTCTGCAACAATCGCAAATTTTGTGTGTATACTGACAGTTTAAGCTCCCTGTCAAGTCTGAAGCACTTTAAGACCAATAGTCATCCAATTGTTTTTGACATTTTGTCAAAATTACACACACTTGAGAGGAAAGGATTTACTATATTGTTCTGCTGGGTACCTAGTCACATGGGAATTTCAGGAAATGAATCGGCTGATTCTGCTGCTAAAGCGGCTTCAATCCCGCTGCAGCAGCCAGTTCCCTACCAAGATGTTAAGACTTCGATTCAGAAGTTCATATTATCCTTACGTCAAGAAGCATGGGATTTGCAAACTAACAACAAACTCCATACCATCAAAAATCATCTTCTTAAATGGCCAGTTAATCCAATGCGTCGGACAGATGTCAAACTGACTCGTCTGCGCATTGGTCATACCCGATTGACGCACCGACATCTATTGCTGGGAGAAGATCCACCTGTTTGCGATATTTGTCGTTGCGATCTTACTGTGTCTCATATTTTAATTTCTTGTCCTAAGTTTCAATCGCATCGTCTTAGGTTTTTTAAGAGTACCAGTTTAAGTCTTCAGGATTTGATTGGGGAAACTCCCCATCCAAATCTTTTTGCTTTTTATAGATCAATCGTGTTTTTAAATCACATCTAGTTTTTTTAAACATATCCATTTTTTTAAATTTTATTAACCTCTTCATCATTTTAGAAATGTGTTTTTAGCATTCTTTAATTATATTATGTCATATCTCATCATATTTATATTTCATCTTTCATCCTAGTTTTTTTTATCTTTTGTTTTGGCGCAGTATGGCCCTTGTGTTGCCTTTGCGCCATAAAACCCAAAACAAACAAACAAACTAGGCCCCTTGGGCAAGGAATGAGTGACATTGTTCGGGTTTTCCTTCAAAAATTTGGAAATTAAATCATCCTCAACAGCATTGTGAGTTGTGACGGTGAATTTACCGTTTGTAAAACGGGCGAAAACTTCACAGCCTTGGTCGAGCAGTGACCTGGTCATAGCTTTGAGTGAAGTTTTCCCCTTTGCCGTGTTCGAAAAAGAAAAGCTTTGGAAAGAATCAGTGCAGTCAGTCTTGTTGATGCTGGGTATCTTACCAAAGTCAGGGTTGGTTGGTTGGTTGTTTTCAGATTATCTGGCGCCGTCAGCAACACGAGGGCTATAATACGCCGAAACATTCGTCATTAGACAAGCCAACATACATTTACAAACACCTATGCCTAACACGGGACTCGAACCCGCAACCTCGTGGTTTAGAAGCTAGCACGCTAACCACTATACCGTTTGGTCGGCACCAAAGTCAGGGACGAGGTTAGGCGGCAGGTCAAGGAAAGTAGGTACAGGTACCTCAGCTACAGCAGCTGGAGCAGTGGCGAGCCGCACACCGCCGAAAAAGCCATCCTGGCTTTGAAACATTTTCTTCAGAGGCATGGTCATCATTGCAAAAAAACCAAGCAGCTAGTCTCTAAGCTAGCGGCTGCTTGGGTAATGCACTGGAACAGAGAATCAGCAACAGGAGCAGATGAACAGCACGACTGGTCTCTAAGCCAGCGGTCGTCTGTGTGTGATGATGCTCTCGCTGACGAAAATGATTTAATTGTGGGCCTAGCAGCGTAAGCTGCTTTTACCACTGTCGAATCGTTTTGTTTCATGATGGTGAAAAAACAGAGTTAAAAATTTATATCAGAAAAAAAATTAAATGAAACATGAAAAGTAAAAAATCATTGATGTAGATGCTGTCCATAATCGCTGCGAGCTGAATAAAAACTTAATAAAAAATGCAGTAAGGAGCGCTGAAAAAGGGGGAAACAAACAATTAAAAATTAAGAAACAAATATGAAGGTTATTTGCACAGTTGGATAACCCTTGAAGGATCCAACTGTCCAGTACTTCAAGTAAACAAAACTAAGTTGGCAAAAAAGGGGTGTCCAAAGAATACATTAAAAAACAAGAAAAGCGTTTAAATGAACAATTAAAAGGGAAACAATATTGAAGGTTAGTTGCACAGTTGAATAACCCAAAGGATTCAACTGTCCAGTACTTCAAAGTAAACAAAACAAAAATAAAAGCCGCGGTGTACTCAGTTGGTCACCCTCCCAAGTACTGACCGCGACCAATGATGCTTGAGTTTGGTGGTCGAACGAGATCTGGTACGTTCGTCTTGGTATGTTCGAATACAAAATTTGCTGGCAAAAAAGGGGTGTAATGAAAATTTAATAAAAAGGACAAAAAACGACGTTAAGGAGAAATAAAATTGAAGGTTAGTTGCTCAGTTGAATAGCCCTGTAAGGATCCAACTGTTCAGTACTTCAAAGTAAACAAATAAAGTTGCCGGTAGGAATGGGGAATTATAAAAATAAAAAATAGAAAAGGGTTACTGTAAAATCAAGGAAGCAGTTGGAGGTGCAATTGGTGCAGTTTAATACGAAATTCGGTTGAGAGAAAGTTGAAAATGGGAGAAATTAATGAAGGAGTCACGTATGAATAAATTGAAGTTTAAAAGAAGGTCGAAAAGTGAGCAAGTTGGCAGGAATGAATTGACAGATTGATAGATACTGGGATAATTAAAGCAGTAAAATGCGTCGAGAGAGTTAATTTACATGGAAGAAACAATTGGGAAGGATCATTGAACTGTAGAAGCGCTCAAGGTTGGTCTGGAAGAGGGAAGGGGGAGAAATGGGTAGCGAAAGGAAGCAGTAAACACATTCTTAGGTGTATGCGGGGGAGGAAGGGGGGTAAGAAACAGGGAGCATCCTGTGTTTCTTCATTTAGTGGTCTGAAAAACTGCGCGCGCATTTCCAGCTGTTTGGAAATGGAGGGAACAAGGGGGGAGGGTGAAAAAAAGCGTCTGATGACGATTGGGTTTCGCTTTTTGTGGCGTGGAACAGCTCTGAATTGTTGAGTGCGCATGCGCAAACGACATGCGCTTGGCCTGCAATGTGGAGATGTGGAAAGGGGGGTGGAAAAAAAAAGATCGAAACGTTTTGAATGTCTTTTTTTCGTCAGTTGCCGTGCTTGGGTAGAAGGGGGATTTTAACTATGAGTTGGTTACAGGGGTATGCAGGGCTGATTGAGGGTGGAAGTAAAGTGATTAAATAATAGATCGGGGTCTGTTACGAGTGGTATTAACATTATATTTGGGAATATTTTTAATAGCAAGGTTGGGGTGGGAGTCAATGTTTTTAAAAAATTTGATGGCAAGTTGTTTGGAGAATTTGAGTAGATCAGGGAGTTTAATGGCTGATTTCAATTGATTTGTTCTCATGTACCATCTTGCTTTACAAATACGTCTGATACTTGAGTTTTCGAGGTTGATGAGCTTTTGGAGTTGGGTTTTGGATGTAAATCCCCAGACTGGCATAGCATATGTAATAATGGGACGTAGGTAGTAGATATATGAGTTTCTTGTTTTGGATGGAAAGGGGGGAATTGTATGAGAGTAGGGAGTAAAGCATTCTGCGGACTGTGATAAATTTATTTGTTATGTAGTTGATGTGTGGTTCCCATGTGAGTTTGTTGTCGAGTATGATACCTAGGTATTTACAGTGTTTGCTCCAGGTGAGAGGTTTTTTAAACAGTGTAACTTTAGGTGGTTTTTTGTTCTTGTTGTTAGGGGGAAAAAAGACTGCCTCGGTTTTATTAACGTTGATTTGTATTTTCCAGTGTGTGAGCCAGACCTGGATTAAATTAAGGTGTTTTTGAAGTCTGATTCTGAGTCGGTTGGAGTGTCCTCTCGCAAGAATAGCTGTGTCATCTGCGAAGAGGCTGATTGTTGTGTCTGTGGTTTGTGGTATGTCGTTGATGTACACAAGGAATAGGACAGGTCCAATTAAACTTCCCTGCGGTACACCGGAATTAATGGGTCTGGGATTGGAATTGTGTTCTGTTATGTTTACGAAAAAAGTTCTGTTTGTGAGGTAGGAAGTGAGGATTTTAATGATGAGGTCTGGGAAAGAAAGTTTAATAAGTTTAAAGATGAGGCCATCTATCCACACTCTGTCGAACGCTTTTGCAATGTCGAGAAAAATAGCAGCAGTGTGGAATTTTCTGTTAAAACCTTCAGTGATGTATTCAATTAGTCTGTACAGTTGGTGTGTGGTTGAGAGGTTGGGTCTGAAGCCAAATTGTTGCGGTATGATGGTGTTGTTAGTGTCGAGGTGGTGTGTGATTCTGTTGAGGATAATTCTTTCGGTGATTTTACTGAGGATAGGGAGTAGGGAAATGGGTCTTCTGCGAGGCTCGGGTCTTTACCAGGTTTGCGTATGGGGATGACTTTAGCAGTTTTCCATGAATGGGGGAAGTGTCCGTGTTCGAGGCATTTGTTTATGATGAGGGTAAGGGTAATTAGTGATTTGGTGGGGAGGTTTTTGATCATTTTGTTTGTGATTCCTTCTGCACCTGGAGCTTTTTTGATTTTAATTTTGTTTATGTATTGTAAAATTTCAGAAAGTTTGGCAGGGGTGTATGTTGTATCATGTGTTTTGTTGCGAAAGGCTTTAATGTGTTGATTGACAATGTTTTCTGTAGGTTTGTGTGTAATGTTGTTGATGGTGAATTGTTTTTCAAGGCTGGCGGCTATTTCTTCGGCTTTGTCAAAGGTGGAGGTAGCTGTTTGTGTTTGTGTGTAAAGGTTTTTAATTTGTAGGGGAGGGGAGTGGTTTGTAAATCTTTTTGCAGGTTTTGACAGCTCCAAAAAGGGAGTTGTCCTCTGTGGAAAGGTTTTCTAATTTGTTCTTCCAAAGTTGTTGTGAGTGTTGCTTGATGGAGTTTCTGATTTTTTTATTTAGTCGGTTAAGTAGTGTTTTCGTGTTTGGGTCTTTGGTGAGTTGCCATGTTTTCCTAAGATTATTTTTAACTGTGATGTTGTTTTTGATGTGTGGGGGGAGGTAGTTGGTATGGAGCGGAGAGAGTGATTTTGTGTTGTTGGTGAAGCTGGTGATAATGGTGTCAGTGAAGTTTTGGACACATGTGTCAATTTCACTGTTGTCAGTGATGAGTGGTATAAAGAGGTTACATTTGTTAAGGTCATTTTGAAAGTTTTTCCAGTTGGTGGCTGTGTTTCTGTTAGTGTTGATTGGATCGAAGGAGATATCAAAGTTAATAATTACAGGGTTGTGGTCAGAGGAGAGTTCGGGGAGGGATTCGGCAGAATAATTGTAGTGAAAATCTTTAATGAGGGCAAAGTCAATAGATGTGCTGGATGTGGGGGTGAAGTGGGTATGTGTCGGTGGAGCTGCAATGGTTAAGTTATTAAGTCTAGCAGTTTTGGTGATGAAATTACCTATTGTATTTTTGTTTTGGCAGCCCCAAAGTGTGTGTTTGGCGTTGAGATCACCAGCTATGATGGTGTGTGGGTGTGTTTCAAGAAGTGTAATGATGTCAGTTTGTATGTCTTGTTTTTGCTATATTTAGTGTTTGGTGAGATATAGGTGGAATTGATGGTGAGCGGTTCAAGGTTGGGAATGTTGAGTTTAATAGCTGTGTTTTGAATGGTAATTAGGTGCGGGTTGGGGATTTGATGGTGGGGGATGGAGTTCTTGATGAAAATGCCTGTACCTCCCATTCCGTGATTGTGATTGCTGGTTGGGGGGTGGTCGTTCCTAAAGAAGTGGTAATTGGGTATGTATATGTGCATGTTGGGTTTGAGGTGTGTTTCTTGGATGAGAAGGATGTCAATTGAGTGTTTGTCGGTGAAGTCTCTGAGTGTATGAATTCTTTTGGTTAGGCCATTAGCATTCCAGAAGCAGATTGATAGGTTGTGTTTTTTAGTTGTCATTGGTGTTGGTAGTGTTTTGAGTGGAGCTAAAATTGCATAATGCTTGAAGTTTGTCAAATGGGTGATCTGCTTTCTGGAGGTTATCTAGGAGAGTGGTGATGCCATTGAGGCCATTAAACATTATTTTAAATTGTTCTATTAACTGCATGATTGGTTGGAAGCCAATCATTAATTCTTGAAAGTTTGTTGTGTTGTTGGCTTCAGTGTTGTTCTGAAATTGTGGTATGGATTGGGTTATGGTTGGTGGTGCTTGGTGTGTGTTTGAGGTGTTGGCAATAGTTGCCCATGATGTGCCTGGCTGGATTTTTCTGGAGGTGAATGTAGTGGGTGTCTTGTGAGCCTTTTCTTTGTCGTGTTGCTCTTTTGATTTAGGGAAAGCTGGGCAGTTACGCCATGAGGCAACATGACCCATTTGGTGGCAGTTGATGCATTTGGGGTTTTCTTGTCGACCAAGTGTGCATTCGGATGTACGATGGGGTTGAGCACATTTCAGGCAGCGGGGGGCCATGTTGCAATTCTTGGCTGTATGAGAAAATTTGTTACATTTGTAACATTGAGTTACATCTTTTTTGGTTTGGAATTGTTCAAATATGACTTTGAGGTACAGGCATTTGTCGAGTGAGTATATTAGGTCAGTGGTGGGGGTGCGCGTTAATTGGATGAGGAAAACTGCTATGGGTTGCTTGGTGAAACGGTTGGTTAGCTGAGTTACTTTTTCGACTATGAAGTCTTGGTTAGTTAATTCATTTTTGATTTCCTCACAGTCGGTGTTGGTGGGTAAGCCCTTTACGACAACTTTGATTGGTCTTTCGGTTTGGGGGTGATGATATAGTGACTTATTTTGTTTTCTAGGATGTTATGGTTTTGTGGTCCAGTGGATTGTTAGGGAATACTTTTATGTACTGGCCACCAAGTTTGAAGACAGGGGAGATGGAGGTGAGCTGAGAGAGTACCTTTAAGAGGTTGTTATATTTGGGGAAGATTTCAACAATTATTGGAGGGGGGGGGGGTCTGGCAGCGTCTTCTGTGACTTGATCATTTAGGGCATTAAGTGCTTCAAATTTATTGTTGGTAAGAGTGTGGGTGGTGGTCTGGAGGGGGAAGTTAATGTTTGTATTTAATGCAAATTTGCTAGGTTTCAGGAAGGAGTTTGGTTTGGAGGAAGGAGATTGAGTAGAGGTGCTGGCACCTTCATTAACTGGGAAGGATTTTTTGTTATGAGTTTTATCAGGGCTGAAGGGGGCAATTCTCTTAGAGTTAGTTTTAGTTTGATTGTGGAGGCATCCATCAATGAGACAATTCAAAGAAGCCAACTTACCCCTGTTTATGGCTATCACTTCTCTGATGTTGACCAGTCTGTCGATGTCGTACGCTTCGCTGGGTGATCCTCTGTAGTCAGCGAAAGTGTCGTATGAATTCTGAGCGAAATTAAGTGAGAGTTGTTCTCGGTCGAGGAGTTTAACGATGTAGTTATTAAGTCGAGACATCTCAGTACAGATGGTTTGAGGGGTTAGGCCCTGTTGATTCAGATTGATATGTTCTTGAATACCGTTGTCCATTTCCATGGAGGGGGTAATGACCCCATCGCCGGGTGAAACAGAAAGAGCATCTTCGTGCATAATGACGAGTTTGCGTGATTGACCTGGTTTTGGGCAGTGCCCTCACAGGTGTTCATCAATTAAACAAGGGAGAAAGAAAAGTACGCAATGTACCGCGAAGCGAACTAAAAGTTCGGTACGGTAAAAAACCGCGACGTAATCGAAACGAGAGAGCGGAAAACACGTCCTTCAGGAAGGAACGCCGGAGGGGGGGATGATGCTCTCGCTTGACTGACTGACTGATTTGGGGTTCTTGGAGTTCCGACGACCAGAATGGCCGTGCAACCTCCAGGATAAAAGTAAAATGCAACATAGCTGCTATTGTAAGACATAAAATTAAAACGAAGAAAAATAAAGGAAAGCAAAAAGTTAAACCAGAAAGTCAGGAAACATCCCGACCAAACAACAACCAGCATCAGTTGGGGAGGCGGAGCCAACACATCGTTGACTTAAAAGAGATAAATGGTATCACATAATTCCCGGATGGGATTTAGATATTTATTAAGTTTGAAGTGAGAAATGTGATCCGCAGTTCGGAACATGTCGGAGGTTTGGAAATCCCTGTGAATGATATCCATCATTCTGCCAATTGCAAAATGATACAGCTCTAACTCTTCCAGATAACTGTTCGAAAGAAGAGGTTGAGTGCTGGCATCAGCAGTTTGAATTTCGGAAATTTGTTTAGTGCTGGTGGCTTTATCCACCATAACACGTTCAACTTCCATGAATATGGGTTGATCAGGAATACTGACATCAGTATTGGATGCCTGATTTTTGACTATACTAAACTCCAACTTAACTAGAGATCAGTAAAAGACGTAAACCGGCTTTAGCGGCGGCGTGATTCCATTCTTATGTGACGTCATCGAACTACAGGGAAGTAGAGTGAACCGAGTTGACAGATTTGGCGCGATTATCGCCAAAATTTCCTGCCTAATTGAGTAAACATTCGAAAAAAGAAACCCCATTTTCGGGTGAGGGATTAGGTGCATTTTTGCCGTATTTTTTCTGCATTACGAATAAGTGCTCGTTAAAAAAGAGTACTTTTCAGAAATAAAATTAATACATGAATATTTGTATTTTGTGAATTTTTTTTTTTTTTATTGTTAAGGAGTTGTTTACTGTTTCGTAATATTTTAGTTAAAACTTAAAATATTCATTATCCAATACGTTTTGCTAAAATCTTAAGCTCTATTCTATCACTAAATCTGTAAATTGTGCAGTTGAAATCATAGCTGAAATTCTTTGTGCATTTTGAGTATTTTACCTGCAAACAGCATTTATCTTAAAAACTGTTTCTACTAGAGTTTTTTAATTTTGTTTGTTATTTGGACTTAAAATTGACCGAATTTTTTTTATCCAAACATTAAATTTTTTTTTTTTTTTTTTTCAAAATTGCCAAGCACAAACATTGTTAAGTTTCTTACTGCAAAACCCAATAACCTAAAGGAAGAATTCTCGCATTGAAATATTAATTTGCAAAGTTATCAACAGAACTCTAATTTAAATTTTAACAATCCATTAAACTTTTCTGGCAACATTTAATACATAGATTTAGCGTCACAAAAACTGTAAATGATGGCTATGCACTGTATTAAAGACAGCACCAAAACTGGATATTTTAAAAGATGCAACTTTATGAAAGAAGTAAACTCATTTTATATTCAATACCTGTTCAAAAGACGGGGAAAAAAAGATTCTTGAAATATTTACATTTGTGGAAAGCTATTAAAAAATAATTTTATGTTTAGTGTCTTTATGTTGCCTTTTACACAACAGTAAAATAAATGCACACAAATCAAAAACAAGTTTTATTAAATTGACTTAAGGTATCTTATAAGGTGCTACAGACTAAGTTGACTATCATATTCTACAAAAAATGTACAATAGAATGAACACAAATATCGGTAGAATATAAACACAACATTACAAGATTTTGGACTTTTTTCTTCAATTTTTTTGGTATCTTTCTTGAATGAAACACAAATCAAAACATACACTGCGAACAAGATTCCCTAAGATGTCTCACTGATACAGAGAATCAATAAACATATCATATGCAGGCATGGAATGAAGAGAGAAAACTAAAGAAAAATAATACAGTATACAAAAGAACACAATAATGGAATTGCAGTGATTCAAATTGTTAATGGAGATGTGACAAAAAATATATGGATCCCATAAGATAATTCTAATTTGCAAAGAGCTAACATATTATAACAAAGGCATAGAAAGAAGACAGAAAACTAAATGAAGAATGGATTTTAAAAAATATTGACGAGCGATGCAATTTTTCAGCAGAAGTCATAGTGCAAGTGATAAGAGAGAAATTCGTCAATTCAATGCCAATGACAAAAATTAGCAAGATATGAATGTGGGCTATGTAGCATAAATATGAAAGTACAAAGCAATAAAATAATTATTTAATTGGTAACTTGGGACAATACACAACACAATATAAGATTCTAGATTTTTTTTTTTTTAGTTTTCTTGTTTTGATTTTTTTTTTTAGTTTTCTTGCTTTATGATTTTTTTTTTCTGATATCAATGTATGTTCTGTGAATAAACAAGGGACAATACAAGATGTAAGAACACTATAAGATTCTGGATTTTTTTTTCTTTTTTCTTATACAACAATTAAATCAGGTATGCAAACAGTATTAAAAAAAAACACAATAATTGAATTACAATTATTCAAATTGTTAATGGAGATAACACATAAAATAAGGACAATACAAGGTTCTGTACTTTTTTGTCGATTTTTTTAATATTTTTCAAGCTTGTTTATGAGAACAATAATATATGTAATATGAAAAGAAAATAGCACTATGATTGAATATATGAGGAAGACATTGCAGAAGAGATGCAGTTGTACTTAACATGGGTGCAACACACACACATACTTACAAGGCACAGGAGACTTTATATGGATATTCAGGCGTGGGGTATGTAAATACTAATAAAGACATATGGATCTCATAAGATAATTAATTCTACTTTGCAATGAACTAACATATAAAGTACAGGATAAACATAAAAAGTACAAGGCATGGAAAGAAGACAGCAAACTAAATGAGGAATGGATTTAAAAAAATATTAACATGTGCTGCAATTTTGCAGCAGAAGTCATATTGCAAGTGATAAGAGAGAAATTTGTCAATTCAATGTGAATAAAAAAAATTAGCAAGATATGAAGATACTACTATGTAGCATAAATATTAAAGTACAAACCAATAAAATAATTATTTAATTGAAAACTTGGGACAATACACAACACAATGTAAGAACAATATAAGATTCTATATTTTTTTTTAGTTTTCTTATTTTATAATTTTTTTTAGTTGTCTTGTTTTATGATTTTTTTTTTTCTTTTTTATTTTTTTTCTGATATCAATGTATGTTCTGTGAACAAACAAGGGACAATACACAATGTAAGAAGATGCAGGTGATAAAGAGGATATTCAGGTGTAAACACAATATATACACAAATATATCACATATCAAATATCAGAATATAAACACAAATCAATACAATAAATGGATCCCATAAGATAGCTCATTACAAAGTAGATTCAGTTAACATATTATACAAAGGCATGGATGAAGACAGCAAACTAAAGAACAATAATAGAGCATATGAAGAGTGGATTTGCAAAAATATTGATACTTATCAAAAGTACAAGAAGCAGGGGACAAGAAACATTCGGCAATCAAATGTGACAAAATTGAAAAGATGCAAGGTGGATAAGGGATGGCATGTGTTGATATACAAGCCATGTGCAGCAAACAGTAAGATTATGATGAATAGTAGCATAACATATTGTAAAGAAGTTATGAAAACAATCAGGGGACATTGCAGAAGAGATGCAATTGTACTTAATGCGGGTGCAACACACAGACATATTTACAAGACGCAGGTGATAAAGAAGGCTTCAAGTGGATATTCAGGTGTGGGCTATGTAAGCACAAATAAAGATAAATGAATCCCATAAGATAGCTCATTACAAAGTAAATTCAGTTAACATATTATACAAAGGCATATTACACAAAGGTGAGCAAGAAAAATGCATTGCAAGGCAAGCAGTGGGTATACATATCAAAAGTACAAAAAGCAGGTGACGATATTCGGCAATCAGATGTGGCAAAACTAAAAAGATGTAAGGTGGACATAACATATGGTATGTGTTTATATAGAATACATGTGCTGCCAGCAAGAAAAAATCATAGATACTATAAATATTGCAAAATAGTATATAATATGTTGTCATGGAAATCTATAAACAAGGTATTATAAGGCAAGCAGGCTTCAATAAAAAAACATGCAAGACATGTGACAAAAATAAAAATCGATGCAAAATGGACAATCAGATGTGGGATGTGAAAATATTAAAGACATGGGTCCCCAAAGGAAAAAATTCAAAGATATATTAAAATAATATTAAATGGTGTTTATAATATGTTATCATAGAAATATATAAACAAATAGTACAAATCTATACAATATTAGTTTGTCGAAAATCCGTCTGACATGTCGCCCTCAGAATCGATATCTGTAGATTCAGATTGTATAACGATTTCCATTTTCTCGACCTCAATGGAATCGACCATCCCATCAGTGTCCCACATCTGATCTTCCACCTTTTCTACATGTTTTATGCATTGTTCCCACTTTGCTGCCGTAACCTGGCTTATTGCCTGGTTTGTCAGGTCCACCACCTCCTGTTCTTTAAAAGTAGTATTTTGAGCGGCGACATGTCCTTTCACCTGCGCCCATATCAGTTCGATGGGATTTAATTCACAATGGTAAGGAGGTAGCCTAAGAACTATGTGTCCGTGTTGGGCAGCTATCTTGTCGATTCGATAAGTCTCATATTGTTTGCGTATATTTTTGACAAGTAGAAGAAGCTCAGCCTTCAACATATCTGAACCCCAAGGAATATGTTTTGCAGACAGCCATGCCTGAATATCTGCCTTTCTAGTTTTAGTAGTCGGGATTATTTCTTGTAGAACACTATGGTACGAAGCATTATCCATGACAATAATGCTGTTCAGTTCAATATAGGGCAGGAGGTTTTTCGTGAACCACTCTTCATAGTGAGACCCATTCATTTCCGAATAATAATCTCCTGCATCTTTTTTGGCCTTGAAAAGTTCACATGCCTGAGAGACAAATCCTTTTGCACTCCCTTATAGCCTTTATGTTGCTCTTGCGCTAGAAAAGACCAAACCAAACCTTTTGCACTCCCTGCATGAGTGAGGATAAGGCGGGATCCCTTGCCTGATGGAGCTTTTAGTCCAGTCGACAGGCCTGATAAAAAGGCCTGTTTAGGAGACTTAATCGTGCTGTCTTCCCACACTGATGTTTTCGTATGTCCGAAATTTACCCACGTTTCATCAGTGTAGTATATGGGTCTTTCCTGCGTACGGTAACGTTTGATTTCGCGTAGATATCGTCGGCGCCACACCTGAATATCGTCTCGTTCTATTAACATAGAATTTCGGTTTCGTTTACGGAAAACAAATCCCAAATCTTTAAGAAGCCTTCTCATGGTGCTAATGCTCACAGTGGGCAAGTCTGTGTCATTATTTACATCCATCGTTATTTTGGAGACAGTTGGGATCATATTCTTTTTGTAAAATTCGTGAACTTTTCTTCTAATTGCCGAAAGCGAAAAATCATCGTGTTTTGCTGCCCGGGTTCCTTGTCCTTGTCTTAAAGGCCGCTTCTTTCCAGTAGTCGATAATTTTCAATTTTCTCGGAATTCTTTCATCATTCTACCGATACTCGTAACAGAAATACCGGTGAGGTCAGACACTTGCGCGTGGATCTCATTTTGGGAGATTTTCGGATACATTTCTGTCATCTTAACAAAAACATTCATGACTATTCTTTTTGCATCGCAATTCAAAAGTTGGCCTTTTTGGTGCTTTGTAAATACATAGCTTGTATTTGAATTCATTATTAAATGTATATATAAATATAGATTTGTGAATAATTTTTAAATATGTTGATGATGAATCACTAGTAAACTTAAAATCTCTGTGCAAAACCAGCGTCGTTCAAGTAAACAATTAAACATTGGCGAAGTGAATATTCACGCGCCAATTCGAGTGACGCCAAGTGAGTGACGTCAGGGAAAGAGCTCGGATTAAGCATATGATTCGCTAATACTCTTAAAATATTCTTGGCCAAAAAAGTAAAATATGAATAAGATTGAAACTAAAAAGCATTTATTTTCAATACATTTTGTAAGTTTACTACAAAACCATTTGATCAGGTTATTATTATTACTAGAAAATGTACGAGTTTCCCGGAACTATATTCTTTCAGCGGAAGGATCCATACGAATCATCCTGTAGCGTTATCAGTGTAGTCTAGTTAAGTTGAAGTTTAGTATAGTTTGGGACCAGAATTAACAGAAGCTTGCGAAGCAACACTGGCATACGTGCGCTTAGTAATTTGGTTTAAAACAATGGGTCGGGGAGTGAAAATTGGCTTCGTGGCGGGGGTCGCCTTCTTGACCCCGGAACCACTAGGCCGTCGTTGATTAAGTTGGTCAATATAAAATTTACAGGAATGTGCAGAAGAAGGATGATTGCCTTTGCAATTGATGCACCGCCCACACCGCTCTTATTAGGACACTCCCGACTGGGGTGCTGTTCAGAGCAGTGGCGACATCTGGTGGGATACGGGCAAGTGACTGAGAGGTGGGACCCCCAACGCTGGCACTTAAAGCACTGCTTGGGTCCCGAAACCTTCTTGCCATTGATTTTCTCGATTGTAATTTGTAAGTAGAGAATAGATTTGCAGGCGAGGATGGCATTGTAGTCAGCAGATTTAGGAAACTCCAAGGTGAAGAGGGGAATCTTTTTCCCGTGACGATTCTTCATTTGGAGCACGTGGCAAATTTTGAAGTCAGGATATTTGGTGTTTAAGAAGTCGAAAATTTCCTTCTCAGTAGAGTTGAAGGGCAAGCCCCTAACATCTACTTTGAAGGTGGATCTGGGCACTGGTGCCAGTTTGGTTAGCGGGAAAGAATGTTCCTCTGAACTAACGAAATTGGAAATGAAAATTTCCTCGTTCAAGTTTTGAGGAAATATTTCATAATGGTTGTTATGAAAACGGGCAAAAACCTCGCAGCCATGGTCCAGCATAGACCTGTGCAGGGCTTGGAGCGAGGCTTTTCCCTTCGTGCTGTTTGGAAATCGAAAAGTTTTCAAATCGGCGCAGTCAGTCATGGAATGGTAATCAGGCACGAGGTTAGGAGGCAGATTCAGGATAATAGGAGGCTTAACTACAGGAGTTGAGACGGGTACAATCGGTACACCGCCAAAGAAACCATCAAGATCGGTTTCAGTAATCATAGCAAAACAGGAATCAGCTACAGGAGCAGTAGATTAGAGCGACTAGTCTCTCAGCTAGCGGTCGTCTGAATGTGACAAGAGGTGATGATGACCTGATGCTCTCGCTGGACGAAAATGATTTAATTGTGGGCCTAGCAGCGTAAGACGCTTTTACCACTATCTAATCGTTGTGTTTCATGATGGTGAATAAACAGAGTTAAAAATTTATATCAGGAAATAATTAAAAGAAACATGATAAGTAAAAAATCAATGGTGTAGGGCTGTCCATAATCGCTGCGGGCTGAATAAAAAGTTAATAAAAAATGCAGTGGGGAGCGCAGAGCGCTGAAAAAAAGGGGAAAACAAACAATTAAAGAAAAAGAAACAAATATGAAGGTTATTTGCACAATTGGATAACCCTTGAAGGATCCAACTGTCCATTACTTCAAGTAAACAAAACAAAGTTGGCGAAAACAGGGGGTGTCAAATTTACATTAAAAGACGAGAAAAGTGTTCAAATGAACAATAAAGGGGACAAAAAATTGAAGGTTAGTTGCACAGTTAAATAATCCAAATTATTCAACTGTCCAGTACTTCAAAGTAAACAAAACAAAAATAAAAGCCGCGGTGTACTCAGATGGTCACCCTCCCAAGTACTGACCGCGACCGATGATGCTTGAGATTGGTGTTCGAACGACATCTGTTACGTTCGTCTTGGTATGTTCGAATACAAAATTAGTTGGCTAAAAGGGGCTGTAATGAAATTTAACAAAAAGGAAAAAAGGAACGACGTTAAGGAGTAAAAAATTGGAGGTTAGTTGCTCAGTTGAATAGCCCGGTAAGGATCCAACTGTTCAGTACTCCAATGTAAACAAAAGGTTGCCGGTAGGAATGGGGAATTATAAAAATAAAAAGGGTTACTGTAAAATCAAGGAAGCAGTTGGAGGTGCAATTGGTTCAGTTGAAAACAAAATTCGGTTGGGAAAAAGTTGAAAATGGGAGAAATTAAAAAATGATGAAGGAGTCACGTATGAATAAAATTAAATTTAAGAGAAGGTCGGAAAGTGAGCAAGTTGGCAGGAATGAATTGACAGATTGATGGATGCTGGGATAAATTAAAGCAGTAAAATGCGTCGAGGGAGTTAAATTACATGGAAGAATCAATTGGGTAGGATTATTGTACTGTAGAAGTGCTCAAGGTTGGTCTGGAAGGGGGA
This sequence comes from Linyphia triangularis, assembly GCA_963978545.1. Classification (NCBI taxonomy): domain Eukaryota; kingdom Metazoa; phylum Arthropoda; class Arachnida; order Araneae; family Linyphiidae; genus Linyphia; species Linyphia triangularis. The sequence goes on from OZ021730.1 coordinate 18,642,721, forward strand.
GAATTGGGTAGAAAGGAAGCAGTAAACACATTCTTTAGGTGTATGCGGGGGAGGAAAGGGGGTAAGAAACAGGAGCATCCTGTGTTTCATCATATGGTGGTCGGAAAAGCTGCGCGCGCATCTCCAGGTGTTTGGAAACGGCAGGGGACAAGGGGGAAGGGTGAAAAAAGCGTCTGGGGATGAATGGGTTTCGTTTTTTGAGGAGTGGAACATCTCTGAATTGTTGAGTGCGCATGCGCAACACCGGCGCTTGGGCTGCAAAGCGGAGATGTGGAAAGAAGTTCGAATCGTTTGAGAATGTCTTTTTTTTTCCGTCGGTTGCCGTGGCTTGGGGTAAAAGGGGGTTTTTACTGATAGTTGGTTACAGGTGTATGCAGGGCTGAATGAGGGTGGAAGTTAAGTGATTAAATACTGGATCGGGGTCTGTTACGAGTGGTATTAACATTATATTTGGGAATACTTTTAATTGCAAGGTTGGGGTGGGAATCGATGTTTTTAAAAAATTTGATGGCAAGTTGTTTGGAGAATTTGAGTAGGTCGGGGATTTTAATGGCTGATTTCAATTGATTTGTTCTCATGTACCATCTTGCTTTACAAATACGTCTGATACTTGAGTTTTCGAGGTTGATGAGCTTTTGGAGTTGGGTTTTGGAAGTAAATCCCCAGACAGGCATGGCATAAGTAATAATGGGGCGTAGATAGTAAATATAAATCAGTTTCTTGTTTTGGATGGAAAGGGGGGAATTGTATGAGAGTAGGGAGTAAAGCATTCTGCGGACTGTGATAAATTTATTTGTTATGTAGGTAATGTGTGGTTCCCATGTGAGTTTATTGTCAAGAATGATGCCTAGGTATTTACAGTGTTTGCTCCAGGTGAGAGGTTTTTTAAAGAGTGTAACTTTAGGTGGTTTCTTGTTCTTGTTGTTAGGGGAAAAAAGGACTGCCTCGGTTTTGTTAACATTGATTTGTATTTTCCAGTGTGTGAGCCAGACCTGGATTAAGTTAATGTGTTTTTGTAGTCTGATTCTGAGCCGGTTGGAGTGTCCTCTCGCAAGAATAGCTGTGTCATCTGCGAAGAGGCTAATTGTTGTGTCTGTGGTTTGTGGTATGTCGTTGATGTACACAAGGAATAGGACAGGTCCAATTAAACTTCCCTGCGGTACACCGGAATGAATGGGTCTGGGATTGGAATTGTGTTCTGTAATGTTTACGAAAAATGTTCTGTTTGTGAGGTAAGAAGTTAGGATTTTAATGATGAGGTCTGGGAAGGAAAGTTTAATGAGTTTAAAGATGAGGCCGTCAATCCACACTCTGTCGAATGCTTTTGCAATATCGAGAAAAATAGCAGCAGTGTGGAATTTTCTGTTAAAACCTTCTGTAATGTATTCAATTAGTCTGTACAGTTGGTGTGTGGTTGAGAGGTTGGGTCTGAAGCCAAATTGTTGTGGAATGATGGTGTTGTTAGTGTCGAGGTGGTGTGTAATTCTGTTAAGGATAATTCTTTCGGTGATTTTACTGAGGATAGGGAGTAGGGAAATGGGTCTATAGTTTTCTGCGAGGCTCGGGTCTTTACCTGGTTTACGTATGGGGATGACTTTAGCAGTTTTCCCATGAGTGGGGGAAGTGTCCGTGTTCGAGGCATTTGTTGATGATGAGTGTAAGGGTAATTAGTGATTTGGTGGGGAGGTTTTTGATCATTTTGTTTGTGATTCCTTCAGCACCTGGAGCTTTTTTGATTTTAATTTTGTTTATGTAATGTAAAATTTCAGAAAGTTTGGCAGGGGTGTATGTTGTATCATGTGTTTTGTTGCGAAAGGCTTTAATGTGTTGGTTGACAATTTTTTCTGTGGGTTTGTGTGTAATATTGTTGATGGTGAATTGTTTTTCGAGGCTGGCGGCTATTTCTTCGGTTTTGTCAAAGGTGGAGGTAGCTATTTGTGTTTGTGTGTTAAGGTTTTTAATTTGTAGTGGGGGGAGTGGTTTGTAAATCTTTTTGCAGGTTTTGACTGCTCCAAAAAGGGTGTTGTCTTCAGTGGAGAGGTTTTCTAGTTTATTCTTCCAAAGTTGTTGTGAGTGTTGTTTGATGGAGTTTCTGATTTTTTTATTAAGTCGGTTAAGTAGTGTTTTCGTGTTTGGATCTTTGGTGAGTTGCCATGTTTTCCTAAGATTATTTTTAATTGTGATGTTGTTTTTGATGTGTGGGGGGAGGTAGTTGGTATGGAGCGGAGAGAGTGATTTTGTGTTGTTGGTGAAGCTGGTGATAATGGTGTCGGTGAAGTTTTGGACACATGTGTCAATTTCACTGTTGTCAGTGATGGGTGGTATAAAGAGGTTACATTTATTGAGGTCATTTTGGAAGTTTTTCCAGTTGGTGGCTGTGTTTCTATTAGTGTTGATTGGGTCGAAGGAGAGATCAAAGTTAATAATTACAGGGTTGTGGTCAGAGGAGAGTTCGGGGAGGGATTCGACAGAATAATTATAGTGAAAATCTTTAATGAGGGCAAAGTCAATAGTTGTGCTGGATGTGGGGGTGAAGTGGGTGTGTGTCGGTGGAGCTGCAATGGTTAAGTTATTGAGTCTAGCAGTTTTGGTGATGAAATTACCTATTGTATTTTTGTTTTGGCAGCCCCAGAGTGTGTGCTTGGCGTTGAGATCACCAGCTATGATGGTGTGTGGGTGTGCTTCAAGAAGTGTAATAATGTCAGTTTGTATGTCTTTGTTTTTGCTATATTTAGTGTTTGGTGAGATATAGGTGGAATTGATGGTGAGCGGTTCAAGGTTGGGGATGTTGAGTTTAATGGCTGTGTTTTGAATGGTAATTAGGTGTGGGTTGGGGATTTGATGGTGGGGGATGGAGTTCTTGATGAAAATGCCTGTACCTCCCATTCCGTGATTGTGATTGCTGGTTGGGGGGTGGTCGTTCCTGTAGAAGTGATAGTTGGGTATGTAAGTGTGCATGTTGGGTTTGAGGTGTGTTTCTTGAATTAGAAGTATGTCAATTGAGTGTTTGTCGGTGAAGTCTCTGAGTGTGTGAATTCTTTTGGTTAGGCCATTAGCATTCCAGAAGCAGATTGAAAGATTGTGTTTCTTAGTTGTCATTGGTGTTTTGTGTGGAGCTAAAATTGCATAAGGCTTGAAGTTTGTCGAATGGGTGATCTGCTTTCTGGAGGTTATCTAGGAGAGTGGTGATACCAGTGAGGCCATTAAACATTAATTTGAATTGTTCAATTAACTGCATGATTGGTTGGAAGCCACTCATTAATTCTTGAAGGTTTGTGTTGTTGGCTTCCGTGTTGTTGTTAAATTGTGGTATGGCTTGGGTTATGGTTGGTGGTGCTTGATGTGTGTTTGTGGTGTTGGCAATAGTTGCCCATGATGTGCCTGGCTGGATTTTTCTGGAGGTGAATGTAGTGGGTGTCTTGTGTGCCTTTTCTTTTTCGCGTTGTTCTTTTGTTTTTGGGAAGGCTGGGCAGTTACGCCATGAGGCAACATGACCCATTTGGTGGCAATTGATACTCTTGGGATTCTCTTGCCGACCAAGTGTGCATTCTGATGTTCGATGGGGTTGAGCACATTTTAGGCAGCGGGGGGCCATGTTGCAATTCTGGGCGGTGTGTGAGAATTTATTGCATTTGTAACTTTGGGTTACTCCTTTTTTAGTTTGAAATTGCTCAAATATGACTTTGAGGTACAGGCATTTGTCTAGGGTGTAAATTAGGTCAGTGGTGGGGGTGCGTGTTAGTTGGATGAGGAAAACTGCTATTGGTTGTTTGGTGAATCGGTTGGTTAGTTGAGTGACTTTTTCGACTGTGAAGTCTTGATTTTCTAATTCGGTTTTAATTTCTTCACAGTCGGTGTTGGTAGGTAGGCCTTTTACTACTACTTTGATTGGTCTTTCAGTTTGGGGGGTGATTATATAGTGGCTTATTTGGTGTTTAAGGAGGTAAGAAGTTATAGTTTTGTGGTCCAGTGGATTATTCGGGAATACCTTAATATACTGGCCACCAAGTTTGAAGACAGGGGAGATGGAGGTGAGCTGGGAGAGTACCTTTAAGAGGTTATTATATTTAGGGAAGATTTCAACCATTATTGGAGGGGGGGGGGGTCTGGCAGCGTCTTCAGAGACTTGATCATTTAGTGCATTAAGTGCTTCAAATTTATTGTTGGTAGGAGTGGGGGTGGTGGTCTGGAGGGGGAAGTTAATGTTAGACTTTGGTGCAAATTTGCTTGGTTTCAGGAAGGAGTTTGGTTTGGGGGGAGGAGATTGGGTAGAGGTGCTGGCACCTTCGTTAACTGGGAAGGATTTTTTGTTCGGATTTTTATCCGGGCTGAAGGGGGCAATTCTCTTAGCGTTAGTTTTAGTGGGGTTGTGGGGGCATCCATCAATAAGACAATTTAAAGAAGCCAACTTACCCCTGTTGATGGCTATTACTTCTCTAAGGTTGACCAGTCTGTCTATATCATATGCTTCGCTGGGCGATCCTCTGTAGTCCGAGAAGGTGTCGTAGGAATTTTGTGAAAATTTAAGCGAAAGTTGTTCGCGGTCAAGTAGTTTAGTGATATAGTTGTTGAGTCTTGTCATCTCAGTGCAGATGGTTTGCGGGGTTAGGCCCTGTTGGTTCAGATTAATTTGATCCTGTATACAGTTGTCCATTTCCATGGTGGGGGTAATGACCCCATCGCCGGGTGAAACTGAAAGTTCATCCTCGTGCATAATTACGAGGTTGCCGTGGTTGACCTGGTTTTGGGCAGTGCCCTCACAGGTGTTCATCAAAAAAGCGAGTGAGAAAGAAAAGTACGCAAAGTACGGCAAAGCGAACTAAAAGTTCGAAACGGTAAAAAACCGCGGCGTGATCGAAACGAAAGAGCAGAAAACACGTCCTTCAGTAAGGAACGCTGGAGGGGGAATCCAAGAATGTGATGCTCTCGCTTCAAACCGTTCACTCTTTATACGGAACCTCACGCATGCACGCCTTGTGTTGGCTTTTTTTTTTGCGTGCGGGGGTGCTACCATGGTAACGAGCTAGGGTAGAAAGGGGAGTTGCTGACCTTGAGGCTTCTATTTAAAAGAAACAGTGTCTAGTGTCTGTATGAAAAAAAACTTCCCCCATCCTTCATTACATCTCGTATTGCTCTCCCTCACTGGTCTAACCTTGCTAGGCCCCTCCCACAACATCGGCTTCTGATCTGACATGGTTTTCATGAATGGAATGTGCTGCTCACTGCTGTTTACATTTCTCCCTTTTCAGCCAATTTATGATACTTAATATCTGACAGTTTAAGGCAAGCTATGCAATTTTAATTTTTTTTGTTTTTTCGGACGTTGAACGCCCCTGCGGGGCGTAGGAAGTCCAAACAACTAAATAGCAATAGCAGTCTGTATGAAAATTGGTTTGAATCAATGCAGAATTTCTAGAATTTCAATTTAATTTTGTGTAAGAAAGTAGTCTCAATTTTACTGTTTATAATTTTTTTAAATTGTAATTTTAACTGTTATTGTATGTTAAATTGTTTATTTTAGCTTGAAAAACAATCCTACATTTTAGCTATAATGGATAATAGTTTAAAAGTTAAAGCATTTTTTTTATATAATAGTTTAAAATTAATTAACTTGTGCAACTGTGTGAAAATTTGAAGTTTTTTTGCTTTGGCCATGTGAGTTACATGCAAAACCTCCCTCCCTTAATTCTTAACAACAGAAATGTTTGTGACAAGCAGTCGTGCTTAAAGTAAACTATTAAACTGCATGCCTAGGTTCATTCCTTTTTCTTTTATTTGCTAAGGTTTAGACCTTCATATTTATGTATCACTTGTTGAACAATTTTATGTCTTTTCTCGCCTTAAAAAAAAAAAAAAAACTTACAAAAATCTTTTCTTCCTATTTTTAAATTACATAATCTAGTTCTTACATGATGATTAGATATTTTTTAATTTAATAATTTTTTGTAATTTGTAAAATTAGTTCAACATACTACTTGGTGGCGTATACTTTGGAAAATGTGGTGGTAATTAATTGGTTGCGAGAGGGGTCCTTGAAAATTTTTGGGATGAGCCTTGAAATTCTTGAAATATGCTTAAATTTTTATCAGAAATTTTGCTGGACACCCTAAACTGTAAACTAAGCATTGTATTAAACTGTGGGAATCGTGCTGAGCTTAACAGAATTTAAAATACTAAGGGTGTGAACCAAAAAACCGTCTGATGCAAGAGCGAGCATTACTGAATATTAATTATGAAACACTCTTACGAAAATGCTGACACGACAAGTCTCAAAGGAACGGGTTGTCGAACATCTGTGAAGGGATTAAAAAATATATAACATGCACTTTGAAACAAAAAATTAATATCAATTCTAAAACAGATTATTCCATCATTCATTTGAGACTTGTATCGGCATTTTCGTCAGACGGGTTTTTGGTTCATACTCTCGGTATTTTAATTTCCGCTAAGCTGAGCACAATATAATACAATGCTAGTTTACAGTATCCTCTTCAACGACACGACCCCCTCAGGGGGTTTACTTTCTTTAAGTAAACACGGGCTTCACAACCCCGAGATGCCCCAGTGATCTAACCCTTCGTCTGTTTGTACCTTCTCATTTTGGGTTTTATATTTATCGTTTGTTTTCTCTTCCTTCCCTCATTGTGATTACCTCATCTGAGGTGAGGGCTCCCCTTGAGAAGCTTTGTGCCGCTCTGTTGCTATCAGCTTCTCTCGGGCATTTAATCACCCACGTGTTTGCCGTGCGTGGAGACCCGTGTCTTTGGAAAGGGGGATCCTGGTAGTTGAGGGGCGACATACTGTCCCAATACACTACTTTGGCCCTTGCTTCAGATAAACGGGAGGTGCACATTGGTCCCGTGTGTATCAATCGGCTGGTCGTCCGACTTCGTCGGTGGCTAGGGATCAAGCGTTCGGCTCGTCTGCTGGGAATCTCGTTAAGGGTGGAGACTTCTACAGGGACGAGTCGTCCGCGTATAGGTGCTGGATAACCCGGTAGTGGCATACCGTGCGCAATAGTTGAGTTCTCGTTTTCCTTTTTTCATTATTTTTGTTGCTTGCCGGTATACACTATCCCCGTTTTTTTCGTGGACTCCATGGTGGGTGGGACTCTAGTGCCCGAATCTTGTACATCTACTTTCATGGAAAGTAAAACTTCTTTTTCTTCTCCCTCTCGTGGGGAGCACACTGATCATGCCACTGCAAACTGCCTTACGGCAAAATTTTACATTGTGAAGAGAAAGGAGGGATCCTTTGAAAAGGTTTCTCCTTTTTTAATTGAAAAAGCCTTGAAAGCTTACGTTGGCGATAATGTTTCTGCTAAAAAACTAAGATCTGGAGACCTTTTAGTTGAAGTTCAAAATAATACTCAGGGCCAAAACATCTTAAAAATGGAATCGTTCGGAACATTTCCTGTGAGTGTAGTCCCCCATGGCTCACTCAACAAATCTCGTGGCGTTATTTCCGAATCCGACCTCTACCATACTCCCGAGGACGAGATTCTTGAACATCTGCTAGACCAGCAAGTTTCTGCTGTACACCGGATAACGATACGGAAAGATGGAAATATTCTCCCAACTAAACATCTGATACTGACTTTTGATTTGCCAACTCTGCCAACACACGTGAAGGACGGATATCTCAACTGTCGTATCCGACCATACGTACCAAATCCACTTCGCTGCTTTAAGTGCCAGAGATATGGACATTCCCAAACGGCTTGCCGCGGGAAAATTGAAATCTGTGCACGCTGTGCAGGAAGTGGTCATGGTAGTTCTGGATGCACTGCACCTGAAAAGTGTGTCAATTGTGAAGCAGCACATCCATCTTTCTCCAGAAAATGTCCCAAGTGGATAGAGGAGAAAGAAATACAAACCATCCGTGCTCTACAAAATTTGACATACTTTGAAGCCCGGAAAAGGGAAGTGCTCCTGACCCGTCTTAGAATAGGCCACACTCGTTTTACCCATGTGCATCTTCTGCTGGCAGATGATGTCCCCACATGTAATTCCTGTGGAGTTGTCTTTTCTGTTTTACATATTTTATCAGAGTGTCCTTCTTTTAATCTGACAAGGCAACGCCTTTTTAATTCATATCATCCTTCATTATCCTCGCTTTTAAGTTCACCCCCTCATGTAAATCTTTTTAAGTTCTTACAAGAAATTGGATTTTACTACCTCATTTAATGTATTAATTGAAATGTTTTCATAATCATTTTTTTAAATAACGTTTATTATTAATGCTTTTATGGTTTCGGCGCAGTATAGCCTAGAAGTTGCTCTTGCGCCAGTAAACCCAAAACCAAACCAAAACCAAACATACTTTGAAGCAAGAAAACAGTTTGAAGCCCGGACTCCCCGTGTTGGCGTTTCATATTCCAATGCTTGTAAAAAGTCAGTATGTAGTAAGAGTACACAGACGGAGAATATTTCTTTGCCACTTGCCAGATTACCCCAACTGGCGTCTTCTTCAAATATCGTCAAAAAACCACCTCTAATAAAGAAATCTCTTGCAAAGTCGAAGGCTTTGCAAACAATGAAATTAAAATCTGCGAAGGGTGTTTCTATTAGAGGGAAACCTGCTAACCCGTTTCACATCCTTGGCTCAATAAGAGGTACAGATGAGGTGAGTTTACACCCATCTGATGACGATGAGATCCTTGAAGAAGAGCCCGACCCCCTTTTGAAGTTTTCTTTTAATAGTTAATGGCTTCTTTTGTTTCTTGGAACTGTCGCGGTTTTAGATCTAGGAAGGATGATGTTAAGAATATTATTTCAACTTATCATCCAGCATGTTTGGCACTTCAAGAAACTTTCTTGAAGGATCCATATACATCAAAGATCCGTAGGTATAGTTGCATTAGAAAAGATGTTACCCGTAGTAATACAGTGTCTGGAGGAGTATGTCTTTTTATTGCTCATAATTATCCCAGCACTGTAATCACACTACGCACATCTCTACAGGCTGTGGCTGCGAGACTTCATTTACAGTCCCTTCTCACAGTCTGTTGCCTATACCTACCACCACATGCTATCATCCGCCAAGAGGAGTTGAATGACCTTATTGATCAGCTTCCAGCACCATTTTTACTGCTCGGTGACTTTAATGGACACAGTACTATGTGGGGTAATGACAATACGAACCCTCGTGGGAGACAGATTGAAAAGTTGCTATCTGATCACTGTCTCTGTCTCCTGAATAACGAGGAGAAAACATATTTCCATGAACCCACTAGAACATTCCATTCACTAGACTTAGCCATTTGTTCCCCTATACTTTTGCCATACTTGAATTGTGCTGTTATGAGTGATCTACATAACAGTGATCACTTCCCTATTCTCATTTCTCATACTGGTAATGGTAGCGTGACCAACCGCCTACCTACATATAAATACCATAGGGCAAATTGGGAAAAATTTACCGAGTTGGCTATTATATCAGGAACAATGGTGGATAGTGAGGATGTTGATACTGCTGTCCAAAATGTCACTGAAGCAATTTTAAAGGCTGCTGACTCCTCTATTCCTAAGACTTCACCTAAAACATTGCGGCACTGTAAACCATACTGGAATGCAGAATGTCAGTCTGCATACAAGAAACAAAAGAAGCTATGGGGTATCTTCCGCAGATACCCAACTACAGGAAACCTTATCGCCTTTAAAAAGGCAAAGGCAGTTGCTCGTAAGGTTAGACGTCAGAGTCAAAAGGATTCTTGGATAAGTTATGTCTCTTCGATTACATCTAAAACATCAAGTAAACAGTTGTGGAAGAAGGTTAGAGCAGCCAATGGTTTGTATCCGGAGTATTCTTGCCCTATACTTCAAACCGGAGCTGCTGTGTTCTCTTCCCCTGAAGATATTGCTAACCTTATCGGTGAAACTTTTGAAAGTGTATCCAGTTCCGATTCTTATAGTCCTACATTTTTAGTGACTAAGAATCGCGCTGAACGGACTGGAATTAATTTCAAAAGCAATATTGAATATTCCTACAACTGTGACCTTAAGATGTACGAATTGAAGAGTGCTTTATCTAAAGCACATAACACCAGTCCAGGTCCAGATGGGATCAGTTACCAAATGCTTCGCCATTTAAGTCCAGATTCTCTTCCCCTCAGGAGGTTTACTTTCTCAAAGTAAATACGGGCTTCACAACCCCGGGGCGCCCCAGTGATCTATCCCTCCTTCTGTTTTACCTTCTTTTTTGGGTTCTGTATTTATTGTTTGGCCCCCTCAGGGGGTTTACTTTCTCAAAGTAAATACGGGCTTCACAACCCCGGGGCGCCCCAGTGATCTATCCCTTCTTCTGTTTTACCTTCTTTTTTGGGTTCTGTATTTATTGTTTGGCTTCTCTTCCTTCCCTCGTTGTGGTTACCTCTTCAGAGGTGAGGGCTCCCCTTGAGAAGCTTTGTGCCGCTCTGTTGCTATCAGCTTCTCTTGGGGATTATATCACCCACGTGTTTGCCGTGCGTGGAGACCCGTGTCCCTGGAAAGGGGGATCCTGGTAGTTGAGGGACGACATACTGTCCCAATACACTACTTTGGCCCTTGCTTCAGATAAACGGGAGGTGCACATTGGTCCCGTGTGTATCAATCGGCTGGTCGTCCGACTTCGTCGGCGGCTAGGGATCAAGCGTTCGGCTCGTCTGCTGGGAATCTCGTTAAGGGTGGAGACTTCTACAGGGACGAGTCGTCCGCGTATAGGTGCTGGATAACCCGGTAGTGGCATACCGTGCGCAATAGTTGAGTTCTCGTTTTCCTTTTTTCATTATTTTTGTTGCTTGCCGGTATACACTATCCCCAATATCGTGGACTCCATGGTGGGTGGGATTCCAGTACCCGAATCTTTTTACCTATTCTTATGGCTACTACATCTTCTTCTTCTTCTCCTCCTAGTGGGGAGCAACATTGTCCTGAACCTTTGCTACAAACTCGTGCAAAATTCTTCATTGTGCATCGCCAGGAGGGCTCCTTTGAGAAGGTCTCTCCATTTCTTATTGAGAAAACATTAAAATCGTTGGTTGGTGATACGGCTTCAGTTAAAAAACTGAGGTCCGGGGATTTACTTGTTGAAGTTCGCAACCATCAGCAAGCGAAGAACATTTTAAAAATTGAAAATTTCGGTTCACTCCCGGTTACTGTGAAGGAACATGGTTCCCTTAATAAATCTCGTGGTGTTGTGTCTGAATCAGACTTATATCATACAGCGGAGGACGAGATACTTGATCATCTTCGTGATCAGCATGTTTCAGCCGTCCACCGCATTACAATACGCCGAGATGGGAACATAATACCTACTAAACATCTAATTGTCACTTTTGATTTACCCACTTTGCCGTCTCATGTGAAGGCGGGGTACCTGAATTGCCATGTCCGTCCGTATATTCCCAACCCACTTCGCTGTTTTAAGTGCCAGAAATTTGGCCACTCTCAAACAGCGTGTCGTGGGGAAACGGAAACATGCGCGCGTTGTGCAGGTACTGGACATGATAGTGTTAACTGCAAAGCACCCGAGAAGTGTGTCAATTGTAATGGCACGCATCCGTCATACTCTCGATCATGTCCACAGTGGGTAAAGGAAAAAGAAATCCAGACCGTGCGAGTGAACCAGAGTTTATCCTACTTTGATGCTAGGAGACTAGTTGATGCTAGGACCCCTAAAACTGGTGTTGCTTACGCTGATGTTTGTAAAAAAACTTTCAGCAGTAAAAGCACTCAAACGGAAACCCCTGTATCACCTCTTGTTAAGTTGCCTCAAAAGTCATCTGTAGAGGTAACAAAACGACCAACGATTGTTAAAAAATCCTTAGCTAAATCAAAAGCTTTACAAACAATAAAATTAAAATCTGCCAAAGGAGGACTTTCTCGAGAGAGGCCCTCTAACCCTTTCAACATTCTTCGTTCTTTTAAGGATTCGGATGTGGTGAAACTTCACCCATCTGATGAGGACGAAGACATCACTGAAGAATCCGACACTCCTTTAAAATTTTCACTTAATAGTTAATGGCTTCTTTTGTTTCTTGGAATTGTCGCGGTTTTAGGTCTAGGAAGGATGATGTGAAAAACATAATTTCACTTTATCATCCAGCATGTTTGGCACTTCAAGAAACTTTCTTGAAGGATTCTTGTACATCTAAGATCCGTAGGTATAGTTGCATTAGGAAAGATGTTGCCCGTGGTAATGCAGTGTCTGGAGGAGTATGTCTCTTTATTTCTCATGATTACCCCAGCACTGTACTCACACTACGCACATCTCTACAGGCTGTGGCTGCGAGACTTCATATACAGTCCCTTCTCACAGTCTGTTGCCTATACTTACCGCCACATGCTATCATCCGTCAAGAGGAGCTGAATGACTTGATAGACCAGCTTCCAGCTCCATTTCTATTGCTTGGTGACCTAAATGGACACAGTACTATGTGGGGTAATGATAATACGAACCCTCGTGGGAGACAGATTGAAAAGTTGTTATCTGATCACTGTCTCTGTCTCCTGAATAATGAGGAGAAAACCTATTTTCATGAACCCACTAGAACATTCCATTCACTTGACTTAGCCATTTGTTCCCCTATACTTTTGCCATACTTGAATTTTGCTGTTGGAAGTGATCTACATAACAGTGATCACTTCCCTATTCTCATTTCCCATAATGGTAGAAGTAGTGTGAACAGCCGTCTACCTACATACAAATACCACAGGGCGAATTGGGATAAATATACTGAGTTGGCTGTTATAACAGGAACAATGGTGGACAGTCAGGATGTTGATACTGCTGTCCAAAATGTCACTGAAGCAATTTTAAATGCTGCTGACTCCTCGATTCCTAAGACATCACCTAGAACACTGCGGCACTGTAAATCATACTGGAATGCAGACTGTCAGTCTGCATACAAGAAACAAAAGAAGCTATGGGGTATCTTCCGCAGATACCCAACTACAGGAAACCTTATCGCCTTTAAAAAGGCTAAGGCATTTGCTCGTAGAGTTAGACGTCAGAGTCAAAAGGATTCTTGGATAAGTTATGTCTCTTCAATTACATCTAAAACATCAAGCAAGAAGTTGTGGAAGAAGGTTAGAGCAGCCAACGGTTTGTATCCGGAATATTCTTGCCCGATACTTCAAACCGGAGCTGCTGTGTTCTCATCCCCTGAGGATATTGCTAACCTTATCGGTGAAACTTTTGAAAGTGTATCCAGTTCCGATTCTTATAGTCCTGCTTTTCTTGTGACTAAGAATCGTGCTGAACGGACTGGAATTAATTTCAAAAGCAATATTGAATATTCCTACAACTGTGACCTTAAGATGTTCGAATTGAAGAGTGCTTTATCTAAAGCACATGACACCAGTCCAGGTCCAGATGGGATCAGTTACCAAATGCTTCGCCATTTAAGTCCAGATTCTCTTTTTAACATCCTTTTTCTCTTTAATCGAATCTGGAAGGAGAATATCTTTCCTACCTTGTGGCGGGAAGCTACTGTAATCCCCATTCTGAAACCTGGAAAGGATCCCAAGGATCCTCTAAACTATCGACCGATAGCCTTAACGAGCTGCCTTTGTAAGACCTTTGAACGTATTGTAAACGCCCGACTCTCTTACATGTTAGAAAAAGATAAATGCATTTCACCTTTTCAGAGTGGGTTCCGACGAGGACGGTCCACTCTTGATAACATCGTGAAACTAGAAACAGATGTCCGCAATGCCTTTGTGCAAAGGAATCATCTAGTTTCAATCTTTTTCGACATTGAGAAGGCGTATGATCATACGTGGCGATATGGTATCCTGCAAACTCTATTTAATTTTGGTTTTAGGGGTAATCTGCCCCTTTTTATTCAAAATTTTTTATCATCTCGTGTTTTTAGAGTTCGCATTGGAGCTTCATTTTCTAATTATTTTAACCAATCTGAGGGAGTTCCTCAAGGTTGTGTTTTAAGTGTCACCCTTTTTAATCTTCATATCAGTAACATACTTCATGTCCTTTCACCCTTTGTTCATGGAACATTATATGTTGATGATTTGCAAATCTCATGTCAAGGATCAAACATGCGCTTAATTGAACGTCAATTACAAACTGCTGTTAACAGACTTGTAGAATGGTGTGAACAAAACGGCCATAAACTGTCACCATCTAAAAGCAGTTGTGTCCATTTCTGTAGGAGGAGGGGTCTTCACCCCGACCCTGAAATCCACATACGCAACACGCCCATCCCTGTTGTCAACCAGATAAGGTATCTGGGAGTCATTTTCGACAACAAGATGAATTTTCTCCCACATATTTTATACTTGCGCAAGAAGTGCGAGAAATCGCTTAATATCCTCAAGGTACTCTCAAATACATCTTGGGGTGCTGATCGCACTTCTTTGCTGCGTATTTACAATTCAGTTATCTTATCTCGCATCGACTACGGATGCGTTGCGTATGGTTCTGCAGGAGCATCTCTTCTGCGCAGATTGGATACCGTCCACCATACTGCTGCCCGTATTTGTTTAGGTGCATTTCGCACCTCACCCATTAAGAGTCTGTTAACAGAGTGTTGTCAACTCCCACTTGACCTTAGACGTAAAAAGTTAAGCGCTAACTACTACTGTAGAATAAAATCTGATCCTTGTCATCCTTTACGGAATTTGAGTCTTGACGCATATCTTGGTAGGCTATATAATGCACGTCCATCTAGCATTCGCCCATTTTCTGAAAGAGCTCTATCTGTTCTGTCGGATGCAGCTCTAAGTGACCTAGATATCCAGCTGGCTAATTCTCAGATCTTTCCTCCATGGAATATTCCATCATTTCAGTTTTTAAATCCATTTGCGATGCATTATAAAGCAGGCACTGCCCCAGAAATTTTACAGAAGATCTTTTGTTTGCACCGATCTCAGTATAGTGACTACCATGCAGTCTATACTGATGGATCCAAAGCAGGTGAACGTGTTGGCTGTGGTGTTGTGTCTGACACATCCACAGTCAGTTTCACGCTTCATAAATCCTGCTCGGTTTTTACTTCTGAGATGGTGGCAATTTTTTGTGCTTTGCTGCATATTTCTTTCTGCTCCCATCGCAAGTTTTGTGTATACAGCGATAGCTTAAGTGCCTTAACAAGTCTGGAGCACTTTAACAACATGTGTCATCCAATAGCTCCTGACATATTATCTCTGTTGCACAAACTTGAGAGGAAAGGTTTTGTTATTTTATTTTGCTGGGTACCTAGTCACGTAGGTATCTCAGGAAATGAATTGGCTGACTCTGCTGCTAAATCGGCTTCAATCCCGTTTCAGCAGCCAGTCCCCTACCAAGATATAAAATCATCTATTCATAAGTTTATATTTTCTTTGCGTCAAAAAGCATGGGATTTGCAAACCTGCAACAAACTACATACCATTAAAAGTCATCTTCAAATGTGGCCTGTAAATCCAATGCGTAGGACTGATGTGAAGTTGACTCGTCTGCGCATTGGTCATACCCGATTTACTCACCGACATTTATTACTGGGAGAAGATCCGCCCATTTGTAATCTGTGTCAATGCAGTATGACTGTGCATCATATTTTAATTTCATGTCCCAAGTTTCATCCTCATCGTCTTCAATTTTTTAAAAGCACAACTTTAAATCTACAAGATTTGGTTGGGGAAAATCCCCATCCAAATCTTTTTGCATTTTTAAGAGCAATCGGGTTTTTAAATCGTATCTAATGTGTTTGTTCATATCTAGTTTTAAACCTTTTAAACCACTTCATTTTTTAAAATGAGTTTTAACACATTTTATTCCTTTTATAATATCATATCTTACCTTCATCTATTTATAACTCATCACCCATTCTAGATTCTTTTATCGTTTGTTTGGCGCAGCATGGCCCTTGTGTTGCCTTTGCGCCATAAAACAACAAATAAACAAATAAACAAACAAAAATTATTGTTTGGCTTCTCTTCCATCCCTCATTGTGGTTACCTCTTCAGAGGTGAGGGCTCCCCTTGAGAAGCTTTGTGCCGCTCTGTTGCTATCAGCTTCTCTTGGGGATTATATCACCCACGTGTTTGCCGTGCGTGGAGACCCGTGTCCCTGGAAAGGGGGATCCTGGTAGTTGAGGGACGACATACTGTCCCAATACACTACTTTGGCCCTTGCTTCAGATAAACGGGAGGTGTACATTGGTCCCATGTGCATCAATCGGCTGGTCGTCCGACTTCGTCGGCGGCTTGGGATCAAGCGACCGGCTCGTCTACTGGGAATCTCGCTAAGGGTGGAGACATCTACAGGGACGAGCCGGTCGCGTATAGGCACTGGATAACCTGTTAGTGACATGCCGTGCGTAACTTTTTAGTTGCGATTCTCTTTCTTTTCATTATTTTAGTTGCTTGCCGGTGTGCACTAACCCCGAGATCGCGGACTCCACGGTGGGTGGGACTCTAGTGCCCGAATAAAAATAAAATAAACCTATGGAAACTAAATCTCCTCTTTCTTTCAGCCCGACGGGAGGCATAATTCCCCAACAAAATTCTCATCAAAATGCAACATCAGTTAAAAGAGCAATAGAATCAATTGAAAACCCCAACGCAAAGAAACAACCCACAAATAATGAACCTACTTTCCTAGTAATGCAATCTGAAACCGGTGAACTCGCCAAAATGTCTCCCTTCTTCATTCAGAAGGGAATAAAAGGTATTTGCGGCGGGGAGCCAAAAACAATAAAGAAACTTCGATCAGGTGACTTCCTGATCGAAACCAAAACCGCACAACAATCCCGTACCTTACTCTCAGCTACTACAATAGGCAACATTAAAATAAATACTACCCCACATAAAGGACTCAACTCATCTCAAGGCGTGATTTCAGAACATGATTTAATAGAAATAGATAAAGAAGAACTAATCCTAGAGCTATCTTCCCAAGGGGTCACTGATGCCAGGAGGATAACTATAAAACGAGATGGAAAAATAATAAAAACAAAACACATAATTCTGACTTTCGACACCCCTAATCTTCCAAATAGAATAATAGCTGGTTATCTACATTGCCCTGTCCGCCCTTATATTCCTAATCCTCTTCGATGCTTCAAGTGTCAAAAATTTGGGCACTCAAAAAATGCTTGCCGAGGCAAGCATGACGTTTGCGCAGTATGTGGAAGCTTAGACCACCTCAGTGATGGTTGCAAAGCTGAACCCAACTGCGTAAATTGTCCTGGAAAACACCCATCATTTTCCAGAGAGTGCCCCAAATGGAAAGAGGAGAAGGATATACAAGAAATCAAAGTTAAAAACAATATATCTTACCCAGAAGCCCGAAATAGATATAATAGTAGCTCTTCAACATCCACCACTTATGCTCAAGTCCTCAATAAAAGCGAACCTAAAACAAAATCAACTCAAACTGATATCTCCCTCCCTCCTGGCATTCTTTCAAATGAACAACTCATTAATTACTTTACATCTCCTCACCTAAATACAAGTACTGCTGGAACATCCGAAAAACCAACGCAACCAATAAAGAAAACAAACTCAAAAACGCAAACTCAAAAGAAACAATCTGTAAATATGCAATATGTTAATAAACCTCACTCTAAACCAGTGCAAAATCTGAAACAAAAAATAGAAAAGAAAAAAGCTAATATTGAAACTAAAAAAGTAAAACCAACAAAGGAAGAGGCATCCCTTTCCTCATCAGATGAGGAGTGCATCTCCGGGCTCTCAGAGTCCGGAGCCCCTCAGGGGGTTTACTTTCTATAAGTAAATACGGGCTTCACAACCCCGGGGCTCCCCAGTGATCTATCCCTCCTTCTGTTTTACCTTCTTTTTTGGGTTCTGTATTTATTGTTTGGCTTCTCTTCCTTCCCTCGTTGTGGTTACCTCTTCAGAGGTGAGGGCTCCCCTTGAGAAGCTTTGTGCCGCTCTGTTGCTATCAGCTTCTCTTGGGAATTAAATCACCCACGTGTTTGCCGTGCGTGGAGACCCGTGTCTCTGGAAAGGGGGATCCTGGTAGTTGAGGGGCGACATACTGTCCCAATACACTACTTTGGCCCTTGCTTCAGATAAACGGGAGGTACACATTGGTCCCGTGTGTATCAATCGGCTGGTCGTCCGACTTCGTCGGCGGCTAGGGATCAAGCGTCCGGCTCGTCTGCTGGGAACCTCGTTAAGGGTGGAGGCTTCTACAGGGACGAGTCGTTCGCGTATAGGCACTGGTTAACCCGATAGAGTCATGCTGTGCGTAACAGTTCTGTTGATATTTTGTTTTCTTTTATGATTTTTGTTGCTTGCCGGCAGGCTCTATCCCCGATAATGAGGACTCCATGGTGGGTGGGACTCTAGTGCCCGAATTTTTTATCCCTACTTTCATGGAAAGTAAATCTACTATTTTTTCACCCCCTAGTGGGGAGCAACAAAGACAAGTCTCTTCATCACATCCAAGTTCTCTGAAATTCTTTATTGTACATCGAGTGGAGGGTTCTTTCGAAAAGGTTTCTCCTTTTTTAATTGAGAAAGCTTTAAAATCGTTCGTTGGAGATACAGCTTCAGTAAAAAAACTGAAGTCTGGAGATCTGTTAGTGGAGGTCCGCAATGATCAACAAGCCAAGAACATATTAAAAATCGACAATTTTGGAACATTCCCTGTAACTGTAACAGCTCATGGATCTCTTAATAAATCTCGTGGTGTTGTGTCCGAGTCGGACCTTTACCATACAGCGGAGGACGAGATTCTTGATCACCTACGTGATCAACACGTTTCGGCCGTCCACCGCATAACAATACGACGAGATGGGAATATCATCCCCACTAAGCATTTGATCCTAACTTTTGACTTACCCACTTTACCGTCGCACGTAAAAGCAGGCTATCTGAATTGCCAAGTACGTCCGTATATTCCGAACCCACTACGCTGTTTCAAGTGCCAGAAATTTGGTCACTCGCAAACAGCTTGCCATGGGAAAACGGAAATATGCGCACGTTGTGCAGGTATTGGACATGGTAGTGCTAACTGCAAAGCACCCGAGAAGTGTGTCAATTGTGATGGCACACATCCGTCATACTCTCGATCATGTCCACAGTGGGTAAAAGAAAAAGAAATACAAACAGTACGAGTAAACCAAAATAAGTCGTATTTCGATGCTAAAAAAATTGTTGAATTGAGGACTCCACGCGTTGGTGTTGCTTATGCTGATGTTTTGAAAAAAACATTCAGCAGCAAAAGCACACAAACAGACTCTCCTGTATCATCTCTCATTAAATTACCTCAACGGTCATCTACAGAGGTTGTTAAACGACCAACGATTTTGAAGAAATCTTTAGCAAAATCAAAAGCTTTGCAGACACTGAAGCTGAAATCTGCCAAAGGGGGACCTTCTCGAGAGAAACCCTCTAACCCTTTTACTATCCTTCGTTCCTTTAGGGAGGCAGATGTGGTGAAACTTCACCCATCTGATGATGACGAGGATATTAGTGAAGATCCTGACCCCCCTTTTAAATTTGCATCAAGTAATTAATGGCTTCTTTTGTTTCTTGGAACTGTCGCGGTTTTAGGTCTAGGAAGGATGAAGTGAAGAATATTATTTCACTTTACCATCCAGCATGTTTGGCCCTTCAAGAAACTTTCTTGAAGGATACTTATATATCTAAGATCCGTAGGTATAGCTGCATTAGAAAAGATGTTACCCGTAGTAATACAGTGTCTGGAGGAGTATGCCTTTTTATTTCTCATAATTATCCCAGCACTGTAATCACACTACGCACATCTCTACAGGCTGTGGCTGCGAGACTTCATTTACAGTCCCTTCTCACAGTCTGTTGCCTATACTTACCGCCACATGCTATCATCCGCCAAGAGGAGCTGAATGATTTGATCGACCAGCTTCCAGCTCCATTTCTATTGCTTGGTGACCTTAATGGACACAGTACTATGTGGGGTAATGATAATACGAACCCTCGTGGGAGACAGATTGAAAATATGTTATCTGATCACTGTCTCTGTCTCCTGAATAATGAGGAGAAAACCTATTTTCATGAACCCACTAGAACATTCCATTCACTTGACTTAGCCATTTGTTCCCCTATACTTTTGCCATACTTGAATTTTGCTGTTGGGAGTGATTTACATAATAGTGATCACTTCCCTATTCTCATTTCGCACACAGGTAGTGGTAGCGTGAACATCCATCTACCTACATACAAATACCACAAGGCGAATTGGGACAGATTTACTGAGTTGGCTGTTGTAACAGGAACAATGGTGGACAGTGAGGATGTTGATACTGCTGTCCAAAATGTCACTAATGCAATTTTAAATGCTGCTGACTCCTCCATTCCTAAGACATCACCTAGAACACTGCGGCACTGTAAACCATACTGGAATGCAGACTGTCAGTCTGCATACAAGAAACAAAAGAAGCTATGGGGTATCTTCCGCAGATACCCAACTACAGGAAACCTTATCGCCTTTAAAAAGGCTAAGGCATTTGCTCGTAGAGTTAGACGTCAGAGTCAGAAGGACTCTTGGATAAGTTATGTATCTTCAATTACATCCAAAACATCAAGCAAGCAGTTGTGGAAGAAGGTTAGAGCAGCCAACGGTTTGTATCCGGAATATTCTTGTCCGATACTTCAAACCGGAGCAGCTGTGTTCTCTTCCCCTGAAGATATTGCTAACCTTATAGGTGAAACTTTTGAAAGTATATCCAGTTCCGATTCTTATAGCCCTGCTTTTCTTGTGACTAAGAATCGAGCTGAACGGACTGGAATTAATTTCAAAAGCAATATTGAATATTCCTACAACTGTGACCTTAAGATGTACGAATTGAAGAGTGCTTTATCTAAAGCACATAACACCAGTCCAGGTCCAGATGGGATCAGTTACCAAATGCTTCGCCATTTAAGTCCAGATTCTCTTTTTAACATCCTTTTTCTCTTTAATCGAATCTGGAAGGAGAACATCTTTCCTACCTTGTGGCGGGAAGCTACTGTAATCCCCATTCTGAAACCTGGAAAGGATCCCAAGGATCCTCTGAACTATCGACCGATAGCCTTAACGAGCTGCCTCTGTAAGACCTTTGAACGTATTGTAAACGCCCGACTCTCTTACATGTTAGAAAAAGATGGATGTATTTCACCTTTTCAGAGTGGATTCCGACGAGGACGGTCCACTCTTGATAACATCGTGAAACTAGAAACAGATGTTCGTAATGCCTTTGTGCAGAGGAATCATCTAGTTTCAATCTTTTTCGACATTGAGAAGGCGTATGATCATACGTGGCGATATGGTATCCTGCAAACCTTATTTAATTTTGGTTTCAGGGGTAATCTACCTCTTTTTATTCAAAACTTTTTATCATCCCGGGTTTTTAGAGTTCGTATTGGAACTTCATTTTCTAATTATTTTAATCAATCTGAGGGAGTCCCTCAAGGTTGTGTTTTAAGCGTCACCCTTTTTAACCTTCACATTAGCAACATCCTTCATCTCCTTTCACCCTTTGTTCATGGAACTTTGTATGTTGATGATTTGCAAATCTCATGTCAAGGATCAAACATGCGCTTAATTGAACGTCAATTACAAACTGCTGTTAACAGACTTGTAGAATGGTGTGACAAAAACGGCCATAAACTGTCACCATCTAAAAGCAGTTGCATCCACTTCTGTAGGAGGAGGGGTCTTCACCCTGACCCTGAAATCCACATACGCAACACGCCCATCCCTGTTGTCAATCAAATAAGGTATCTGGGAGTCATTTTTGACAATAAGATGAATTTTCTCCCACATATATTGTCCTTGCGCAAGAAGTGCGATAAATCGCTTAATATCCTCAAAGTACTCTCAAATACATCTTGGGGTGCTGATCGCACTTCTTTGCTGCGTATTTACAATTCGGTTATCTTATCCCGTATTGACTACGGATGCGTTGCGTATGGGTCTGCAGGAGTATCCCTTCTACGAAGATTGGATACTGTCCATCACACTGCTGCCCGTATTTGTTCAGGTGCATTTCGCACTTCACCCATTGAAAGTCTGTTGACAGAGTGTAGTCTACTTCCACTTGACTTGAGACGTAAAAAATTAAGCGCCAACTACTACTGTAGAATTATGTCTGATCCTTTTCACCCTTTACGTAAGTTGAGACTTGATGCTTATCTTGGTAGGTTATATGATGCTCGTCCATCTAACATCCGACCATTTTCTGAAAGAGCGAAATCCATCTTGTTGGATGCAGCTCTAAGTGACGTAGTTA
This sequence comes from Linyphia triangularis, assembly GCA_963978545.1. Taxonomy (NCBI): domain Eukaryota; kingdom Metazoa; phylum Arthropoda; class Arachnida; order Araneae; family Linyphiidae; genus Linyphia; species Linyphia triangularis. The sequence continues at coordinate 18,664,919 of OZ021730.1, forward strand.
CCCAAACATTTACCACTCAATCCTTTCCACCGTGGGATATTCCATCTTTCCACTTTCTCAATCCATTTGCGATGTATTGCAAGGCAGACACTGCCCCAGAAATTATGCAACAAATCTTTTATGATCACCGCTCTCAGTTTGCTGACTATGAAGCAGTATTTACTGATGGATCCAAAGCAGGTGAACGTGTTGGCTGTGGTACTGTGTCCGACACATCCACAGTCGCTTTTACACTTCATAAATCCTGCTCGGTTTTCACTTCTGAGATGACAGCAATTTCTTGTGCACTGCTGCATATCTCACTCTGCCACAATCGCAAATTTTGTGTGTATACTGACAGTTTAAGCTCCTTGTCAAGTCTTGAGCAATTTAGGACCAATAGCCATCCACTTGCCTTTGATATTTTGGCAAAGTTACACACACTTGAGAGGAAAGGGTTTACTATTTTGTTCTGCTGGGTACCTAGTCACATGGGAATTTCAGGAAATGAATTGGCTGATTCTGCTGCTAAAGCGGCTTCAATTCCGCTGCAGCAGCCAGTTCCCTACCAAGATATTAAGACCTCAATTCACAAGTTTATATTATCCTTACGTCAAGAAACATGGGATTTGCAGGTTAATAACAAACTTCATTTTATCAAAAATCATCTTCTTAAATGGCCAGTTAATCCAATGCGTCGGACAGATGTCAAACTGACTCGTCTGCGCATTGGTCACACCCGATTGACGCATCGACATCTATTGCTGGGAGAAGATCCACCTGTTTGCGATATTTGTCGTTGCGATCTTACTGTGTCTCATATTTTAATTTCTTGTCCTAAGTTTCAATCACATCGTCTTAGGTTTTTTATGAGTACTAGTTTAAGTCTTCAGGATTTGATAGGGGAAACTCCCCATCCAAATCTTTTTGCTTTTTTAAGATCAATCGGGTTTTTAAATCACATCTAGTTTTTTAAACATTTCCATTTTTAAAAATTTTATTAACATCTTCATCATTTTAGAAATGTGTTTTTAACATTCTTAAATTATATTATGTCACCTCTCATCATATTTATAATTCATCTTTCATCATAGTTTTTCTTTTATCCTTTGTTTTGGCGCAGCATGGCCCTTGTGTTGCCTTTGCGCCATAAAACCCAAAACAAACAAACTCAGAGTCCGGAGATATGGAAATAGAGGAAGGCCTTGAGACCCCTCCTAATCTCCAACCAAAGAGGAGGTCAAAAGAACGGGGCAATGATAACCATCCTGCATAATATTCAATCTAATATCTTGGAACTGTCGTGGTTTCCACCGTAACTCGGTGGATATTAAACACCTTATAGATGACCACCAACCTGTCTGCTTCTGTCTACAAGAGACTCTTTTAAAACCATTTCAGAGTTCTCTCATTAGGGGGTATAGTCCAATCCGAAAGGACTGCACTAGCGGTGATAGAGCCAGCGGAGGAGTAGCTATTTTTATATCTAACAGCACTCCTTTTAACCCGCTGCCACTCACTTCTAACTTACAAGCTGTCGCAGTTAGAGTTGCCTTAAGACATCTGATCACCGTGTGTTGCATATATCTACCTCCTAACATTACTATACAGCAAGCAGAGCTTAACAGGTTGTGCGAGCAGCTTCCGTCTCCCTTTGTCATCTTAGGAGATTTTAATTTCCATAATCCTCTTTGGGGTAGTTCCGATAGTAATAACCGTGGAAGACAAATAGAAAAGCTATTGCAAGACAAAAATCTGTGTCTTCTCAACAATGGAGAAGACACTTACTTCCACACCCCATCGAGGACGTTTCACGCTATTGATCTAGCCTTGTGTTCACCATCTCTCTTATCTTCATGGACTTTCGATGTCGGGAAAGATCTTTTTCACAGCGACCACTTTCCTATAAAACTTTTACATATAGGAAATGGATTAGCTCCTGTTACCCGCTCTCCCCGTTTCAGATTCGAAGCGGCGGATTGGGAGTTGTTTTCCTCCTCTGTTCACCTTTCTGAAGAGATGGTGGACCAAGGCGACATTGATGAGGCCACGGCCTCTATTACAAATGCTATAATAGAAGCTGCTCGTAACTCCATCTCTATGTCATCTTCCATTATCACAAAAATACCTAAACCGTGGTGGAATCACGAATGCAGGATGGCTCACAAAAAACAAAGAAAGGCTTGGGGTGTTTTTCGCCGCCACCCTTCTGAGGCTAACCTTATCATCTTTAAGCGTGCTCGAGCTGAGGCTCGTAACATTCGCCGACGGAGCCAGAGGGATTCTTGGCAGAAGTATGTCAGCACGATAACATCTTCGACATCTTCTAAAAGGGTCTGGAACAAGGTCAATAAGATCAAGGGCCGTTATTGCAATTACTCTATTTCCATCTTAGAGAACCATCGAGGAGTTGTTTCAGATCCTAAGGATATTGCCGATACACTTGCGGACGCATTCGCTAAGGTATCGAGCAATTCCAATTATAAAGAGCCGTTTGCCACATATAAGCTTCGAGCTGAGAGAAAGAAATTGAATTTCGCTTCCGCTTGTACGGATGATTACAATTCTGAATTTACTATGGCTGAGTTAGTAAAACCATTATCTGGTTCCAACAATTCTGCTGTTGGTCCAGACAACGTACATTATTATATGCTTAAACATCTACAGCCACTCCAGCTCAAGCTTATATTGAAATTATTTAACCGTATCTGGCGGGAAAATACATTTCCTTCTAATTGGCAACGTGCTCTTGTAATACCAATTGTCAAACCTGGTAAAGATCCCAAGAATCCCTCTAGTTATCGTCCTATTGCATTGACCAGTTGTTTTTGCAAACTGATGGAGAAACTGGTTAATGCACGTCTTTTATTTTATCTCGAAGTTAACAATAGTTTGTCTCAATTCCAGAGTGGTTTCCGCCGTGGACGTAGCACTATAGATAACTTGCTCCTCCTTGAAACTTCGATTCGGGAGGCTTTTGTCAAGCGGAACCATTTGGTATCTGTATTCTTTGACATGGAGAAGGCCTATGACCGTACTTGGAAATATGGTATACTCAAGGACCTACATGATTTAGGTCTGCGAGGGAACTTACCGTCCTTTATTGAAAACTTCCTGAAACGGAGAATCTTCCAAGTACGAGTCAACTCGATTCTATCTGACGAGTTCATTCAAGAACAAGGTGTTCCCCAGGGAAGTGTGTTGAGTTGCGCACTATTCATCATCAAGGTCAACAGCCTTTTGACCTGCCTTCCACCAGCAGTGTCGGGCACGTTGTTTGTTGATGACTTTCAGATGTCATGCGCCTCAACTAATATGACAACCATAGAGAGACAACTTCATCTCGCTATCAGGAGAGTCACGGACTGGGCCAATAAAAACGGATTTACTTTTTCACCTGAAAAAACTGTGGCAATGCATTTCTGCAGGAAACGTGAGCTTCATCATGATCCGGAAATTTATTTAAATGGAGTCCAAATACCCATTGTCAAAGAAACTAAGTTTCTTGGTGTAATTTTTGACTCCAAGCTCACTTTCCTGCCACATATCAAACATTTAAAGTTGAAGTGCAACAAAGTCCTGAATCTCCTGACCCCTCGGGGGCTCACTTTTTGTGAGTACGGGCTTGGCAAACCCGAGGTACCCTAGCTGGGCCCTAGCATTTTTCTTTTCTTTCCTTTTTTGCGAAGGCCCTACCTTGTGCACTGCTTTTTTGTTGATTATGTTGTGTTTGTGCCTTACTTTTTATTTTGTTTTTTTAACCATTATTAGTTATTTGTGTTTTTTCAAGTGTTTGGTTGCATTTTGTCTGTTTGTTTTTGCCATTGCTGTTTGGTTATTTTCCTTTTGCCAATTTAATGGCCTGCACGTTTGCCGTGTGCGGTGACCTGTAAGGCCGGAAAATGGGATCCTGGGGATCCTGTGGCGTCCCATTTCAGGGCAGGTGATTAGTTTCCTGGGGACGCTGCTGCGTTCCCTTTGGCCCACGCTTCGGCCGAAACAGGAGGCAGAGTACGGCCCGGCTCTGTCAATCGGCTGGTGGTAATAGAACCTCCGGGTTGCTGACTGCTGAAGGGTTAGGACTGGGTTGGTCATGGTGCCCAAAGGTGGTTGGCCTTGGGGAGCCACACTCTGACTGCTCAGAACGACCTCGGCGTACTACCCCTTAGCGGGTACCCCTTTAGCGGGTACCAGTGGCTGCTACCCTTGTTGGGCTCGGTGGTGGGCGGGGGTGTACGTCGAGCTTCTAATTCACTTATTATGGCTGCTTTTCCTCTTTTGAGCCTGACGGGAGGCCTTAATCCCCAACTAAAACCAAAGCGAACAATAGAAAAGGACGATAACTCTATATCAAAACGACAATCAATTGAACTTAATCGACCCTCTTATCTTATTATGCACTCTGAATCTGATCAACTCGCTAAATGTTCCCCTTTCTTAATTCAAAAGGCCATCAAAGGTATTTGCGGAAATGACCCGAAAAATGTAAAGAAACTTCGATCTGGAGACCTTCTCATCCAAACTATAGACGCAAAACAATCTCAATCACTACTCGACACAATATCAATAGCTAATATCACCGTCCAAGTAACTCCCCATAAATCCCTAAATTCATCTCAAGGGGTTATTTCAGAGTCGGATCTACTCGACGTAGACGACTCTGAACTGACATTAGAACTGTCAACCCAGGGAGTTACTAGTGCCAAAAGAATAACCATAAAAAGAGACGGAAATACAATAAAAACCAAACATGTAATACTGACATTCAATAGCCCTAACCTTCCAAACAGAATCACCGCAGGTTACCTAAATTGCCATGTTCGACCTTATATCCCCAATCCTCTGCGGTGTTTCAAGTGCCAAAAATATGGTCACTCTAGAAACACCTGCAGATCGAAGGATGAAGCATGTGCTAATTGTGGCAGCATTGAGCATCCAAGTGAGGGCTGCCACAAAGAACCTGTGTGTGTTAACTGTTCGGAGTCGCATCCAGCCTACTCCAGAAATTGCAGCACATGGAAAAGAGAAAAGAAAATACAAGAACTAAAAATAAATAAGAAGATCTCCTATCCCGAAGCAAAAATAATGTTCACTCAGCTCTTTCCCGAGCCAAATGGAAAGAGTTATTCAACTGTAACCGGAACATGCAAAACTGAAATAGCCACTCAAACTCTCATCTCAATCCCAACAAACTTAGATCTAACTTCTGAAAATGTAATAAAATATTTTGTATCTCAGCCCAAAACATCACGATCACAAACAGAACCGATTCCTTCCACTTCCAAAGATATTAATCAAACAAACAAAACAAAACCAAAAAGTACTAAAAAAAGTGAAACAAATAAAGCAACTAAACCTGGGGAAGCTTTGAAACAAAAAATCTTGAAAAAATCAAGATTGCACCTTGATTCCGCAAATACGTCGAAAAACTCTGCAGAAACACCTCTAACAGCTTTGTTGCAGAAGGTTGCTACTACTACGCAACCCATTACTTGTGAAAAATTGGAATCATCAGAAGAAGAAGCCATATCAGGGCTTTCTGACTCTGGTGATATGGATGTCGAGTTAGGGCTCGAGACTCCTCCTAATCTCCAACCAAGGAGGAGATCAAAGGAAAGGGGATCCGGCAAAAATTCATCATAACATTCCATCTCCTTTCCTGGAATTGTCGCGGTTTCCACCACAATTCGGTAGATATTAAACTTCTCGTCGATGAATACAAACCTGTCTGTTTCTGTCTGCAGGAGACGCTCTTGAAGCCCTTTCAGAGCTCTCTTGTTAGGGGGTATAGTCCTCTTCGTAAGGACTATGCCAACGGGGACAGAGCTAGCGGTGGTGTTGCTATATTTACATCAAATAGTAATCCATCCACCCCGCTATCGCTCACAACCAACCTACAAGCTGTTGCTGTTAGAGTCGCCGTGGAAAAACGATTAATAACAGTTTGCTCAATTTACCTCCCCCCTAATCATAATATCCGACAAACAGACTTAGACAGGCTATGTGATCAGCTTCCAGCACCCTTTATTATAATGGGAGATCTTAATGGCCATAGTCCTCTTTGGGGTAGCCCAGATTTAAATGTTCGTGGTAGGCAAATTGAAAAATTTATAGATGACAAAAATCTTTGTCTTCTTAACAACGGAAAATCTACCTACTTCCACACCCCTTCGAGGACTTTTCATGCCATTGATCTCGTCTTGTGTTCACCATCTCTTTTCTCATATTTTAGTTTTCACGTGGGAAGTGATCCCTACCATAGTGATCACTTCCCAATATGCCTTGAGTCTTCAATAACTTGTGTCCCTCCTTTCCGTCCTCCTCGTTTTATTTTTGAGGCAGCGGACTGGGAACGTTATTCATCTTTTATTCAATTAACACACGAGATGGTGGACCAAGATGACATTGATGATGCTATTAACTCAGTTACACAGGCTATGTTGGAAGCTGCTCGCCTTTCCATCCCCGTCACATCGACTAATCTACCGAGAATACCAAAGCCGTGGTGGAACAACGACTGCAAAATGGCGCATAAGAAACAGAGGAGGGCTTGGGGTACTTTTCGCCGGTACCCCACCCAGTTTAACCTCATACGTTTCAAGCGTGCCCGAGCCGAGGCCCGTACCATTCGTAGACGAAGCCAGAGGGAATCTTGGCAGAGTTATGTTAATACCATAACCTCTGCAACATCCTCAAAAAAGGTCTGGAACAAGGTCAATAAGATCAAAGGTCGGTACCCTAATCTCTCTATATCCATCTTAGAGAATGATCAAGGCGTTGTTTCAGACCCTAAGGACATTGCCGATACCCTTGCCGACTCATTCGCCAAGGTATCGAGCAATTCGAATTACAAAGAGCCGTTCGCATCTTATAAGCTTCGAGCTGAGAGAACGAAATTGAATTTTACATCCACTTCTACGGAAGATTACAATTTCGATTTTTCCATGGCTGAGTTGTTAAGAGCTTTATCTGGCACCCACAATTCTGCTGTCGGGCCAGATGACTTGCACTACTATATGTTTAAACATCTACAGCCACTCCAGCTCAAGCTTATATTGAGATTATTCAACCGCATCTGGCGAGGTGACACATTTCCATCTACTTGGCAACGCGCTCTTGTAATTCCGATAGTTAAACCTAATAAGGACCCCAAAAATCCCTCTAGTTATCGTCCAATAGCTTTAACTAGCTGCTTTTGCAAGCTATTGGAAAAAATGGTAAATGCTCGGCTTCTCTTTTATTTAGAATCTAACAATTATCTCTCTCGCTTCCAGAGTGGGTTTCGTAAAGGTCGCAATACCATTGACAATCTCCTTCTCCTCGAAACATCAATTCGAGAGGCCTTCGTCAAGAGGAACCATTTGGTATCTGTGTTCTTTGACATGGAGAAAGCTTACGATCGTACTTGGAGGTATGGAATCCTCAGAGACCTATATAATCTAGGCCTCCGGGGTAATCTGCCGTTATTTATTAAGAACTTTCTTGAACGCAGGTCCTTCCAAGTACGAATCGGATCAACCTTGTCTGATGAGTTTATTCAAGAACAAGGTGTTCCCCAGGGTAGTGTGTTGAGCTGCGCCCTTTTCCTCATAAAAGTCAACGACATACTGACCTGCCTACCACCTGCAGTGTCTGGTACTTTATTTGTCGACGACTTTCAGATGATGTGCGCCTCAACAAACATGTCACTCATTGAGAGACAATTACAACTTGCTATCAGAAGAGTTACTGACTGGGCAAACAGCAACGGATTTACTTTCTCCGCTGAAAAAACTGTTGCCATGCACTTTTGTAAGAAACGTGAGCTGCATCTTCATCCAGAAATATATTTGAACGGGCTACAAATTCCTGTTGTTCCAGAAACAAAGTTTCTTGGCGTTATCTTTGATTCTAAGCTCACGTTTCTTCCACATATCAAGCAACTAAAAATAAAGTGCAATAAAACCTTGAACCTTCTGAAAGTTCTCTCAAATACTTCCTGGGGTGCAGACACTGTCTCCATGTTAAAGATCTATAGGTGCCTTGTTCGCTCTAAGCTTGACTACGGCTCGGTGGTGTATGGATCAGCCAGAAAATCGGCTTTGATGCTCCTGGATCCCGTTCACCATCATGGTATCAGGATTGCATCAGGAGCATTCCGTACATCACCGGTTAAGAGTTTGTACACTTTGTGTTTGGAACCCTCTCTGGGACTGAGACGAGATAAGCTTATTTTGAATATGTATTTTAAAATAAAGATAAATCCTTTACATCCACTTTTAAATCATATTTTAAACCCATCATATGAAAGAATTTTTGATGCACGACCATCTTGTATCCCATCCTTTTCATTGAGAGTTCAGAACATCCTCTCATTCCATCAGGTGGATAACGTTAGAGTTATTCCTTTGACTTTCCCTTTTCCACCTTGGCTTCATCATGAAATCACTGTTTTTAACACTTTTTCTCATTTAAAAAAATCTGAAACCCCTGACACTGTTTTTACCAGTATATTTTATAATCATCGTTTTAATTTCTCTCACTTCAAAGCTATTTTTACTGATGGGTCTAAAGGTCAGGGCCATGTGGGTTCAGCTGCTGTCACCGACAATGTCACCTTATCGGTTGAGCTACATCCTAGCTGCTCAGTTTTCACAGCTGAATCCCACGCCATTCTGCTGGCTTTGGATTTCATTTCTAAAAGCCCATATAAATCATGGATTGTTTATACGGATTCCAAGAGTTGTCTTGACGCTCTTGGCAATCCGCTTTCACAAACTCACCCTTTTATAATTGAAATTTTAACTTGTCATTCGAAGCTTTTAAAAAATGGTTTTCATGTTTTCTTTTGTTGGATTCCGGGGCATGTTGGTATCATGGGTAACGAACGTGCCGATATCATTGCTCGGACTGCAACCGGGATTGTGAACGATTCGCTCTGTCTTGACGACGCCTTAAAATTTTGTGCAAAGGCTTTATCTAACACATGGCAGGTCATGTGGGACTCGGAGCCTACAAACAAATTATATACTTTGCAGCCAATAGTTTCACCTCCCAAATTCACCTTCTCTCAACCAAATAGGAAGAGAGAAGTGCTCTTGTCAAGACTACGGATCGGTCATACACGCTTTACCCATGCTCACCTTCTGCTGGCGGAAGGTGCTCCAACATGTTCCCTATGTCACGTTAATTTCTCAGTGTTTCATATTTTATCAGAATGTCCTTCTTTTAATCCAATAAGGCAACGCCTTTTTAATACTTGTCATCCTCCATTATCCATGCTTTTAGATTCATCACCTCATCCTAACTTATTTAAATTTTTACTGGAAATTGGCTTTTATCATCTCATATAATTAATTACTTTTAAATATATTTTAATACTTATTTGTATGGTTTCGGCGCAATATAGCCTTTATGTTGCTCTTGCGCTAGAAAAGACCAAACCAAACCAAACCTGAATCTCCTGAAAGTTCTCTCTAACACTTCCTGGGGTGCAGACACCCCCTCCATGTTAAAGATCTACAGATGCCTTATCCGTTCCAAACTTGACTATGGCTCGGTGGTGTACGGATCAGCCAGAAAATCGGCGTTAATGCTCCTGGATCCTATTCACCATTCAGGTCTTAGGATCGCTTCAGGAGCATTTAGTACATCACCGGTGCAGAGTTTATATGTGCTATGTCGAGAAGCCTCGTTGGGATTGAGACGTGACAAGCTTTGTCTTAAGTTGTTTTTTAAAATCAAGGCTCATCCTTCTCATCCACTTTTAGAGCACATTTTTAACCCTTCCTATCATCGTCTTTTTAATGCACGTCCATCCACTATACCATCTTTTACTCTAAGGATGTCATCCATTCTTTCATCTCATAGCATCGAAAATTTTAGGGTTCGCCCCATTTCATGCTCTATACCACCCTGGCATGTTCATCAGATAATAGTTCTCAACATTTTTAGTAATTTTGAAAAATGTTATACACCAGGTATAGTTTTTACAAATTTGTTTTATTACCATAGATCCAACTTCTCTAATTTTAAACCAATATATACGGATGGGTCAAAGAGCCAGGGGCATGTCGGAGCTGCTGCAGTTCATGACAATACCATCATATCTCGAGAACTGCACCATAGCAGCTCCGTCTTTTCATCAGAATCCCTGGCTATTCTATTGGCATTGCATTTTATTTTAAAGCAAGGCCATGGTCAGTGGATTATTTACACAGATTCCAAAAGCTGTTTAGATGCATTAAATAATCCACTGAACCAGACCCATCCTTTTATCTTAGAAATTTTAAAAGTTCATATCACTCTCTGTGAAAGAAACTTTAAAGTTCTTTTTTGTTGGATCCCAGGTCATGTGGGGATCATGGGTAATGAACGAGCAGATTCTATCGCACGATCAGCAAGTGGACCTAGGAGCACTTGGCTCTGCCCTGACGACGCAATAAAAGCTTGTGACACTGCTCTGTCTCTCACTTGGCAGGCCATGTGGGATGCACAGACAGCTAACAAGCTGCGTTCGTTTCAGCCCTCAATTTCCGGATTTGCTCCCATACAACAATCCCGGAAAAGGGAAGTGCTCCTGACACGACTAAGAATAGGCCACACTCGTTTTACCCATGTGCACCTTCTGCTGGCAGAGGGTGCCCCCACATGCAACGCCTGTGGAATTATTTTTTCTGTTTTACACATTTTAAATGAATGTCCTACTTTTAAAAATCTCAGACTGCGTTATTTTAATACGACTCATCCATCACTGTCATTTATTTTAAATTCACCACCTCATCAAAATCTTTTTGCATTTTTACAAGAAATTGGCTTCTATTGTTTGATTTAGACATTTGGTCGCTTTATACTTATATTTTCTGTACTATTTTAATCTGTATATTTTTAAAAGTTTTACTTTTTAGAATATAAATACAATTGTTTGGCGCAGTATAGCCCTTGTGTAGCTCTTGCGCCATAAAACCCCAACCAACCAACCAGATTCTCTTTTTAACATCCTTTTTCTCTTTAATCGAATCTGGAAGGAGAACATCTTTCCTACCTTGTGGCGGGAAGCTACTGTAATCCCCATTCTGAAACCTGGAAAGGATCCCAAGGATTCTCTGAGCTATCGACCGATAGCCTTAACGAGCTGCCTTTGTAAGACCTTTGAACGTATTGTAAACGCCCGACTCTCTTACATGTTAGAAAAAGATAAATGTATATCACCTTTCCAGAGTGGGTTCCGACGAGGACGGTCCACTCTTGATAACATCGTGAAACTAGAAACAGATATCCGCAATGCCTTTGTGCAAAGGAATCATCTAGTTTCAATATTTTTCGACATTGAGAAGGCATATGATCATACGTGGCGATATGGTATCCTGCAAACTCTATTTAATTTTGGTTTTAGGGGTAATCTGCCCCTTTTTATTCAAAATTTTTTATCATCTCGTGTTTTTAAAGTTCGCATTGGATCTTCATTTTCTAATTATTTTAACCAATCTGAGGGAGTTCCTCAAGGTTGTGTTTTAAGTGTCACCCTTTTTAATCTTCATATCAGCAACATCCTTCATGTCCTTTCACCCTTTGTTCATGGAACTTTGTATGTTGATGATTTGCAAATCTCATGCCAAGGATCAAACATGCGCTTAATTGAACGTCAATTACAAACTGCTGTTAACAGACTTGTAGAATGGTGTGAACAAAACGGCCATAAACTATCACCATCTAAAAGCAGTTGTGTCCATTTCTGTAGGAGGAGGGGTCTGCACCCTGACCCTGAAATCCGCATACGCAACACGCCCATCCCTGTTGTCAATCAGATAAGGTATCTGGGAGTAATTTTCGACAATAAGATGAATTTTCTCCCTCATATATTGTCCTTGCGCAAGAAGTGCGATAGGTCGCTTAACATCCTCAAGGTGCTTTCTAATACTTCTTGGGGAGCGGACCGCACTTCTTTGCTGCGTATTTACAATTCGGTAATCTTATCCCGTATTGACTACGGATGCGTTGCGTATGGTTCTGCAGGAGCATCTCTTCTGCGCAGATTGGATACCGTCCACCATACTGCTGCCCGTATTTGTTTAGGTGCATTCCGCACCTCACCCATTGAGAGTCTGTTAACAGAGTGTTGTCAACTCCCGCTTGACCTTAGGCGTAAAAAGTTAAGCGCTAACTACTACTGTAGAATAAAATCTGATCCTTCTCATCCTTTACGGAATTTGAGTCTTGACGCATATCTTGGTAGGCTATATAATGCACGTCCATCTTGCATTCGCCCATTTTCTGAAAGAGCTCAATCTGTTCTGTCGGATGCAGCTCTAAGTGACCTAGATATCCAGCTGGCTAATTCTCAGACCTTTCCTCCATGGGATGTTCCATCATTTCAGTTTTTAAATCCATTTGCGATGCATTATAAAGCAGACACTGCCCCAGAAATTTTGCAGAAGATCTTTTGTTTACACCGATCTCAGTATAGAGACTATCATGCAGTCTATACTGATGGATCCAAAGCAGGTGAACGTGTTGGCTGTGGTGTTGTGTCTGACACATCCACAGTCAGTTTCACGCTTCATAAATCCTGCTCGGTTTTTACTTCTGAGATGGTTGCAATCTTTTGTGCTCTGCTGCACATTTCTTTGTGCTCCCATCGCAAGTTTTGTGTATACAGCGATAGCTTAAGTGCTTTAACAAGCCTGGAGCACTTTAATAACATATGTCATCCAATAGCTCCTGACATATTATCTCTGTTACACAAACTTGAGAGGAAAGGTATTGTTATTTTGTTTTGCTGGGTACCTAGTCACGTGGGGATTTCAGGAAATGAATTGGCGGACTCTGCTGCTAAAGCGGCGTCAATCCCGTTTCAACAGCCAGTCCCCTACCAAGATATAAAATCACATATTCATAAGTTTATTTTTTCTTTGCGTCAAGAAGCATGGGATTTGCAAACTAGCAACAAACTTCATACCATTAAAAACCATCTTCATATGTGGCCAGTAAATCCAATGCGTCGGACAGATGTCAAACTGACTCGTCTGCGCATTGGTCACACCCGATTCACGCATCGACATCTGTTGCTGGGAGAGGATCCGCCCATTTGTGATGTTTGTCGTTGCGATATTACTGTGCACCATATTTTAATTTCATGTCCAAAATTTTATTCTCATCGCATTCAATTTTTTAAAGGCACAGTTTTAAACCTACAGGATTTGGTTGGGGAAAACCCCCATCCAAATCTTTTTGCATTTCTTAGAGTAATCGGGTTTTTAAATCATATCTAATGTTTATAATCATATCTATTTTTTAAACTTTGATAAACTTTTTCATAATTTTTAAAATGAGCTTTTATGTATTGTAATTCTTTTTTATCGCATCTCACCATTTTCATATATTTATAATTCATCCTCCATCATTGTCTCTTTTATCGTTTGTTTGGCGCAGCATGGCCCTAGTGCTGCCTTTGCGCCATAAAACCACAAACAAACAAACAAATCAACGACACGACATTCATTCTCTTCATATCTGCCCCCTCAGGGGGTTTACCTTCTTTAAGTAAACACGGGCTTCACAACCCCGAAGTTCCCTAGTGATCTAACCCTTCGTCTGTTTGTACTTTCTCACTTTGGCCCTTGCTTCAGATAAACGGGAGGTGCACATTGGTCCCGTGTGTATCAATCGGCTGGTCGTCCGACTTCGTCGGCGGCTAGGAATCAAGCGTCCGGCTGATCTGCTGGGAACCTCGTTAAGGGTGGAGGCTTCTACAGGGATGAGTCGTTCGCGTATAGGTACTGGACAGCCCGGTAGTGTTATGCCGTGCGCAATAGTTTAGTTGATGTTTTCTTTTCCTTTCTTATTTTATTGCTTGCCGGTATGCACTATCCTCGATATCGAGGACTCCATGGTGGGTGGGACTCTAGTGCCTGAATTTTGTTTCACTACTTTCATGGAAAGTACTTCTTTAAATTCTTCTCCTCCTAGTGGGGAGCAACATAGACATGTATCTTCACAAAATCAAATCATTCAGAAATTTTTTATTGTACATCGAGTAGAGGGTTCTTTTGAAAAGGTGTCCCCTTTTCTAATTGAGAAGGCATTGCAATCTTTCGTTGGTGATACAGCTTCAGTTAAAAAACTGAAGTCTGGAGATCTGTTAGTGGAAGTCCGCAATGAGCAACAAGCCAAAAGCATATTAAAAATCGACAATTTTGGAACATTCCCTGTAGCTGTTACAGCCCATGGATCACATAATAAATCTCGTGGTGTTGTGTCCGAGTCGGACCTTTACCATACAGCGGAGGACGAGATTCTTGATCACCTACGTGATCAACACGTTTCGGAAGTCCACCGTATAACAATACGACGAGATGGGAATATCATCCCCACTAAGCATTTGATCCTAACTTTTGACTTACCCACTTTACCGTCGCACGTAAAAGCCGGCTATCTGAATTGCCATGTTCGTCCGTATATTCCGAACCCACTTCGCTGTTTCAAGTGCCAGAAATTTGGTCACTCTCAAACAGCGTGCCGTGGGAAAACGGAAATATGTGCAGGTACTGGACATGATAGTGCTAATTGCAAAGCACCCGAGAAGTGTGTCAATTGTGATGGCACACATCCATCATATTTTCGATCATGTCCACAGTGGGTAAAGGAAAAAGAAATCCAGACAGTGAAAGTAAACCAAAATATGTCGTATTTTGATGCTAAGAAAATAGTTGAATTGAGGACTCCACGTGTTGGTGTTGCTTATGCTGATGTTTTGAAAAAAACATTCAGCAGCAAAGGCACACAAACAGACTCTCCAGTATCATCTTTCGTTAAATTACCTCAACGGTCATCGACAGAGGTTGTTAAACAACCAACGATTTTGAAAAAATCTTTTGCAAAATCGAAAGCTTTGCAGACACTGAAGCTAAAATCTGCCAAAGGGGGACCTTCTCAAGAGAAACCCTCTAATCCTTTTACTATCCTTCGTTCCTTTAGGGAGGCAGATGTGGTGAAGCTTCACCCATCTGATGATGACGAGGATATTAGTGACGATACTACTCATTTAAATTTTAATATAAATAATTAATGGCTTCTTTTGTTTCTTGGAATTGTCGCGGTTTTAGGTCTAGGAAGGATGATGTGAAAAATATAATTTCCCTTTACCATCCAGCATGTTTGGCACTTCAAGAAACTTTCTTGAAGGATGCTTATACATCTAAGATCCGTAGGTATAGTTGCTTTAGAAAAGATGTTACACGTGGTAATACAGTGTCTGGAGGAGTATGCCTTTTTATTTCTCATAATTATCCCAGCACTGTAATCATACTACGCACATCTCTACAGGCTGTGGCTGCGAGACTTCATTTACAGTCCCTTCTCACAGTCTGTTGCCTATACTTACCGCCACATGCTATCATCCGCCAAGAGGAGCTGAATGATTTGATTGACCAGCTTCCAGCTCCATTTCTATTGCTTGGTGACCTTAATGGACAGAGTACTATGTGGGGTAATGATAATACGAACCCTCGTGGGAGACAGATTGAAAAGTTGTTATCTGATCACTGTCTCTGTCTCCTGAATAATGAGGAGAAAACCTATTTTCATGAACCCACTAGAACATTCCATTCACTTGACTTAGCCATTTGTTCCCCTATACATTTGCCATACTTGAATTTTGCCGTTGGGACTGATCTACATAACAGTGATCACTTCCCTATCCTCATTTCGCACACAGGTAGTAGTAGTAGCGTGAACATCCGTCTACCTACATACAAATACCACAGGGCGAATTGGGACAGATTTACTGAGTTGGCTGTTATAACAGGAACAATGGTGGAGAGTGAGGATGTTGATACTGCTGTCCAAAATGTCACGGAAGCAATTTTAAATGCTGCAGACTCCTCCATTCCTAAGACATCACCTAGAACACTGCGACACTGTAAACCATACTGGAATGCAGACTGTCAGTCTGCATACAAGAAACAAAAGAAGCTATGGGGTATCTTCCGCAGATACCCAACTACAGGAAACCTTATCGCCTTTAAAAAGGCTAAGGCAGTTGCTCGTAGGGTTAGACGTCAAAGTCAGAAATATTCTTGGATAAGTTATGTGTCTTCGATTACTTCTAAAACATCAAGTAAACAGTTGTGGAAGAAGGTTAGAGCGGCCAACGGTTTGTATCCGGAATATTCTTGCCCGATACTTCAAACCGGAGCTGCTGTGTTCTCTTCCCCTGAAGATATTGCTAACCTTATCGGTGAAACTTTTGAAAGTGTATCCAGTTCCGATTCTTATAGTTCTACTTTTCTAGTGACTAAGAATCGTGCTGAACGGACTGGAATTAACTTCAAAAGCAATATTGATTACTCCTACAACTGTGACCTTAAGATGTACGAATTAAAGAGTGCTTTATCTAAAGCCCATAACACCAGTCCAGGTCCAGATGGGATCAGTTACCAAATGCTTCGCCATTTAAGTCCAGATTCTCTTTTTATTATACTTTTACTCTTTAATAAAATCTGGAAGGAGAACATCTTTCCTACCTTGTGGCGGGAAGCTACTGTAATCCCCATACTGAAACCTGGAAAGGAACCCAAGGATCCTCTGAACTATCGACCGATAGCCCTAACGAGCTGCCTCTGTAAGACCTTTGAACGTATTGTAAACGCCCGACTCTCTTACATGTTGGAAAAAGATGGATGTATTTCACCTTTTCAGAGTGGATTCCGACGAGGACGGTCCACTCTTGATAACATCGTGAAACTAGAAACAGATGTTCGTAATGCCTTTGTTGTGCAGAGGAATCATCTAGTTTCAATCTTTTTCGACATTGAGAAGGCGTATGATCATACGTGGCGATATGGTATCCTGCAAACTCTATTTAATTTTGGTTTTAGGGGTAACCTTCCCCTTTTTATTCAAAACTTTTTATCATCTCGTGTTTTTAGAGTTCGCATTGGAACTTCATTTTCTAATTATTTTAATCAATCTGAAGGAGTTCCTCAAGGTTGCGTTTTAAGTGTCACCCTTTTTAACCTTCACATCAGTAACATCCTTCATGTGCTTTCACCCTTTGTTCATGGAACTTTGTATGTTGATGATTTGCAAATCTCATGCCAAGGATCAAACATGCGCTTAATTGAACGTCAATTACAAACTGCTGTTAACAGACTTGTAGAATGGTGTGACAAAAACGGCCATAAACTGTCACCATCTAAAAGCAGTTGCATCCACTTCTGTAGGAGGAGGGGTCTTCACCCTGACCCTGAAATCCACATACGCAATTCTCCAATCCCAGTTGTGAATCAGATAAGATACTTGGGAGTCATTTTCGACAGCAAGTTGAATTTTCTCCAACATATTTTATACTTGCGCAAGAAGTGCGATAGGTCGCTTAATATCCTCAAAGAACTCTCAAATACTTCTTGGGGTGCTGACCGCACTTCTTTGCTGCGTATTTACCAATCTGTAATTTTATCTCGCATTGATTATGGATGTGTTGCGTATGGGTCTGCAGGAGTATCCCTTCTACGAAGATTGGATACTGTCCATCACACTGCTGCCCGTATTTGTTCAGGTGCATTTCGCACTTCACCCATTGAAAGTCTGTTGACAGAGTGTAGTCTACTTCCACTTGACTTGAGACGGAAAAAATTAAGCGCCAACTACTACTGTAGAATTATGTCTGATCCTTTTCACCCTTTACGGAAGTTGAGACTTGATGCTTATCTTGGTAGGTTATATGATGCTCGTCCATCTAACATCCGACCACTTTCTGAAAGAGCAAAATCCATCTTGATGGATGCAGCTCTAACTTATAGAAAGTAAGGGGGTTTACTTTCTATAAGTAAATACGGGCTTCACAACCCCGGGGCTCCCCAGTGATCTATCCCTCCTTCTGTTTTATCTTCTCGTTTTGGTTTTGTATTTATCGTTTGACTTCTTTCTTCCCTCGTTGTGGTTACCTCTTCAGAGGTGAGGGCTCCCCTTGAGAAGCTTTATGCCGCTCTGTTGCTATCAGCTTCTCTCGGGCATTTAATCACCCACGTGTTTGCCGTGCGTGGAGACCCGTGTCTCTGGAAAGGGGGATCCTGGTAGTTGAGGGGCGACATACTGTCCCAATACACTACTTTGGCCCTTGCTTCAGATAAACGGGAGGTGCACATTGGTCCCGTGTGTATCAATCGGCTGGTCGTCCGACTTCGTCGGCGGCTAGGGATCAAGCGTTCGGCTCGTCTGCTGGGAATCTCGTTAAGGGTGGAGACTTCTACAGGGACGAGTCGTTCGCGTATAGGTACTGGACAGCCCGGTAGTGTTATGCCGTGCGCAATAGTTTAGTTGATGTTTTCTTTTCCTTTCTTATTTTATTGCTTGCCGGTATGCACTACCCCTGACATTGAGGACTCCATGGTGGGTGGGACTCTAGTGCCCGAATTTTTGTTTCATACTTTCATGGAAAGTAACACTTTTTCTTCTTCTCCCTCTCCAGGGGAGCATAATGGACATGATTCTTTAAATTGCCTTACGGCGAAATTCTTTATAGTAAAACGAAAGGAGGGATCCTTTGAGAAGGTTTCTCCTTTTTTAATAGAAAAAACATTGAAAGCTTTTGTGGGAAATACAGTTTCTGCCAAAAAACTAAGGTCTGGAGACCTTTTAGTAGAAGTTCTGAACAATACTCAGGGCAAAAACATTCTAAAAATGGAATCCTTTGGAACATTTCCTGTGAGTGTAGCCCCCCATGGCTCTCTCAACAAATCTCGTGGCGTTATTTCGGAATCCGACCTCTACCATACACCCGAGGACGAGATTCTTGAACATCTGCTTGACCAACAAGTTTCTGCTGTACACCGAATAACAATAAGGAAAGAGGGGAATATTCTCCCAACTAAACATCTGATACTGACTTTTGATTTGCCAACTCTGCCCACACACGTGAAGGCCGGATATCTTAACTGTCGTATCCGACCATACGTACCAAATCCACTTCGCTGCTTTAAGTGCCAGAGATATGGACATTCCCAAACGGCTTGCCGCGGGAAAATTGAAATCTGTGCACGCTGTGCAGGAAGTGGTCATGGTAGTTCTGGATGCACTGCACCTGAAAAGTGTGTCAATTGTGAAGGAGCACATACATCTTTCTTCCGCAAATGTCCCAAGTGGATAGAGGAGAAAGAAATACAAACCGTCCGTGCTAACCAAAACTTGACATACTTTGAGGCAAAAAAACAGGTTGAAGCCCGGACTCCCCGTGTTGGCGTTTCATTCTCCGATGTTTGTAAAAAGTCAGTATGCAGTAAAAGTACACAGACGGAGACTATTTCCTTGCCACTTGCCAAGTTACCCCAACGGGCGTCTTCTTCAGATTCCATCAAAAGACCGTCTCTGATTAAGAAATCTCTTGCAAAGTCGAAGGCTTTGCAAACGATGAAATTAAAATCTGCAAAGGGTGTTTCTATTAGAGGGAAACCTGCTAACCCTTTTCACATCCTTGGCTCAATTCGAGATGCAGATGAGGTGAATTTACACCCATCTGATGATGATGAGATCCTAGAAGAAGATCCTGACCCCCCTTTAAAATTTTCTTTTAATAATTAATGGCTTCTTTTGTTTCTTGGAATTGTCGCGGTTTTAGGTCTAGGAAGGATGATGTTAAGAACATTATTTCAACTTACCATCCAGCATGTTTGGCACTTCAAGAAACTTTCTTGAAGGATCCATATAATTCAAAGATCCGTGGGTATAGTTGTATTAGAAAAGATGTTACCCGTAGTAATACAGTGTCTGGAGGAGTATGTCTTTTTATTGCTCATAATTACCCCAGCACTGTACTCACACTGCGCACATCTCTACAGGCTGTGGCTGCGAGACTTCATTTACAGTCCCTTCTCACAGTCTGTTGCCTATACCTACCGCCACATGCTATCATCCGCCAAGAGGAGCTGAATGACCTTATTGATCAGCTTCCAGCACCATTTTTACTGCTCGGTGACTTTAATGGACACAGTACTATGTGGGGTAATGACAATACGAACCCTCGTGGTAGACAGATTGAAAAACTGCTATCTGATCACTGTCTCTGTCTCCTGAATAATGACGAGAAAACATATTTCCATGAACCCACTAGAACATTCCATTCACTTGACTTAGCCATTTGTTCCCCTATACTTTTTCCATATTTGAATTTTGCTGTTGGAAGTGATCTACACAACAGTGATCACTTCCCTGTCCTCATTTCGCATGCAGGTGGTAGTGGCGTGGCCAACCGTCTACCTACTTACAAATACCACAGGGCGAATTGGGACAAATATACTGAGTTGGCTGTTATAACGGGAGCAATGGTGGACAGTCAGGATGTTGATACTGCTGTCCAAAATGTCACTGAAGCAATTTTAAAGGCTGCTGACTCCTCTATTCCTAAGACTTCACCTAAAACATTGCGGCACTGTAAACCATACTGGAATGCAGAATGTCAGTCTGCATACAAGAAACAAAAGAAGCTATGGGGTATCTTCCGCAGATACCCAACTACAGGAAACCTTATCGCCTTTAAAAAGGGAAAGGCAGTTGCTCGTAAGGTTAGACGTCAGAGTCAAAAGGATTCTTGGATAAGTTATGTCTCTTCGATTACATCTAAAACATCAAGTAAACAGTTGTGGAAGAAGGTTAGAGCAGCCAACGGTTTGTATCCGGAGTATTCTTGCCCGATACTTCAAACCGGAGCTGCTGTGTTCTCTTCCCCTGAAGATATTGCTAACCTTATCGGTGAAACTTTTGAAAGTGTATCCAGTTCCGATTCTTATAGTCCTACATTTTTAGTGACTAAGAATCGCGCTGAACGGACTGGAATTAATTTCAAAAGCAATATTGAATATTCCTACAACTGTGAACTTAAGATGTATGAATTGAAGAGTGCTTTATCTAAAGCACATAACACCAGTCCAGGTCCAGATGGGATCAGTTACCAAATGCTTCGCCATTTAAGTCCAGATTCTCTTTTTAACATCCTTTTTCTCTTTAATCGAATCTGGAAGGAGAATATCTTTCCTACCTTGTGGCGGGAAGCTACTGTAATCCCCATTCTGAAACCTGGAAAGGATCCCAAGGATCCTCTGAACTATCGACCGATAGCCTTAACGAGCTGCCTCTGTAAGACCTTTGAACGTATTGTAAACGCCCGACTCTCTTACATGTTGGAAAAAGATGGATGTATTTCACCTTTCCAGAGTGGATTCCGACGAGGACGGTCCACTCTTGATAACATCGTGAAACTAGAAACAGATGTTCGCAATGCCTTTGTGCAGAGGAATCATCTAGTTTCAATCTTTTTCGACATTGAGAAGGCGTATGATCATACGTGGCGATATGGTATCCTGCAAACCTTATTTAATTTTGGTTTCGGGGGTAATCTACCTCTTTTTATTCAAAACTTTTTATCATCCCGGGTTTTTAGAGTTCGTATTGGAACTTCATTTTCTAATTATTTTAATCAATCTGAGGGAGTCCCTCAAGGTTGTGTTTTAAGCGTCACCCTTTTTAACCTTCACATTAGCAACATCCTTCATGTCCTTTCACCCTTTGTTCATGGAACTTTGTATGTTGATGATTTGCAAATCTCATGCCAAGGATCAAACATGCGCTTAATTGAACGTCAATTACAAACTGCTGTTAACAGACTTGTAGAATGGTGTGACAAAAACGGCCATAAACTGTCACCATCTAAAAGCAGTTGCATCCACTTCTGTAGGAGGAGGGGTCTTCACCCTGACCCTGAAATCCACATACGCAACACGCCCATCCCTGTTGTCAATCAAATAAGGTATCTGGGAGTCATTTTTGACAATAAGATGAATTTTCTCCCACATATATTGTCCTTGCGCAAGAAGTGCGATAAATCGCTTAATATCCTCAAAGTACTCTCAAATACATCTTGGGGTGCTGATCGCACTTCTTTGCTGCGTATTTACAATTCGGTTATCTTATCCCGTATTGACTACGGATGCGTTGCGTATGGGTCTGCAGGAGTATCCCTTCTACGAAGATTGGATACTGTCCATCACACTGCTGCCCGTATTTGTTCACGTGCATTTCGCACTTCACCCATTGAAAGTCTGTTAACAGAGTGTAGTCTACTTCCACTTGACTTGAGACGTAAAAAATTAAGCGCCAACTACTACTGTAGAATTATGTCTGATCCTTTTCACCCTTTACGTAAGTTGAGACTTGATGCTTATCTTGGTAGGTTATATGATGCTCGTCCATCTAACGTCCGACCACTTTCTGAAAGAGCGAAATCCATCTTGATGGATGCAGCTCTAAGTGACGTAGTTACCCAAACATTTACCACTCAATCCTTTCCACCGTGGGATATTCCATCTTTCCACTTTCTCAATCCATTTGCGATGTATTGCAAGGCAGACACTGCCCCAGAAATTGTACAGCAAATCTTTTGTGATCACCGCTCTCAGTATGCTGACTATGAAGCAGTATTTACTGATGGATCCAAAGCAGGTGAACGTGTTGGCTGTGGTACTGTGTCCGACACATCCACAGTCGCTTTTACACTTCATAAATCCTGCTCGGTTTTCACTTCTGAGATGACAGCAATTTCTTGTGCACTGCTGCATATCTCACTCTGCCACAATCGCAAATTTTGTGTGTATTCTGACAGTTTAAGCTCCTTGTCAAGTCTGGAGCAATTTAAGACCAATAGCCATCCACTTGCCTTTGACATTTTGTCAAAGTTACACACACTTGAGAGGAAAGGATTTACTATATTGTTCTGCTGGGTACCTAGTCACATGGGAATTTCAGGAAATGAATTGGCCGATTCTGCTGCTAAAGCGGCCTCAATCCCGCTGCAGCAGCCAGTTCCCTACCAAGATATTAAGACATCAATTCACAAGTTCATATTATCCTTACGTCAAGAAGCATGGGATTTGCAAACGAACAACAAACTCCATACCATCAAAAATCATCTTCTTAAATGGCCAGTTAATCCAATGCGTCGGACAGATGTCAAACTGACTCGTCTGCGCATTGGTCATACCCGATTGACGCACCGACATCTATTGCTGGGAGAAGATCCACCTGTTTGCGATATTTGTCGTTGCGATCTTACTGTGTCTCATATTTTAATTTCTTGTCCTGAGTTTCACTCTCATCGTCTTAGGTTTTTTAAGAGTACCAGTTTAAGTCTTCAGGATTTGATTGGGGAAATTCCCCATCCAAATCTTTTTGCATTTTTAAGATCAATCGGGTTTTTAAATCACATCTAACTGTTTTAAACATATCCATTTTTTAAATTTTTTAACCTCGTCATCATTTTAGAAATGTGTTTTTAACATTCTTAAATTATATTATGTCACATCTCATCATATTTATTATTCATCTTCCATCCTAGTTTTTTTTTTATCTTTTGTTTTGGCGCAGTATGGCCCTTGTGTTGCCTTTGCGCCATAAAAAGCCTAAACAAACAAACAAACAAGCAGCTCTAAGTGACGTAGTTACCCAAACATTTATCACTCAATCCTTTCCACCGTGGGATATTCCATCTATCCACTTTCTCAATCCATTTGCGATGTATTGCAAGGCAGACACTGCCCCAGAAATTTTGCAACAAATCTTTTATGATCACCGCTCTCAGTATGCTGACTATGAAGCAGTTTTTACTGATGGATCCAAAGCAGGTGAACGTGTTGGCTGTGGTACTGTGTCCGACACATCCACAGTCGCTTTTACACTTCATAAATCCTGCTCGGTTTTCACTTCTGAGATGACAGCAATTTCTTGTGCACTGCTGCATATCTCACTCTGCCACAATCGCAAATTTTGTGTGTATACTGACAGTTTAAGTTCTTTGTCAAGTCTGGAGCAGGTTAAAACCAATAGCGATCCACTTGCTTTTGACAAATTTTTCAAAGTTACACACACTTGAGAGGAAAGGATTTACTATATTATTCTGCTGGGTACCTAGTCACATGGGAATTTCAGGCAATGAATTGGCTGATTCTGCTGCTAAAGCGGCTTCAATCCCGCTGCAGCAGCCAGTTTCCTACCAAGATATTAAGACATCAATTCACAAGTTCATATTATCCTTACGTCAAGAAACATGGGATTTGCAGGTTAATAACAAACTTCATTTCATCAAAAATCATCTTCGTAAATGGCCAGTTAATCCTATGCGTCGGACAGATGTCAAACTGACTCGTCTGCGCATTGGTCATACCCGATTGACGCATCGACACCTATTGCTGGGAGAAGATCCACCTGTTTGCGATACTTGTCGTTGCGATCTTTCTGTGGCTCATATTTTAATTTCTTGTCCAAAGTTCCAGTCACATCGTCTTAGGTTTTTTAAATGTACCAGTTTAAGTCTTCAAGATTTGATTGGGGAAACTCCCCATCCAAATCTTTTTGCATTTTTAAGATCAATCGGGTTTTTAAATCGCATCTAGTTTTTTAAACATATCCATTTTTAAAATTTTATTAACATCTTCATTTTAGAAATGTGATTTTAACATTCTTAAATTATATTCTGTCACCTCTCATCATATTTATAATTCATCTTCCATCCTAGTTTTTCTTTTATCTTTTGTTTTGGCGCAGCATGGCCCTTGTGTTGCCTTTCTCCATAAAACCTCAATCAAACAAACTCTTCGTATCTGCCGTTTTGATCACGCGAAACTGCTAGCTCACTCTCTCCGAGCGTCCAATTTAACTAAATAAATGTAATGACTGCAACTTCAAAGACTGTTTTCCTGATTTGCCACACTGCCTTAATTTACACTAAAATGTGAACATTACACATATATAATTTAGTTATCTTTATTTCAAACGACACTCCCCCTGGACACTGCAGAAACATTTAATGTATGTAATAAAAAGTAGTAAAATAATTATTATTACTATAAAAGTTTTAATAATTTATATTATAAAATATAATTATAACAAAAAAGTGCTAAAAACATGTATCCAAAATTATTTAATTTTAAGTGGATTTAGTTAACTGAGTGCTTTATTGAGTTATGTATGTTAAAATAATAACAGACAATCGGTTTATATACTATCTTTAATGAATTATTTAAAAATACAGCTCTGGATTGCTGAGGATTGTTGTCGTCCAGTTAAAGGTAAAATATGAGTTTCTAGAAAAATATCCAAGTCTAGATATTGCATAGCAGTATTGAAATCAAGCAGCAAAAGGTGAGATATATAAACAATTAACTGGCACGGGGCATTTTGACTTCTTTTTTTTCAACTCGAACACGAAGTATAATTCTAAAATTAGATGAATCTAGTAGTTATGTTTGTTTTATGCAATACTAGTTGGAGGCAAAGTTATATCGAAAAATAATTGTTTTAACTATTGAAAATACTAGTTTTAAACCACCGACGAACGGGAGAGTTTGTCAATGTATTTTTGAGCTAGTTAAAATAATTATTTTTCAGTATAAATTTACCACCAGCTAGTATTGTATAAAACAAAAGCATAACAACTAGATTCATCGTAATTTTAGAATTCTAATTTTTGTACGAGTTGGAATGAGAGCCAAAATGTCGTACAGCAGAGAATTACCCTAAAAATAAATTGTAAGACCCAAACTACACATAAAAGGAACAGAGCATGGATAGTCAAATCAATGAACTATTATAAAAGGAAATATCTAGTCTATTAGTGTAGAACATTCATAACTGTGTATACTTTTAGCGGCTAGTGTAAAAAAGACGGCATCAGTTATTGCTGGTGGTCCATTGAGCTGAATATATCTAACGTAAGTGGAGCATCTATGGATTACATGACATAGAAAATGATTACATTGGCATCGATTCTACTGCATTCATGTCAAATTGTTCTTTTGTAAAAGTTTGGATAAAAATTAAAAATGTTAAACTTCCTTAATCCAGATTTGATCCGACAGGTACAAGAAAGTTACAAGTTTAATTAAAATTTCTTCGACTAATTGTCTGTCATATATATAGTATGTTTTGCTGAAACTCGCATTTTTCTTCTTTTGACACTCCTTGTAGTGTCGTTAATCATTTGGCAGTAGTAAAATGAACTTGTGTGTTTATTATGTTTTTTGAAATTGTGCCCATCAAGCACATTGTGCCGAACTTAATGGTCAACAATTCCATCCCACCAGGTTCCACGTTAATTTAAAAGCATTCCGAGTAAGGTCGAGAAAATATGTATATTTGAGTAAGTGTTCACAGAATCAAACTGACACTGCAGTCAATTACTCAGTTCATACTAACTATGAATTTTGACTTGTATAAATTTTCTCGCAGGTATACGATTATAGTATTCATGTTAAGATATCTCGCTGTTACCCTTCAAAATAAGTCAAAATATTAAATTTATCGAGTACGATAACGAACTGCCTATTTATCGAAACGTCTCAATTGTAAAATAGAATATATCAGATAAGAGTTTCTGGATTTCTAAGCCATCACAATACTAACTCTATAACCAAGACAAAAAAGCCAAGAAAATTTTGGTAAACTGCAAGTTATCACTGATTTGAAGCTACTTGGCTTCAAATTGTCGAAAATCTTGAGCATCAGGCAAGATATAAATTTGCAATATAATCAGGCATCATTTATAAACAGATAAAAATAGTAACCAGAAGAATTTATCTAAATGCTGTACCTTAAGGGTACTTGGTACCCCTTGTTCTCACAAAAAATAATAAAAATATCAATTTTCTATGTGTTTATAATCTTTAAAACCTTCTTATTCTGGCAAGTTTTTGAGCTGATCCAATAACTGCAAATGCAGAAAAACTAAATTTTTATGTTGGAGAATGTAGCATTGTTGCAATAGCTCCTTTGATGTTTCAAACACATTTTTCTCAGTTTGCGATTTTTTTAAATGCCTACCTTACTCAAAATGCTAAAACTTCAGCAAAAATCAATGAAATGACTTGAAATTTTTATTATATCATTCTTAATATATATTTGCCAAAAATATGCATGGATTTTTGAATAAAATAAAAACTTTTTTACAAATTTAAATGTTGAAAAATACCTGTTTTTTTACCCTTTTTTTTTATCTATAGGTACAGTAATTATCGATTTTCTCGAACTATTTTACTTATTCCAAATCTGATGCCTAAAAAGTTAGAGTATATTACTAGGAATATTTTTTTTAAAAAAATTAAAAAGTAGATAGAATTCAAAATTTGATGATTTTTTTTTTTTTTTTTTTAATTTTAAATTTAAAGCACCATGTGAACTTTTTTAAATAAAATTTAGTTTTTTCATAGCAATACTTCCAATATATGTAAACATTATAATTTTATAAACTTAAATAAAAAAAAAGTTTGAAGGGTACCAAGTTTCCTTAACAGGAAGAGAGTCCATATCCAAAATTACATTCTTAGTAACATAACTATTACCTTAAATTAATGGGTTATAGTAAAAGAAATAATACTTGAATAATATATATAGTTAATATTCAGAATCATTACAAACTACATCTGTTTATAGCCTCTTCTTATGAACATCTCTATAAACCATAGTATACATACTGCTGAGACCCATTACAGAATTTGAGGCTATAAACACACAAATTATAATTTAGGATATGGTTTTTGTATTCTCGAATCAATTTGTTATTCAAATTATATATTGACGGTTCTGCAGCAGTAGTTAAAATAGTCATTAAGTAAGTTGAAGATAAAATTAGACGACAATAAATATTACTATTAAAAACATGTGTATCTGCTGGTAGAAAACCCGAGTTTACTTTTCAATAAACCTCTTATTTCTGCATCATAGTTCACAGCAAAAAAAGCTTGTACCATATCTATAACCTGCTTGGTTTATCAATTAAAAGAAAACAGAAATGTGTAATTTACATTGACTAGAATTATACACTATAAAAATTCAATTTTTTTTTCATTGCTATCATAAAACTGATAAAATACTCAATGGGTCAGAAACTGTTTGATCATCTTTGCAGTGTTCGGTTAATATGTTATGCCAGAATTAAGAAACACAAATATATTTTTTAGAAAATATTTCACCAAATATTTTTTAGAAAATATTGCAACAAATATTTTTAAGAAAATAAGTAATTGATATCTTTTACATCTATATAACTAAACTTAGAATAAATATATATACATTATAATAAAAAAACAATATTAAATAGCACAAATCAGTTCTCAGAATAGAACACTATACACATTGTCTATTTACAAATATTTTCTGATAACAAAACTATACAAATTCTTTGAAATCTGATCATTTGGTAAATTAATCTTTTATGTAACACAAATGTTAATTTTTCAACAACATATGTTCTATTCCAATGCATGTGTAACAAGTATAAAATTGGATGATATTTAAAACGCATTAGTAATAGCTATTAAACCAATAGAGATATATTACAAAATGTGTTATTAAAGTGCACAAAAAATGACACATGCAAATGAATGAAATAAAATGGTTTCTTTTTTCTTTTAATAAAAGCCCTTTATTTTCACTACATCACTTAGAATCCTACGACTAATTAATGATATTTAATAGTAGAAAGCAAAATTAAAAGGATTCCTTCCAATTTTTCAGTTTGCACATTATTTGTTTGAAGTAAGCAAAACTTCGTATTTATTGAGCAATATTTGTAATTAAGATAGTCATCAGAAATTAAATCTCACGTTTGAATATTAAGTAGTAATTATGCAGATACATCCATGCTTTTCTACCTCAAAATTGATGGAATAACTACAATGATATTTCTCATTGAGGTGTTTAAAAATTAAATATTAAGAAAAAGATTTGTATAAGATAATGTAAAAATAAAGCTATTTATTTTTGATCTGAGATGTTTGATCCTTTCATATCAAAATAGCCATTAATAAGCCTATCAATTAAATACATCACCCAATATAACAGGGTACCCACTCAAATCACAGAATGAAAATCAATGACTTTTAAGGACCTAATCAATGTTTTTAAGGACCTTTGAAAATTTGTTTTCAGACATCATGTCTATATATAAATTTTTAATAAAGTACATTCAGCCAATAAAGTTACAAATTGGTGGATGAATAGTACAAGTATGTCGGAAAATTCTGATACGTGGCAGTCACGCAGGGATAGCAAGTCCGAGTTGTATTTTTATAAATTTTGCAGTTGGCCACACAACATCTGCAAAAATTAAAGACCTATGAGCATTTTCAAGGACTTTTAAGCACCTCAAAGCATTTTCAAGGCCTTGAAAACAAGTTCAAAAATATTAAGCACTTTTAATGTCCATGGAAACCCTGTATAAATGTACTTGTATGTTATTTATTAAACAGTTCTTAATTCATTTTCTAAAATATTAACATTTTAAAATTAAGTAACCAAGAGGTATTATCAGCCTACCTGTCTCTGACCTAATGCTTTCTTTTTTAAGCCATAATACCTGCCATTGCTTGAAGACATTTGAATTTTTATCAAAAATTGCAATGTAATAAAAGCTTTAACAAAGTTTGTAGAGAAAATGGTTTTTTTTTTTTTTTTTTTTTTTTAAATTTGTATAGGCTTAAAAAGTAAAAACTTATTCAGTTTAATAAAAAATTAACTCAGTCATTTTCTTTACAAATTATGTTCATGGTCTTTTATTTCTATTGTTAAACATGGTATAAAGTTTTATATTAATAGTTTGACAAATAATCCATTAAGTCTATTTACCAAACTTTGGTAATTCTTTTTATCAAAATGTGCCATTATTTTAATACATTATTTACCATTCCCAGAAAATGTTCGCTTTATATGATTGGCAGGGGAAGTGACAAGTCCAATCACACAGTCACCAATGTGTTAACCCGTTGATGACGGTTAGTAAGAAAAATTTCCAATCAACGTTTTAGCTTTTTCCTTTGCTAATAAATTGTGATTGTGGTTCCCCTTAGTGTTTTTAACAAATCACAAAAATAATTTTTTCAAAAAATCTGAAAAATTCAAAGTATACTTTAAATGATCTAAATAAACAAGATAAAATTAACTTTTATCTTGTTTATTTAGATCATTTAAAGTATAGAATAAAGTTAAAAACAATGACTTTTATATCCATTTCAAAGTTGTCTTTAATGGGTTAATAGTTTACTATATATTTTTTATAATCTAATTTGTGTCCATTGATAATCATGCTTGGTAATATGTATCATGCAATGCATAAGCAATGTAAAATATATTAAAAGGTCAATCTTCAATTCACAAACATAAGTTGGGTCATTGTTTTGCCTACTTTAAATTGAAGCCAATCGTCCCTTCCTTAAATGCATAATTTCTTGCCTCTGCATTCAAACTGCAGCAGAACTGATTCCAAGAATTTTGCTTTCAAATAATTATCCAAAGGTGTAATGAGAAGTCTTTACAAGTTAGATTTTGTGAGGGATAGAACATTCATGCCTTCAGATTTGTCCGTTGAAGAGTACACAGCAGTTGGGAATCTACAGGATGCAAAAATTGTATGTGTGAAATTAAAATAATAAAAGCAAACTTCATAAAAAGTTAAGCATGCATGTCTTAAATCTTGTCTTATAGTTTGAGCAAAAGCATAAAAAGAGAGAAACAAACAAGGATGAAAGTGTATACAAGCAATAAGACTAGCAGACTAAAACAACAACTAGGTGAAAAAAGTAGGCATGTTTCCATAGAGGTTATTGTTAGTTATATCCGCCCACTACAAAATAACGAGGTCCTATGTCATATTGAACTGTCAGTTAAGATGGATCATCCACCTGTCCTTGCCGTGCAGACTTAATGTTTCATTTTTAATCGCAACATCTGCCAGTAGTCCAAGAGACTACTGGCAGACCATTTTAAATTCACCTCCTCATAAAAATCTTTTTAATTTCTTACAAGACATTGGATTTTATCATTTGATTTGAATAGTTGTTTTTCTTATTTCTAACTTTTTAAATAATGATTGAAACCTTTTTATATCCATGGCGACTGCAATTTTTGGACCCCATCGAACTTCATTATGAATTTTTTATAGACATTGGAGAAAAGTGAGCAGATTATGAATGTCTGCCGTGGTAAAAATGCCCGAAACTGATCAAAAATCGACTTGGAATGAGTTGAACTAAAATCCGATTGCCAAATATATCATAACCTGCCAAAAAGAGAGCAAACTTTTTCGTCTGGCAACCCACTGCATTTTGATTTTCAATGAGAAAAAGCGCATACGATTTCTGATCTCTGGCTCGGGAAACTTGTATCTTTTAAATATGAGCCAAATTGGCGACATCAGTGACGTAATGTTTATTGCTAATTTGTGAAAGATGCAAGTAAGCCATAGCCACACATCCGAATTGTCTGCAACCTTCTTAATTGAAAATTAAAGAGTGAGAGTTACCAAATAAAAAAAAATGCTCATTATTTGGCAAGTTATGACGCATTTGGCAATTGAATTTAGTTCAACTTACTAAAGGCCGATTTTTGACCAGTTCGGCCATTTTTGCCACGGCAAACCAGTGGATTAATAATCTACTCACTTTTCTCCAATCTCTTTAAAAAATTCAGAATGATGTTCGATGATGTCCAAAAATTGCAGTCTCCTCTCATTCTACAAGGTATTGCTTTAAAATATGTTAATTTTTATACCAAGTGTAACGACAATAATAAAAAATCACCAATAAAATTTGTAAGGGGAAAATAACTTGATGTTTGTTATAATACACATTTAAAAAGTTATTATAAACCTTAGTTTTTATAAAAACAATCATAACAATTTTACTAGTCAGTTTCTCCCGTAAATTTTGTTGAGAATCTTTTATTACTATTGCTATACTTGGTGTATACCTTTTAAAGCAATACTTTGATAGATATCGTGGACCCAAAAAAAATGATGCCCACAGACCTAATGCTTCTTTTTTTCCCCCACAATAATCTGCCTGGATATTGTTTTAAAATATATGAATTTTTACAACAAGTGTAACGACAATAATAAAAAAGGAAAACAAACATTCATGACAATTCCCACAAGTCAATATTCAGTCCAAATTTTGTTGATAATCTTTTATTGTTATTGTTTTACTTGGTGTAAAATATCTTTAAAGCAATACTTTAATAGATATTGTGGACCTAAAACAAATGATGCAGGGGCAAGCTCCCTCTTTAAAACTAAGGGAATGTTAACCTTTTGTTAATTTCTTGCTAATCCATATATTTTTTAAGGGAGTATGGTACCCAAAAAATTATTTTCAGAAATTTCGCCACTTAAATTTAAACTATAGTAATTTTACATTGTGTTGATGGTAAGTAAACAAAATTTAACCTACAAAAAATATTTTGAATAAATAATTTTTGATTAATTCAATTTTTTCAAACTCTTTTCAAAATGCTACTCATTCCACAATTTTAAATATTTTTCCATGAAATTTTAACAATATATTCGTATTATAATTGTTAACAACAGTTTGTATGGATTTGAAGTTGCAAGCTATAGAAAGAGTTTTATATGTTTTTATACTAAAAACAGCAAATTTTTTTTTTTTTTCAAGGTTTTTAATAAAAAAAAACTAAACATATCAAACCTAATTCCATACTAACTTTTTATTTATCAGATACAATATAAAAATTTCCCAATCCTTACTAAATTTAGAAAAATACCTTAGGGATTTCAACAACACTCAAATTGAAAAATAACGAACTAAGAAAAACCACGTTAAATATTTCTTTTTCAGCTTTGATAGTGCGAGATGATTTAGAAAATACAATATAACTTTTTATCTATCAAAGGTACAAATATAAATTTTTGCACAGCTATTCAGAAAAATATTCTGCACATTATGGGATAAAAATTTACATTTTTGTCATTTTTTGAGTACCATGCCCCCCTCCCCCCCTTAAGTGATGATCCATAATGCATATTTGCTATAAAAGTGACACAAATCAAAATTATTTTTGTGTAAAAGTGTGAGCAAACAGACTATATGTACTTGAAACTTGTTGAAGGATACAAAATTGCTTGCAGGGTAAAACTGACTTACGCCATGCTTTCAGATTCAAATCCATATAGCCTGCGATTTTGCACTCACTTTAGCTCACAAATGAGAAACTTTGAGTTGTGTCACTTTTGTAGCAAGGATGCGTTGTACTGTGGTAGACGCATCTGTTTTATGTAATCTATCTCTTTGTGACCTATATTGCATATGAGTAACAGGTTTCAATGCACTTTGTATCCAATTGATTGTTCTTTTGCTTATGTGTATGTAATATTATTACTTATTTTAATAAATTATCAAAACTCAAATAAATGGTTTAAATTGTTAATTATAGTTAGGTAAAATTAAATACTAAAACTTAATGATTTCTTTAGAATGATAGGTTGAAATAAGCAAATTAAAATTTTGATTTCATTACAATAGCCCTTAGAGTTATAATAATCCTTTAAAATGTAAAAGAAACATTTATGTTTTTAATCATAAGTGTCAAATTATATTAATATCATGCAATGAACTGGCACAAGTAAACACATAAAATTGCAACATTACAATAGCTAATGAAAAATTAATTAAAAACAAGGACATAAAGTTAGAACAACAAGCACATGCAGAATAGCTTGAAGGTCAATGCACATTCTATTAACTGTAAAAATACATACTTGAAATTTCTGCTCAAAGATATTTCTTTTTCAGATTGAAGCTGAAGCTTTAAAATTTAAATATTATTTGGCTCATCAGATTCTTCTATGACTTATTCATGCATTCAAGAACTACCTTTATTTGCAAAAACATTCATGTTCAGGTTTTAAAGATTAATTAAGTAGAAACTATAACATTAAAAAAATGGATTAAATTTGTTAAAGTTACTTAACTGTTTGATATTGAACCATTCCTCAATTAATTTATAAGTAGTATTCAAGTGTTCTTGGTGTTTAAACTATAGCAGCCACAGTAATATATAAATGATCCCAGTGGCAAATCAAATCATTTGTAATTTCAAATAGCTTATTATAAATGTATGACTAATTTTTATAATACAAGCTGTACAAAAATAGCTCTATAATACAGCTGTAAAAAAAATTAATTTGGAAATGTATGTATGGATATATTAGAATAGCATGAAACAAAAATTAGAAGTTATTTTAAAATAAATTATACACTTTTAAGTTATGTTTTGCGAGAATGTGTAGTATTTTTTAAAATTGGCTAATAAAAGTTTTTAAGACAATCATTTAAAATTTTGTATATTTATAATATATATTTTGTAATTAAATTAAATTTTATAGAACTTATATTTGTGGCTATAAATTATTGAAAATAAACTTTTGAAACAGGTTCAAACTTTAAATACTTTTAACATTTTATAAATAATGGTTTATAATTTTACAGGTAAAACTAAATACTTCATGGTTTCCTTATTCTAACTTAAAAGTTATTTTTAAATTGTGACTAGTTTGATAATTTATATATGCAATAGTTATTTTAAGTAACACTTTATATGGTTTACAATTCACTGCATTTCTCATCCTCTTTAAATATAGTTATATACCTTGCATATTAATAATTGATCTACAGTTTCAAAATTGCACATTAAAAAATATTTTTTTCAAATTACCAAAATTGCCCAACAAAAAATTATAGGAAGTATCACAATGACATAACACAAATGTTATTTTAAAAGAAAACGTGCACACACAATACAAAAGACCTTTTAGTTATTATACAAATAAACATAACACTATATGAATAATAAACTGTAGCTATAGTTAATATTTGCTACAGTTTGATAAAAAGATAAGTAGAATTTTTAATACTCTTTGGTGTGAACTTAGACTAATTCAGTGTTAACACGTATATAATACTTATATAAAACATACATAAAAAAGATCACATTCAATTTATATGCAAGAAATAGAACACAAAACGATGACATATATCGACAAGTCACACACAGACATTTTAGCACAACATAATTGCATTGCTCAAACAACAACAAATGCTGTTAAAATCTAAGAACAAAATATAAAAAATTTAGATACTAAACTTTCTTCAAATAATTACTTCATATTGTACATTCATTTCAAGTATTTTCTATTGAATATATATATGTGTGTGTGTATATAGTCAATAAGTTATCGTATATTGTCACCCAAGCAGCTTCATTGGGATTCTTTCTTATGTAAATAGGTGCGAAGGTTTGTCATAAATAACATTAAATATTTCTGGACAAAAGTAAAATATTCATAAATAATGTTAAGTTATTTTTTAGAGATTAACAAAATATTTTATGTTGCTACTTATATGTGTAAGTGAACTATATATTCAATATCAATAATAATTAAAATAAAAATGAAATTTTGAGTATCACAAGATTGGAATATGTAGACTAACAATTTCAATATTTTATCTTGTATTTGGTATTCCTATATTAAAATTTTAAAAAATATTTAATTTTTTTTATCCCATGTTCAAATTTTTAGATTATCACTAAAGAATATCAAATCCGAAAATATATCATAAAAGTAAACTTAAGCATTTCTTATTTTTATAAATTTATCATTAATATAAAATCGCTTATAATCAAAGAAATAATTCTAACAGTCCAAGTGCTGTACTGCTTGTATCCCAAACTTTACTTAAATTTTTTAGCTCAGCAATGTATTATTTACATTTATGTAAGCTTTTAAATAGTTTTAATTAAAGTTTACAGAGTTTGTATATCGCTAAAATTAATTTTTGTATGAAACTGACAAATGCAATTTGATTTAAGAAGAAGAAAAAACTGAATAATAAACTTGTTGATAATTTTACTTTTCTGAAATTTTTAACATAATAATAGAACTTATGATGAAAAAAAGAAATGATGAATGAATTTATTTACAATAAAAGAAATAATAAAACTTCATTTAAAAATGGATATGCTTTATCTTAGTACTAAAATTGTGCTTCAGCTTTCGTATAAAATTCATACTTTAAAAATAAAAACATAATGAGATCAAACCACAAAATATAGAAATCAAAAACTAGCAACCACATTAACCTTCAGGTTACTGTCCAAAATTAAAGTTTGCTAATGATTTCATTGTTTTTGTTTTACATCTATGTGATTAAAAAGAGTTATGAAAGCATTGAATTTATTTGCAGTCTAGCCAAACACATTTGGTAGTCAAGTATTATAGGAAAAACTAAATCCAGATTTTGATTGTCGTTAAAAAAAAGTGTAAAATTGACAACTTTCGAGTCCAGTGCCGATTTTGCATCAAGAGTTGTTTACCTACAAACAGTGCCAAATTACAGCAATCATTCATTTGCTAGGAAAAAATGCTGGGTGTACCGTTTGTTGGCCTTAATTGGCCAAGTGCAGAATCTGCACTAGAGTTGGAAGTCCAGCTCAAAATTTTATCTTTCAAACTTCGACGTAATCTTTAACCCCCAACTGTAAAAATGATTAGCTGAACTGTAAATGAAGTCATAACTACCTTCACTTTGTGGTTAACTGTAAAATTCAATCTAAAAATTCTATCTGAAAGAAGCATCTTCACTTAAAATATTACTGCTTGTATTATAACTTATAAAGTTTAGCTTCTAATTAAAGCAGTATGATAAAATTGACAAATAGAGGGCATTATCTATCACTCCATGAAGGATAAAAATTGTGTATCTAAACTATAACTGAAAGTGTTTGACTAAACATCACAAACTGCATTTCCACAAATTACTGGATAAGACTAAATGAAAGAAAGGCTGATATAATACGACATCTGCACTCAATTTAAAGAGTTGATAACAGACTGCTCAAATATGCTTTTCCCCATTGCACAGGTAAATAGTTTTTTACTTGTATGTGGTGATCAAGCTTTGAAAGAATTGGAGCATTTAATGTCTTAACTAAAAACTTTTTATATAATGTACTAAAAATATTGATGGATGAAACTATTTCTATTTGTTCATTGGAGGGAAAGTCTCCGGTGTCCGAACGTGACACTTTGACTTTTCGCTACTCGTAAACAAATTAGAATTATAAAACTATGATGAATTAACTAGTTATGTTTTGTTTTATATAATATTAGTTGGTAATAAAGTTATATTAAAAAATAATCATTTTAACTAGGTCAAATATACATTTATAAGATATTGACACACAAGATTCGGGTTCCACGCATTAGTGGTTTATAAATGTATATTTGACCTAGTTCAAGTTATATAAAAAAATATAATCATTTTTTCACCAACTAATGTTATATAAAACAAAAATATAACTAGATTCATCTTAATTTTATAATTCTTATCTGTTTACAAGTAGAAAAAAGAGCCTAAATGTCCTGTGCACACACCAAAGAATTTTCCAGAAAATATCTTTAAATAAAGCCAATATTTCAGTTTGAGCAAATAATCTGAAAATAAAAAAAGGCAAAAGTTCTGTTTCTTTAAAACTCAAGATCTAGAAACAGAACATTATCCTTTTTTCTTTTATACTTCAAATTATTTTCTCATACAGAGAGTCAGTAAAATTAAAAAATTTGCCATGTAATAAACTTTAACCGAATATTGGCATTAGACATTTTGCATTAAATACACTCAAGTTCATAGTTAAAACCATATAAATACTGCAGGTATTTTGGGTAGCTATAGTCTACCTACTTTTTGTCTAAAAAATGGCACAGTATGTTTTCTTTCAAAGCTTGGATTTTGCAACAAATAAAAAAAAGATGTTTTTTCATTTGAAGCTGATTTCTGTCTTATTATTTATACTGTATCTTCTTTATGCAACAAAACTGGTTGTACATCTTTATTTATTTTTTAATTTATATTTAAAAAAAAAATAGCTTTTGTTTTGCAACTTTCCTGAGTTTGCAAGATCAAAAGAAATCAAAAATTTTGTTGTTAAACATTTTCTGCTCTGTTACAAAAAAAAATTACACAATTCTTAGTGTTCTACAATTTTTTTCTGAAATTTTTAAAATCATTTTATTTTGTGTTCAAGCTTGAAAAAGAATTGTCAAATCTTTCTAAAGTGCTGCAATTTTTACCTCTTTTTTTTAAAGCCTGTAATTGCAATCATTAAAACCTCAAACTTATCTTCAGAAAAAAAAAACAATGTAAATTACAAATGATAAAACTTTTAAACACTTAACCTTTTTTAAAATAAAATGATTTGGGGTGATAAGCGATAAAACAATGACTTGCTTTACACAAAGTCAAATAAAATTGTGGGATGTCGTCCCTGCTTACAGAGCTCTATTTCTTATTCATTACACGCAATTTGTCTTTGATCAGGGAACTTGCATTCAGAGTCCCCACTGAAATCGCAGTTTGAAAATCAATAACTTTTAAGGACCTAAATAATATTTTTAAGGACCTTCAAAAATTTGTTTTCATCCACCAGTTCTTTAATATGTGACTTTACAGCGACTATACAGAGCGTTAATATCAAAATCTTTCATGCACAATTTGTATTTTGACTTATAAACAGACTTTGACAATGGTCTTTAATTTTTTTGGCTCGCAAAATGTAAACTCTAATCTTGCATGTTTGTCTCACTCACTACAGTGTGTAACTAAAACCATTCAATTTCTACTCCAAAAACCACCAATCAAACGATGTACTGTACACACACAAAAAATCCGAACAATGGTTATATCTTGTATTCTAATTGATAAAATAACAAAAGTCAAGTACCGTATTAAATTGTGGAAGGTCTTTATAAATTATATACATTTTTTTATCATGAGGTGTCATCTGCATATTAAAACTAAAATCAAACTTTAAAAAGTTCAATGGCAACTCTATAATATTATATCAGATTTAGATTTAGAATCCAAAAAAAAGTCTAAATACCAAATTTCATAATTTTCCAATGAGTGGTTAGTAGTTTAAATGATGTAAAAAAAAAAAAAGAGATAAATTAATGTTAAAAAGAAAATGTGTTTTTTTGGCGATAAATTCTTATATAGTTAATATATTTTAGCAATTTTCATTTCAAAGAATAGTTTAAGGCCAAACATAAATAACATGCAAGTTTTGTATTAAACAGTTTTTTAATTATTAATTAATAAAACAAGTTTTAAATTTTCTTTAAATAAAAACATATAATTTTTTTCTTCCATTAGAATTATAATGGTTGAAAACCCCTACAGAATTTTTTTCAATCCATTTTGACTTTTGGTTCTCGATATTTTAGCAAAAATATAGAAAAGTTCACTTTAAGGGACTGCATAACGAAGCATGCAAAACGTTCGATTCTTCCCATGATAAAGAAATTTACACTCAAGATCTTCCAAAACATTTTCGCTCATAAGTGACGTTTTTCTCAACATAATGAACTGAAATTTGGTATTTAGGGTAAACGAGGTACTAAATCGAATGAAAACATAAAAAATAGCGGTTCGTATAAAAATTTTTAAAGATAGAGTTAAATTTACTTAGTATACAGCCGCCTAAGAAATTTTGTTTGGATCAGACATATAGAAAATCATAAACCAAACATTATGGTGCAAACCGCAAGATTCTACGATAATTAGAACCAAAGATATAGCCATCGTTTAAAATTTTTGTTTGAGTACTTGAACTTGATACATGCTTAGTACAAATGTACTAAAAAATTTTGGTGCAGAGTGGATAAGTGACAAATATTAAGGACCTCTAAGCATTTTCAAGTACTTTTAAGGCCTGGAAAGCCAGTTAAAAAATATTAAGCACTTTTAATCACCGTGGGAACCCTGGCATTTTAGATTAAAGTTATATATAATGCAGTTGCACAACATTAATTTTGTTGCATAAAGTTAAATTCTGTGCAATGGGGGATGGTGACCAACTCATCTATCCTCCTCATCTGAGTCGTCTGCAGCATAAGCATGGTTTATGCCCCGTATGTGTACGTACTGCACTGTTTTCTTATCCTGTGTAGTGGATGCGTCCTGCCACCACCAATGGGAGAACAGTCCTTCGACGTCCTCCAGGGAGACACCTTTTGTCTCGGGCAGCATGATAAAGAGGAAAGCGAAGCCCACTACGGCGAGACTCGCATAAAAGAAGAATGCACCTGCATGAGGAGAAAGGTATGATTGAGTGGTGAATGACATTGAACAAATGGTGAGTGTCCTCATTTTGAAACCAATCAATATTTTGGTAGTTATAAAAATGGTTGGGTTTTAAACATTTTGAAATGCCAGGAGTATCAAAGCTATAGATATGTTAAACCCAAGGAACAGTGTTTGAGCTTGAAATTTCTTTATGAAAAAAAGCTAAAATCAGTATATATTTTTTTCTACGAAGTATAAAACATTTAGAGGTTGCTTCATTATCAAGAACAATCATTAGTAATTAAGAAAAATTCCACAAAAATTCAAACTTAACAAACTTTAAAAAAAATTTAAGGTCATTTTTTTAAGCCACTAAGACAAATACTTCAGGAAAATATTTGAAAAGAATTAAACAATTTTATACAAAACTTATTATAAAAACAAGAATTTGAAAAACAAACTACAGTTTGGTTAAAAATTGCATTAAAAATGAAAATATTACTTTTCAGAAATATTTAGTTTTAAAGATTTTTTTTTATCTGCAGATTATAAAAGTGTTCAAAAAAGTTAATATGAATATTGCATATCTTATATTAAAATATATATATATATATATATATATATATATATATATATATATATATATACAAGGTTCGGCTATTAATTTCCAGGACTGACATAACTGTAGGCGAACGAAAAGGCGGCAGATGGCGCTAATGATTGGATATTGAAGAGCGTTTTCTTGCACATGTGCAGTGCAATCATCGCCATTCTGAAGTAAGTGGTTTTCGTGGAAAGGCGCATTAAAACGTAGCTCTTAAATTCCTGTTGTCGAAGTGAAAATGGAGCAAAGAATTAACATTAAATTTTGCTTCAAATTGGGCAAGACAGCTGCGGAAACCTACGAAATGTTAAAACAAGTTTACGGCGAGGAAGCATTATCCCGCTCAAGAACTTTTGAATGCTTTAAACGCTTTTGGGACGGGCGCGAAAGCGTCGAAGATGATCCACACACAGGTCGGCCGCAGTTCATACGCACGCCGGAAGCAATTGAAAAAGTTCGCGATATGGTAAAATGTGATCGTCGATTGACTATTCGAGTACTCGCCAATGAATTGAACATGGACAAAGAGACGGTTCAGCGAATTTTGACGCAATACCTAGGCAAACGCAAGATTTGTTCCAGATTCATTCCTCACCATTTAAGGGACGGACAAAAGCAATTGAGACTGGATGCATGTGGCGAGCTTATCGACAACGCTGATACTGACCCTGCGTACCTGGATAGGATACCCAATTTGAAGCAAAATTTAATGTTAAGTCTTTGCTCCATTTTCACTTCGACAACAGGAATTTAAGAGCTACGTTTTAATGTGCCTTTCCACGAGAACCACTTACTTCAGAATGGCGCCGATTGCACTGCACATGCGCAAGAAAACGCTCTTCAATATGCAATCATTGGCGCCATCTTCCGGCTTTTCGTTCTCCTACAGTTACGTCAGTCCTGGAAATTAATAGCCGGACCTTGTATGTATGTATATATATATATATATATATATATATATATATATTTTTAATTTATTTAGAAGCTATTGGAGATTTGTTTATTTCAAGGTACTGCATTTCTATTGTACTATTTTACATGTAACATATTAACTATGACAAGAAAATTGCATTTAATATTTATACATAGATTGTTGTCATTTATATTTTGGTTCACTTCATTATTAAGATGCCTTGTAATTGGTTACTGGCTGATCAGAGATAAAATTGTATCTAGTCCATTTATTTAATGATTACAATAAAAGTACTATATAAAATATTTTGCATAATTGCTAATTAGTGCATCAATTTGTTCACTTTAAAAATTAATAGACACAGTGAAAAAAATTTAATCTGAGAATCAGAGCTGTAACTTTTTAACAAAATAGGATCTAAATCCATAATCCAAACACAATTCAAAAAAATACTTGAAACAAAACAGTATTCACACAGATTTACAATTTTTAAATTTAGTTTGTATTGTTAATACACTTATCAACTCAATTATCATTTATCGAGCAAAGCTGTAACTATTTTCTAGTTTTAATAATTGCACAAAATGAACAGTATTTAAAAAATAGTAAATAATTTTAAAAACATTAGTATCTTACTATTTTAATAACAGGATTTAAAAAAACAATTGTATCTTGCCAATTTATAAATAGGTTTTAGTGAAGCAATGATATCTTACCGTACTTAGTCATGGCTTGCATAAGCATTAGAAATGTTAACGATACACCAAAGTTGAAAAGCCAATTAATCGAAGTTGCAATTGAATAGCAGGTACCTCTTGCCCACAAGGGATAAATTTCTGAATTGATAGTCCAAGGCATTGATCCCATTCCTAAAACAAACATTGCATCAAAACTTTGCACAACTTGTCAGAGATAAAGCTACTTTTAATAAGAGCAGCAAGCTAATCATTTACTCTACATTACAGATTGGAAGAAATGTAATCATAGGTAAGACAAAATCCTTGAAACTTCTCAATTGAACTTTTACAATATCTTAGCATCATCTGAAAAAGCCACGTGCACAATCTTTTTTTCTCAGAAAGGAATATGAACCAAAACTTTAAGAACATAACATATTTAAAATATATATATATATTTATATACAGTCATGATCAAGATAATTAACAGTTTTATAAACATTACTTTACAAAATTATATATTTTTTTTTTTTTAAGTAAAAATAAAACTATACAATTCCAATCATAAGCAAAATATAAATAATTTTAGAGATGATATATATCAATTAATATCCCCTGGTATCCCTATTCCTTGAAAAAAATTAACTCAATTCCCTTCATACAAATAAAATTCTTGTTTGTGAATTTTAAATAATTTTGGTGAAAAATAATTCTGTGAAAAATCAAATCACAAAAAATACATTTTTACCAATATTATTAACCATCCAATTCACCAGCGATGTTAAGAATTATTTCTAGTCCAATAGTGTGGCTTTTTCAGGATGACCCCAAGAAAACTTCTTCAAAAATATACATAGGCCAGAGTCAGAGGTTGAAGGAATCACACTTTCATAACTGTTCACTATCTAGATAACATGCATATGATAGACAAAGTAAATATTGTTACAATAAGGAACTTTCACGATTTTTGGTTTTATTTTGAAATAAAAATAGAGAAAAAATCATGAAAAACAATACCATTCTTTCAAATTTGAGCTCGGATAGATAGTTAAAAAAATATTTAGTTTTTCACTTTGCGATTTGGCAGGAAAAAGCCACTTTTGCTTGAAACGTCAACGTGCAGATAATGAACCAGTCTAAAACCTGTTTTAGACGAGGAATGAGTGTGGTTTCTCCTTAGTTTTACGACTTTATCTCTGCGTAACCACGTCACGGTTTTTTCAAGCGTTTTTGGTCATGTGATTTTGGCTAATTTCAAACTCGATTTTTGATTAATTGAAAGCATAAAGATACAAAATAATTGCACTGCTCAAATATATTCGTTGGATAACACTAGAAAATACAAAAAAAGTATTCATTTTCCTCACTTGTGCAAGTTCCTCATTCAGACAACACTACAGG
The DNA here is from genome assembly GCA_963978545.1 of Linyphia triangularis. NCBI lineage: Eukaryota > Metazoa > Arthropoda > Arachnida > Araneae > Linyphiidae > Linyphia > Linyphia triangularis. The sequence continues at coordinate 18,708,422 of OZ021730.1, forward strand.
TTAGCAGAACCCTAACTATGTATGTTTCATCTATCATGTGCAGGCCATTCAGAAACCAAATATTCATGTAAAGTAAAATGCATTCATCAAGCATTCAAGGACTGTGTCTCTCCCTCTGGTATTTTGACTCTCCGATAGGCCTTTATTTACAGACAGAGCTTAAAAGTCCCCTCTATTTTCTCATGGTACTGTATGAATTTAAACGCTTTGTAACCAATTGGGGGTTTGAAATCTACTTCTATTAAATTCATTCTGCAATGGACAATTCCCACATTTTTTTTTTATATATACATAATTCAATTCTAAATGCTTCGAAAAGGCCATAAACACAAACATTTCTGCTCATTGCTCTTTTTCTTTTTTCTTAATTTGCAACCAAAGTTTGCATGCAAGACTTTTGCAGGAAAAATGATGCATTCAGCTTGAAGCTATTATGATACCAAAAGATCTGAAATAAACTTGACTTGAAATGCAGCAGAGGAAACCAGTTTTGCAAGTTTCTCGCAAATCGCATCAACCGGCAAAGGATATGGCAATTGTCTAAAAAACTCACACCAACTATTTGGCAGAAACCACACGATAACTATGGAAACAAAAGGATCTCTTGACGTAACAGCTTTTAAAGTAGCGTTTTAATCGGAAAGCGATTGGACGAGGTTTTGGGGCATTTTCTTTTCTTAATACTTGATTAATTAATTTTTTTAAAGAACTTTTGTTTAAATATTTGGAATCGTAAATACAAACTAATTTCACTCTTTTAAAAAAAAATGCAGGAATTGTACATTGTTGGATGGCAACACACTCTTTGAAAGCTTACTAGAGACAAGTATATAAGACAATATAAGGTCAAGATGGGAGGTCTAAAATATTGAAAATCGTCCATGTATTTGCATATAAAGAGAAATAATCTTGTGCTGCCATCCAACAACTAAAGAATAAACTACATAGAAGTGGAGCACAAAGTCTGAATGTGTCTCAAAGTGTTTAAATTAATACAGTATCATGAGAAATCTGACGAGACTTATAAGTTCCGCCAGTAAATAAAGTAGGCTCTTCCAAATTCACTCATTTCCAGTTACAGGAGTATGTTGAAGGATATTTTGCAGATTTACATTGATATATTTCTCTTAGTATAATAGACTATGGAAAATACAGCAAATTAAGCAGCTACTGACCGGGAGCAAAGAAGAAAAGATAGGTCAGCAGCCCAACGAACGTCATCCATGAGTAGACGGACGGACACCACTCGTACGCCCAGGTGATATGTCCTGGGAGCTCAGTGGAATTGCATAATCCTCTGACAGAGGAATCGCGATTGGATTCTGCCACCAAGCAAGCCCCATCGTAAGTGCCATTTCCCAGCTCAGTGAAGCAGTAGCCGCAGTAGGAGCTATCGATACAACCACTGCATGAACTGTAAATGAGATTCAAATATTTTTACTATAAAAGAATTTTAATATTTGTATAAGGAGATTTAATATTTATATAAGGGATTTGAATGTTTTGCAAGGATTTTGTATCTGAATTTTATGTAATGAATTTTTAAAAAATTTAAATTTGTATAAAGATTTGAATTTCTATTAAGAATTTCAATTTCTATAATTAACTAAAATTTTGATAAAGAACTGGAATTTCTATAAAGATTTTGCATTTCTATTAAGATTTTGCATTTCTATTAAGAATTTGAATTCCTATTAAGAATTTGAATTCCTATTAAGAATTTGAATTCCTATTAAGAATTTGAATTCCTATTAAGAATTTGAATTTCTATTAAGAATTTTAATTTCTATTAAGAATTTTAATTTCTTAATATACTAAAATTTTGATAAATAACTGGAATTTCTATTAAAAATTTAAATTTCTATTTAGAATTTGAATTTCTATTAAGAATTTGAATTTCTTAATATACTAAAATTTTGATAAATAACTGGAATTTCTATTAAAAATTTGAATTTGTATAATTAACTAAAATTCTGCATAAAGAATTGGAACTCCTATAAAAATTTGAATTTCTCTACATAACTTGAATTTTTAAATAAAAAAAAAGTTTAAATATTTCTCTCCCAAAACTCATATTTCTCAAACTCATCTCTAGCCAAGTAGAGTTTTTAAATTGAGCTACACAAAAATTGTTGGATTTTCATATCTGATTTTTCTAAAATAAAGATCAGATTAAAATGAAAAATTGCAGAGTGTTAACATGGTTACTCATGATAAGCCTCTTATATGCTAAGCACTTAATCTATCTCCTAGCTGTGAGTCCAACATTAAAACAACAATTGATGAACTGTGAGACATGCAGAAAAATTCATTTCAATAATGCATCATCAATATGAAAATAAAATTGCAAGACGGTTGTTATTTTTTAATTGAATTTTGACTTTTTAATGGACGTTCAGAATACATCTTAGAACATTTATTTTACATTACAGATTAATACTTGAAAATATATGACTTTTGGTTACACAAATTTATATAAAGTTAGAATAATATAAGAATCTATTTAACTTTAAACTTAAATATGATTTACGTGAAAAAATAAAATAATATCAAACTCGAAATTAAATTGATTTCATCTCATTCGAGTACATTAATAAGAATTATAATGTCATATTAGACTTATTGCAATAAACAATTATGACACAGAAGAAATACTTTGCTTATAAAGAAATAATTCTCCACAGTACAACGTACCTGAAAGTATTGCAAACTGACCCAATGGCTGAAGGATCATGATATGTTAATTCAGGTGAATAAACTTCTGATAGCCGAAAGCTGATTGCCAACATTGTTAAACTTAGAATTACACCTGGAAAAATGTATTTTTGGGATTTAAAAAAAGTAACTATTGTCACATGAACAAAGTAAAAAGACAAATAGGCATAGTTTTAGAGGCAAATGAATTTAAGTAAAAGAAAGTTACTATAAAAAGGGATTAATTTCAGGATGCTTGTCCTCTACTCCATAACTAGTACTGGTCAGAAGGTCTAGAACAGGGGTGTACTGGCCATAGGGTTGTCCGGTGCAATCACTGGGCCAGTCAGATAGGAATTTTTATTTTTTAAATATAGTTTCTTTCCATAACGTTTTTCTTAAAAGCCTAATGCATTCAAATCCCGATCATCTCCTCCCTCCCCACCCCCCAGATAAAGCCCTTTACTTATTTTATAGATTACTTATTTTAAATATTTCTTATCAGTTCAGATGTCATTTTCTAATAAATCTACTAGTTAAATTCTTGGACATTCTTTATTTTACAATTTATATTTCTTCATTTTTGCAACAAAATATCAATGGCTTATGGAAATTAAGTTCAATCATAGGAGATATAAATACTGGAGACAGAGAAAATTTTATTTAATTAAACTTAATATTGTAACAAATCAATTTTTAAAATTTATAATAAAATAATGAGTTATCGGATTCAATCATTAAATATGAATATTTAAGTAATAAAATTTGTTAATTATTAAAACTATTTAATGATTAAATTGAATTATTTCATTATTGGAATTATTTTACTAAAATTGTATTATTGATGATATTGGAAATTCGGGGCAGCACAAATCTATAATCACCAGGCCTATTTTATGACCCAGTATGCCCCTGGTTCAGAGGAAACACAGTATTATTTTGTTTGATGTTTATTTAATGATTTCCAGTCACCTGTACTTTACAATAATATAAATCGGCAGTTCCAAATCCAAGGACCCATGGGCTGTGAACATTGATCAAGAGTCTAAGTCAAGATAAATACTATAGGAGCTTCCGAGGGAGAGATGGGAACAATAAAATTATTCGAATGTATTTTTTTATGAGTGGAAAATGAGTGAATTCAACAGCATGGCTAAAACTATCCACAGGGTTCCCATTCAAATCACAGAATGAAAATAAATGACTTTTAAGGACTTAATTAATGTTTTTAAGGACCTATGAAAATTCTTTTTCAGGCATCATATCTATATATAAATTTTTAATAAAGTATATTCTACCAAAAAAGTTAAAGTTGGTGGATGCGCAATACAAATATGTCAGAAAATGTTGATACGGTGCCGATAAGTGGAGGGCACGTGGGGATAGCAAGTCCAAGTTGTATTTTTATAAATTTTGCAGTTGGGCAATATCTGTAAAAATTAAGGACTTTTTAAGGACCTCTACGCATTTTCAAGGACTTTTAAGCACCTCTAAGCATTTTCAAGGCCTTGAAAACAAGTTCAAAAATATTAAGCACTTTTAATGACTTTCAATGACCATGGGAATCCTGTATCCAGTTTAAATCCAGATATTGACTCTCTCATGGGGTACAACAATGTAAAAAATACCATTGATTTTTTTAAGAGGGAGTGCTAGTAAGGATCATTCCCTATACTCTCTATGTTACAATCTTCTAGCCCAGTGCATTTAGAAACTACTTTATATAAAACTTTGAAATTTGGTGAACAGGTACGAAAAAGATCACTTAATGAAATGACATATATTAAAAACTCAAAAATAGCGTCGAATATATTTTATTTTTAATTTGGCCACCATCCAATTCCGCTGAAGTAGCATTTAACTGATCTTTAAAGAAACTCTTTCCCGTTGCCAAAATTGTTTTAATAAATAAATGATAAAATTGTTTTAATCAGAATAAATAAAAGATATTTGGATGAGAGTGGATAAATTCACATTCATTTTTAATGAAGAAATTTTGAAAAATAATTTGCCTCATATTTTTAATATTTAAAATCATATGCAAATACCAAGCACACGCTGGTAACAGAAATGGTGCTTTGTTAATGAATATAAAAGATTTATGTTAAAAACTTTTTCATGGGTTATATTTTTAGCTAATTGTGACGAGTTTAGAGAAAATGTTACCAAAAAGACTCGTAAGGGTGAGCTTCCTCCTGCCAACCCTCTCCACAAACAAGAGTCCAATGAAAGAACAAAGGCAGTTCATCCCTGATGTGGCTGCAGACAGCCAGATGACCTCGCTTTTGTCCTTCACACCAGACATCTCGATGATGGTCGCACTGTAGTACCTGCAACAGTCAAACACATTATTGCATCTCAGGAGTGGGAACATATTTATAATAAAATGTCAGGCGATAGATACATAAGGGTGGCCACAAAATTCCGGAAAAAAAGTTCCGTGATAGATTTCTAACAAAATTCCCTAATTTTACAGTTAAGGGGACTGTTAAGGCAAAAATTTCAAAAATTTCTATTTTTATATTTTAGTGGAAATATATAGCCTGCAATTCTAGCTTTCAGTACATACCTTACTTTTGCTGATCCGAGAAGAATTAAGAATATTATTTGAGTTTTTGTAAGCGCGCATATCAGAAATCGTATATATTTCAATTTCTTAAATTGCATTTTTCTCTTCATGTGTATTTTAAGATATTTAGGTATTCGATTTGTTCCTTGCGATTCAAAAGTTGATGTATTTTTTTTTAATTTGGAGATATTGTTTACTATACTATTTTGAACACAATTGTGCATGGATTTTGGAATCTGATATTTTTTTATTGTTTTACAGTAATTTTCGTAATGCTTCTATTTAAAAAGTTTAAATTTTTTGCCGTAATACCAAAGTTTTATTTTTAAATAATTAACCAATGAGTCAAATTCAAAATCCATGCACAATTATGTCAATATATATTCAATTAGCTTGTACAAAAAAATTTAGACAGATTGCAAAAAATTCGAATCGCAAGGAGCGTTTTTAAAATTACGGAAAAAACGCTAAATTTTTCAATAAAAATTTAATTTCTTGAAAAAAAATCAATATAAATTTTTGAAATTTTAGGTTGTGTTTCAACTAATTGCTATTTAACTGCACAAAAAATTTCATGAATTTTAGACAAAAATTGAAGAATTTTTATTTTTGACTTAACAGTCCCCTTAACTTTTTTTAAATTTCCCCAACTTTTAAAGATGTGAAGACACCCTGATCAAATAGAACATTTTTATTTTTTTTTAATAGTTTTTATTTCTTAAAAATAGTTTTGGTGGTAATGAAAAGTTTAAATTATTCCATAACATTACACTTCTAACAATTCCCACCACAATTGTCCAAGGAAATGGCTCCAAACTAAGGATGAACGGGGAAAGGTGCCTTCAGAACAAAGAAAATTTTCTCGATTTTATTGAAATTTTAAAAAACTCCCCGACATTTCCCTGATTTCTAGGTTTTCCAGGTTCTGTACATGCAACCATAATATTCCTTTTAATCAGCATTTTTGCTAATAATACTGCTTATCTTATTAGTTTTCTAAATTAGATATGAATTTTAGGGATAATTCCAAAAAATTTAGGAATATTTTAGGGGTAATTACAAAATGGTTTAGTAGTAATTCTAAAATATTTAAGAGAAATTCCCAAAATTGTAGGGATAATTTAAAAAAGAATTAGGGATTTCTTTTAAAGCTGTCGTAGGTTCCAAAGCTGACAAACATTCTTTTCAAAACATGTTTCAATATTGTCAAAAAACTGTTTATTTTCAAAAAAAATTCAATAATGAATTATTAAAATATCAGAAATTTTTTTCTCCTCTGGAGGGGGCTTTTCGCAGGTTTTGGAGGAAAATCGGGCAATTTTCAAGGTTTCAATTTTTTTTTTTTTTTTTTTTTTTTTTTTTTAAAGAAATTCTTGGACAAATTTAAGTACAATTTCAAAATTTTTAAGGAGAAACAAAAATTTGAGGAAAATTAAGAATTTTAGGACAAATGACCCCTATATTTAGTTTAATATATTCAGTTCTAATATGCTTTTCAATCGAGAAATAAAATCACATTAAATACTTTTTAAAGAAAATTCTATGTAATACTTTAACTTTGCTATATAATCTAGATAAACATTGTACCTTTTTTTGATTCTCTTATATCACAGATACAAAAGTTAAATAATTCTTTAACTATAATTTAAGGTCAACCAAAAAGTTTGGCAACATGAAGTAACTATAATAATACAGTACATTTTTCTGCATAAATAGTATTATAAGTGGCTAGTAATTTCTTAAATATGTATAATTAGTCCGAGAGGCGACTGCAATTTTTGGACCCCATCGAACATCATTCTGAATTTTTTTATAGAAATTGGAGAAAAGTTAGTAGATTAGGAATCCACTGGTCTGCCGTGGCAAAAATGACCGAAACTGATCAATAATCGACTTGGAATGAGTTGAATTAAAATCCGATTGCCAAATATGACATAACTTGCCAAAAATAGAACAAACTTTTTCATCTGGCAACTCGCTGCATTTTGATTTTCAATGAGAAAAAGCGCAAACGATTTCTGATCTTTGGCTCGGAAAACTTATATCTTTTAAAAGTAAGCCAAATTGGCGACATCAGTTACGTCATCAGTGACGTAATATTTTTTTCCAACTTGGCTCCCTTTTAATAGATGCAAGTAGACCGTCGCTAGATATCTGAAATGTCTGTAACCTTCTTAATTGAAAATTAAAGAATGAGGGTTACCAAAAAAAAAAAAAAAATGCTTATTATTTGGCAAGTTATGGCGCATTTGGCAATTGGATTTAGTTCAACTTATTAAAAGTCAATTTTTGACCAGTTTCGGCCATTTTTCAGACTGCAGACCAGTGGATTCGTAATCTACTCACTTTTCTTCAATTTCTAAAAAAAATTCAGAATGATGTTCGATGGGGTCCAAAAATTGCAGTCGCCTCTCAGTCTAAATATTTTAAAAACTAATTCATGCCAGGAATTTTCTATTTTAAGTTTAATTTAGTAAACATATCAATAACTTTTTTTTACATGTTTCTGCAAGATGACAAAACCTCATACATTAATAACATGCTTACATTACAGTATTGATTCCAGCCAACTGTTGTATCATTTGAAGACTGCAACCAACAATTAATGCAGTGCGCAGGGCAGGATTCGAAAGTACTTTTCTCAAGACAGATGACTTGTCTGAAATAGAAAGAAGTTTTCAAGATGTAAACCACACAAACAACTTCTAAAACACTTTGAAAACTTTCATACAAAGGATCGACCAAAAAATCTGTATTTTTTAAAATTGCTATATTAATCGAATCTTTTTAATTAAACTGAAAAGTTACTTTGGTATAACCTAGGCATGTGGAGTATTTGTTTACTGCTAAATCAATTAAATAAAACCAAGACATAACTGTCATATTAAAAGATAAGGTCAATTTTACAGACGAAAGTACATGTAATATAAGAGTACATGTAATGAATTAAAATTGAGTGGGAAAAGTTAATAAACCAAAATTTAGTAGAAAAAGTAACAGTTAGTAATAAAATAAGTAATTAATAGTGAATAGTTGAAATAGTAAGAAAAAAAAGTATGTGGAATAAGTAATAATATAAGGTACACTTTTACATGTATTTTCGTCTGTAAAAATGACTAACTTTTTATGACTTTTTTTTCATTCGATTCAACGTCAAAAAATACTCCACACACGTGACACATGACAAGGTTTTATCAAAATTTAATTTTTTTAAAACAGGCTGTGGTCTGACAAAAGACATTTCAGAACCATGTTTTGCTAATTAGTCTGCCATTTCATTACCCTCAATGTCATAGGGACCCAAAGAAAGAGACACCTTGTTTCTCTCACCTAGATCTTCAAGTGCATTGTGGCATTCCCACAGTGCTTTTGAAGAAAAGCAGTGACTCTGTAAAGCCTTCATGGTAGCTTGGCTGTCAGAGAAAATCTTTATGACCTTCTTAACTTAACAACCTCTCTATCGAGGCAGTTGTAGGCACAGGCAGTGTTCGCTAGAACCTCAGCCTGATAAACAGTAGCCATCTTACCCAGAGAGAAAGTGATGTTTAGAACACCTTAAGAGGCATTAGCACAGCGATTAATTTTGACGATAGCCCTAATGGTAAGTTGCATGGCAATCACTAACCCATACACCAAATTTGAACATCGTTGGTCAATTCGTTCGCGAGTTATGCTGACTACAGGCAGACATTTTTTCGATACCACTTTTTTGAAAGCGGGATGTTTTGAAACTTAGAAAGAAAAGAAAAAATCGAAATACAGAGTCCTGATTATCCGAGTTAATGTGAACCAAGACGAACTCGGATAACCGAAAAACTCGGTTAAAGCGAAAATTAAAAATAAAATAAATCGTATCGGTTTAAATGTATGTTTTACAAGTACAAATGTTATACTATAGGTAAACCACATGCAATTAATAATATATAGTAATGCTTAAAGAGTTCTCTTACTTAAGCCTTAAGACCTTGAGCGACGTGATAGGAGGATCAGTGTCATACAATAAAAGGAATTAAAGCGTATGCAGCTTTCTATGGGCGACGAACGGGGTTTGAACCGAGGACCATGATGTCTCGGAATAGATACTTTACCTCTGTGCAAAAGAGTACTCCAGTGCACAGAAGTTTGATCTGTTGTTTGATGTCGCCACAGAATGTAAACATTTTTTTCTTCTTGAGTGTTTGAAAATTCAAGTACCAATTTCTTTCGGTACTATTTTTGACAAAGGGAAATATCAAGGGTAAAAAAAAATTAAAGAAATATTATCTGGCTCGGTTAAAGCGGAAACTCGGATAACCGGGGTTTTACTGTATTCTTTTTGACCGAAAACAATACTTTCATTACACTATGTTAACAAATGAGTAATTGAAAATAAAAAATATATATTTTTACACGAGGCACTCACCATTCGCTTGTTCTCTCTCCACCTCCATGCAGTTTGCCTTGATGGCCTCGAACTCCGCTTCAATATTGGCATTCGACCCCCGAACTCTCTTCAGCACACGCATGGCTTGCTCGTAACGCCCCTTCCCGATCAGCCATCGAGGTGACTCCGGCATAAACAGGAATCCAAAGAACTGGATGATGGCCGGAATGGCCGCCAGACCCAGCATCCATCTGAAAACATGCATTTAGAACACTGCCATAAACTTATCCGTCGCTAAGTTACTATTTTCTAATCCAGTGTATTTAAGAAATACTTTGTATAAAACCCTGAAATTTGGTAAATAGGTACGAAAAAGATCACTTAATGAAATCACCTAAATTAAAAACTAGAAAATAGCGTCGAATATATTTTATTTTATATTTGAAATCCTTACGTCGATGCATATGGAATGGCTCCACCAGGTTTTGTATTTCGCTATTTCAATTGAAATTTATAATAGATAGACATTAAATGAAAACAATCTATGTCATTTCATTAAGTGATAACTTTCCTACTAACACACCAAATTTCAAGGTTTTATTCAAAGTAGTTTCTATATGCACTGGGCTAGAAAATTGTAACATAGTGAGTATAGGGAATTATCCTTACTAGGACTTCCTCTTAAGTACAACCAGGGCCACCGATAGAGGAGGGCCAAACAGTGCACGTTTTAAGGTCTTACCTTGTCAAGAAGGGCCCGCGATTTCTGGCTGACATAATCTTTAAAATAAATTTTACTTTTTTTTTTTCATTTTATAGGATCCAGTAATATAATCTTCCCATCTCTCTGAGAATATTTTAACATTGTGTTTGTGAAAAGCAAAATTAGAAGGTCAGAATTACTTAGGTTTAAAATTTCAGAGCTCTAGGCCTATTAGAATTCGCTTGGTGAAAAAATTCTTTAAAATTTAACACTTTGACATGAGTCCAATGAAAAGGCCAAAATCACTTACATTGAAAATTTCAGATCTCTACGTCTATTTGAAGTAGCTTTCAGACAGAGGGACAGAGACTTTTTGTTTTATTAGAGATTCTAAGAGCATGGTATTATTTTTTACATGTCAATACATATTACGAGATAATCCAATTAACGCTTGTGTCCAATTTCTGTTACAAAAACCTTTGTCTATACGCTTCTCTATTTACAAAAACCTCCGTATTTCAAAACTAATAACTGTAGTATTACCTTTTTAGTTTAATATGGATGACAGTATATGATGTGGGGGGTATAGGGCACGAGGTATAGATGCATAGGGGCTCGAAAATCCTGTCGGCGGCCATGACTACAACGTCTGGACAGTGCATGCTTAGTTATTGACTCTGAAGCCGAAGAAGATTTAACAATCCCTATAGAGATCAATATTAGCAACTTTTCCAAACTCGTTGAAATCCATGGGCAACTTATTACATAGCATAGATGGGAGGATATTAAATTGACTTCATCTGCTTGCAGAACAGAAGCCACTTATAAGCTATTCAGAAGTAGTAGTTAAGCTTGGCGTCCACTATTGTTAAGCAGAGCGGAGTGGACTAGAGCCAATTACAAGGCTGTCAACGTCCATTCTAGCACGAAATCCACTCTGCTCAACGATAGTGGACGCCTAGCTTAAGGAGATCATAGGGGGTATGAGAAAAAGAGTTGAAATGATTGAGTCTCACCTCCATCCATTGAGGTGGTCCGTGGAGAAGGCACCCGCCACTAGACTAGCAATGAGCTGTCCCGAAGTGATGGCACAGTTGTTGATAGTCACCAGCAGGCCCCTGCAACTCTGGGGAGACACCTCTGCGATGTACATGGGCACGCACATGGACGCCAGACCTGCAAACACAAGATAGGTCTGTTGAAATACTCTGATTGAAGAGGATTTGTTATACTGAACTGAGAGGAGACTTCAAGTTCATTGAACGTCAGTCTAAAGATTGGTTACTAATTACTATACGAGAAGACAACATACCCTCAGCTCACTGAATATCCTACAACAATGGGTAATGGTTCAACGTGCTCATAGGAAATTCAGGGTTCCCACGGTCATTGAAAGTCATTAAAAGTGCTTAATATTTTTGAACTTGTTTTCAAGGCCTTAAAAGTGCTTGAAAATGCTTAGAGGTGCTTAAAAATCCTTGAAAATACCTAGAGGTCCTTAAAAATGCTTAGAGATCCTTAAAACTCCTTAATTATTGTGGATGTTATGTGGCCAAAGGCAAAATTTATAAAAATACTACTCAAACTTACTATCTTCGCGTGACCACCACTTATCCGCACCATATTGGAATTCTCTGACATATCTGTATTACGCATGCGCAAACTTGTAACTTTTCTGGTAGAATATACTTTATTAATAATTTATATAGAGACCTGATGCCTGAAAACAAATTTTCAAAGTTCCTTTAAAAACATTATTTTGGTCCTTAAAAGTCATTGAAAATTCATTCTGTGATTTGTGAATTCATCCATTTTGGCGGCGTGAAAGCACCCTGGGAAGCTCAGTCCAGCAACCCTGTAGAGAAGAAAAGGCTATACGGTTTGGCGAGCACTATGCCTTCACGCTGCCAAAATGGATGAATTTCCTATGAGCACGGTGAAGATCTACCGTCTAGCAATGTAAAGTTAAGTTGGAGTTTAGTATAGTTGCGTTTTCCCACGTTGTGGAGATCCGCCATTGTGTATAGTGTTAGGTGGTTGAAGAGGAATTCAGTGGATTGCTAGGAAACGATTAACAATAGGGTTTCTTTCCCCTTAACGCTTTGTATAGTACTTTCGAGTTACTGGGAAATGGTCAACGGAGGTACTTTTTATGTCTGATGTTACGGCGATCTACGCAAAAGCGGTCCGATTTTGTAAAAGCTTTTTGTTACATATTTCTACCTTGGTTCTTTTGGGTCGTCCGGCGTCATTCAACAGGGGCTCGTAATTTTTAAGGTATGAAAGAGTTTTGATTTTCAATTTGTAAGCCGGCGCCAGCCTGGCTGCGAAATTGACATGACCATTGTCGAATCTGAAGTTAAAAATACAAAGGGTATGGTATAACTTAAAACTCATGAGCCGGGTCTTTTGAAATTTTGACAATATCGGAACAATTGTGTTCGAACGAGAATTATGGTTTCGGGATATTTTTGGGGGGAAAATAGTTTCTGTAGCGGGGTTGATTTTACCAATTGCGGCTTTGAACTTTTAAGGCGGGATTAAAACTGGCCATTTAAATTTGTAGTTGAAGTTTCGGGAGGCATTGTAGGCGGACCTAGTTTCCAGATTCGCTGGAAGTAATTTTGAATGGAAAACGTAGTTTTTATAATCTGGTGCACGAGAGAAAAATATAGAAGCGAGATAAAATTTAGACACCAACTTATCTAAAAATCTGGATTAACTGAAGCCTCTTATGGTGTGATTTGAAGTGTGCTGCTCTGTGAAGTTTCAACGATCGTTAAGTGAATCCTTCGTCAATCAACAAATTTTGGATTACCATAAATGCAGTTGTCCATGATGCGTTGGGGTAAGTCATTAGCCTTGATATTCATCATTAGGAGCTTAAGCTTATTTCTATGATATTTTTTAGTTTTGGTGTTTAATTCATTAATTCTGTTAACTATAAGACTTCTGTTAAATTAACTTGTAATTGAAAATAGTAATAAACCATGTTTAGTATTTCAAATTCTGTTGTTTCCCTTCCTTGTCAGAAGCAAATGGGTATTGTGAAATTTATTCTCGCAAGTACTATTATTATACGATTTTTTGGCCAATAATACCAATGATACAATAATACAATTAAATAAGCAAATCCATAACTAAAACCAAAGCGTTCACCCAACAATAGGATCCCAGCTTTTGACGCTTCGCGAACAAGGATCAATTCGCCTGCTGAAGGATTCATTGCTACGCAAACCCAAGCTCACTTCGCTCACTAAAAGTTTCATTGCTACGCAAGCACAGGCTCGCTTCGGTCGTTAAAAGATAAATTGCTACGTAAACCCACGAACTTCTTAAGAGTACTCCAGTTTTTAAAACGTTCTGTTATTTTTAAACCAATCTGTATATCGTTGATCACACATTGATCAAAACATCCAAGTGCACGTTGTTTCATGAGATGTATGTACTCTAAGCAGAGTCGTTTCATATTTAGAACTAAACTAAACTCAGTGGCGTAACAGCCTCGTAAGGAGAGGGGGGGGGGGAATCTTGGCTTTCTGTGCCCAATCCAGCTTACTTGACCATTGGTCCGGGGTGCCATACAGCAATGTTCCGGTCAGATGGTCAGTAGGAAGCGGAATCCCCAGTGTTTAGTTCCAAAGGGCATGCTTAGTTCTCATTTAATCGACCCTTTTAAGGGATGAAAGGTTGAGTCAACCTTTCCCAGTCCGGGAATCAAACCGCGGACCTGTGGAGTGGAAGCGCAATGCGCTACCACTGAGCTATTGGGCTTTATATTTCATATTTAGAGTCAGTTTAAATCCTCTTGTATTTATGATCTATTCCTAAAACAAGATTAAAATGTATTTCCACATATTTTCGGTCCGTTAAACATCCATCTAGGTAAAATTGCACATGATGAGGAACTGGCACAAGTGAGGAAAATGAATATTTTTTATATTTTCTATTGTTATCCAACGGATATATTTGAGCAGTGCAATTATTTTTTATTAAATTATTTTTTATTTTTATGCTTTCAATTAATCAAAAATCGAGTTTGAAATCAAAGCAAAAGTCATGTGACCAAAAATGTATAAAAAATCGTGACGTAGTTACACATAGATTCCGTCGAAAATCCAAGGAGGAATTTAACTCCCTCCTCGTCTAAAACAGGTTTTAGACTGGTTCATCATCTGCGCATTGACGTCACACGCAAAAGTAGCTTTTTCCTGCCAAATCGTAAAGTGAAAAACTAAATTTTTTTTTTTTAACTATCTATCCTATCTCAAATTTTTAAAAGAATGGTGTTTTTTTCTCTACTTTCATTTAAAAATAAAATCAAAAAACGTGAAAGTTCCTCATTACACAGAAAACGACATAAATATTTTAATGATAACAGAGTTTTGTTCATCAAATAACATTTTACAGAAAAAACTTATTAATCACAAGCCGAGGCCTCGGCAAGACTCAAGCATACAAAGGTATTGTAGAAAATGTCGCGACCAAATATTGTTAAAGAAGGGTCACAAATTCTTTTTTCAATTTTCAATAAATTTTTTCATAAAGAAGCACAAGAAAAAATCGCAATAACGAAAGTTTTTAAATAATAGAACTCATAAAAACAGTTTTAAAAAAAATCTTTATATGCATTGTCAATTTTTAAATTCATTAACACTGGGCCGATTTCAAAAACATTTATGTCAGCAAAATGTGTAGCAAACTACGTTTCAAAATTTATTTATTAAAAATAAATGTGAATTTATGCTCTAATATATCATTTAATATCATCTCAATATCGTTTATTTATTCTGATTAAAGTAATTTTATTATTTATTTATTTAACAAATTTTGGCAACAAGAAAGAGTTTCAACAATGATCGGTTCAAAGCTATTTTAAAACGATTGGATAACGGCAAGATAGTTTATTAGTATTCCGTAAAAATGCCCTTTTAATGACAGTAAAACCCCCAAAATTTGATAGAATACACTCTGATCGACATCGAATCTATCTACCAAGTTTCAGACCAATTGGATAACGGCGAGGGGGTTAATTAGGACTCCGCAGATTCGGCTCCCATGAGCAAACACACAAAATCGAAGTTAATATAAAGGATTTAAAAAGATCAAAAATTATTATTATTTTTCAATTTCTTGAAAAAATAATCTTCGTAAGAATAAGAGAAAAATATTTTTTGCAGCATGGTGACGTTTTTTAAATACATACATTTTTTTCAGCACAAAATTATATGTTGTACAGTGTTATACTTGGAATGAATTTCAAATCAATAAACTTAAGAAGAAAAAAAAAAAAAAAGGGCAAAGCATATTCCATCTCAAACGTTAAACAAATCGTTTGCATGCCCTCATTTATCATTCAAAAGATAAGCAATTCAAGAAGAAGCAAAAGCAACAGAAAAATGGTCTTCCATTTTGCTTGAAGCAGTTCATTACGCGTTAGAAGATTGCATTTTTAAAAATTAGATTACAGGATTTTTTTCAATGGTGAGAAAGACCTTAAGGGGTTGGTTGAATGGAGAACTTTCGTAGAAGATATAAAGTCTTTAATCTGAATAAATGACGCAAAAGGAAAGTGCTACTTTAAATATTTATTTCCGGACGAAGTTTTATGTCACAAGATTATAATTCGGACACGAAAAAAAAGTATGGACTGACATTTCAACTGGTCTAGAGGTAAAGTAACGAAATAAATTTAATTACTTTTATCAAGAACTAAGACTTATAAATATTTACTTGGAGTAAAGTAGTTTCGTAAAGTTCGATAGTAAAGATATAATCGATCGTTAATGATCATTAGATTAATGTGACCTTTAGTTGGTTGTTTTCAGATTATCTGGCGCCGTCAGCAACACGAGGACTATAATGCGCCGAAGCATTCGTCATTCGACAAGCCAACATACATTTACAGACACCCATGCCTAACACGGGACTCGAACCCGCAACCTTGCGGTCCAGAAGCTAGCACGCTAACCACTATACCGTTTGGTCGGCTAATGTGACCTTTAAATTTAGTCTACTGTTTTGATTGTCTCAATGTCCTTCATCGTGTATCTCCGAATTTAACGTTTAAATACTAATTACCTATAACTTTTCATGTAAAACTGTTATATACCTTTTAGGAGCATATCTAGGAATTTATTTCGGAAAGGTATACTAATTTTAATTTTAAATTTATTCTCTCGTTTCTCATTTATTCAAAAATAAAAATCAATTTTAATTATATACGCATATTTTTCTGAAGTCCTTTAAAACAAGCAATGGATATGTGTACCAATCATTTATTTCGTAGAAAATTGGATAAACCTATTAACTACTGTTGAGAATCGAGCATTCAATTTGTAAATTTTTATTGTGTACAGTTGAATGGCATCACTAATTTTCATGTTAATATGTTTTATTTATCTGGCAACACTTTCTACTTCCTTTTCGAATAAATTTATGTCAACAGTAAGACGTTCTATTCTTTTCTTCTTTTTTCTACCATTTAAATCCTAAATTCAAATTAGCTATCAATTTATTTCGATAATATTACAACAGCTACTGTATGCTTAAATAACATTTAAATAAAAGCTAGAGGTGTGAAACATAGCACAACTTTCAATTACACTCTAATACTGATGTCAATTTGTGACATTTACCGTTTTTATATTTCCATCATTCATTTAGAAAAAATGGCCAAAATGGCGATATTTTTAACCGTAATTCTTGTATGGGTCTATAAAAAAAAAAAAATCTCCAAATCGATGATTTTGGCGATATACTTTTCAATAATTCTTATATATATTATCCTTTCTTATAAGTGAAACTGAGGAGAGGCGAAAAATGATCGTTGATGAGGTATGCTCAAGGAAATAGAATTCTGTGTTGAAGGCATTAGTTTTTCAACTTTTTACGCCATTAAAGCAATTTTACTGGAATTTCAGAGGTGGGGATGTTTAAAACAACTTATGAAGCATTACCACAGTGATTTTGGATCAAATAGTTAGAGCCGTTTTTTAGCAATTAGGGAAAAACATGATTTTTTCAATGGCAGCTACCTTATGCGCATGCGCGATTTTGACAAAAACCTTAATGGTAGGTCCCTATGCCATCACCAAATTTGAGCATCGTAGGTCAATTTGTTCGGGAGCTATGCTGACCACAGACAGAAAAATTAGACTAGAATTTTTTTCTAGATAACTTTTTTGATCGAATACTATACTTTCATTACCCTATGTATACAAATGGGCAATGAGGAACTTACACAAGTGAGGAAAATGAATATTTTTTTGTATTTTCTAGTGTTATCCAACGAATATATTTGAGCAGTGCAATTATTTTTTATCTTTATGCTTTAAATTAATCAAAAATCGAGTTTGAAATTAGCCGAAATCAAAGCAAAAGTCACGTGACCAAAAACGCGTGAAAAAACCGTGACGTGATTACGCAGAGATAAAGTCGCAAAACGAAGGGGAAACCACAATGAGGAACTTTCACGTTTTTTCGTTTTATTTTTAAATAAAAGGAGAGAAAAAATCATGAAAAACAATACCATTCTTTCAAAAATTTGAGCTCGGATAGATAGTTAAAAAAAATGTTTAGTTTTTCACTTTGCGATTTGGCTGGAAAAAGCCACTTTTGCTGAAACGTCAACGCGCAGATAATGAACCAGTCTAAAACCTGTTTCAGAAAGGGAATGACTGAGGTTTCCCCTTCGTTTAGCGACTTTATTTCTGCGTAACCACGTCACGGTTTTTTTACGCGTTTTTGGTCACGTGACTTTCGCTTTGATTTCGGCCAATTTCAAACACGATTTTTGATTAATTGAAAGCATAAAGATAAAAAATAATTGCTCTGCTCAAATATATTCGTTGGATAACACTAGAAAATACAAAAAATATTCATTTTCCTCACTTGTGCAAGTTCCTCATTATTCTTCGTCTAAAACAGGTTTTAGATTGGTTCATTATCTGCGCGTTGACGTTCACGCAAAAGTGGCTTTTTCCCGCCAAATCGCAAAGTGAAAAACTAAATATTTTTTTAACTATCTATCCGAGCTCAAATTTTTGAAATAATGGTATTGTTTTTCATGAATTTTTCTCTACTTTTATTTAAAAATGAAACCAAAAAACGTGAAAGTTCCTCATTGAAAGTAAAAAACAGTGGAGGATTTTTCTACATATTCACCAAAAGACCTTGCTGGCACACAATGATGTTGTTAACTGACGATCCTTTCAAAATCAAAGTCGGTTTGGTTTGCATTTGAAATCAATTACGTGCACTTTCAGAGACAACAAAGACTTCATCTTTGAATGAGAGGAAACTGATTACACAGGCAATCGACTGAGGGTAATTTATTATAATCATTTTCGTTTCTGATGATTTTCAACTTTATCACTTGTAGCATTAAACTCAATGAGCCTGCTAATATAATAAAAATATCGAGATGGGATTCATATTGATCGTATGTTTTAAAAATGATCGCGCCTGATGCCTTTGGAAAACATTGAATGAAACCAGTGTTTGTCAGCTAAATATTTCCAAAGGGTATTTTCACCCCTTCCCTAAATTTTAATAGGTATTTTTAAAATCCAAAGTACCTTTATTTCTCTATTTTGTGCAAGAAGGCATGGTAAAAAGCCGGAGAAATACACTTAATTAAGGAACGTACGAAATTACATTTGAATATTGTGGGAGCCCCCCCCCCCCTCCCCTACAATCCACCGACTAATAACGCATGCGGTATCAACAGCCAGTCAATGATTTCACTCAGTCACTGGTCTGTGCGAGGCACGTTTGAACATGAATGCGCATGCATAACAGGTGATTTCGGAAGAGTTATCCGTATATTGTATTCCGTTGGAAAATAAACGAAAATTTTGCATTTTTTCAGAAAAGGACTTTTTTTTCGGAGAAAAAGTTCAGAGTGGTAGCGCAGCCCTTCGAAAAACGGCTAGGATGATTTCTGATTTTAAAAAATGGAGGATTATATTTAAAATTATAACCATGATATGCCGATGCGTAAATTCACGCATGAGGATAATTCTATAGGGTGAAATGGATTTTCAATGCGTGTTCACGCAGATTTCACGCATTGTAGCGAACTCTGAATGAAACCAACAGGCATTTTTATTGCTCGTGTTATAGCTAAGCCAGTTGTAAGGGAATTAAAAAGACTTTAATTTCGCAATAGCTGTACCCTAAAAACTAATTTGTGTGAATAGAGAAAAAGTTACAAGTAAGAAGAGCAAACGTCGCACGTTAGAAGAGCAAAAGCTGTACGTAGGAAAATCAAAAGTTATCCGAAAGAAGTGAAAGTGTTTCATATAAAAAAAACAAAAGTTGCACTTAAAAAATGCAAAAGCTGCGCATAAAAGTACAACAGTTGCGCTTAAGGAGTGTACATATTGTAAGTAAAAAGCTCTTAAGAAGTGCAAAAGTTACGCGTAAGAAGTGCAAAATTGCACGTAAAATGTGCAAAAAGTGCATGTAAGAAGTGAAAAAGTCGTAGGCAAGAAGTCGAGTATAAAATTGAAATTACAAAAAGTGTAGAAAATCATTCCTCATACTCGCTATGTTACAATCTTGTAGCCCAGTGCATTTAGAATTTTTACTTTCAATTACCTATATGTATATAAGCGTAATGAAAGTATAGCATTCGGTCCAAAAAAAAATTCGTGTTTTTTTTTTTTTTTTTTTTTTTTTTTTTTTTGCATTTCTCTACGTTTTGGAATATCCTGATTTCAAAAATGTGATCTACAAAAAAAATGTCTGTGGTCAGCATAACTCCCGAACAAATTGACCTACGATGTTCAAATTTGGTATGAGGGTCAGTGGCGGCCATGGGACCTACCATTAAGTTTTTGTCAAAATCGCGCATGCGCATAAGGTAGCTGCCATTGAAAGAATCATGTTTTTCAACGATTGCTAAAAAACGGCTCTAACAATTTTGATGAAAATCGCTGTGGTAATGCCTCTTAAGGTGTTCGAAACATCCCCACCTCCGAAATTCCCATAAAAATGTTTTAATGGCTTAAAAAGTTGAAAAATGAATGCTTCAACACAGAGTTCTCTTTCCTTGAGCATACCTCATTATTGATCGTATTCTAGCCAGTTTCACTTATAATAAAGGATAATATAAGGGTTATCGTGAAGTATATTGCCAAAATCACCATTTTGGCGGAGTTCCATACAAGAATTATCGCAAAAAAATATCACCAAACTGGCTATTTATTCTAAATGAAGGATGAAAATATACAAACGACACAAATTCACGTCGGTATTATAGTGTAATTGAAAGTTGTGCGATGTTTCACGGCCCTAGTTTTTCTATAACCACCTTGAAATTTGGTGAGTACGTACGAAAAAGATCACTCTATGAAATTATTTTCATTTAATATCTATCTATTATCAATGAAAATTAAAACAGCAAAAGACAAAACCAGGTGGAGCCACTACATATGCATTGAAGAAAGGATTTCAAATATAAAATATATTGGAAGCTATATTGGAGTTTTTAATTTATGTCATTTCAATTAAGTGATCCTACTTACCAAATTTCAAGGTTTTGTACAAAGTAGTTTTTAAATGCACTGGGCTAGAAGATTGTAACATAGCGAGTATTGGAAATGGTCCTTACTAGGACTTTCTCCCAAACAATCATTATAACGGCATAAGTTGCAAGGAGAAAGCTACATAAATATATTTAAGAATGCATTTCTTCCAGAATCAATAGACATAACAATAAAACGTTATTCAGAATAAAAATTTTGTATTCCATAACATCAATTCTTTTAAAACCAACCCAATACGCAACTTACAATTGGAATTAAAGCTAGAGAAGAACAACTGCTTTAACATTAAAGGTCGGAAATATCGATCAAAATAAATATCGATTGCATAGAAATAAATATCGATGCATCAATACATGATTTTTTTTTTTTAATTTGATTTTCAATTTTGCCTGAAACAAAGTTTTTCGCGGCAAATTTCTACTTTTCATGATTGTTTTTTTGCAAGGTGACTACTTTTTCAACTGAAATGGAAAAACATTACGGAAAAAAAAAAGTTATATTTTCGCTTAATTGGTGCAGTGATTTTAAGAAAAATTACGATAATTTTCAATAGCTTTTAAGTGTATGGCATAATATTGAATATTGGTGCCATTTTAACTGTCTCACAGCCAAGTTCAAACTTAAGTTTTGAAGTTTTTGAAAGGGGAATAAAGAAAATCGAAAAAACACATGGAACTACAAAACGATCATCAAAAAACTGAAAATGTTTGAAAATATCGATATATCGGTGACTTTTATCAATATTTTTAATATCGATATTTTTTTTAATATAGTCGTATCGATATATCGCCGACCTCTATTTCACATCCACTGCCATTTAAATTCAACAAGACAGTCGTTCTTTATAAGCCCAACCTCTTGACGCCACCTAAAACCATGTCTCCCTCGGAATTGATGACCATAAACATAGCTTCCGATAGGACGAGGGTACAATCTAATAAACTTTTCTGCCATGCCATTATTCTTCCTGAAGAAAAGTGCCTCTCATCTTTCTTAGTTATCCCTACGATGAAATCCTTCATCGTTATCGGGGTAGAAAGGGTGCATTTGCAAAGGGTCCCTTCGAAGCGGAAAAACGATAAAAGCGAATCGAGGTCGAGGGGAAAATAAAGGACTTTTCTTATGTATAAGAAGATAAGTTTTGTCCTTTTTTTAAAAAGAATTCTTTATTATAATCTCGATTTTGTTTGTGTGTAGGTATGTATGTCAATGGTAAGTAAATCTGCATGCCTAATTAACCTCATTGCCGTCATCCAATAGGGCTGAAACTTTGCAGATAGAATCGACGTCGATGACAAAGCATTCTATCAAATTTTGGTGGATGTCACTGTCACTAAAAGGTTGCTTTTATGGAATACTACTAAACCAACTTGTCGTCATCCAATCGCGTTAAAATAGCATTTAACCGATCATTGAAGAAATGCTTTCCTGTTGCCAAAATTGTTTTAATAATACAATTGTTTTAATCAGAATAAATAAAAGATATTTAGATGTGAATGCATTAATTCACATTCATTTTTAATAAAGAAATTTTGAAAAATAATTTATCGTATACTTTGCTGATAGAGATGTTTGTTTAATATTTAAAATTAGATGCAAACTCTAAGTACAAGCTGACGACATAATCGGTAACTATGTTAATGAATATAAAAATTGGTAATACATATTAAAAACTTTGATTTATATTAAAACTTTGATTTTATGGGTTATATTATAAGGTATTTATTTTGATCAGTTGTTGTATTGGATATTGCATAGCGCCAGAGATATACTGCGCCGAAACGTCTTTACAATAACAACTAGAGAGGAAAAGTACTTCAAAAGTGAAGAGGGAAATGCCTTCCGGGTGGTCCTTCAAGGATAAACATTTGTATCTAGAATGGAAGAAACAGACTTCCAACATCAGGCCCATGAAAAGACAGTGTCACAATTGCCGTCGTGTCTTCTAGTTTGTTTTGTGAATACCCGATCTCGCTTTATAAACATATTCCTTCCATATGTAAAGAAGTAAAAAAAAAAAAAAATAGGCACGAAGAAAGCTAAATTAAGTTCAAATGAATTTCAAACCTTATAAGTAATTTCGTTTCTTTTCATTAAGCTTTTTGAGCAGTTTAATTAAAATTCGTCTTTCTTGCCCGAACTTCTAATCTCCATAATATCAGTAGGAAAAAATTCCTCCGAAATGATTAATTCTTTTTAGGAAATCTATTTCTAATAAAAAAATTAAAAAATCAGAGGGTTTCTCTCTATATATAAAAATCCATTAACAGTTCTTAATCAGGAAACCGATTTTTTTTTTACGATTTTTCTTTTTCATTCACACGTTTTAAACATGTACAAGTGCCATGAACTAAAAACATTAATCTTTCTTTAACTGCATTTAAATCTGCTCAAAAACCCATAAATTACACACAAAAAACCAAAAATTATATTTAGCAAAAGCAGCAGGAAATTAAAAAAAAAAAAACATTCTCACAACTATTTTCGTATCAAGCAAGCCAGACTTTTTGTCATTCTTATTTTTAAAACAAGCGAACTGGTACAGAAAATAATTTCGATTTTTTTTAAATTTTTTTTTTATTTTCTTGTATAATTAAATTTAATTAATCCAAGCAATGACAATAGAACTCCGTGACGTAGCAAGTCATCAATCAGAGAGAGAGAGTAATTTTTCGACTATAATTTGATTTGAGAAGAAATTCTTCACAAAACTTGTTCAGTTCAAAACAGTCATTAACTAGGGATGTGGAACACCGCGCAGCTTTCGATTACACTTAATACTAGTAACTGTATTTAAATTTTTCATGAATTGGTGTTATTTACCGTTTTTGTATTTTCATTAATTTACACAAACAAAAAAATACCAGTTTGGTGATGTTTTTTGGCGATAATCGGATGAGTATCATATGTGTATACAATTAAATGATGTACTTTAAAGACTAAACATAATGGATTTTTTTTGTTTAAAAACTTAAATGAAATTAACTATGAAGACACGAAAGTTTTGTCGCCAGATGGGAAAATAGCTATTTTGACCGATCGTCTGGCTGACCAATCCGAAAGGTTAAAGTTAATTACATTTACATAACTTCTCACCGTAAGACTCGATTCGTTTAAGTTATCCCTCTTCGCCAAGCAATATCTCCGCCAATTCGGATTGGTTATTACGTCAGCGATTATGTAAATTATGCGTAATAATGCAGCCACGTCAATAATTATTCATGAACTCAACGAAGAGAGTTTATAGAGAATAACGAATGGAGGTTCCCATACTGAAACACTTTAAGAGCGGCTGGGACTCAAAATACTAAAATCGTTATTTTTAGAATTATTTTTCTGAAATTATTTTATGGAGTAATGAATGATGCTTTGAAATTTAAAAAATTATTTTAAATTAAAAAAAAAATTGGTTTTTTTTTTTTATTTTTTTTTTTAAATTAATAAACTTCAAAATTTTGATATTTCCTAAATTTAATATATCTAAATAACTTTTTTAAAAAATCACTTAATTTTTCCATAAAACTACTTTTTATAATTTATTTAAAAAATTTTTGTCGTCATGATTTTTCAATAAAATAATTAGAAAAAATTTAAAAAAAAAAAAAAAAATGCACAAAAACTGTACAAAATTCATAGTATGGTAAGCTCCAAAAATTAAAAAAAAAAAAAAAAAAAGTTAAATGAAAAAACATAATTCCTGAAGACAAATAAAAGAAATATATAAGAACAATTATTGTGAAAAGTTTCAAAGATTTATAACAAGCAGTTTTTAAGTTATATTAATTTAAACTCAAAGGGACAAAAAGCCATCACCCTGAAAAATAGTTTCAAAGTTTCAAGATAGCATGTCTGAGATACAGTTGTCATGTAACAAAAACTTAAATATTTCAAGTTTTACTAACGATAGAAACAAAATTTGAATGCCTTTTTAATCAAAAGTAATTGTATTATTTATTACAATAATAAATATTTACTTGAGAATTTAAAAAAATTTTAGTCCCAGACCCCTTATTTTGAGAATTATGAAATATTTTACTAGGTGTTGGTAACTACTGCATGTGATGCCACCAGTATTAGATAAAGCAGAAAAAAATTATATAAAATGATAATTTTGTTGATTGAAAATACAAGCAGTTAAAACAATTGCCCGAACAAAAAAGTATTTAAATTTGAGGTATAGAATATAATTTCCACACCTGAAAGAAAACTGATCAAATAGAACAAAAATCTTCCAGGAAGACAGATAACAGTGTCGTTGCCATAAGGGATATTTGAAGTTTCAACCCTCCCAAACGATTTTTCGGTGGAAAGATAATCAAACTGTCAATGCTATCTGACACTTCTTTGAAAGTTGCTGTCAGCAAAGAAATATAGAGAAGATAATTGTTTGAAGTTGAAGAAGACAAAGAACTTTTCTTCCCAATTATTGTTTTCCGTTTCTCCTTCTAAAACTAGAACTTGCGAGATTTTTATGGCTTTAAAAAAATAAATTAAAGCAATTAATTTAAGTCAAGTTTAAGACATAACTTATTATTTTTTTTACTAATATTTAAATTCTAAACACTTATTTCCTAATGAATTTAACACTTTTATAACTACTTTTTACTTTCAATTACCCATACGTAATACGTAGGTAATGAAAGTATAGTATTAGGAGGAATAATTTTTTTAAATCAAGGTTTTTTTTTTTTTTTTTTTTTTTGCATTCCTCCACGTTTTGGAACATCCTGATTTAAAAAAAGTGATCTAGAAAAAATGTCTACCTGTGTGTGTATATGTGTGTCTGTGGTCAGCATAAC
The DNA here is from genome assembly GCA_963978545.1 of Linyphia triangularis. NCBI lineage: Eukaryota > Metazoa > Arthropoda > Arachnida > Araneae > Linyphiidae > Linyphia > Linyphia triangularis. The sequence continues at coordinate 18,734,103 of OZ021730.1, forward strand.
TCCCGAACGAATTGATCTATGATGTTCAAATTTGATGTGAGGGTTGGTGATGGCACAAGGACCTACTACTAAGGTTTTCGTCAAAATCGCGCATGCGCAAAGGGTTGCTGCCATTAAAAAAATCATGTTTTTCAGTAATTGCTACAAAACGGCTTTGACGATTTTGTTCAAAATTGCTGTGGTAATGCCTCTTAAGGTGTTCTAAATATCGCCACTACTGAAATTCCCGTAGAAATGCTATAATGGCGTACAAAGTTGAAAAACGAATACCTTTATCACAGAGTTCTCTTTCCTTGAGCATGCCTCATCAACAATCGTTTTTTCTTCTCTGCTCAGTTTCACTTACACGAAAGGATAACAAAAGAATTATCGATAAGTATATCGCCAAACAAGTATATCGCCAAACAAGTGTATCGCCAAACATGTATCGCCAAACAAGTATATCGCCAAACAACATTTAAAGCCCGTACAAGAATTATCGCAAAAAATTAAGCCTAACTGTCAATTTTTACTAAATGAATGATAAAAATATAAATACGGTAGATGACATAAATCCACGTCAGTATTTTAGTGTAATTGAAAGCTGTGCGATGTTCTACACTCCCAGTTTACCATGATATTTCTTACCTTTAACACATTTAGAAAGTCGAATAAATATTCTCGTTTCATTACATTTTTTAAAATTGGCATATTTTCTAATAAAAACGTGGTAAAATATTATTGGAGAATAAAAAACTGGGAGGCGACTGCGAGTTTATGTACCTCATAGTACATCATTCTGAATTTTTTTTTTATAGAACCTTGAGAAATGTTAGTAGATCACGAATCCGCTGGTCTGCAGGGGCAAAAATGGCTGAAACTATTCGAAAATCGACTTTGAATTAGTTAATCTAAATCTGATTGCCAAATATGTTATAACTTGCCAAACCATGAAAATCCTTTTTTCTGGCAACCCATCAATATAATTTTCAACTGGTCTCGCAAGTCAAAGGTGCTGGGATCGAATCCTGGGTTAGGCATGGATGTTCGTTGTCGTTTGGAATCCACCTTAAGTTGTAGGTCCCGGCCTGATTAGAAGTCATTGTGCCTAAAAATAGGTCGTCGAGCGCACAAGCCAACCAACTTGTTATTCTTTAAGAAACTATTCGAAAACCGATAAAAACTTACCAAGTAATATATAAATAATTTATATCAATTATTATGTAACGTTTTATTCAAACAAATCCTGCTTGTATAAAAAATAAATTTACCTATGTGTGCATGTACATATATATGTATTTATGTATGCATTCCATTGCGAATACATTGCCATACATTGCGAAATTTTAACCGAATAAATATATCTCAATTAAAGCATCTACATTCGCAATATTTTAGTTACTATCACAATCCATCTGATTTAATCTTGTACAAGTAATTGAGAAATTCTTTTCGAATGGGTAATCTAATTATCAAGCAATTTTGTTGCACTGAGATCATTAACAAATAGTTTATAACCTAATTAACAAAGAATTTAATATCAATTAAGGAAATCGCTCGGCAAAAAAGAATCTACTACTACTTAAAAGAAAAAACTTAACTTATTCGAAAATTAAATTAGCAGTTACAACGGAAGACAGAAAGAAAAAAAAATATTCTTCATAAAATAAAAAGTATTAATTGCTATGCAATTAAGAACTCAAGAAAAAAATCCTAGCATCAGGAAGAAATTTCAAAAAAATTGTAAATGCAAAAATAATATTTAAATTAACGACCGCTTTTATGGTATAAAATCCCCTAAAGAATTCAATGGAGACTTTCTAAAAGAATAAAATATTCCTCTTCAAATAAATCCTTTTGGAAAGGTCACAGAAGCGAACTTTCCCACAGAATTTTGAGGAGATTTGTTTACAGAAAGAAAAATGGATACCCATAGTTTCAGCGAAATTCGAAAGTATACCCTTTTCTTTTTTATTATTCATCTGGAATTTTGTAAAGAATGCGAATGTTTGGGGTCTCCTACAAAGATATTCGAAGGAAGATAATTTAAGATTGAAGAGTTTTAAAGAAAGTAATGATTAAGTAGTATTTGGTATTTTCATTCTACAAAATATGTTATATAAATTGAGACATTTTTTTATTTATTTTTGAAACGGGCAGGATTGGATTAGTTGTTTCGAATATGTCATGACGCAAGAGTTATACTAGAAATACTGTGTTGAAGCATCGTAACAAGAATTTTATTTTTTTCCCTCTACATTTTCATCTAAAATGGAAGAAAATCTGAAAAATTCTCGTCAGGCAGCCCGTTAATCGAAGAGAGTGTCTGTCACAATCGCCATCGTGTTTCGTCACTTTTTAAATCAGAGATAGCAGAATATCAACAAGGGGAATCTATGATAACACATTTAATGCCTCCTAGTCATGATACAATCACAATACGCTTTTAAAAACAAATCCGAATTTTCGTACTCCATTAGCCAATCACAATGCGCATTTCATTTTCTTGCGAACTTAGCAGTTGACTGTGACATATCCAGGCATAAATTCCATTTATTTATCCATTCATTTCCGATGTATCTTATGCATGGTCTCTCTTTGGCCTAACGAGGGAATAAGAAGTAGCAGTTTGGAATCGGCTATGTAATTTAAAAAGTAGAATATATTTGAAGCTTGGTGTTGTGATTAGTCACAAGTTTTCGCAGACGAAAAGCTTCAAATAATGCAATGCATAGATCAATTAAATTTAACTTATCCGCATTATTATTCAACGTGACGTCAAGCTTTTCCGAAAAGTTTGATCTCAAGATCATTTTGAGTTGTTTTATGCTGTTGCTATGGTAATTATTATAGGAAGCTTTGATTGCTAGGTTGTAGTTAATAATGATGATAAAAATACTGATCAATCCTAAATTTTCTGGTTTGTAAAAATCTATTCGAATTAATCGTACATTGAATATATGGACATTTTGTAAGGTATTATTTTGAGTGAGGTTTCATCAATTGCCAACAATTGCAACATGTAAGTGGCCAATTACAAAACACCTTTAAAAACAAATACGAATTATCACATTCCATTTGTTAATCACAATATGTATTTCATTTTCTTCTGTTCATAGCAGTTGACCGTGACGTCAAGATACATAAGCTTCATCAAGTTTATACGATATTCTGCAACAGTTAACTAAAGTCTATAGCCACAAAGCTGTGCTTTGTTGGCTTAGCATGGCAGAATGTATAAAATTATTGGGGATCACGATATCCCAACTGGAATTGGTTTGGTAACTGGGGGATGCGATTTGTAAACAATGCCTAATAAAAAAACAAAAGAACTCCCTAAAGAAAAACAATTTTTAAAAGTAAAAGATAAAATCTTCGTCAAAAATGTTATGAAAATCGAAAAATTAATCTAATTCCCATTCCAAAAGAAGTTTGTACAAAATGGGAAAACTTATTTCCGAGTAATATCAACATTTACCGCGTTGAAAAACCCATTTACAAAATAGATTCATTTTCAAGCACTATCTGGAAATTATTTGATCGCTGAGCATTCAATGTCCGATATCATTTCCTTCGAAGTTAACACAGTTTGAAAACTTGGATATTGAACAGAACGGAAAATCGATACTAATACATCTTTTTGGTTCAGTCATAGAGTCGGCCCGAAAATCGATGTCCTGGCAACACACAACAAGTTTATTTCCAATATCCGAGCTTCCTTCCGAAAACACTCGTAAAATTGAACTTTCCACTTCTTCCGATCGAGCAAACGATTATGAGACAAAAGTAAACAGAAGACGAATTCGAATTTGTTTCGTTATGAATAAACCCAGCAAGAATATATTCGTTTCAGGTTACAGTGAAATCTAATGGTATTAGATGCTTCATAAGAATACTTCGCTAATAACAACAACTTAATAATTTGAATTAACACTTTCTTGGAAATAGCATTCAAAATTTATACTTTAGACCAGAGTTAGCCACTAATTTTTAGAGGCGGTCCGTAAGACTTATGTTGGAACTTTTCGCGGGCTGGAGATGGTCAGATACATCAAAATGTGTATCGTTAATTATTATCAATTTAACAATATATAGCATCTTCTGAAAACTGGAAAAAAATATCTCAATGAAATTACAATTGATATTTTATTCTTTTTTTTCTTTCAATTAAATTTTTAAAAAAATAATACCCTTCAGTATTAGTAAATCAAAGTCTAAAAAAGAAGTGAATCTATTGTTTCAACGTGACTTGACCAACTTTTAATAAAATTATTTAAATTGTACTTCCAGATTACTCAGTTTTAGCCCATATTAATTTAAAGACAATGGCGGTCAAAATCACGCAGTTTATTTTATGATAGAGTCGATATCTTTCGGAGTATTTGTTGCAGTCAATTTTAATAAATTGTCTAAATGAAAGATTGAATTAAGTTATTCCTGTATTTATTCTTGATGGAAAACCACCTCGCAGAAAACTTCTTCATATAGTTTCTTCGGGCACGTCTACAGAGACCTCTGTTCTACATAGTTAGCACATTCTATTTCAGATAAATTACAATCGTGTTAAAAAAGGTCCATACCGTGAAATTTGATTTTTTTTAAATCTTCTGTGGTGCCGGCGGGCCGCATTAAAATTAGAGGCGAAATCGATACGACGATATTTTTATCGATATTTCTAAAAAAATATCGATATTAAAAGTATCGATAAAAGTCACCGATGTATCGATTTTTTCAAACATTTTTAGTTTTTTGATAATCGTTTTGTAGTTCCATGTGTGTGTGTGTGTGTGTGTTTTTCCCTTCAATTTTCTTTATTCCCTTTTCAAAAACTTCAAAACAAAAGTTTGAACTGGCTGAGAGACAGTTAAAATGTCACCAATATTCAATATTTTGCCATACACTTATAAGCTATCGAAAATTATCTAAATTTTTCTTAAAATCACTGCACCAATTAATAGAAAATATAACTTCTTTTTTTTTGTAATAGATCCATTTCAGTTGAAAAAGTAACCACCTTACAAAAAAGCAATCATGTAAAGTAGAAATTCGCTCCGAAAAACTTTGTTTCACGCAAAATTGAAAATCAAATTAAAAGAAAATCATGTATCGATATATCGATTTTTTTTCTATGCAACGATATAGTATCGATATTTATTTTGATCGATATTTCCGACCTCTAATTAAAATCTGTCGCGAGCCAAATCCAGCCCTCTAGCCATTAGACATTGTCCTTTAGTATTGCTTTTTTTTTATGCAATTGTACTTTTCCTCTAAATCATATTATGCACCTTATGCAAGAAGTTAATGTGATAGGTAACCCTACTTCAATCAAGCCGACCAAACGGTATAGTGGTTAGCGTGCTAGCTTCTAAACCGCGAGGTTGCGGGTTCGAGTCCCTTGTTAGGCATGGATGTTTGTAAATGTATGTTGGCTTGCCTAATGACGAATGTTTCGGCGCCCTTGTGATGCTGACGGCGCCAGATAATCTGAAAACAACCAACCAACCAACCTACTTCAATCAACCAAGCTAATAACTACTTCTTTAAAATTAAATTTGAATTTTCACCAAATAAAAAGTATTTTTCTGTTTCCCGAAACGCCACTAGCTATATTAGCCAAGGCGTGACAGTTCAAATGCGTTTTTAAAGGTGAATTGTGATTGGTCACAAGTATTATCCAATATTGCATAAGGTTCATAAAGATATTGAAGTCCACAAATATTATAAAAACGAGGATTGATGATTGCGGTTTTGATGTTTAAAAGCCTAGATTTGTTGGTATAGTGGTTAGCGTGCTAGCTTCTAGACCGCGAGGTTGCGAGTCCCGTGTTAGGCATGTGTGTTTGTAAATGTATGTTGGCTTGTCTAATGACGAATGTTTCGGCACATTATAGCCCTCCTGTTGCTGACAGGCGCCAGATAATCTGAATACAATCAACCAACCTAAATTTGTTTCCGATGTTGGAAGAATTTGTAACTTGGAATTTTTTTTATACATCTTCAATTTAAAAGTTCCAATCAAAATCCTTGATTTTTAGAATGTTCAGGTTTTATTAGTATTCTGTTAATGGAAGAAATATGGTTTAATTCTCTAAAAAAGAGGTATGCAAATTAGTTATATTTTTAAAAAGCTCAAATCTAAATACTTATGCATCAAAAGAAATACCATTTCAACAATCGTTTTGTTGCGTCTCTTAAATTAAAAAGATTTTACACTTCATAAAATAAGCATAAAGCCAGAAATGACAATTCTGCAATTGAATTTATTATTTTCACACAGTATGCAAACCTTGATGTTTTTAAATTCTTTATATTGTTACGAATTTCTGTATATTTGTAAATATTTCGTAGCATTAATTATGTAAAAAGATAAATTTCTGTACATTTCGCATAAGGCAGTGCAATAGTTCGTCTTAACTTGGCTTCCCTGCAATATGGGTCTTAATGCTTGATAACGAGTTTTACAGAAATAACGCTGGGAAGCGAGTTTTACAAGGAGCAGGGCATTTAACATTATGGTAATGGCAATCTCGCCAAATTGACGAGATAGAGCCAAGTTGGCGACGGTTTTGGCGATTAATTTTGTCGCCAAACTTGGCGACATTTTCGGTCCCCATGTACATGTATAGGACTTTTCGACTACGATCTGGAAAGTTCTCCAAATATCTACCTCTAGAAGTTTCAAGAAGGTTTGACTCCTATATAAGGCCGGCTGTGAGTTGAATTAGTAAGTTGAGTCACTGAGTGAGTTGAGTTCGTTAGTTGACTGAAATTACTGTATTGAGATACTGAGTCTCAGTGAGCATTCAGAGAGTTCCGAAAGTGAACTGTATTGCATTGTCTTTTGTAGCGATTTTAGCAGTTGTGTTGTCAAGTTTTTAACTGCTGTTTTGTGCTCTATTGTTGTGAAAAGAGCTGTATTGAGTCTACTAGAACGAGAAGTTCTGGAGTTGTAAGAGAATCTGCGAAGAATTATATCGGAATAAATTTCTGCAAGTTTTGATCTGCTTTGGTTTCAAATCTTTCGAACCGATCCACGAACAATATATTAATTTCGATTGTGCGTGTGTGTCGGTGGCGGACAAATCAGCGGAGGCCTAATTAACCCCCTTTCCGTCATCCAATCGGGCTGAAACTTGGCAGATAGATTCAATATCGATGGTAAATCATTCTATCAAATTTTGGAAACTGTCACTCTCACTAAAAGGTCGCTTTTACGGAATACAAATACACCAACTTGCCGTCATCCAATAGCGCTGAAATTGCATTTAACTGATCATTGAAGAAACTATTTCCTGTTGCCAAAATTGTTTTAACAAATAAATGATAAAACTATTTTAATCAGCATAAATAAATGATAAAATTATTTTAATCAGAATAAATAAAAGATATTTGGATGTGAATGCATAAATTCACATTCATATTTAATGAATAAATTTTGAAAAGTAGTTTACCGCCTATTTTGCTGATAGATGTTTTTAATGTTTAAAATTCGATGCAAACAACATGCATAAAAATTGGTAATGGGTATAAAGCATTTTTATTAAAAACTTTGTTTGTATGGATCATATTATTTCTTAACTGAATGAAGCGAATAGAACTAAGGAATCGGAATGTGTAATTAGACTTAAGAACTTATAGCAAATAAAGGAACGGAAGGAAACATATTTAAGTCAAACATTGATTAAATTCTTAATAACTCCAGGAGCTGGCACAACATTTAATATTTATAGAAAGTGTTTATACAACTCAAACAGTATAGAGCATTAAAATTGATTACATTTCAGTCGAGTATTCTAAATCGGCTTGACACTTCCTAATTCTTTAAACATTCATACGGGATGGATGAGCTTAAAATAAGTCTTAGCATTTTCTGATCAGATTCTTTTAAGTCCGATAAACATGTCTGTAACTGTCGAATTCTTTGAAGGAATGAATATTTTACGAGTTACGATTCCACAAAATGGTGAAAGCAATTGAAATCGCTCGCAAATTATTACTCAGTGATATATCACATATAAATAGACAGCTAACTTTAATTATTAAATGACGACAGAAGAAGGGGGGGGGGGGGCAGGGGGGTTCGGTATCTGGTCAGTATGAATAGTCGTCAACCAATCGAGTTGAAACTTGGCAGATAGTATACATTGTCATCGACATCGAACCTATCAAATTTTGGGGCTGTTACTGTCACTAAAAGGTTGCTTTTACGGAATATTAATAAACCAACTTGCTGTCATTCAATCGCATTAAAATGGGATTGAACCGACCATTGTTGAAACTCTTTCCAGTTGCCAACTTTTTTAATAAATAAACAATAAAATTACTTAAATCGGAATACATGAATTATATTTGGATGAGGGTTAAGGTTCATTTTTAATAAATAAATTTAGAAACCTAGTTTGCCGCACATTTTGTTAATAGAAATGTTGTTGATATCAGGGCTGTTAATGAATATGAAAATTGACAATGCATATAAAGGATTTTTTAAAAACTCTTGTTTTTATGGGCTTCATTATTACAGGTATGTTTCCCAGATATTGTGGCAGCAGGTGTTTTGTTGATAAAATGTTGTTATTTGACACCAACCATAAAGGCATTAAAGAAACCTAAAGAAGTAGTTACATCGCGCAACTTTCAATTGCATACTGGTTCTCCTTTGAAATTTTGAAATGAATCAGCATAATTTACCTCTATTTTTGGCGATAATTACAGTTAGAAATATTACCAAGTTGACGAACTTGGAGACTTTTTTGGAGACAAAAGTGGTAGTTGATTAATAATAAGGCTAAGAAAACTGACTCTGAATGGATCGGATAAATATAACCATTGCATAAACTTGTCGTTAACATGTAGTTCAGAAGCTAATATTAAATATATTCATGACTGTACAAATAAAAATTAATTACAGGAAAGCGTGTATCTTTTCATTTATTTTTATTCACAAGAATTTCATTTATTTCGATACAGATGATTCTTATTCTTGTGAAAAGTTCTTTTTTCATCTTTTTATGCCTTTGACAGATATTCCCCTGACTTTTTGATAGTGGGGATGCTGTGAATACATTAAAAGGTATTACTAAAACGATTTTCGTTGTGCAAGATCATTCGGTACAAATGATGAAAAATCTAACTTTCTCAATGGCCCGTAATTTCGAACAAAGCGCGATTTCGACAAGAACCTTTTGATCGCATCTCACGAGTACTGTTGACTTGTATACCAAGTTTGAACATTGCAATGCTGACCACTGACCATTTTCTTAAAAAAAAACCTTGTTTGGACTCGAAATCTTCCAAAAATTCATAGAAGAAAAATCGACATCAATTTTTTTTTAAACTCCATGCAATATTTTCATTGCCTTATATAACATTTCTATAGTAATGTACAATTCCCGCATATTTTAAAAACGAGTGAAATTAGTATATATTTATGAAGAATTTCTTTCTGATTCCAAATATTTAAACAACAGTTCTTTAAAAAAAATTAGTTATTTAAACATTAAGAAGAAGAAGAAAAAAAAAAAAAAAAAAACCAAAACAGAGCCAAAACCAGTCCGATCAAAACAATCAACAAAGTTCGTGACGTAAAGAGACACTATCATTTCTATGGTTTATCGTGAGATTTCTGCCAAATAGTTGGCGTTGGTAGACCATTGCCCCATTCCGTACAGGTTGGCGTGATTTGCGAGAAACTTGTAAATCCGGTTTCCGCTGCAGCATTTCAAGTCAAGATGTTTGCGAAGCCGTGACGTCACATTCAATGCCAGCGAAATGAGTCGTTTTCTCGCCAACGTTTAACAAGGTAATTTTGATCGCCAATTTAAAAAAAAAAAAAAGAAAAAAAAAAAAGCGTATTGAGCAGAAATTTTTGTGTTTATGGCCTTTTTGAAACATTTAGAATTGAATAAAAAAATGAAGAAACAAAAATGCGGGAATTGTCCACTGAAATCAAAACGCACACAATTTAATTTACGAGACTGCATGCCCCCACAAAATTACCTTACCAAAGTCAACTAAATTATAAAACAATCGTGAAAATTAGAGGCCCAGACCATTAACTAAGAATTCAACACTGTCTTTTGTAAGGAATAAATCAGGAATCTAGTACCATCTATTCCAGAAATGAACCATCAACAGTAACATGAACTGACACAAGCCTTACACATAATCAGTCCTCAGACCCAAAATTGTGGATTGAGACTGACGGTGACGGATTGTGGATGAAATCCCGGATGCGTGTTTCATGTTAGCAGCTGGTACTCGAGTATACCCTCATCATCAACCACTTAACCACACTACTGTTTTATTCATGTACGTCACGATAAGTGGACTGGTTCTCAAACTGTGGTCTACTGCTGGTCCATAGGTCTTTTTACAGTGGGGCATCTGTTTTACTTATAGTTACTGTTAAAACTCCAAAGAGTTAGTTTAATGTGCGCATTACTTATAGACTGAGAGGCGACTGCAATTTTTGGACCCCATCGAACATCATTCTGAATTTTTTATAGAAATTGGAGAAAAGTGAGTATATTAAGAATTCACTGGTCTGCCGTGGCAAAAATGGACGAAACTAGTGAAAAATCGACTTTTAATAAGTTGAACTAAATCCAATTGCCAAATGCGCCATAACTTGCCAAATAATGAGCATTATTTTTTTTTTTTTGGTAACCCTCACTCTCTAATTTTCAATCAAGAAGGTTGCAGACGATTCGGATGTGTGGCTATGGTTCACTTGCATCTTTCACAAATGAGCCAAATTGTCAATAAACGTTACGTCACTGATGACGTAACTGATGTCGCCAATTTGGCTTACTTTTAAAAGATACAAGTTTTCCGAACCAGAGATCAGAAATCGTTTGCGCTTTTTCTCATTGAAAATCAAAATGCAGTGGATTGTCAGACGAAAAAGTTTGTCCCCTTTTTGGCAAGTTATGACATATTTGGCAATTGAATTTTAGTTCAACTCATTCCAAGTCGATTTTTGATCAGTTTCGGCTATTTTTGCCCACGGCAAACCAGTGTATTCGTAATCTACTCACTTTTCTCCAATTTCTATAAAAAATTCAGAATGATGTTCGATGGGGTCCAAAAATTGCAGTTGCCTCTCGGACTATTAGGTAAATCTGCAAGTGTCTGATTTGTTCCATTAAAGTGCGAAATTATCCACAAAATAAGTATTTCTTACTCTGCCAAAGGAATTAGCATATTGTGAATCGCAAAAATGCACTAGTATAGAAAAAGTATGATAAAAGTAAAACTCGTAATGGTAAAAAGTAAAGCGCAGTTTTTCAATTACTTTTGTACCGAGTATTACAAAGTCTTTTGTCTGAATATTAATTTAATCGTATGTAAACGTTTCTGTGACGTGAGTATGATTCCATTCCGTGAGTTCCATTGGCTGGAATGCCATATGGTAAATTCATTTGAAGGTCACAGTCACGGGTTGATATTAATGCCAACTTGGCGCGTACACAGTAACCAGCACTTGAACAAACTAACTATTGAGCGAGCATTAATTACAGTAGCGGCTCGTGCACTACAGCCAGTACAGTCGGGCTGCATCGAAATTTCTTAGTTCAAAACTAAAATTATTTATTTTACAGTTTTCTAAAATGAAGATCCATTTTTACGGTACGTGAAAAACAAATCCGATAAACGGCTATCTTCTCGCCCGAATAATTCATGAGAAAAAACCCGCTTCCAATCAAAGTGATCTTCCTCCGAACACAGCAGCCGTGTTTCGGGCAGTCACGTTGCCATGGTAACCAATGGAAAGCAATAGAAGCCTTCCCTCTTCGTGCAGTCACGTTGCCATGGTAACCAATGGAAAGCAATAGAAGCCTTCCCTCTTCGTGCAGACCAAACGGTACAGTGGTTAGAGTGCTGGCTTCTAGACCGCGAAGTTGCGGGTTCGAGTCCCGTGTTAGGCATGGGTGTTTGTAAATGTATGTTGGCTTGTCTAATGACGAATGTTTCGGAGCAGTATAGCCCTCGTGTTGCTGACGGTGCCAGATAATCTGAAAACAACCAACCAACCTTCCCTCTACGCAATGTAATAGCGGTGCTGCCGATCAAGTGTTATTTGGAACTTCGACTGCCCTTGAGAATTCGACTAACTGATTGGCTCAGCATATGAGAATCTGAGAGGGTGGGGCGAGTGTGTTACCAAAACAACGCCATTTTATGACGACATCGTTGACTGATTCGCAAGTTTAAAAGAAAGGAGGATTGATTTTGTGTTAAAAAAATAAGTAGGTGTTTTCTTTCTCATCTTATTCATTTTATAAAAATGGAAAGGAAACAACTTTGATTTGAGTTTGAGTATTAAAGATTAAGATCAAAGACTTAGGGTTCATGAATGATTGTGAAAAGTGTGTGTGTACGGCGGGGAGGGGGCGCATGTTTCCGGCTGGACCAGCATTTTCGATCACGGGTCGCCACTGATTAATCATCCCTGTCGGTGAGCACGGGAGAGCATGTAATCGAATAATAAAGCTCATTTACCAGGCCACGTACCAGTTGATATGAGTCTCACCTGACTGACGTCATTTTGAATTTACCAGTGTCGGCTTCTTCAATCACCTGCGCTCACCGACAGGCGGCGCAGCGATCGCTTCGCTGATGTCACATAAATGGCGATCTAAACTGGTACGACTACTGGTAGCATGTAAATGAACCTATAGGAATTGAAGCGCCAGTAAATAGAAAAGATTTGATCCAGTGGAGCTACCAGAGTGATTAAGTGACCAACTGGACACTCCTGGGACTGGAATGAAGCATTTATAAGAAGCGTGCAATGAACAGGGCCTGATTTACCATTAGGCCCACTAGGCCCGGGCCTACGGGGCCCCCAAATTTTGAAAGTTTTCTGAAAATTTTAAATATAATGGTCTTTTTATGGGAAGTACTGAACAAAAATAATAAAAAAAATTTAGTTACACATCCGCAAATTCCATATTTTTTATAGTCACAGAGAGTTAAGTTAGATAGATTAACCTAATAAAACCTAATTAAGCAAATCTTTCCGGTTCAGCCAATCATATACAACTTCTTCATATGTACACGGTGACAAGGGCTTTACGCCGCTGTTCTCCTTCTCTCGCCTCTTGTAAAGAGATGTTCACCAACCAACCATTTACAACTTCTTATATTATGAAATGAAAGAGTCTTTGTGATTGGTTGGTTTACAGGCTCTTCCGTGGACTTTTTTGGCCCTCCTTTTTGGTGAGATCGTGGAAACAGTGGAAAGGTTACTTTGTATTATTTACAATTTTTGTTATAAAATTAAGTAATCTTTATTATTATATAATTTGTGGACCCTCTGTGGTAAAATGTAAGCTTAAAATACAGGAAAGTGTGCTTTAAAATCAGTGTTCATGAGGGGTCTTGATTAATTCAAAAGTTTTGAGGAAATCAAGATCATACTAATTATAAAAAAAAAATCGTGTGAAAGTAAACTATGAATTTTAATTGTAAAAAGTTAGTCTTAACGAATATAGCTTGATCTGGTAATATTGTGACGTAAGGGAATAAATATTTGCTATTGGGGTTCCTCTCCGAATGTTGGGATTACAGTAAAAAAAAATTCTAAATCAGGCCCTGGCAATGACTGACAATCTCAACTGGTAACGTATAAATCGGTCTAATAACATGCTAGCGGCCTGATCACATGAACGGCCGAAATCAGGCGCATTACTTAGAATCAAAACATATATTACAAAAACATAACATATATTACAAAACAACAACATGATAGTGAGATATAACAGAGTGATATTTAAAAAATTGTAATAACAAGTATTGTGAAATAGAAAGAAAAGACGCGTCAAAGCAAAAACTCAAGGACCACTAACTTTTAATGGGTTTGGGCAATTCACTAATGAAAGACAACACCGGGATTTGTTTTGAGTTTACAAGTAAAAACTTTTTTTTTAGTTTCATAAGTTTAAAAGCATAGCACTTTTATTATTGATCAAACAGATGGGTGGGCAATTGAAAAGTTTTGAAGCAATAAAGCCCGAAGGGGTTTGTTGACGGTTTTTATTCGAATCTGGCGTTTTACAATAAAAAACAACAACAAAAAAAACGTCGAAGGAAGTTGTTTTTTGTAAACAACAAAACACTTTATTCAAGGAGCCTGTCAATTATCCAAAGTGCTTTCGAAGTTTCAATTTTGTGTGCCTCTTTCTCTTATTCTATCCAAAAGAACTTTTTTTTTTTAGAATTCTTTTTGTAATTAAAATAAGGAATGTTTAAACACGTTTATTTCTTTAGGTAAATAGATCCACAGCAAGCAATTTATAAAACTAAAAATCCTACCATTTATATCTTCAATTTCATAAAACTTAAGTGGAAAAACTCTTTAGATTGTTAATCTTTTCTTGGTTATTTATTAATAAGCTAAACAGACGGTACACAAAAAACTGCAGAAATGGCAAATTGTACATTAAGACAATGTGCGATTCCCGCATTTTTTTAAAAACGAGTGAAATTAGTTTATATTTATGAAGAATTTCTTTCTGATTCCAAATATTTACGCAAAAGTTCTTTTAAAAAATTAGTTATTTAAATATTAAGAAAATAAAATGCCCCCAAACCGAGCCAAAACCAGTTCAATCAAAACACTCAACAAAATCTGTGAGATCAAAGCTTCCTTCCGTTTCTATGGTTATCGTGAGGATTGTGCCAAATAGTTGGCGTTGGTAGATCATGCCATATCCCGTGCAGGTTGGCGCGATTTGCGAGAAACTTGCAAAACTTGTTTCCTCTGCCGCATTTCAAGCAAAGATGTTTGGGAAGTCTTGACGTCACATTCAATTCGTGCCGAATGAACTGTTTTCTCGTCAACTTGTAAAAGGGGAACTTTGATTGCAAATTATTAAAAAAAAAAAAAAAAAAAAATTAAAAAAAAAGCGCATTCAGCAGAAATTTGTCTGTTTATGTCCTTTTTGAAGCATTTAGAATTGAATAAAAAAATAAAAAATAATAATAAATATCCACTGAGAATCGTCCACTGAGACGAGCATTGTGACGTAAACTATTTACTAAATACAGGGTGGCCACAAAATACAGGAAAAAAAGTTCCCTGAGAATTCCTTGACAGATTTCTAAAAAATTCCCTGATTTCAGGGCAAACTTTTTTTCAAATTTCCCCAATTTTCTTCGGTTTTTCCAGATGTCTAGACACCCTTATAAAATAGAACATGTATGCTAAAGAGATACGATGTAAATTTTTTAAAAATAGTTTTGCTGGTAATGAAATGTTTAAATTATTCCGTAACATTAAACTTCTAATGGCTTACCACCACAAATCTCCGGGTAAATAGTGCCAAAATATTGTTGCATAAATTGTCTGTATATAGTGTAAATAGTGACGTATTATTTTAAAATTCTATTGTAATTTATTTTATCTTCTTATTTTATTTATTAACCGTGATTATACAGGTTAGAAAAAGATGGCAACACCTAAAGCAATCGAGAAATTTCGAGATGTTTCTTTTCCGACGAATTGGCTGGACATTTCGGGAATGTTCTCTAGCACCAAGTATAAATAAGACTGGAGATCGGGAAAGTTTTCAGATTGACTTCGGATTTCGATGAAAGCTAATCGCTTTGTTTACCTATTGGAGTGAGCTTGTATAATCGCTGTATTCGAAGTTTTTTGTTGTTGTTGTTGTTGAAGCTTGTGTTGAAGCTTGAGAGTAATTATACTGTTAACTTTGATTAAATTTTGTGAGTTTTCTGAAGAGAGGATAAATATTTTTATACCATAAAAACTGTGCCATCATTGCCTCAGTGGAAAAATTCATAACAATATGGATGAACGTACCTTAAACGATACAAAATTTCCCTGATTTTCATGAAATTTAAAAAAGTTCCCTGACATTTTCCTGAATCAGAAAACTCCCTGACATTTCCCTGATTTCCAGGTTTTCCCGGTTCTGTGGCCACTCTGTAAATAAATCATATCATTTATTATCTGCTAAACTACATCTTGTATTGGAAAGGGAGCAAACATTTCGCATGAGTGGAAGTGAAATAATAAAGCCCATAAAAACAGTATTTAATATAAATCCTTTGTATGCATTGCCAATTTTTATATTCATTAGAATAGCGCCGTTTCTGTTCTTAGCGTATGTGCATCTAATTTTAAATATTAAAAACATCTCTATCAGCAAAATATGCGGTAAACTACTTTTCAAAATTTACTCATTAAAAATGAATGTGAATTTATGCATTGACATCCAAACGCCTTTTATCTATTCTGATTAAAACAATATTATTATTTATTTACTTATTAAAACAATTTTGGCAACAGGAATGAGTTTCTTCAATGATCGGTTAAATGCGGCAACAGGAATGAGTTTCTTCAATGATCGGTTAAATGCGGCAACAGGAATGAGTTTCTTCAATGATTAGTTAAATGCGGCAACAAGAAAGAGTTTCTCACAATGATCGGTTAAATGCGGCAACAGGAAAGAGTTTCTTCAATGATCGGTTAAATGCGGCAACAGGAAAGAGTTTCTTCAATGATCGGTTAAATGCGGCAACAGGAAAGAGTTTCTCACAATGATCGGTTAAATGCGGCAACAGGGATGAGTTTCTTCAATGATCGGTTAAATGCGGCAACAAGAAAGAGTTTCTCACAATGATCGGTTAAATGCGGCAACAGGAAAGAGTTTCTCCCAATGATCGGTTAAATGCGGCAACAAGAAAGAGTTTCTCACAATGATCGGTTAAATGCGGCAACAGGAAAGAGTTTCTCACAATGATCGGTCAAATGCGGCAACAGGAAAGAGTTTCTCACAATGATCGGTTAAATGAGGCAACAGGAAAGAGTTTCTTCAATGATCGGTTAAATGCGGCAAAAGGAAAGAGTTTCTCACAATGATCGGTTAAATGCGGCAACAAGAAAGAGTTTCTCACAATGATCGGTTAAATGCGGCAACAGGGATGAGTTTCTCACAATGATCGGTCAAATGCGGCTACAGGAAAGAGTTTCTCACAATGATCGGTTAAATGAGGCAACAGGAAAGAGTTTCTCACAATGATCGGTTAAATGCGGCTACAGGAAAGAGTTTCTCACAATGATCGGTTAAATGAGGCAACAGGAAAGAGTTTCTCACAATGATCGGTTAAATGCGGCAACAGGAAAAAGTTTCTCACAATGATCGGTTAAATGCGGCAACAGGGATGAGTTTCTTCAATGATCGATTAAATGCGGCAACAAGAAAGAGTTTCTTCAATGATCGGTTAAATGCGGCAACAGGAAAGAGTTTCTCACAATGATCGGTTAAATGCGGCAACAAGGATGAGTTTCTCACAATGATCGGTTAAATGAGGCAACAGGAAAGAGTTTCTCACAATAATCGGTTAAATGCGGCAACAAGAAAGAGTTTCTCACAATGATCGGTTAAATGCGGCAACAGGGATGAGTTTCTTCAATGATCGGTTAAATGCGGCAACAAGAAAGAGTTTCTCACGATGATCGGTTAAATGCGGCAACAGGGATGAGTTTCTTCAATGATCGGTTAAATGCGGCAACAGGAAAGAGTTTCTCATAATGATCGGTTAAATGCGGCAACAGGAAAGAGTTTCTCACAATGATCGGTTAAATGCGGCAACAGGGATGAGTTTCTCACAATGATCGGTCAAATGCTGCAACAGGAAAGAGTTTCTCACAATGATCGGTTAAATGCGGCAACAGGAAAGAGTTTCTCACAATGATCGGTTAAATGAGGCAACAGGAAAGAGTTTCTCACAATGATCGGTTAAATGCGGCAACAAGAAAGAGTTTCTCACAATGATCGGTTAAATGCGGCAACAGGGATGAGTTTCTCACAATGATCGGTCAAATGCGGCAACAGGAAAGAGTTTCTCACAATGATCGGTTAAATGAGGCAACAGGAAAGAGTTTCTTACAATGATCGGTAAAATGCGGCAACAGGAAAGAGTTTCTCACAATGATCGGTCAAATGCGGCAACAGGAAAGAGTTTCTCACAATGATCGGTTAAATGCGGCAACAGGAAAGAGTTTCTCACAATGATCGGTTAAATGAGGCAACAGGAAAGAGTTTCTCACAATGATCCGTTAAATGCGGCAACAAGAAAGAGTTTCTCACAATGATCGGTTAAATGCGGCAACAAGTAAGAGTTTCTCACAATGATCGGTTAAATGCGGCAACAGGGAGTAGTTTCTCACAATGATCGGTCAAATGCGGCTACAGGAAAGAGTTTCTCACAATGATCGGTTAAATGAGGCAACAGGAAAGAGTTTCTCACAATGATCGGTAAAATGCGGCAACAGGGATGAGTTTCTTCAATGATCGGTTAAATGCGGCAACAAGAAAGAGTTTCTTCAATGATCGGTTAAATGCGGCAACAGGAAAGAGTTTCTCACAATGATCGGTTAAATGCGGCAACAGGAAAGAGTTTCTCACAATGATCGGTCAAATGCGGCAACAGGAAAGAGTTTTTCACAATGATCGGATAAATGCGGCAACAAGAAAGAGTTTCTCACAATGATCGGTTAAATGCGGCAACAGGGAGTAGTTTCTCACAATGATCGGTCAAATGCGGCAACAGGAAAGAGTTTCTCACAATGATCGGTTAAATGAGGCAACAGGGAAGAGTTTCTCACAATGATCGGTAAAATGCGGCAACAGGGATGAGTTTCTTCAATGATCGGTTAAATGCGGCAACAAGAAAGAGTTTCTTCAATGATCGGTTAAATGCGGCAACAGGAAAGAGTTTCTCACAATGATCGGTTAAATGCGGCAACAGGAAAGAGTTTTTCACAATGATCGGTTAAATGCGGCAACAGGGATGAGTTTCTTCAATGATCTGTTAAATGCGGCAACAAGAAAGAGTTTCTTCAATGATCGGTTAAATGCGGCAACAGGAAAGAGTTTCTCACAATGATCGGTTAAATGCGGCAACAGGGATGAGTTTCTTCAATGATCGGTTAAATGCGGCAACAAGAAAGAGTTTCTCACAATGATCGGATAAATGCGGCAACAGGAAAGAGTTTCTCACAATGATCGGTTAAATGCGGCAACAGGAAAGAGTTTCTCACAATGATCGGTTAAATGCGGCAACAAGAAAGAGTTTCTTCAATGATCGGTTAAATGCGGCAACAAGAAAGAGTTTCTTCAATGATCGGTTAAATGCAGCAACAGGAAAGAGTTTCTCACAATGATCGGTCAAATGCGGCAACAGGAAAGAGTTTTTCACAATGATCGGTAAAATGCGGCAACAGGAAAGAGTTTCTCACAATGATCGGTTAAATGCGGCAACAGGGATGAGTTTCTTCAATGATCGGTTAAATGCGGCAACAAGAAAGAGTTTCTTCAATGATCGGTTAAATGCGGCAACAGGAAAGAGTTTCTCACAATGATCGGTTAAATGCGGCAACAGGAAAGAGTTTCTCACAATGATCGGTTAAATGCGGCAACAGGGATGAGTTTCTCACGATGATCGGTTAAATGCGGCAACAAGAAAGAGTTTCTTCAATGATCGGTTAAATGCTATTTCAGCACAATTGGCTGATGGTAAGTTGGTATATTAGTATTCCGTAAAAGTGACCTTTTAGTGACAGTGACATGTTATCTATTCTGATTATATATATATATTAACACCCTCCGCCAAAATGATGATTTTTGCGATATGAAGCTGAGGAGAGAAGGAAAAACGATCGTTGATGAGGTAAGCACAAGGAAAGAGAACTCTGAGTTAAAGGCATTCGTTTGTCAAATTTCTACTCCATTAAAGCATTTTTATGGGAATTTCGGATGTAGCATTGTTTAGGACACCTTAAAAGGCATTACCACAGCGATTTTGAACAAAATTGTTAGAGCCGTTTTTTAGCAATTACTGAAAAACATGATATATTCAATGGCAGCTACCTTATGCGCAATTTTGACGAAAACTTTAATGGTAGGTCCCTATGCCATCACCAATCCTCACACCAAATTGAACATAGTAGGTCAGTTTGTTCGGGAGTTATGCTTACCACGCACAAGAATTTTTTTGATTTTTTTTTTTTTCGAATGCTATACTTTTATTACCCTAGGTATACATATGGGTAATTGAAAGTAAAAATTAACAACTTATTCTAAAGAAATAACAAAACAAAATTAAAATAAATAGTTAATTTAGATCAATAAAAGATTTCTTACAAAAATAATTAACTTTGTACTCGAATTGATAGAAAAAAAAGTATAATAAAATTGCTTTAAAAATTAATTTTAACTGATGGCTAATTTATGAATGATAAAAACAGTGATTTTATAAATTAGCAAACTTATTATCACAGCAACAAAAGAGCAAAACAAAATTTTAATTTTAGCATTTAGCAACGTTCTTTAACATAATGCTAAAAAATCTTACAGGTTAACCCTTTATTTGTAAGAAATTGTACACTTGATTAAATATTTAACAATAAGCATGTCACTGCCAAATGCTATCTGCAGAACTTGAAACCATCTCTATAAAGCTTGAATTAAACTCAGCTTGCGAAACGTATTTAAAATAGACGATAAACTGAATGGGAATCTATTCGAGATTTTACTAGAAATAGATTTGAAAGCTACATCCACCTGAACGAAAAAACGTGGAAATTGAATAAAAAAAAATAAGAAAAAATCTGCCGTTTAGAAACCTATTTCTGGAAATAGAATCGAATACAGAAGGATAGAGGTAAGCTAAAAGATTCAATACAATTGAAAGTTCGAGAATATATATATTTGGGAGTATGCGCGTGTCGAAATGTTATTGAAATGTATGCGACGTATCGACATATGTCGTTTAAAGTAGGCGCGTATCGAAATCGATTATTCAAAGTAAACATATTCGAGCTCCTCCCGTGACACGGGAAAAGTGTAAGATTACCAATTATTTGATTGAATAAAATAAAAACTAGGGGTGTTGAACATCGCACAACTTTTAATTACAGTTAATGCTGATCAATGCATTTAAATTTGATGTGGAATGGCGTTATTAACCATTTTCATATTTTCTTTCCATTGAATCATACACTGTTAAAAAAATTTGTCCACCATGCACCAAAATTTGGTTCCCATTTAGCTGCCACCAACATTTGGTGCTTAGTTTCGCGATTTAGTGGTGCTTACGGTCCGAGGTTGCACCATTAAATCGTGAAACTAAGCACCAAATGTTGGTGGCAGCTAAATGGGAACCAATTTTTGGTGCAAGGTGGAACAAAACTTTTAACAGTGTAATGACCAGTTCGATGATATTGTAGCGTGGATGGGTTCGAAAGACTTGAAGTCAAAGCAGATTAACACTTGAAGAAATTTATTCCGGTATAACTCTTCGCAGATTCTTTTACAACACCAGAATTTTCAGTTGTAATAGACTCAATACAGCTCTTTACACAACAATAGAGCACAAAACAGCAGTTAAAAACTTGATACACAACTGCTAAAATCGCAGCAAAAGACAATGCAATACAGTTCGCTTTCGGAACTCTCTGAATGCTCGCTGAGAGACAACTAAATCACTAACTCGCTCTCTCGGCCGGCCTTGTATAGGAAAGCAAATCCTTCACGAATCTTCTAGAGATAGAAATTTGGAGAATTTTCCAGATCACAGTCGAAAAGCCCTATTCAGGTACATGGGGACCGAAAATATCGCCAAATGGTCGCCAAGTTTGATGACCAAAATTAGTCGCCAAAACCATCGCCAACATGGGGAGATTGCCATTAACCATAATGTTAGATGGCCTTCTCCTTGTAAAACTCCTTTTCCAGCATTATCTCTGTAAAACTCGTTATCAAGCATTAAGACATACATTGCGGGGAAGCAAACTAAAGACAAACTATTGCACTGCCTTATGCAAAATGTACATAAATTTTCCTTTTTTTACAAAATTAATACTACGAAATATTTACAAATATACAGAAATTCGTAACATTATTTTTGGTAATAATTTTTAGAAGGTGGGGGGGGGGGGGAAGCTAATATGGCGATATACTTTTAGATAATTCTTACTTTATCCTTTCTTGTAGGCAGAATCGTTACAGCCTTATTTTAGCAAATGCTGAAAAACATGATCTTTTCAATGGCAGCTATCTTGCTATATGCGCATAAGCAATTTTGAAGAAATCCTTAATGACAGGTCCCATGGTCACTACTAACCCGTATACCAAATTTGAACATCGTAGAACATTTTGTTCGGGAATTATGCTTACCACGAACACACACAGATATATTTTTTCTATACCACTTTTTTAAAGTCGGGATATTGCAAAACGTAATAAGCACACACACACACACACACACACACACACACACACACACACACACACACACACACACACACACACACACACACACACACACACACACACACACACACACACAAATATTTTACCGAAAACTATATTTTCATTAACCAACATTAACATATATAATATAGGTAATTGAAAGAAGAAAAAAAAAAGCGACTGAAAAACGAATTTTTTTCCTCCCCCCCCCCCCCCTTCCCGACGGGGTAGGGCCTTCTAATATTAAGGGTTTACGTAGCAAAAAGTTTTAAGTGAGTGAAGCGAGCCCATGCTTGCATAGCAAATGAACCTTTCAACGAGTGAAGTAAGCCTGTGCTTATGTGTCAATGAACTTCTCAGCGTGCAAAGCGAGCTTGATTTTAAATAGCAATGAACCCTCCTGCGAGCGAAGCGCCAAAAGCTGGGACCTATACACCAATGACGGATCTCCGCAAAGCAGGGCCACGCAACTCTAGTTAAAAAAATTGCACATGGTACAATTTCGTAGCGAAGCAGGGGTATTCAGCTAGTTTGATAATAAAAATTAATCAGTAGTATCATCATTTATAGTATTGATTCAACACAATTAGTTTTAAGTTAAGTGCAATGTTTTTTTGTTTTTTTTAATTGTATTCCTACCCTAGAAAAAAATTCATGGTTCGTCATTGTATACAGCAACAAAACCATGAGTAAAATCAAGCTTTAGGTGACAGTGGCCGTCTTGTTGCGTTACTTTAATAATCATATCGCTGCAACATCTGTTGCAAATACACATTTTTACAACAAAAGTGCAGGCAATCCCTTGAAAAACATTTATAATGATACAGCAATATTACTTAACAATCCACTCTTAAGCCAGCAATCCAATTATACAGAAGGTCTTCCTCTTTAATTGGATGTCACTCTCTCAATAAATGGTGGAGAGAGCGCATTTCTTTTTCCAAGCACAAATAATTAATGAGAAAGTCCAATTAACTCCGACTCCAGCGATGAGAGACGAAAACATGGCCAACAGCAAACTTATCCGGAGTTACTGAGAGGCGACAGCAAATTTAAGCACATCATCAAATAGAGTTCGGAGTGTGTGTTTTTATAGAATGTAGAAAATTAGTAAAAGATTATGAATATACTGTTACGAATTTTTGTATATTTGTAAATATTTCGTAGTGTTAAGTTTGTAAATAGGAAAATGTATGTACATTTTGCATAAGGCAGTGCAATAGTTCGTCTTTAGTTTGCTTTCCCGCAATGTATGTCGTAATGCTTGATAACGAGTTTTACAGAGGTAACTCTGGGAAGCGAGTTTTACAAGGAGCAGGGAATTTAACATTATGGTAATGGCAATCTCGTCAAATTGGCGAGAAATCGCCAAATGTCGCCAAACTTGGCGACCATTTGGCGACATTTTCGGCCCCCATGTACATGTATAGGACTTTTCGACTACGATCTGGAAAGTTCTCCAAATATCTACCTCTAGAAGTCTCCAGAAGTATTAACTCCTATATAAGACCGGCCGTGAGTGGAGTTGGTTGGTTAGTCAGTTAGTTGACTGAGTTGAGTCAGTGAGTTGACTGGAATTACTGTATTGAGATACTGAGTCTCAGTGAGCATTCAGAGAGTTTCGAAAGCGAACTGTATTGCATTGTCTTTTGCAGCGATTTTAGCAGTTGTGTTGTCAAGTGTTTAACTGCTGTTTTGTGCTCTATTGTTGTGAAAAGAGCTGTATTGTGTCTACTAGAACGAGAAGTTCTGGAGTTGTAAAGGAATCTGTGAAGAGTGATATTGGAATAAATATCTGCAAGTTTTGATCTGCTTTGGCTTCAAATCTTTCGAGCCCATCCACGCAACAATACTGATCTTGCCTTGTCATCGTTGGCGTAACATGTACCGCCAACTTGGCTTCCTTTTAAAAGATGCATTTGGCGTCAGAAAAGTGAAATCGTCTTTACCCTTCCTCATTGAAAATTAAAGAGGGGATGGTTGCAAAATAAACTAGGGGTGTGGAACATCACCCAGCTTTTCAATTACACTATATTACTGAAGTGGATTTGTGTCATTTACCGTTTTTATATTTCCATCATTCGTTTAGAAACTAAGGGTGTGGAACATCACACAACTTTCTTGTAGACAATAATACTGATGTCCAATTTGTGTCATTTAGCGATTTTATATTTTCATCATTTCTTCAGAAAAAAATGGCCAGTTTGGCGATATTTTTGTTTACCATAATTCTTGTATGGAGTAAATAAACCGTCGCCAAATAGGTGATTTTGGCGATATACTTTTCAATAATTCTTATATTATACTAACTTGTAAGGGAAACTGAGGGGAGAGAAGAAAAAATTATCGTTGATGAGGTACGCTCAAGAAAAAAGAACTCAGTGTTAAAGGCATGCGTTTTTCAACTTTTTACGCCATTAAAGCATTTTTAAGGGAATTTCGAAGTTGGAAAGGATGTATAGAACACCTTAAGAGGCATTACCACAGCGATTTTGAACAGAATCGTTAGAGTCGTTTTTTAGCAAATACTGAAAAACATAATTTTTTCAATGGCACCTACCTTATGCGCATGCGCGACTTTGACGAAGACCTTAATGGTAGGTCCTTGGACCATCACCAAACCTCACACCAAATTTGAACATCGTATATCAATTTGTTAGGGAGTTATGCTGACCACATACACAAACACATTTTTTTTAGGACTTATTTTTTTTAAAAGAGTCCTATACTTTCATTACCCTATGTTTACATATAGTTAATTAAAAGTAAAAATAATACTCATTATTTGGCAAGTTATGACAATTCAATTAATTCAAAGTTGGTTTTGGAACAGTTTCGGTCATATTTCCTCCGGCAGACCAGTATATTCATAATGTATTAGAAGTCGGATATATCGATCAAAATAAATATCGATACTATATCGTTGCATCGAAAAAAATATCGATATAACGATACATGATTTTTTTTTATTTGATTTTCAATTTTGCCAAGAAACGAAGTTTTTCGGGGCAAATTTCTACTTTTCATGAATTCTCGCCAAAATTGTTTTAATAAATAAATTATAAAAATTAATTTTATAAATAAATTATATTATCAATAAGAATAAATAAAATACATTTGAATGTCAATGTATCAATTCACATTTATTTTTAAAGAAGAAATTTTGAAAAGTAGTTTATCGAATATTTTGCTGATAGGATATGTTTTTAATATTTAATATTAGATGCCAATTCCTGGCACATGGTGGCAACAGAAACGGCGCTATGTTATGACTACTAATAAATGATCTTATCTTTCCATTACATTATGTTTTCTTTTTCGTTAGGGTGCCATTTTAACTGCCTCTTATCCAAGTCCAAACTTTAGTTTTGAAGTTTTTGAAAAGGGAATAACGAAAATCGAAAAAACACATGGAACTACAAAACGATCATCAAAAAACTAAAAATGTTTGAAAATATCGATATATCGGTAACTTGTATCGATATTTTTTTAGAAATATCGATAAAAATATCGTCTTATTGATATATCGCCGACCTTTATATTGTATGCTAGCCTTTCTCTGTATTCTATGAAACAAACGAATTACCTAAACTTATACAGTCGCCTCACGGATGCCTCTTGGCAAATATGATGGCATCATTCAAAGCATGGAATAAATATAATCAAACATGAAATAAACATACTTCGTGTAATCTAACACGATGTGATCATACTTCGTGTAATCAAACACGAAATAAACATACTTCGTGTAATCTAACACGATGTGAACATACTTCGTGTAATATAACACGATGTGTACATACTTCGTGTAATCTAACACGAAATAAACATACTTCGTGTAATCTAACACGATGTGATCATACTTCGTGTAATCAAACACGAAATAAACATACTTCGTGTAATCTAACACGATGTGAACATACTTCGTGTAATCAAACTCGAAGAAAATGAGCTTAATTTGAACCATGATATAAATTGATTTCATGTATCCGAGATCCGATCATGACATATACGGACTTCACGAAACCAAATCTGATGTAAATATACTTCATTTCAATTTCATAGAAATAGTCTTTGAAGCTCAATTCGTTATTAGTTGTCAAATTAAGGAAGCAGCCTATGTAGAAATAAAAAGAGAAAATGCTGTATTCACAAGAAAGGTTGGTTGTTTTCAGATTATCTGGCGCCGTCAGCAACTAGAGGTCGGAAATATCGATCAAAATAAATATCGATACTATATTGTTGCATAGAAAAAAATATCGATATATCGATAAATGATTTTTTTTTTTTTTTTTTTTTTTTTTTTTTTTTTAAATTTTGTCAGAAACAAAGTTGTTCGGGACAAATTTCTACTTTTCATGATTGCTTTTTTGTAAGGTAACTACTTTTTCAGCTGAAATGAATCTATTACAAAATATATATATATATATATATTCGCTTAATTGGTGCACTGAATTTAAGAAAAATTTAGATTATTTTCAATAGCTTTTAAATGTATGGAAAATATTGAATATTGGTGTCATTTTAACTGTCTCTCAGCCAAGTTCAAACTTTAGTTTTGAAGTTTTTGAAAAGGGAACAAAGAAAATCGAAAAAACACATGGAACTACAAAACGATCATAAAAAAATTAAAAATGTTTGAAAATATCGATAACTTTTATTATCGATGTTTTTTTAGAAATATCGATACAAATATCGTCGTATCGATATATCGCCGACCTCTATCAGCAACACGAGGGCTATAATGCGCAGAAACATTCGTCATTAGACAAGCCAACATAAATTTACAAACATCCATGCCTAACACGGGACTCGAACCCGCAACCTTGCGGTCTAGAAGCTAGCACGCTAACCACTATACCATTTGGTCGGCATTCACAAGAAAGTGATGTAAAATAAATATATATTAATAAAAAGCATTATTTGCAACGTTTTTTTTTTTTTTTTTAATGCAACAGAAATTAAGGATGTGGAACATCGCACAACTTTCAAATACAGTATAATATTGGTACCTGCATTTAAATTTGACGAGGCATGATGTTATTTACCGTTTTCATACTTTCATCCATTTATAAACTTTGTGATAATCTTTACAGGGGCCAAAAAAAAAAAATACCTTCACTAAATGGCGATTTTCACGATATACTTTTCGAATAATTCTTATATTATTCTTTCTTGTAAGTGAAACAAAAGAGAAAACGGTCGTTGATGAGAGAGGCTCAATTGACGATTCGATTTTACTCCTTCATGGCATTTCTACGGGAATTTCGTAGGTGGGGATGTTGAAAACAACTTAAGAAACATTACCACAGCGATTTTGATCAAAACCGTGGGCGCGGTTTCTTAACGATTTCTGAAAAATCTAACTTTTTCAATGGCAGCTACTTTATGCGCATGAGCAACTTTGATAAAAATCTAAGTGACTGGTCCCATGGCAACCACTAACCCATATGCAAAAGTCGAACATCGTAGGTCAACCTATTTGGGAGTTATGCTGACCACGAACACACACAGAGATTTTTTTTAGACACATTTTTACACTCAGTATGTTCAAAAACGTGTAGAAATGCCAAGAAAGAAAAAAAAAATCTAATTCTTTTGGTGACGGAATTCAATACTTTCATTACCCTATGAAAGCATATAAGTATTGAAAGTTAAAATATAAAAAGAAATTGTTAATTAAGCGATATTTAATATCAGTTTTAAATTGAGGCATAAATACTACTATTTTATAGCGTTTTATAATACGATTTTAAAAATCTAAAAATGGTTAGTTTTGAAACTTAGTTGCGAAAGTAATACTTTTTCGAACGAGGTAAAATGCTTATTTGACGAGTGCAATAGCACGAGTCAAATAATTCACCGAGTTTAAGAAAGTATTTTGCCCCGTGTTGCATACTATATTTTTTATAATCACGTGCAAAAAATAGTTTTAATACAGATATTTATTAATTACTCGAGTCAATGAATTTCTTCTGAAAATATGCCATTTCAATGCCAACGCTATGTGATATTTGAGCACGAAATGTGCGAGAAAATACTTTTTCACACTAGTGCGAAAAAGTTACTTTCTATCACTCTTCGCGAAAACGTGCTGCTTTCTCCACAATTTTTAATTCAAAATTATAACAAAAAGTTTCATTTTTAGCACGTTGTCATAAAAACACATTTTACTATTGAACATGGAATTTACAAAGTTACGCCCTTTGGTGTTACTCGGCTTCGCTCCCACAAGCAATCCACCAACACATCCGGGCATCTAGTACCGCAACTAATTCAAAAGACATCATTAATTAAAGTCCTTAATCCAACTAATCAACGCCACAAAGTCGGGGTCCGTTTGATCCCATCCACTCCAGGGCAAATGGCATTTCCACCAGAATAATTACTTCGCTCCACCATGATAATTAAAGGAGAAAACAGAAAAGGGAGGAGTTAAATACAGGGTTAATTAATAGTTTAAAAAACTAAAAAAAACGCTTTAATAGAAAAGTGAACTAAAAAGTAGAAAATAATTTTAAATAAGTTTGAAATAAGAATAGAGTGATTAACGAGAAATATTTATTTTATCATAAGAAAAGCGTGGGGGTGCTTTTTAAGATATTTTCATAATGGCTCTACTTTTACCAATATCTGTCATTAAATATTTACAACAATTGACATCAAGGACCCCACGCTTTTTTACGATAAAATAAATATTTCTTGTTAATCACTCTATTCTTATTTCAAACTTATTTAAAATTATTTTCTACTTTTTAGTTCACTTTTCTATTAAGGCGTGTTTTTTAGTTTTTTAAACTATTAATTATTTTCTACTTTTTAGTTTGGTTTTCTATTAAAGCGTGTTTTTTAGTTTTTTAAACTATTAATTATTTTCTACTTTTTAGTTTGGTTTTCTATTAAAGCGTATTTTTTAGTTTTTTAAACTATTAATTATTTTCTACTTTTTAGTTTGGTTTTCTATTAAAGCGTGTTTTTTAGTTTTTTAAACTATTAATTATTTTCTACTTTTTAGTTTGGTTTTATATTAAAACGTGTTTTTTAGTTTTTTAAACTATTAATTATTTTCTACTTTTTAGTTTGGTTTTCTATTAAAATGTGTTTTTTAGT
The DNA here is from genome assembly GCA_963978545.1 of Linyphia triangularis. NCBI lineage: Eukaryota > Metazoa > Arthropoda > Arachnida > Araneae > Linyphiidae > Linyphia > Linyphia triangularis. The sequence goes on from OZ021730.1 coordinate 18,763,478, forward strand.
TTTTTAAACTATTAATTATTTTCTACTTTTTAGTTTGGTTTTCTATTAAAGTGTGTTTTTTAGTTTTTTAAACTATTAATTATTTTCTACTTTTTAGTTTGGTTTTCTATTAAAGCGTGTTTTTTAGTTTTTTAAACTATTAATTATTTTCTACTTTTTAGTTTGGTTTTCTATTAAAGCGTGTTTTTTAGTTTTTTAAACTATTAATTATTTTCTACTTTTTAGTTTGGTTTTCTATTAAAACGTGTTTTTTAGTTTTTTAAACTATTAATTATTTTTTCTGTAAACCATAATTTTTTTTAATTAATTTTTTTTAGTTAAGTTTACAAAACTCTCCAGTTGTTCCTGCCAATAGTCACATGCTTGTCTCAAATTTAAGTCATGTGTATGCCTTAGTACACGCCGTATTACTTGGCACAAAACACTACCGTGTCTCTGAATATGAAAAATCACTAATTCTGAAGATCCTGGTAAGGATAATGCGACTAAAAAAACACGCTTTGTATAACCGTCGTGCCCACGACGAATCTTTCAAATGTCTGCCTTATCAATTGTCGATGATAGGTTCTGTGATTACTGGGATTGTAACGGGTAACGGCACACCAGGGTTCGATTTCGGAGAAGGTTGGTTGGTTGGAATTTAACCGCGCAAGGACAACACGATAAAGTGACAAACTTATTGAATTATTGTATTGTCATCGGTCTTTGACAAGTGTGCAAAGTTTGAATCAAATCTGATAGCTCAAAATCGAGTCCAAAAGTGTCGGTTACAAGCATACAGGTGAAACTAATAAAAGCGTGTTAAAAAGGGATAACTACAACGTTAAAGCTGGAGTACAAAAGTTCTTTAGAGAAAAAATCAGATTTTTCCTTTTAGAAAAATGCTAAAATGTGTATGAGCTTATACCACTCTTGATGGTTGATCTAAAAGAATCAGTAATAATTAAAGAACTTTTCACAACAAAATCGTTATAAACTTTAATTAGGGGTGTGGAACATCGTACAACTGTCAATAGCTCCTCATACTGATGATCACTACATTGAAATTTGGATTGGTGTAATTTACAGTTTTCGTTTTCATTATTTAAAAAAATTACCAGAATTGCGATATTTATGGCAATTATTACACTAGAAAAAAAATGGCAAAATTGGCTATATGTTTTTCGTTAGGTATTACATTAATCCTTATTTTCTTCGAAATACTTTACATTTTAGATAGTACATGGAACAGTAACATAAACTAATCAACGAAATGTGAAAGTTTTTTTTTTTTTTTTTTTTTTTTTTTAGCAAAGCTAAAGAATCACAATTTTCTTTTTAACAAAATGCTAAAATGGTTAAGGGGGTTGCATCACAAACATGAAATATTGCCAAAACTAGTGATCTTTACAAACTACAGATGTTGCAAAATTAACTATTCCTACAAACTTTAGATGCTGAAGAACTAGCGATCCCTACAAACTGCAACAACTGCCCAACTAGTGATCTCTATAAACATACTCTGCATAAGTGTCTCCTACAAACTACAGAGCTAGTGATCTTTTCAAACTTCAAATGCTTCAGAACTAGCAATCCGTACAAACAGATTTTGCAGAATTAGTGATCCCTTTAAACTGCATATTCTGCAGAAGTAGTCGTCCTTACATACTTCAGAAGCAGTAGAACTAGTGATCTCTCCAAATTTCAGATTTTACAGAGCTAGTGATCTCTACAAACTTCAAATGCTGCAGAACTAGTGATCTTTACAAACATATTCTGCAGAAGTGTTCCTTACAAACTACAGAACTAGTGATCTTCGAAAACTCCAGATGTTGCAGAATTATCCCTACAAACTTCAGATGCTGCAGAACCAGTGATCCTTACAAACTTCAGATGCTGCAGAACTAGTGATCACTAAAAACTGCAGCAACTGTCCGAACTAGTGATCTCTACAAACATATTCTTCAGAAGTGTCCCCTACAAACTACAGAACTAAGTGATCTTTTTAAACTTCAGATGCTACAGAAGCAGTCATCCTTACATACTTCAGATACTATAGAACTAGTGATCGCTACAAACTTCAGATACTGCAGAACTAGTGATCTCTACAAACTGCAGAACTAGTAATCCATATAAACCGCAGAACTAGTAATCTTTACAAACATATTTTGCAGACCTAATGATCTCTACAAACAACAGAACTAGCGATCCCTACAAACTGCAGAATTAGTGATCTTTACTAACTGCATATGGTGCAAAGCTAATGTACTTTCTTTTTTTTTTTTAAATTTGAAATATAATTAATAATATAAAAACCTAATTTCATAACAGAAATGATAGGTTCTCGTGTATTTCAACCTCGAAAAAAGCTAACATCATAACTCCCGTCCTAAAGGACGATAATAAAGGGAAAAAAAGAAAGAAAAGGAAACCGAATCAACTCTTGAGCCCTTGCGCATTTTATAGCCCCCCCCCCCCCATCTCCTCCTCATCACGTCGCTTCCATAAAACAAATTTCCGTTCTTTTACATCGTTCGAGATAACGGAAGTTATCCCAAGACCAACATTTTTAGTACTCAAGTGAGATTATTACAGGCAGCGGGAACCTGAATGACGACAGAGTGCTTTTGTTGGGAGTTATCTGGTAAAGCTACCTCTTCAGCCTGTGGGACAAAGGATAGGACATCGTGGATGTGTTTTTCTTAAGAAAGAGGAGGCGCTTGTTTGCAAAATTAACCACGAAGAGGGAGAGAGAGTCCGTAGTGATGTTTTGTTCTGGCAAATATTTTCGAAGTACTCGTTCTCGCTTAATCATGGAACACTAATGGTCTTTGGATGTAACATTGAAATTTCAGAAATAGATTGATGATTGAAATAGTATATTTTCCAATCATCTGAACTTTAGTAATTGCAAGAAGATGCATAGATAAAAATATACAAATGATATACAAATCATTTATAGAAGGGTACAGTTTTATAATGACCATAATGAACTTTGGCACACTTGACATTCCAAACAAGATGAAGGCCCCCGACTTCAGGAGGTTTCGAAAAACCACTCCAATTCCCTTATCCAACCACTAGAGCAACGTTCGTCATTAACTTTTAGAGGAGGGCCGTATGACTTATGTTGGAGCTGGTCAGATACGCCAAAATATGTATATTTAATTATTATCGATTTAACAATACACTAGGGGGCTTCGCCCCCTGCTCGCTAACGCTCGCCAACCCCCAAACACCTCGCTTCGCTCGGATTTGTGGTTAAAACATCTTGCTGCGCTTGAATAGGTTTGCCAGCCATAAAAAATGTAACCAAATTTTTATAACTTTAATGTAAGGCCTAATAGAGAAAACACCCAAATTGCAAGTATCATAATAGAAAGTTAAATATACTATCCGCCAACATTCTGATTTAAAACTTCATTAGTTATGCCCTTACATTGAAGTCCCAATATCTTTTATTTATTCTGATAAGTCGCCCCGTTAGAGAACGACGTCCAACGCGAGGCATTTTCTGGATAGAAATACTTTAAAATAATAATTACTCTAATACAAAAATGCTTCAGAAAAACAGAAAAAATCTAATTTGAAACGAAGAGTTTAAAAATAGCTTTAAAATTAGCAACGGGTTTGTTGTTTACATACGTAAGGATAGCTTTAAAATTAGCAACGGTTGGTTGGTTGGTTGGTTGAACCCCCGAGCAGCGGGTTTGTTTACTTAAGGATGTTGCCATTCTTATATTCAAAATCATTGAGGCTTTGTAGTAGCTTAATGATGAAAAATATTGAAATTTAACTAATTAATAAAGTGTTAATAAATTATTTTGGCACGTTTTGGCAAATCTACAGCTTATTTCCTTTAAAATGACACCTTGATCATTGAAATTGGTTGAGTAGTTTAGGCGGACGGACTAACCCCAAAAAACGTATTGCCTATTAAATATATAGATAGCATTTCTGAAAACTGGAATAAAATGCTAATAAAATTACAAATGATATTTGATTCTTTTTTTTTTTTTTTTTTTTTTTTCTTCTTCTTCTTTTTTTTTAAATAAAAAAAATTAGTAAGTCGAAGTCTAAAAAAGAAGTGACTCTTTTGTTTCAACGTGACAATGCGACTTGACCTAAATTTTAATAAGAGTATTTAAACTGTACTTCCAAATCATTCCTAGTTAAAATAGATTCTTCGTTTAATAAGCCCTCTAACTAAATTAGGATTGAGTTTAAAATGTCTGAGAAAAAACCATGAGCTTTTTTATTCATACTCTCGTCTTCATATGAAAGGTATGCGTCAATTCATAATAAACAGTAACGCCAATTCATAATAAATAGTATACGGCGATTCATAATGAACGGTATACGTCAATTCATAATGAACAATATGCATTAATTCATAATGAACAATATGCGTTAATTCATAATGAACAATTTGCGTCAATTCATAATGAACAATATGCGTTAATTCATAATGAACAATATGCGTTAATTCATAATGAATAATATGCGTCAATTCATAATGAACAATATGCGTTAATTCATGATGAACAATATGCGTTAATTCATAATGAACAATATGCGTCAATTCATAATGAACAATATGCGTCAATTCATGATGAACAGTATGCGTTAATTCATAATGAACAATATGCGTTAATTCATAATCAATAGTATACGTTAATTCATAATGAACAGTATGCGTTAATTCATAATGAACAATATGCGTTAATTCATAATCAATAGTATACGTTAATTCATAATGAACAGTTTGCGTTAATTCATAATTAACAATATGCGTTAATTCATGATGAACAGTATGCGTTAATTCATAATGAACAATATGCGTTAATTCATAATGAACAATATGCGTTAATTCATAATGAACAATATGCGTTAATTCATAATGAACAATTTGCGTCAATTCATAATGAACAATAGGGGTTAATTCATAATGAACAATATGCGTTAATTCATAAGGAATAATATGCGTCAATTCATAATGAACAATATGCGTTAATTCATGATGAACAATATGCGTTAATTCATAATGAACAATATGCGTTAATTCATAATCAATAGTATACGTTAATTTATAATGGTTGGTTGTATTTTAGATTTATAAGGCACAAGGGCAACACAAGAGCCAAACTGCGCCAAAAGAGCACCATTTGTTAATTTATAATGAACAGTATGTTCACAGTATACTACCACATAAATTTAACATCAATTCTCTAATTGTGACTTGCCGACCAAACGGTATAGTGGTTAGCTTGCTAGCTTCTAGACTGCGAGGTTGCGGGTTCGAGTCCCGTGTTAGGCATGGGTGTTTGTAAACGTATGTTGGCTTGTCTAATGACGAATGTTTCGGCGCATTATAGCCCTCGTGTTGCTGACGGCGCCAGATAATCTGAAAATAACCAACCAATTGTGACTTGTAGCCATTAATGTGGGTTGCTCAGTCTAGCCAAGTGACATCGTCGACATTACGTTTATTTGTTTTAAAAGGAAGTCCTAGTAAATATATCATTCCCTATACTCGCTACGTTACAATCTTCTAGCCCAGTGTATTTAGAAACTACTTTATATAAAACCTTGACATTTGATGAGTAGGTACGAAAATATCACTTAATGAAATGACATAAATTGTTTTCACTTACTGTTTATCTATTTAAAAATTAAAATTAAAATAGCAAAAGACAAAAACAGAGGGAGAGACTGCTGATGCATTGACGTAAGGATTTCAAATATAAAATAATATATATTAAATTCTATTTTCGAGTTTTTAATTTATGCCATTTCATTAAGTGATCTTTTTCGTACCTACTCACCAAATTTCAAGGTTTTTTGCAAAATTCTAAATGCACTTGGCTAAAATATTGTAACATAGCGAGTAGGAATGATCCTTACTAGGACTTTTTACTTTCAATTACCCATATGTATTATATTATACATAGAGTAATGAAAGTATAGCATTCGGTCAAAAAAAGAAGAAAAAAATGATTTTTTTTTTTTTTTTTTTTTTGCATTTCTCCACGTTTTGGAGCACCCTGATTTCAAAAAAGTGGTCTAAAAAAATTTTTCTGTGTGTCTGTGGTCAGCATAACTACCGAACAAATTGACCTACGATGTCCGAATACGGTATGCGGGTTGCTGGTGGCCATGGGACCTACCATTAAAGTTTTAGTCAAAATCGCGTATGCGCATAAGGTAGCTGCCATTGAAAAAATCATGTTTTTCAACGATTGCTAAAAAACGGCTCAAACGATTTTGATAAAAATCACTGTGATAATGTCTCTTAAGGTGTTCTAAGCATTCCCACCTCCAAAATTCACGTAAAAATGTTTTAATGGCGTAAAAAGTTGAAAAACGAATGCCTTCAACACAGAGTTCTCTTTCCTTGAGCATACCTCATCAACGATCGTTTTTTCTTCTGTCCCCCGTTTCACTTATAATAAATGCCGACCAAACGGTATAGTGGTTAGCGTGCTAGCTTCTAGACCGCGAGGTTGCGGGTTCGAGTCCCGTGTTGGCATGGGTGTTTGTAAATGTATGTTGGCTTGTCTGATGACGAATGTTTCGGCGCATTATAGCCCTAGTGTTGCTGACGGCGCCAGATAATCTGAAAACAACCAACCAACCACTTATAATAAAGGATAATATAAGGTTTATAGAAAAGTGCATCGCCAATTTTTTTTTTTTTTTTAAAAATAGACCCATACAAGAATTATCGCAAAAAATAATATCGCCATACTGGCCTGTAATTGAAAGTTGTGCGATGTTCCACACCCCTAGTTATAAAACATATAATCCAAATTTTCACAGGCGAAATTATTATTTAATGTTAATCAACTCCATAGCCCGTTTTGAGCTCACATTTCTAAGGATTCTTCCTGCGAGAACCACATAATCGTTCGCATGCAACAGAATACTTCAATGCGCCTACAGTTCTCCAACTAAAGCAATAAGTTTTTATTGATATACAATTCTGCAGGTTAAGAGAAGAAGGAGGGGGGGGGGGAGGAGCAAAACGGATTTCTCTCTCCCTAATGGAGAATAAACGTCCTTTTCCGTGGTCTCTCAGCATCTGGATGCAATCATTCTTCCAACAAAAGCGAACTACCCGCATTGCAGACGGGTTTCTCTGCAGGCGGACTATATTCGTCAAAAAAGAACTTTTACAGAACGCTTTTGAGTTAGTCTAGCACAGCGTTTGACACTAACTTTTAGAGGCGGGCCGTAGGACTTATGTTGGACCTTTTTGCGGGCAGGATACACCAAAATATGTATCTTTAATTATAATCGATTCAACAATATAAAGCATTTTTGAAAACTGGAAAAAATACATATTTTTTTATCTTAATAAATTTGCAATTGATATTTGATTTTTTTTTTTTTTTTTTTTTTTTTTTTTAAATCTATCTATATTAAAAAAAAGTTAGGAATCGAATTTTGTGTCACGTGTATCTCAATTTCTAGGGCAAGGAGAACTATGAAATTTGAAACATAAGTAGTTTCTGCATTCATTTAGTTACAAAAGAAAAATATTTATTGAATTGTTAATTAGTTTTTTTTTTTTAATTAAATTTTAAAATTTGGCCGTAATGGTAATCCAATGGAACAAATTTTTCTCCCTACTCTTCTCTAGCAATATTCGAAATATTTACTTTTTCAATTGAAAAAAATATGGTTCGAATCTTTGAAATCTCTACCAGCCGATGGAATTAAAAATTTCGTTGAATGATAAAAAAAATCAATTAGATACATATTGTTTTAGATAGCACTACACCCCATTTTTTCTGCATTCTTTCACCTTCAAAACGGGAATTCCCCGTTTTTCGGCCGTTGCGTGTAAGCGGGTGGGGGAATTATGACGTAATTTTTATATCTTACCATGCATAAAGCCCAAGTATGATGTATAAAACTTATTAATATTTTTAATTGACTTACTGCTAAAAACTGATTATCGGCATTTACTTGGTTGATTTTTTTATTAGTTTTTTTAACAACACATTTCAAAAATTTGCATAATCTAAAATTATTGTTTATGTCCTTGGGTTCTTTTGTATTTCTTAATCGGCAACGTTCAGTTATATTGAAATCGGCCATCTATTCTACCTACAACGTGTTGTTTTAATTTTGGGGAAGAAAAGAATTTTCCGAAATTTCGTTCTTCGATAAACAGAGCGTCTTTAATTGACAATGTTTTTACAATGGTTTTGGTGTGTATGTTATTTAGGAATTTTTATTATTCAAGAGTAAAAAATTTTTTCACATGCATCATTCTTATAAGTGCAAATGTTTTTCGATAAACAGAGCGTCTTCAAGTGATTGTTAATTATGAATTTTATGACTTTGGTTTTTGTGTTATATTAATTATGGATTTTTAAAAAAAAAAAACAATGGTTTTTGTGTGATTGTTAATTATGAATTTTATGACTTTGGTTTTTGTGTAAATTCTATTGTTAATTATGATTTCTTTTTATTCAAGTGTGAAAATATTTTTCTATTGTTTAATTGTTACACGTGCAAAATTGGCCTATGTGTGTGGGGGAGAAATAATGTTAAACTATCTGGTAACAGTTAGACATATAAATGGTTACAATGGTTTTTGTTTGAATGTTATTTATGAATATTTATTATTCAAGAGCAAAAATCTTTTTCACATACATCGTTCTTTTGTGTAAATTCTATTGTTAATTATGATTTCTTTTTATTCAAGTGTGAAAATCTTTTTCTATTGTTTAAATGTGCAAAATTGGTCCTTGGGGGGGGATAATGCAAAATTATCTGGTAACGGTTAAAGGCATATGAATGGTTTTTGATACTTTCAACATGAGCAAGCTACAACATCAAAAAACTTTTTTTTTTCTATGAAAAAATTCCTGTTTCAAAAACCATCACCACGACTTCATCTGCTTCAAATACACCTCTTGGGTTTTGCTGAAGAAGAATTTTTGTGCACAAATGACTTACGTAATGCCACTCAATTATTGGCGATTGTTTGCAATCCGACTAGTTCAAACCGGGAAAAATCACCAATGGGGATATATACTGCTTTTGTTCCATTTTACAAATTTGGCAAGGACTTATTTTTTCTTCTTTATTTCAGTATTTATTGTTTGTTGAAATCTAAAACCAGCCGAATAATTTTTGTTATGTCATATATTGTTTTTATTTTTGTTATGTCATAAATTAATGTTTTCGAAATCCAATAGGAATTTTTTTTTTTTTTTAATTCAACAATTGTTTTATTTTCAGATGAGGGATTGTCTTGGGTTCATTGTATTGTTAACGGTGTCAATTAGTTTAGTTTTTGTAAGTTAAAATTTTATGAGATTCACATTAAAATGTTTAATTTTTTGTTGATTTTTTTTTTCACTGTACTCGGAGCTAAATATCTCATACATTTGTGATTGGTTACTTTCTAACATTTGATTTTGTTTTGTGGTTCTATTGTTAACGGTTTTTATTTGTGTAGGCATTTAGTTAGCAATCCACGTTCAATTTTGATCAGCAAATGCTTTTTATTGATTTATTTGAGGATGGGTGTACTATTAAAAAAAAAAAAAAAAACTAATTAATATTTCACCATTTTGCGAGAATACGTGGTGAGCTAGAGAGAAAATCTGCTTGTGCTAAAAATTTCACAGTTTTCCTTGCACCAGGAAAAGAGATGTTAGTGACAACACACCGGTTCTTTACTTTTTTTTTTTAATATAGAGAGATTCGAAACTAAAGTAATACAGTTAACCACTAATTTGCTATAATTTATTAAAACGACTGCGAGTCATGTATTATAACAGTGAAAGGGAGTAGTTCTTGTGGGATCTCTTCAATATGGGGGCTCTGTTATTGAGTTAATTTGTTGATATATGTTCGATACTATTTTTTCATTTAATTTTTTTTTTTACTGCTAAACCTGCATTTTGGTTACAGTTTCAGTTTTCAAAATTCGAAAAGGAATAATTTGTAAGTAACGGGAATTTTAAACAAACGATCTCGGTATATTTTTTGTGTGTATACAAAAGAATTAATATTTTTGTTGGCATCCTGTAACGCCAATGATTTTCTTGTTTTCTGAGCTTTATATTAAATGCGTGTTCGTTAATATTAAAAAATGTTTTTTTTTATAGTGCGTGGTGCTTTCTTGTAGTTGCCAAGCAAAAAGTCACAATTAGCGTCTGTTATTGCTTGTGTACCAATATTTCTTTTGTGTTTAATTTATGAGTTGTGTTTGTGTGTTAATTGTGCTTGTTGCAACATTTTATTATTCCCGTTTTCAATTTTTCATCTTGAAGGTAATCGAAAATGTCAATTACCTCTTCGATTTCAACATTGGGCCCGGGGGGAGGGGATAACGCAAAACTCTCTGGTAACGGTTTAAGGCATCTAAGTGGTAATCGAAGTTGTCATTCATATTTCAATAACAACATGACGGTAGAGAGGCAAACCAAAGGCACCAATTCTTTAAAAATCCCCAGCTATTCTATTTCTTTGGTGTTATCAATACGCAGCCAAGGTAGGGGGTCACCGAGAAGGGGGCGAAGCCCCCTTTGGAGATAACGCGAGCGCCGCGAGGGCGTTTGTGGGGTTGGCGAGCGTTAGCGAGCAGGTGGCGGAGCCCCCTAGTAATTAAAAAAATAATAATTTTATTACTAGTAAATCAAAGTCTAAAAAAGAAGTGAATCTTTTGTTTCAACGTGACAGTGCGACTTGACCTAACTTTTAATAAAAGTATTTAAAATGTACTTCCAAATCAATCCATTTTAGTCGATATCAATTGTGAGGTGATGACTATTGAAATTGTTCTGTTTATTTTATGATAGAGTCGACGTTTTTGGAGTATTCGTAGCAATCAATTTTAATAAATTGTCCAAATGAGATTCCACTAAATTTTTTCTATATATACTCTTGGTGAAAACCACCTTGCTGAAAGCTTCTTTGTATTGTTTCACGTAGTGGAAAACTCTATTCTACATAGTTAACACATACTATTTCGGATAAATTACAATTATGTAATAAAAAAAAAATAGTACCGTGAAATTTGATCCCCCCCCCCCCCTCCCCTCCAATTTCTGTGGTGGCGGAGGGCCGCAGAAAAATCTGTCAATCTGTATGGGTGGTTTGATATTTTTGTCGCAAGGGCAACACATGGTCCATGGTCTGCTCCAAATAAATTGGTGAACATCAGTTTAAAATTTAAGAAACATAGTATCAGAAAAATTAATATAAAAGTCAAAGATGAAATATTTTAGGGGGTGGAAACACCCTACAAAAAAAAAAATATCTCGCGGTCTGTCAGACCGCATACAGCAGTTAAATGTTAATGTCATGTGACTACCACACTCGTACTTTTGATGTATGAAATACTGAAAAAGATACCACGCAGTTCCGAAAAGACAGCATAATAACTCAAATCCCAGTTTTATACCATTAGCATGAAATGTAAAGTGCCGGAGATATATCATCTAGAAATCTTGAAAGTGCAGTAAGAATAAATTTAAGAGGCTGGGAGAAACATGAAGGAACTCAGGAAGTCTCAGAAGGGGAAGAATATTTGCATTTCTGATTCCATAATGTTCGTCGAGGGCGATCCATTTATGAAAATGTGCATAGCAATCCATTTTCATGAGTAGAGGATTTTCATATTTTATAGGTTCAAAGTAGGTCTGGAGAGAATTTTAATGGATCGGTTTATTGGAATATTGTAGTGTATTAGAAGATGAGGTTGAGCGGTTTATGCTTCGAAAGGCAGTGTGTTTAGGATGGATGTAACTAGAGGGTATAATAAATGTTCAGGGTGGCCACAAAATTCCGGTAAAAAAAGTTCCCTGATAATTCCCTGGCAGATTTCTAAAAAATTCCCCGATTTTACGGCAAATTTTTAAACATTTCCCCAACTTTTTGAGATGTGTAGACACTCTGATCAAATAGAATGTACGCTAAAGAGATAATATGCCAATTTTTAAAAAATAGTTTGGGCGGTAATGAAAAGTTTAAATTATTCCGTAACATTAAACGTCTAACGATTATCACCACACTTCTTTGCGAAAATGGCTCAAAAATACGGATGAATGATGGAACGTACCTCCAGAACATGGAAAATTTCCCCGATTTTCATGAAATTTTTTATCGTTCCCTGACATTTCCCTGATTTTTCCAGAATCAGAAAGCTCCCTGACATTTCCAGGTTCTGTGGCTACTCTGATGTTGAATAAACATTATTGTCATTGGCGGATCTAGTGAGGGGCGGGGAGGGCGATCGCCCCCTCCGTTATTCATGGACCACCCACATTTTAACGTGCACTGCTTTCAGGTTTTGTATGAAATCAATCAAGATTTAACGCATCCGAAATGAACAATTTTAATATAAATGTTCTCATCTCATAAAATGGAGATGAAAAAGCCGAGGACGAAGCAAGACAACAAAAATGAAGTTTTTGTTGAAATGTTCATTGTGTGTATGTATTTGAAAATGTTCAATGTGTATATGTATTCGTTGTTATATTGTTCTGTCTATCATATTTAACAATCATTTATCCTGATAACTTTAATTTATTGTCGTTAATTTACACGTAGCCAACCATTGTGTCGACTTTATGTTATTGAGACTTTTTCCCTCTTGGTAACATATTCTGTATAATCAAAGTTAAGCTATCCCATGGTAAAGTAATGGTTGGTTGTATTCAGATTATCTGGCGCCGTCAGCAACACGAGGGCTATAATGCGCCGAAACATTCGTCATTAGACAAGCCAACATACATTTACAAACACCCATGCCTAACACGGGACTCGAACCCGCAACCTCACGGTCTAGAAGCCAGCACGCTAACCACTATACCGTTTGGTCGGCGGTAAAGTAATGTAACTAAAGAGCAACAAAATTTACTTAAGCTATTTAACAGCCACCACCCCCTCCGTAATAAAACTCTGGATCCACCCTTGATTATTGTACAGGGTGAGGTTTACCTGTTCCTAAAAGTACCAGCTTAACACGTTGACTGCCACGGAATTTTGCACGATTCCGGTCAAAAGAACCAATTTAACCTTTAACAACTTAGCTGCCGGTCTCGCGCCGGCGCAAGATGCCTACCGACCAACTTTTATGAGCCAGTATGGCGCCGGCATCGCGCGAAGTAACATGCTAACGTGTCTGTCATTTAAATTTAAAATGATTTTGGAAGATTGTTGATTAATAAATAATTATTGTTTTGAAAATGATTACAAAAATATAAATAACAAACGATTTATGTAAATTAAAGTCTGTAAAATCATGATCTCGCACCGGCGCGAGACCCGGCATTGATGGAGAGAATTCCTTTCGCAGTGCCTGTCTCGCGCCGGTGCGTGATATTTTTGATTTCTTATTTTTTTATTTTAATCACCTTATATACCCGCAAATGGTACTTAATTAATAACATTTGAATCCTTTTTAAACAAATAAACAACAAAAAAGAAAGTTGGCTTCTGATTGACTCCCATGTTCAAGACACTGGCAGCTAAGTTGTTAACTGATGTATGCGGTCTGACAGACCGAGAGTCGTTTTTTGTGGAATGCTTCCAACCACCAAGCTATTTCAACTTGGCTCAGTATGAACCACGTGTTGGCGTGTTGCCCTTGCGCCAAAATTATCAAACACCCAACCACAGCACTCGTCGACGCGTTGATTGGAGAAGAGATTGAACCAGTGATGTGAGTTGAATGCAATTCATATGGCAGTCAACGTGTTAAGAATCTAAATTAAAGTAAATTATTACAAAGATTAGTTGAAATGTTGGGTTTAACACGTGGAGCGCCAAGCAAATTCTTAAGGAATTCCTTTTCAGGCCACGCGCGCTTCTTAGAAGCGTTGGTATTGCGATATAGCAATGCGAAGCGCTCTACTAACAGATTGAAATTTACTCGATAGTGTAAATATATTAGGACTATTGTTTCTTATCGCAATAGAAGATATTTACGTTTAGAATAAAATGCTTATAGACATTCATTCCACACGTTTACGCAGCGTTTCCAGACCTCAGACTAAAAATTCTTGGGTAGGCTGGTTGGTTGTTTTCAGATTATCTGGCGCCGTCAGCAACACGAGGGCTATAATGCACCGAAACATTCGTCATTAGACAAACCAATATACATTTACAAACACCCATGCCTAACACGGGACTCGAACCCGCAACCTCGCGGTCTAGAAGCTAGCACGCTAACCACTATACCGTTTGATCGGCTTCTTGGGTAGGCAATTTTTCACAAGGGCATTTTGGGTGTAGTATATTTACTAATATTTTTATCTATAGAGATATCAATAGTACTTAAAAAACTAAGATTTCCTGCACTTTAAAAAGTATTAAGAAAGGTACTATGTCGAATTATAGGTGTGGGAAAAACAACAGCGTACTATCAGCCACCGGTGGTTGACTACAGATGAACGGAAAGTTCAGTGTCTTCAGTGTCAGCCACCGATGGCTGACGTGGCACTCAACGTGTTAATGATATAATCCTGTATTAAATAAACATTAAGTAAATTTTCAGTAATTACTTATAACAATTTAACTTTTAGTTTTATATCATATTTTACACTGTCAGCCACCGATGGTTGACGCGGCCTAAACGGAAAGTACAGTGTCAGCCACCGATGGCTGACGTGGCACCTAACGTGCGTGTTAACCTAACTTGAGATGCAACAATAAATGTTCGAAATAACTTCCTATTTCGCAAATACAAAGCCGTGTTTATTTTGGCAGATTTCGTGAGACTCTGAAGTGGTGATATTGATTTTAGGAAAGGTGGTTGTGACGTTCATTTTCAGCTCAGCAATCGTGTGTTGATTTTTCAGCAAACGCATAAACTTTGTTTCTTTGGTTTTGATTTTTCCTCCAGAAATTATTCCCCAGAACCAGACAACTCAACCCTGTATCGACATAATAGAAATCTGAATTCGAAAGATTTATATGTTCGCCTATCACTAATTTTTCTAAAACCTAAGTGCAGGTCCAAAACCTAAATTTTAAAACACTGTCTCAAGAATTTTACAGTTAATTGACTGAGAGTCCACTGCAAGTTTGGGTACCCCATCGAACATCATTCAGAATTTTTTTTTATAGAATGTAGAAAAAATTCAGTAGATTATGAATCTACTGGTCTGCCGTGGCAAAAATGGCCGAAAATCGACTTTGAATGAGTTGAACTAAATCCGATTGCCAAATATATCATTAACTTGCCAAAATGTGAACACACTTTTTAGTCTGGTAACCCACTGCACTTCGATTTTTAATGAGGAAGGCCGCAGACGATTTCTGATCTCTGGCATGGAAAACGTACACAATTAAAAAAAAAAAAAAAAAAAGCCAAACTGGCGATATCAATTACGTCATCAGTGACGTAATATTTATTTCCAACTTGGATCACTTCAAAAAGATGCAAGTAAACCGTCGCCAGATATCAGAATCGTCTATAACTTTCTTAATTTAAATTTAGAGAACAATGGGTTACCAAATAAAAAAGAAAGCTCGTTATTTAGAAAGTAATGATATATTTGGCAATCGGATTTAGTTCAACTCATTCAAAGTCGATTTTCAACCAGTTTCGGCCATTTTTGAAACAGCAGACCAGTGGATTCGTAATCTACGAACTTTTCTCTGCGTTCTATAAAAAATTTAGAATGATGTTCGACGGTGAACCCAAACTTGCAGTCGCCTCACGGACTATGAAATACGACGAGAGTTCCAGAACACAAACCCCTCTTTTGCGTGAATCACTGAAAATCACACAGAGTGTGTCTAGAAGGATAAAAAGAAAAAGCATCGCAATATCTAATCAGTAGACATCGCCTTCTGGAAAACGCTGTTTGAACGTGATTGGGAACGCGTTTGAATGCGTAACTATTAACGCTAGATAACTAAAGATCCGTCTATTATAGACTATAGTCCGAGAGGCGACTGCAATTTTTGTACCTCATCGAACATCATTCTGAATTTTTTATAGAAATTGGAGAAAAGTGATTAGATTACGAATCTACTAGTCTGCCGTGCCAAAAATGGCCGAAACTGATGGAAAATCGACCTGGAATGAAATGAACTAAAATCCGATTCCCAAATATGTCATAACTTGCCAAAAAGAGAACAAACTTTTTCGTCTGGCAACCTACTGCATTTTGATTTTCAATGAGAAAAAGGCCGACCAAACGGTATAGTGGTTAGCGTGCTGGCTTCTAGACCGCGAGGTTGCGGGTTCGAGTCCCGTGTAGGCATGGGTGTTTGTAAATGTATGTTGGTTTGTTAAATGACGAAATGTTTCGGCGCATTATAGCCCTCGTGTTGCTGACGGCGCCAGATAATCTGAATACAACCAATCAATGAGAAAAAGCGCAAACGATTTCTGATCTCTGGCTTGGAAAACTTGTATCTTTTAAAAGTAAAAAATAATTGGCGGCATCAGTTACGTAATGTTTATTGCCAATTTGGCTCCTTTGTGAAAGATGCAAGTAAGCCATCGCCACACATCCGAATCGTCTGCAACCATCTTAATTGAAAATTAAGAGTGAGGTTTACCAAATAAAAAAAAATGCTCATTATTTGGCAAGTTATGGCGCATTTGGCAATAGGACTTAGTTCAACCTATTAAAAGTCGATTTATGACCAGTTTCGGCCATTTTTGCCACGGCAGACCAGTGGACTCGTAATCTACTCACTTTTCTCCAATTTCTATAAAAAATTCAGAATGATGTTCGATGGGGTCCAAAAATTGCAGTTGCCTCTCAGTCTACTACCCACCACTGGCAGTTTTACGAATTCGAAAAGTTCCCGTTATAATTTTAACATCTGCCAAGAGCGCAAACGATAATTTTTACGACCTTTCTATTTTTTAATTAAAATATTATAATACTTCTCTTAAGGCACACTAATTTGTTTGAAATAAATAAAAGGATTATAAAAATATTCTTGTTTTAAATTTCTAGTCTATTAGCCGAATGATTAGTTACAAAGTAACACTGATGCAAGTTTAGTTATCAAGGGTTAAGAAACAATTACATGACGATAACAAGAATAGGGTGGAATCCATTTTCGCGTTTGATTATAACTCGTAATCGTGGATAGAATTGATAAAAGTGATTTGATATGAAGACGAGAGTGTTTATAAGAAAGCTCGTGTTATTTTTCTGAGACATTTTAAACTCAACCCTAATTTAGTTAGAGGGCTTATTAAACGCGTGAAGAATCTGTTTTAAGTAGAAGAGTCGAACATTGCACAATTTTCAGTTAAAATATAATACACGTCGCAGTTTTGAAATTTGAAATGGATAGCCGTAATTAACCGTCCTTCGATCATTAAAAATATAGGGGGTAAAATCTCATCAATTTCCCGTGTTTGATGAGAATTAATCTGTCTCTAAGTTGTTGGAAATGGCAGAATAAATAATCACGAACTTGTAGTTATTGATAAGAAAGTAGACATCAATTGACAAACCAAACCATCTTTGCGTATATAAATACAGTATAATGCAGATAAAATTAAGAATTTTTATTTGAACCGTACAAGTAAAATTTAATTAAACGCTCGAGCATTTATTCGTTGTTTTTTTTTGGTAAAGCATGAAAATGTCTTTGTTAGGCGACTAGAGAGATTGTTTGGTCGGTTTGGTTGTTTTCGTATTATCTGGCGCCGTCAGCAACACGAGAGCTATAATGCGCCGAAACATTCGTCATTTGACAAGCCAACATACATTTATAAACACCCATGCCTTACACGGGACTCGAACCAGCAATCTCGCGGTCTAGAAGCTAGCACACTAACCACTATACTGTTTGGTCGGGAGGAATTGGTCTGTTGTAGGATGACGCTATCTTTCTATAAAATCTTCTGCAATGGGAATATTACGAACATATGAAAAGGTATTATTAGAACTATTTTGATCAAAATCGTTGGAAACCATATCTTTCAATGGTATATACTTTCTGAACATGCGCGATTTTGATCAAATCCTTACTGACTTGTTTACCAAATTTGAAGATCGTAAAACATTTTTATGGTTTTTATACGTTCCCAATGCAATGCTTTCGTTATCTTATATTACGCATGGCTATTGGTAAATTGAAAAAAGGTCGTCCGGTTTGTATGCTATTTAAGAAACTTCTCAGGAATTATTGCTTCGACTAGGGAAAGAAACACTATTCTGAAAAAATACGATTTTCTTTAGGAAAAAACAGTTATTTTCTTTAAAAAATTAATAATTAATCAGAATATCATGGCATAGCCATTTCAGATGTTATAAAGATCAGTTCATTGTCATTCTAGAATTTGCTCCTTGGGGTAAATGACTGGCAATCACACATAATAGTCCGAGAGGCGACTGCAATATTTGGGCCCCATCGAACATCATTCTGAATTTTTTATAGAATTTGGAGAAAAGTTAGTAGATTACGAGTCTGCCGAGGCAGATTGCCGACCCGTTGATTGGAGAAGAGATTGAACCAGTGGTGTGAGTTAAATGAAACTCATATGGCAGTCAACGTGTTAAATATAAGTTGATAAAAAAGAAAAGTGATTTTAAATTTTAATTAATATTTTACTTTTCTACCACGGATACTACAAGAGTTTTTACGAATCGACCACACATCGTTCCGATCAGCCAATCAGGGCGTAGTAAAACCGGTTCACTCATCGTTGTAGGGTATTCAGTGAGCTACGGGTATTGTTACGAATTTCTGTATATTTGTAAATATTTCGTAGCATTAATTATGTAAAAAGATAAATTTATGTACACTTCGCATAAGGCAGTACAAGAATTCTTTACTTGGCTTCCCTGCAATATGTGTTTTAATGCTTGAAAACGAGTTTTACAGAGATAATGCTGGGAAGAGAGTTTTACAAAGAGAATGCCATTTATCATTATGGTAATGGTAATCGCCAAGTTGGCGAGGGTTTTGGCGACTAATTTTTGTCGCCAAATTTGGCGAGAAATCGCCAAATATCGTCAAACTTGGTGACATTTTCGGTCCCCATGTATATGTATAGGGCTTTTCGACTACGATCTGGAAAGTCCTCCAAATTTCTATCTCTAGAAGATTCACGAAGGATTGACTTTCCTATATAAGCCCGGCCATGAGTTGAGCTAGTGGAATTACTGAGTTGAGATACTGAGTTAGCTGTCTCTCAGTGAGCATTCAGAGTAGTTCGGAAGCGAACTGTATTGCATTGTCTTTGTCGATTATCTGGCGCCGTCAGCAACACGAGAGCTATAATGCGCCGAAACTTTCGTCATTAGACAAGCCAAGATACATTTACAAACACCCATGCCTTACACGGGACTCGAACCCACAATCTCGCGGTTTAGAAACTAGCACGCTAACCACTATACCGTTTGATCGGCCATTTTAAAGGGACTTGGTACCCTTCAAACTTTTTTTTTTATTTATTTAAGCCTTTAAAATTGTAATTTTTACATATTTGGAAGTATTACTAAGTAAAAACTAAATTTTATTTAAAAAAAAGTTTACATAGTGCTCTAAATTTTTTAAATTTAAAAAAAAATTCAAAATTTCAGTCTTTTTTTTTTTAATTTTCAATATTTTGTCCTGATTTTTTTTTTTTTTAATGTTCCTAGTAATATACTCTAAATTTTTAGGTATAGGATTTAGAATAAGTAAAATAGTTTTCGAGAAAAACGATAATTACTGTACCTATACGTAAAAAAACGGGTATTTTTTACCCTTTAAATTTGTAAAAAAAAAAGTTTTTATTTTATTCAAAAATCCATGCCTATTTTTGTCAAATGGATATTGAGAATGACACACACAAAATTTCAAGTCATTTAATTTATATTTGCTGAAGTTTTAGCATTTTGATTAAAGCGGGAATTTCAAAAATCACGAACCGAGGAAAGTGCGTTCGAAACATCAAAGGAGGTATAGCAGCAATGCTAAATTCCCCATAAAAACATAGTTCTTCTACAATTGCAGAATTCGGATCAGCTCGAAAACTTGCCAGATTAAGGAGAAGGTTTCAAAGATTATAAACAACCAAAAAATAGAAAATTTATATTTTTATTATTTTTTGGAAAAACAAGGGGTACCAAGTCCATTTAAAACAAAAATACGTGAGCAGACTATCTATACGACTATAAAAGTTGTGATTTGTCCAGAACTATATCTTTGCGCGGAATGATTCATCCTACAGCGTATACTCAAAGCTCAAGTAATGTTGTCCCGAGGTATAGAATGTGCCTTAGAGGTCGGCAAGATATCGATACGCCAATATTTTTATGGATATTTAAAAAAAAAATATCGATAGTAAAAATATCGATACAAGTCACCGATATATTGATATTTTCAAATAATATTTGTTTCTTGATGATCGTTTTGAAGTTCCATGTGTATTTTCGAGGTATAGAATGTGCCTTAGAGGTCGGCGATATATCGATAAGACGATATTTTTTTTAAATATCGATAGTAAAAATATCGATACAAGTCACCGATATATCGATATTTTCAAACATTTTTTGTTTTTTGACGATCGTTTTGAAGTTCCATGTGCTTTTTCGAGGTATAGAATGTGCCTTAGAGGTCGACGATATATCGATACGACGACATTTTTTTTTAAATATCGATGATTAAAATATCGATACAAGTCACTAATATATCGATATTTTCAAACATTTTTTGTTTTTTTATGATTGTTTTGAAATTCCATGTGTTTTTTCGAGGTATAGAATATGACTTAGAGGTCGACGATATTAAAAAAAAAAATATCGATGATAAAAATATCGACACAAGTCGCCGATATATCGATATTTTTAAACATTACTTGTTTTTTGATGATTGTTTTGAAGTACCATGTGTTTTTTCGAGGTATAGAATGTGCCTTAGAGGTCAGTGATATATCGATACGAAGATATTTATATCGGTAATTTTGAAAAATATCCATATAAGTCACCGATATATCGATATTTTCAAACGTTTTTTGTTTTTTGATTATCGTTTAGAAGTTTCATTTGTTTTTTCGATTTTCTTTATTCCCTTTTCAGAAACTTCAAAACTAAAGGCTGCGAAACAGTTGAAATGACACCCTAACCGAAAAGATAACAATGTAATGGAAAAAATATAAGATCATTTATTAGTAGTCATTAACACAGCGCCGTTTCTGTTGCCAACGTGTGCCTGCAATATGCATAGAATTTTAAATATTAAAAACATATCTACCAGCAAAATATGCGGTAAACTACTTTTCAAAATTTCTTCTTTAAAAATAAATATAAATTTAAGCATCGACACAAACGTATTTTATTTATTCTGATTGATAATATAATTTATTTATTAAAACAATTTTTATAATTTATTTATTAAAATAGTTTTGATAATTTATTTATTAAAACAGTTTTGATAATTTATTTATTAAAACAGTTTTGATAATTTATTTATTAAAACAATTTTTATAATTTATTTATTAAAACAATTTTGGTATGAATTCATGAAAAGTAGAAATTTGCCCTGAAAAACTTCGTTTCTGGCAAAATTGAATATCTTATCGATATTTTTTTCTATGCAACGATATAATATCGATATTTATTTTGATCGATATTTCCGACCTCTAATGTGCCTCCATGGGGAAATAAGTACATGGCATGACCTCCAGTACCCGAAGTCACAAGACCACGCTCAAAAGTCACTAATTACTCTATTTGGCCAGCAATAATGTGGCCACCGGGGAATCGGGTAAATATACCGCCGTAGGGCGTCGACAAGCGTGCCCGCATTTTCGCTATTTATAATCTTCTCGGGGGAGAAATCAAACTTCGTTGTAAATGACACAGTGGGGATCGATAACCTTTGATGGATGCATCCATGTATGGGTTTGATTAGTGCTCATCTGGGAAAAGACAGTGTTAAAGGTCAAGATTATCTCTTATCTCGTCAATGAAAGACATGATTCAAAATGAAAATAAAAACACTCTAAGATGCGCGTTAAAGTGGTTTTTATTTATTAAGATAGGTTAGTATGAGGTAGTTTTATTTTGAGTACAATGTATCAACAATGAAAGATGGCGTACTGATAAATCAAGCAATCGTTAGAAGTTTGTATTAACTCTGCAATGAAGAAAGCCTTGGGCCTAATAGACCAGGCGGCAGGGTTAAAAAATAACTAACTTTGTGAAATTTGTAATTATAATTTCAAATTTGAAAATATTTTTAAGAATAAAAATTACTTTCTTGAAGCTATCAATAAATATACAGGTAATTTGTCAACTTTTAAAAAAGAAGCACTTAGAAGGACCTGAATATAAATGAAGAGGGGGGAAATAGTAATGCATAAAAAAAAACAGTTCGAAATAGATTTTTTTTATTTTATTTTTTTTTTATTTTTTATGTCCCACTATTTACCTTTCTTTGCATATTCAAACTAATGTATTTCAAATATGCACATAGTTAATGTAATTCCCCGTTTTATCTATAAGCGCCCTTTTAGGGTTATCGGTTTCAATGAGATGTTCCACAGATTTGGCTGGTTTATTCCAGTCCGAGCAAGTTTAGACTGATTGCTAGGTCACGCCACGCATTTTGCGCATGTGTCACCTTGTCGGTGTAAAAAAAAAGTCAGGATTCGCGTTCTGCTGACCAATCTCTATTGAGTTAATATGGAAACACGACGAAGTCGAATTACAAAGCATTTTCATCCGAAACATAGTTAAATATTCTGCAATTCCGGTAATCACAAGGGACCTTAAATTGAAATATGACACATGCCGGTAGAATTCGTAGTCCAGGCTTAAGTTATTGAAAATTACCTTCCGAACTTCATTTCCGGTACTCCCAGTTGTATCTTTCGGTTGAAATTGTGCACGAGAACTCGTCTATAGACCAAGACACCTTATCCAGTGTGAGGCACGCCTGCGAGCGCCCTCTATCTTAAGGTGTAAGCAGAAACAGTATATCGTTCGACGCTGAGAGCAGCAACGTTACGCACCTCTCAAATAAAAAAGATCTATCTCATTCACGTTGACTAAACGTTTTAATTTCAGGAATCTTTTATGTTACGAAGTCATTAAGTTTCTACGATAAGAGGCCCACTAAGGAAAAGCCGGAATGCCAGCCTCTTTACAATCAGTAAATCATATACAGCTTTCATCAGATTTACTCTCATCAATCACAGGTGTGGAATTTAAAATTCCACACCTGTCTATCAATCATACCACTTGTCTCTTCTTTCTGTTTCGAAGTTATGCCATTTCAAAGTTAGGGATTCATTTCTGAAAGACCCAGTGTAAGCTTCTTACTATATTAAACTCCACTTTAACTGAACATCACTTAGATGGTAGATCTTTACCGTGCTCATAGAAAATTCATCCATTTTGACGGTGTGAAGGTAAGCTGGAAAGCTCAGCCCAGCAACCCTGTAGAGAAGAGAAGGCTATACAGTTTGGCGAGCATTATGCCTTCACGCCGCCAGAATTGTTTAATTTTGTATGAGCACGCGAAGATCTACCGTCTATACTAAACTCCAACTTAACTTGACATCACTAGACGATAGATCTTCACCGTTCTCATGGGCAATTAATCCATTTTAGCGGAGTGAAGGCATAATTCTCGCCAAACCTTATAGCCTTTTGTTCTCTACAGGGTTGTGGTTTGGCGAACATTATGCTTTCACGCAGCCAAAATGGATTAAATTACCTATGAGCACTGTGACGATCTAGTGATGTCAAGATAAGTTGAAGTTTAGTATAGTGATGTAAAGTTGAGTTTAGTACAGCGAAAATTGAAGCCACGGTGAAACCTATAGTTAGAGTCAAAAGTGAGCGTACACCTTCTTTCTAGAATCAAATTCCTTGATAAAAAGGAAACATCATAGAAATTCGAAAATTTGTATGTATAACGGATTTTGCAATTATGATGTCGAAATAATCACTACAGAAAATCGAATCCTGAAATATGTAAAAGGTCCACTAACGTATTTGTGAAAATAGTACAAATCTGCGAGTCAAAAGTAATCGCACAGCACACACGTTCTTTTTTGTTTTAAATCAACTTTTGAGAGTTAAGAAAATTAAGTTTTCCGAAAGTTTAGGTTATCTAAGTTAAATCTTCACTTCATATTATTGAGAATTATGGGAACGTGTCACAAAGAAATTAGTGAGAACTCATCGGGAGGTTAAAAAAATGAAGGTAAATCCTTGAGAGAAATAGGGAAAATGGCGAAAAAAGTAATTTTTCTATTTAGGGTATCACCCCAAGATATTATGTGACTGGAACTATTTAGATGTAGCCATGTTCAGGGCAACCAGAGTAATTATTCAATGTGGGTGCACCCACAGTTCGCAGAAGTTAAACAGGGGCCGACCATTAGAGCTGTCAAAATTACGAAAGACATTTCTAGAATAAAAATATAAGCGGTTAGTGCAAGTACTATAAGAAAAACACTGAATTTTGCTGTGTATAACGGCAGAGTCCAAAAAGAAAATTATACTATATGTAAGGTGAATCTACGTGAACGTATACGCTATTTTCCAAAGGCTTCTAAGACCAACCCATGGAGTACTGGGCGATTTTTTTTAATTTACTAATGAATCTAAGGTTGAGACATTGAGAATAAAAATTTAAATGACTACAAATTCTAAACTACAGCAAAGAAATATAGTGTCGACAGTGAAGTGTGGTGGAGGATACCCAAATGGTTTGAGGTTGGTAGTTTTCAGATTATTTGGCACCGTCAGCAACACGAGGGCTATAATGCGCCGAAACATTCGTCATTAGACAAGCTAACATACATTTACAAACACCCATGCCTAACATGGGACTCGAACCTGCAACCTCGCGGTCTAGAAGCTAACACGCTAACCACTATACCGTTTGGTCGGCCAAATGGTTTGAGAGTGCATAGAGGCATCAGGAATAGATGACTTTGCTTTTGCATACTCTAAAATGGATCGTTTTGTTAACTTAGATATACTGAAACAAAAAGATAAAAAAAAATTAAATTGTTAACGAAACTCTTGGATTTTTCAGCAGGACAGTCATCCCAAGCATACAGCTGTAATAAAAAAGCTATGGCTTATATGGTCTATGTGCTTTAATGAATTTTCATATTTATTCTGTATTAGTAGTTAAATGCTAAACTTATAGTTATTTCAACACGGCCCCCAATAGAGTATGCATGGTAGCCACAAAATTCAGGAAAAAAAGTTTCCCGACAGATTTCTAAAAAAATTCTCTGATTTTACGGCAAACTTTTTTTAAAAGTTCCACAATATGTTCAGATCAAATAGAACATGTATGACAAAGAAATAATATGCCAATTTTTAAAAAATAGTTTTGGCAGTAATGAAAAGTTTAAATTCTACCATAACATGAAACTTTTAACGATGACTACAATTCTTCGGGAAAATGGCGGCATAATACGGATGAACGGAGAACCGTACCTTCAAAACCCCAGCCCTTGACAACTGAATTCACCAACCCAGTCCCCAGATTTGATTCCGATCAAGCACCCTCAGATGAATAATCAAGTAAAAATTAAGAAATGAAACTGTCACAAGCAAGTTATCTCTTCGAAATATATTGAAAACGCTGTGGAAATTCATTGGGGTAACAGAAGCAAAAAGTTTAGTTCATTCCATGCCCAAAAGACTCTATTCAGTCATAAAAGTTCGTGGTGAGCCAAACAACTATTAATTGTTACATTTTAAATTGACAAAGTTAGCCAAAGTTGAAAACAATTTCGCTTTAGGATGACTTTTGCTTCATTATTTTTTCTATTTGATAAAACAAATATTGGTACTCTTCGACTATCCGGGCGCAAATGTCGCCAACCAAACGCGAGGCGTCGCCAAGCGAAGCGATTGGAAGGAAAACATACTTTGTTTTGAAAATGAATTCAAAGAATAGAGCACTGGATCCAAACGAACTTTCCCCTTATGGTTAATTATAAGAAGAAATTTGCGAAATTCTACATTATTTGGCTATTTATCGCTTGCGCCCGGAAAACGGAAGAGTACCCAAATATTAAAAAATATATGTATTTTTCATATATATGCAAAAAAATTTAAGTAATATTAACCTTTGGAGATATATAATTATTTTACAAAAATAATTATCTTTTTCCCTACTTACAAAGAACACATTTGAAAACTAAGTTTTTGAAATTTGAAGGTGTACGTTCACTTTTTTCGTTGACTGTATATCACGAGACGACATTCTGTTGCCTTTATTGATCAATGCGAGGAAATTAAAGACCTTGAACAAGATTGATTAGACGAACCCCAGACAGTTCAATGTCTACTGAGCAAGATGCAGCGGCCTTTGGTTCCAAACATACACGAGTATAAACAGAAATGACGCAACTTGGTGAACATGCACTGTGAATAAAAGCTAACAAATCAGAACCGGTTCGTTTTCGTTTTTTAAGATGCATATTTTAACACTTTCTTATCGATCTTTAGGAGAAAAAAAACACACCAGTCCGTGTTATTAAAAAGCAATAAATCCAACACTATAAAAACCGATGTTTTTTAAAGTCAGGCATTTGCAGTACAGGGTGGCTCAAAAGTTATTGAACAATTGAAAAATGAGTTTTAGAAAAAGGCGTAAAAGGAATGTACCATTTGATGAGTTATACTTGGGAAACCAAGGAATTTTATCTCGTTAATAATTAGAATAGTTACAAAATTCATCAACAGGCGTCGTTGTTAAATGGGAAAAATGAGAAAACCTGTCCGACAATTGGCGCAGAAATATCTATCGACTCCTGCAATAGGCAGACAGTAGAACCTGGAATAGCAACGCATTGTTTAAACGCAAATGGTGACGTCACCACTCGCAGCCTCCATTGCTTTTACGAATTCGAGTTTTCTAAACACGTGCGGATAAACAAAAGAAAAATTGATTTACAAGCTGCTCGTTGGTTTAGATTCCGACAGGTGATAAAAATTCCGATAACAGTATACATTATGACACGAACACGACGCACGATTGTTTATATTTGTGCAGGACTGATATTTGAGTAAGATTCTATTGTTTGACAATGTTTCAATGAAAATCTCTTTAAAATAGAATGATATAGATGTACTTGTTAATATAAAATTACATGTAAAGAATTATTCCTAAGACAAATTTTAGTGGAAAAATCTCTTTTGGGTTAAGATTTACTGTACGGTTCCCCTTGGCGACTTTAAAAAAAATCGCCAAATTGAAAATGTCGTCAAAAGGCTGTGTCACCAAATCCAAAAGGGCGCCAAAACACGCCGTGTTGCCAAATCCAAACGGTCACTAGGGTTATCGGAAAACCTTGACGACGGGTTGTCACATTCGGCGCTGAATCGCCAACTATAAAAAATTCTCCAAAGGGGAACGTACAGTAAATCTTAACCCACTTTTGCAAACCCACCGAAATTGTTTTTAAACATAAAAAGGAAACAAATTAAGTTCATTAAAATATATGCCAAAATTTCGATACCAGTAAATCTAATACACCACTTCTCTTTTTTCAGTCTATTCCTAGTTAACGTGGAAATATCGCCAAGAGGATATATCGCCACTCGGTAGGAGATAAAGTTTCATATTTAGCAACTTTGAGGGTTTTTTGTTATAATTTCTTAATTGCTTAATTTTCATAATTTCTAATTGATTATTTGCATATATTCCTTGTTTTCAGTCGTAGTATCAATGGCCACTTTGAATTAATCACCATGTTGAATTAACGATGTTTCGGCCTTGACGCCAACTTTTCGAAATCGCGCCAACTTATCCACATAAACTAGGAAATTACTCTCTTTTTTTTCTCCCTCCCACTGTTTCGCAGTTATGTCATTTCAATATTAGGGTGTCCTTTCTAAAAAATCCTATATTTTTAACAATGTTAAGTTGTTATCAAGCGCGAATACTGTTAATGAGTGACATTTACAATTCCAAGTCGATGCTCAACAAAGTTGCACTATAAAGCATCACTAAACATCGCTGCAGGGTTTCTTTGTAAATGAAGCTTCCGAAATCCAAACACGCACCGACTCCACAAGTACAGTTCGCGTGTGTAGCCAGCAAATATCGGCCGTGGAAAGAACTTCACTTATTATTTGTCCTTCATTCTCCAAGAAAGAAAAAGTTCTTCTGGAGATACAAGTGGAATTCCATAACGTGACTTGGGAAAAAAGAACCCAAGCACGTTTCGTGTCCGCATCTCGAAAGGAAATGACATTTTCGTACTTCACCTTTATCGACGACAATAAAGATCGGAGGAAGACTCCCCCCCCCCCTCTCCCACTTCTTTTGCTCTTATGTAAGTTACTAAGTTGTTTTTCTTTCATACAAATAAACTCTTAAAGGCGCTTCGAAAACGAATTTATATTCCTGCTATTCGAAAGGTTATCTTGGATTTTTTTTTCAATGGCACAAGAGCTATATATATAATGGTACAAGAGCTATGCAATTTCATTCCATACAATCGCTATTTTACAATCTTCTAGCCCAGTACATTTAGAAACTACTTTATATACAAAACCTTGAAATTTGGTGAGTATATACGAAAATGATCACTACATGAAATGACATAAATTAAAAATTCGAAAATAGCGTCTAATATATTTTATTTTATAGATACTTGAAAACCTTACGTAACTGCATATATGGTAGCTCCATCTGGTTTCGTCTTTTGCTATTTTAATTTTCATTTATAATTAATAGACATTAAACGAAAACAATTTATGTCATTTCATCGAGTGGCCTTTTTCGTACCTACTCACCAAATGTCGAGGTTTTATACGAAGTAGTTTCTAAATGTACTGGGCTAGAAGATTGTAACATAGTGAGTATAGGGAATGATCTTTACTAGGACTTCCTCTAAAATAATCTTTTAAAATATTCTGTAATTTATTGTATAGTATCAATAATCATTGGTCATTTGAATAAAATTCGCCCGTTCTTTATCGTGTGATCTACAAATTCTTGAACCCTGGCATCTGTGAAGAAATCCTGGATATTGCATTGAGCAACCTTTTCCATACCTACTCACCAAATTTCAAGGTTTTATAGAAAGTAGTTTCTAAATGCACTCGTCTAGAAGATTGTAACATAGCGAGTACAGGAAATGATTCTCAACAAAACAATGCAACAAAAGGTCTGCAATTTCAATCGGGTGAACAGCAAAGCAAATAATTAAGATATTGATGCCGGATTTGCGTCTCGATTGGGAGAAAACACAGAAAAATGCTTCGCAGATTACTGATCAATTTCCCAACTGTCAGCCACAATCACCGGCATTTACTAATCGAAACCAAGAAATCCCGCATTCTAGGCAAGCAAATTAAAATTTTAGTCATAGTCCGAGAGGCGACTGCAATTTTTGGACCCCATCGAACATCGTTCTGAATTTTTTATAGAAATTGGAGAAAAGTGAGTAGATTACGAATCCACTGGTCTGCCGTGGCAAAAATGGCCGAAACTGATCAAAAATCGAAATGGAACGAGTTGGTTGGTTGGTTGTATTCAGATTATCTGGCGCCGTCAGCAACACGAGGGCTATAATGCGCCGAAACTTTCGTCATTAGACAAGCCAACATACATTTACAAACACCCATGCTTAACACGGGACTCGAACCCGCAACCTCACGGTCTAGAAGCCAGCACGCTAACCACTACACCGTTTGGTCGGCACGAGTTGAACTAAAATCCGATTGCAAAATATGTCAAAACTTGCCAAAAAGAGAACAAACTTTTTCGTCTGGCAACCCATTGCATTTTGATTTTCAATGAGAAAAAGCGCAAACGATTTCAGATCTCTGGCTCGGGAAAAATTGTATTTTTTAAAAGTAAACCAAATTGGCGACATCAGTGACGTAATGTTTATTGCCAATTTAGCTCATTTGCGAAAGATGCAAGTAAGCCATAGCCACACATCCGAATCGTCTGCAATCTTCTTAATTGAAAGTTAAAGAGTGAGGGTTACCAAATAAAAAAAAAAAAATGCTCATTATTTGTCAAGTTATTATTGGTCAAGCAATTGGATTTAGTGTTTCGTAATCTACTCACTTTTCTCCAATTTCTATAAAAAATTAAGCATGATGTTCGATGAGGTCCAAAATCGAAGTCGCCTCTCGGTCTATCATACCTTCAGGGAAAGGATAAACAATAAATGCCAAACTTTTTTGGAGTGAGGGGTAGGGGGGGGGGGGGGGGCTCAAAAAGAGTTCGCTAGATTTCAGGTAAGTTTTTTTCAGTCCTTGAACTTTCAGTGCCATTACCATATCCAAGGACATAACCCTCATACTTCTTACTACGCTGATTGCAATATTCATAATGAACCAAACAGACAACTGTCACCCATACAAAAGTGTTCATTCAAGTAGATACAAATATACGGCATCTGCGGGTATAAAGTAAGTCGATTAATGCATAAAAAAAACCCTTTATTATCTATCACAAAGTGTCGAGACACTGAAATTAATAAACCCGAGTCATTACACTATTGTCTGACAACACCTGGCTCATTAATTCCAGCATCTGATTGGGTGTTACGGTCTTTTGAGTAAGCTAAACGCAATTTATTCCAAATAACATATTCGAAATTGCTGACTCAACTCTTGCACTATGTCGGGAGGATATGTTTAAATTATTTTAATCCTTAGTTGTTTTATAATGCTTTTGATTTACAGATTTCATAAAAAAAAATTAATGTTTTTAAATATTCCTTTAGTTTTTTTTTTTTTTTTAATGATAAAAGTTAAACATTTTTACTTTCAATCACACATATATATTATACATAGTGTAATGATAGTATAGCATTCGATCAAAAAAAAATTTCAATATTTTTGCTTTACTCCACATTTTGGAACACCCTGATTTCCAAAAAGTGATCTAGAAAAAATGTTTGTCTGAATGTGTGTCTGTGGTCAGCATAACTCCCGAAAAAATTGATTTACTGTTCAAATTTGGTATGCGGGTTGCTGGTGGGCATGGGACCTACCATTAAGGTTTTCGTCAAAATCGCGCATGTGCATAAGGTAGCTGCTATTGGAAAAAGCCTGTTTTTCAATGATTGCTAAAAAACGGCTCCAACGATTTTGATAAAAATCGCTGTGCTAATGCCTCTTACGGTGTTCTAAACATCCCCACCTCCGAAATTCCCCTAAAAATGCTTTAATAGCGTAAAAAGTTGAAAAACGAATGCCATTCAACACAAGAGTTCTCTTTCCTTGAGCATACCTCGCCAAATATCGTTTTTACTTCTCCAGTCAGTTTTACTTATAATAAAGGATAATATAAGGATTATCGAAAAGTACATCGCCAAAATCACAATTTTAACGATGTTTTTTTTTTTTTTTTTTTAAAGATGATAACAAGAATTAATTGAAAGTTGTGCGATGTTCCACACCCCTAGTTTATTCTTCATTACGTATTTAAATACGTTTCTGAAGGGAAATATGTATTTCAGTAGAGAATTATTTTTTAAAGTGATTATTACAAGCTAGCTTTTTTCAGTTCGAAAAAAAATTTACAAGCTGCTTGCTGATCAAGAAACTCTTAATTTGGGTTCATTGACAAAAATGATTCCAAAAATACGTGAACTCAAAACAAAACATAGAACACGCAAATGCCAAACGATCGAAGGAACACTCGAACACGCGTAATTTTTAGATGGCGTGACTAAAGTTAGATAATGAACTACTTACTGTATAACCGTTACATAGTAGAACTATTAGTGTGGAACATTGCACAACTTTCAATTAAACTATAGCACTGGTCATTGCATTCAAATTTGATATGGTTATTTACCGTTTTTATATTTTCCCTCATATAAATAAAAAATGGCAAGTTGGCAATATTTTTTGTAATAATTTTTACAGAGAAAATAAATAAAAACACGCCAAAACGGTGAAAAAAGGCGATATTATTCGAAAGATATTATCGTCTCCTTTCTTGTGCGTGAAACAGAAGAAAATCAATCGTTGATGGGCGATGGTCAAGGGCATTGCTGAAAAAGATTTTCATGATTTCAACCTTATGGTCCCATGGCCGCCTTTAACCCACATACTAAATTTGAACATCGTAGTTAATTTGTTTGGGAATGTTGACCACGTACAGACAGACATTTTCACTAGACCACTTTTTTGAAATCGGGATGTTTCAAAACGTGGAGTAAATTGAAAGTAAATATGGACGATAAATCTTGTTAGCTTGTTTATTTCATAAATGATTTTAAACAATTTACCTTATGCAAGAGGCTGTATTAAGTTAGGTAACATTCGTTGGCAACTCTTGTGACAAATCACAATACACCTTTAAAAAAAACAATTTTAAGTTGGGCTCCCGATAATCTTGCGGTAGAGTATCAAGCTCATAACCGGAGGGTTGTGGGTTCTGTCCTCGGTCCGCCAAATATCGGTGTGTACCTAATGGGGGCTGGTGCACATTAAATCTGTCGTGGCCTCAATGTCCTCTCGTTGGTGTGGTGGGGTCGGGGAGAGGGGTTTACACTAGAAGATTTCGATCTCGTATTCTTCTAGATGCTCAAAATTACGAGACGTATTTGGCTGTGTTAAGCGCTTTACAAGTGGCAGAAATAGACAGTCTGTGGTTTCAAAACAAAACAAAAACAAATTTTAAGTTTTTAACCTTAGAACTACAAACCGGGGTTAGACATCTACCCCAGGTAAACTTTGAACTACGTTTTTAAGTTAGTCATTGACATTATCAACTGAAGACCTATACCATAATTTAGTTCAAGGTTCTAACAATAGGGCGAGGTCACCAGACCCTTGTTTCTTGTTTACTGTGATGCAGTGAAGAAGTGAATCTTGTGTTGGGTTGATATTTACCCCGGTTTGTAGTTCCCGTTAGTGTTTTGTGTAGGTGCAAGCGACCGACGTGCGAGCAGTGCCGGAACTAGGGGGGGGCAGGCGGGGCAGCTGCCCCGGGCGCTAACCAGAGGGGGCGCCGAAAAGCCAACAAAGCACTATTTGTTGTATAAATTTTAATATTTGGACGAAAGGATAATTTTTCATAAATAAATTTTCATTTTTTCTTAAAATTCTGGATAATCTTTAAGATATCCAACAGAAGAAAAAATCCACTAGAAAAAAAAAATAATACATTTCTGTACAAAGAAAGTAATAATCTATCCTTTTACAAAAGAATGACAACAAATTCTCCCTACCCCCTGATGAAGAATAGGTTTGTGCTACATGGCAGGCTGCCAGAAATGCTAATTTAAAATCGCATTGGTAATATAGTCGCAATGTAGTTAGATAAAATTTAGCATTACAACAATTTAATGCTGTTGAAATTTTCTTAAATTGAAATATGTCGAAGAAATTATCTGGGGCGCAGAATCGCAGAAAAGCAAAAGAAACTGCAAGAATATCCCAACCTTTTATCATCTTGGCTAGTTCATGAGACTGAAACCAATGAAGGTAAGAATTTTTTTAAATTTGTAACCTAATAAACTTCGGAAGATGTGTATTAAGGACAAGGGTTACGTTTGGGATATATCTCTTGCCAAATATATTTATTGTTCTCTAGGCGTCAGCAGGAATTTTTACAGGGGGCTGCAAGATGTTGAATTGTTTAGAAATCGTTTACTTTTGTTTTTGAGGTTGATTATCATTAACTTTAAAGGTTCATTGCGATTCCTAATGAAAATTAATTAGCAAAAAGTTAATTAAAAATTGAAATAATTAACGATTGAAACGTTTTCTTTAAGAGAATAATTTAGTATTTCCTTCAGCTAAAAACAGATTTTTTTCTCATTTTTACACATTTTGAATCGTGCTAAGTTTAAAAAAACTGGGGGTGTTGAACTTTGAACAACTTTCAATTCCCACTGTTTCCTTCATTTAATTTAGCAATTATTTTGGTTGTAAAAATGACAGCGCAAGCACGATTTTGACAAAAACCGTAACGCCAGGTGTAATGGCCAAAGTAGGTCAATCCGTTTGAAAGTAATGCTGACCACAGACAACACAAGGACCCACAAACTTTTTTTCTAGAACACTTTTTTGATTCAGAATGTTCTGAAACGTGTAGAAATGCAAAAAAATTATGCGATAAAAAGTTGACACAAGAATTCCTATTGAGCACAAGAATTCCTATTTATCGCAAAACATATAGATTTTTTAAAAATAAAAACGAAAACAGTAAATTACATCCTATCCAAATCTCAATTTAAATGCACTGACTAAATATGTGACTATATATTTTTAACAATATATTTTACTATATATTTTTAAATCCCTTATATTAACTTCACTTTTGTTTGAGTGCGCGTTTGAGCCTGGCGTACAAATCTGCGGATGCTTAATTAACCCCCTTCCCATCATCCTATCGTCCTGAAACTTGGCCAATTAGCTTAAAGCCCATGACAATACATTGGGTCTATTCCTAGTTGACGTTAAAATATCGCCAAGCCGATTTGGCGCTGTTTTGTAGGCGATACAGTTCTAAATTTGGCAATCCCATTTTTTTTATTAACGCGCTTTGGCTTCAACCTTCCTATACTACAAATTATGGAGCTGGTTCGTTTCTCAATTTTTCATATTGGAATTCCGAATTGGCGACATTCTGGCTTTGTCGCCAACTTTTCGAAAGTGCGCCAACCCATAAACGTGAACTAGGAATTTACCTTTTTTTTTTTTAATCGACGCGGAGCTTCGAAAGCATTTTAATAAATCATTTAAAAAAAATACTTTTATTGTTAATAAATTGATAATTCTTATAAGGGATTTGATTAAAAAGTTTGTTTTTTACAGGTTAAATTATTAACACTCCTACTTTTCTTTTTTGATCATACACAAGCATTCAAACATGTTTCGTAAAAAGAGAAAACGGAAGCATAAAAGTGCCTAAGTGTAACATTTTATCTATTCCTAAATAATGAAAAAATAATAAAACATCAAGGCATGAATTCTAAAAATAGATCTCAAGGCCTTATTTTTCATAAAAAATAACGAAAAAGAAAGTATTTTCCAGGAAGTGATAAATAAAATAAAAAGAATCCAGTCTCCATGCTACGAGAAAAAGGCGCCAATTTTCAGCGTGAGTTATATTGTCATTTTGACGGCATTATTTTTCACCAAACAGATGTCATGTTCGTCAAATTTTGTCCATTGCATTGGTGAGAATTTTAAATTCTCCAAGAAAATGGAGAACTCACACATAGCACAGTAAGTAATATATTATTCATTCTATTATTAAAATGAGTTTCAATAAGTTTAAATTAATTGTTCTAAAATAAACATTTATGTGTTTACCAACTATTCAATGATTTTTGTAGACAAGTCATTAAATTAATTTGCTTTTGTGTTCAATGAGTTCTGGTAATATTCGGAAGCTTTTTAAATTTTTGTATTAGTATTTTACAGAAGAAAATATTTTTTGAAATGTAAAACAGCTTAATTGTTTATGATCTAAGACGTTTTGAAACCAGGTTAACCAGATTTTGTGTTAAAAAGTGTTACATATCATTCAACTATGTTCTTTTATTTCATTGTAACTGACATTATTTGTATTGATTCATTAGTTTTTTTTTTTGTCTTTATGCAAATCTTTATGCAAGCAGAATGAACCCTGGTCATTAATAAGGGCTTGTCAAATATATTTATTTAAAATTTCAATTAATTAATTCTTTTATTGTTTGTTTCAAAACAGAATTTTACAAAGGAAAAAC
This sequence comes from Linyphia triangularis, assembly GCA_963978545.1. Taxonomy (NCBI): domain Eukaryota; kingdom Metazoa; phylum Arthropoda; class Arachnida; order Araneae; family Linyphiidae; genus Linyphia; species Linyphia triangularis. The sequence goes on from OZ021730.1 coordinate 18,799,092, forward strand.
CTTTGTTAATTTTCAATGTATATATAGTTAGCTTCAAATCTAAAAAATTATTGTGTGGGGGCGCCAAAATGAATTCTTGCCCCGGGTAAAAAGTGACTTAGTTCCGTCCCTGCGTGCGAGAGTCACAGAGTAATCTACTGCAACGATTGTAGTGCCTTTGATTAATTCATATCGTAACTTTACTTTTAAATATTTTTATGTGTATCAAATTTCTCTTTTTTTTACAGTTTATATGACAATATTTTATCGATTTTTATTTGACTTTTCCATAGATCAGATTGCTAATTTTTTTGAATTTTTGAAGTCCCAAATAAGTCGACTTTTTACGGCAAAAAATCGTGATCGTACTTTTTTTCTAAAAGCCTCAAGTGTCCTCTTTAAAATCCCGGTGAAAATTTGGAAATCGGTTGTTTAAAAAAATAGTTATAAATTTTTGTTTGTTAAATGACGGTTTGACAATTTTTCACCACTTTCAGCTATTCAAATCGATTTTTCATAAACTAAACCTTGATAAAATTGAATTTGCTCTTTAGCATGAAAAAACAAATAAGTTTAAGTATTTAAAAGTCAAATTACTGCTTTCAGAACGGTTTTACGAGCGGAAAACACGGGAGGTTAATATTTACCGCGGTTTGTAGTTTACAGGTAAAAAAAAAATGGGGGTATAGTTCTAGGGTTAAATTTCATTTAGCAATCATAGTGCAAATTCCATTTCCCCACGAGCATAGCAATTGACTCTAGCCATACATAAGTTCCGTATTTAAGAGAAAAGTTTCTTGTTTATTGTTGCTAGTTGTTTATTATTAACTCTTTTCACTCGAGACCTCCTTCGCTTGGAGGAACCAACAACTCGAGACGTTTCGCAACATTTTTGGTTCGTTTCTTGGTTACGAACCCACTTCAAAGAAACTAAACATAACCAGTCTGCCTTGCATCAAATTTCCGCACCCAACCTAGTGGTGAGCGAAAGTCACCTCTTGTGTTGCAGCACCAAATCATGTGGTGAGTGCGAGTCACCTCTCGAGTGCAAAGGTTTAAAACAGTTGCATTGCCCAGCGTTGCTCAGTACAATGTAGTGAATAAATATTAGATGAGGCATAATTTTAAGAGCTAAAGTATAAAACAAAGTGTGCACCTTGTTCAATTACCCATTTGTTAACATAGGGTAATGATAGTATTGCAATTGGTTTAAAAAAATAAAAATTTAAAAATCCTTTTTTTCTTCATGGCTTGATAAGTTTAAAAAAGTGGGTTATAAGGTTGGTTGGTTGTGTGGGTTTTAATGTCACAAGAGCCAATATTGGCTAAGCTGCGCCAAACATATTTTGGATGGTTTATAAGGAAACTATTTGCATCTGTGGCCAGCATAAATTCCGAACGGATTGACCTACATGTTCAATTTATGTATACTGGTCAATGGTGGCCATGGGACATGTCATTAAGGATTTCAACAAAATGCATATGCATCTAAGTTAACTGCCATTAAAATAATTATTTTTCAGAAATGCTAATAAAAAGAAAATAATAATAATAAGAAGAAAAGACTAATGATTTTGATTAAAATCGCTGTGGCAATACTTTTCAAGGTGTTTTAAACCTCCCCAACACTAAAATTCCAGTAAAAATTCGATTGAAGCCTAAAAGTTGAAAAACAAACATCTTTAGCACTAAGTTAACTTCCTTTGAGCATTGCCCACCAACGACTGATCCTCTCAGTTTCATTTACCCGAAAGGAATGCTGTAAAACTTTTAAGTCCTTGGACTGGACGCTGGACTTCACTGTTTCGCTGAATTGTTTCCATCCAAAATAGTATTTGTTCCAGGTCTTAAGAAGACCGCGAGCCATTACGTTAAGGGCTCTGTCTTGGATGCATAAAAAAAAAAAAAAAAAAAAAAAAAAAAAAAAAAACACGCTATTTTTATTAATTTTTTTTTAAGAATACTGTTATGTTTATCGATATAAAACTTGTTAAGCTTAACAAAAACATTCGCAAATCACGAAAAAAATTTTTTTATTGATTTTAACCACTTTTTTAGTGTGAAAATGCCAGGTAAACAGGAGTCCTCAAAAAGTAGGTAGGTGTGCGCTGTTAAAAAAATCTGAATGGCCCATCTGAAACGAAAAAAATTGGATGGTTTTAGGTTTAGTGTGACAGTGGCTATATCCCGTACCCTCTAATATCAATATTTATACGCAAAAATAACAAAGTGGCGGGGAAAAAAACAGGTTTTTTTTACATACTTTTTGCCACACACACACACACAAAAAAAAAAAAAATTGCAATAATTCTGGTACGAGATATATCCACTGTCACACAAAACCTAAAATTATTCATTTTTTTTTGTTTCAGATGGGCCGTTCAAATTTTTTCAACAGCGCACACCTACCTACTTTTTGAGGACTCCTGTTTACCTGGCATTTTCACACTAAAAAAGTGGTTAAAATCATTTTGAAATTTTTTTTTTGTAATTTACGAATTCTTTTGTTAAGCCTAAGAAGTTTTATATCAATAAACATAACAATATTCTTTAAAAAAAAGTAATAAAAATAACGTTTTTTCATGCATCCAAAAGTAGACAGAGCCCTTAAAAATTTTACGTAACTTCTGAAAAATACCTTTACACAGATACAATTAAAAGAAATTATACACAAACAAAATCACTAAAATATAACAACGCAATTTTTTAAAAAATATTTTACTTCCATTCTTGGAATTAAACTAGAGAGATTTGGAAGCAGATTATGACATTTTCCTAATACACAATGATGCAAAATAAAAATCCTTCACGAGCACCTACATTCAAAATACAGAATTATTTCTACATACCAGATCAATCATAAGTGTGCCACTGATAAGAAGAATAATGCAAGTAAATGCTTATCATTCTTTCATTGACATGGCAATGGGATAGTTAGACAACTGATATAAATACAGATTCAACTCATTTTGAAAGAAATGGAATAGATTATTTAAATATGAGATGTAAAAATTAATGTCTAATACAGTCCAAATGTAATGTCTAATACGTAGTTTATATAGAACTCATGCGTTTATGAATATTTTAATAATCAAAATTTTGGTATCCCTGAATCATAGCATTACAGTGAAAGAAGTATTAGTCCGAGCTAGTTTAGATACCTCGCCGAACATCATTCTAAATTTGTAAAAAAAATGTGAGTAGATCGCACAGGAATTCACTGGTCTGTCAGGAAAAAAATAGCTGAAAGTATTCAAAAATCGACTTTAAATTAGTTGTACTAAATCTGATTGGTAAATATGTCGTAACTTGTCAAATAATGAGCATTCTTTTTTATGCAGTAAACCACAACTCTTTTTTAATTTTCTACGAGGAAGAATGCAGACGATATTTATTCTCTGGTGAAAAACACTTCCATCTTTTAAAAGTGAACCAAATAGACGATACATATTAAGTTATTGATAATGTAATACTTATTGCCAAGAGACAAATCGTCTGCAACTTTCATAATCGAAAATTAATGAGTGGTGGGTTACCAGACAAAAAAAGGATGCTCATTGATTGGCAAGTTATGGCACATTTGGCAATCTGAATGAGTTCAACTCATTCAAATATAGAATATTTGAAATATTTGAATAGTTTCGGCTATTTTTGCCCTGGCAGACCATTACTTAGAATAAAACACAGTTTTTCATATGATCGGTGTTAAAATCATTAAAGTGTTGGTGTTGAAAACTATAATATAGCTTGTTAAAACTATTCGATTTATTTGTAAGCATTTTACAATTTATTTCACATATTCATGTATTTAGCAAAGAAATTTTGGCGCTATAACTCAGGTTCCATTTTCTCAGTGTTGGCCATTAAAATTACCATTGCCAAGCAGCAAAATAAAATAACGGAAAAAAGTACATTAAGTTTAAAAAATTAAAATATTTCCTTAAAACTTCCTTTAGCGTGAAAATATTTCAACGTTTAGAGAATTTACTAAAACCGCTTAACTATACTGCTGAGAAACTATGCTTCCACCGCACGCAAATGCCAAACGATCTTTACAACAAACACCCCAGAACGTTCTGGGGGTGTGAGTAGCGTGACTTGAATTCATTTCGTTATTTGTCTAATTACTGTGGCAACGCGAAATTCCTATTCGATAAGTAGGGGAAAACTTATTACGCAGTCTGGACTTAGGCAACGTGTTTATTTTTGAATAAACTAGGGTCTGAGCGATTGTCTAATATTTGTGAGAATAAAATTAAAACAAAGCGAAAATAATCCGTAAAAACAAATGTTTTAATATAAATCCTTTATATGCATTGCCAATTTTTACATTAACTAACAAAGCGCCGTTTCTGTTGCCAGCGTATGCTTGGTGTTTGCATCTAATTTTAAATATTAACAACATCTCCCCTCCCCCCCCCCCCCCCCGCATCAGCAAAATATGCAGAAAACTACTTTTCAAAATTTAATCATTATAAATTAATACAAATTTATGCATTCACATCTAAATATCTTTTACTCATTCTAATGAAAAAAAAAAAAAAAACATTTATTAAAACAGTTTTGGCAATAGGAAAGAGTTTTTTTAATGATAGGTTAAATGCTATTTCAGCGAGATTGGATGACGGCAAGTTGGCTTATTAGTATTCCGTAAAAGCGACCTTTTAGTGACAGTCATAAAGACTCCCAAAATTTAATAGGATGCATTGTCATCGACATCGAATCTATTTGCAAGTTTCAGTCAGATTAAATGACGGCAAGGGGGTAAATTAGGCCTCCGCAGATTTGCCCGCAATTGACATAGTCAGCCACACTCAAAATAGAAGTTAATATAAAGGATTTAAAAACGATTTTATTTATCGTAGTAAAATTCAGTAATTCGATTTAAAAAAAAAAACTCTGTATATGTTTTTACTATTGATGTAGTGAATATTCTGTCGGTATTCGGCACATTTACCTAATATTCGCTTCAACCGAATACTGAAAAATATTCGGGTCAACTATCAGGCCAAAAAGTTTGACAGAATTTCAGGGTAAAAAACATAAAACTTTAACTTAAACATGTAGGAAATCAAATATAAATTTTCGGAGAGAAAAAATTAAATCTTTTTGCAATAAAACTACATATATTTTTAAAAAAAAATTGTCAATTACATAACTTAAAATAGTTGTTTTTAGTGGATGAGCTTTTCGGCACCGCAATTAACCAATCTTTTAGGTCACCGATTTAGAATATTAGAAATGAAAAATATCGTTATCCATACAAATCCATAACTGTTAAAAATAGATATTTTGGCTGGTTGGAGTTTAACGGCGCAAGGGCAACACGTGGGCCATACTGCGCCAACCAACCGTCAATCGATTTTAAAATTGATGTAAAAAGGTATAAAAGGTTATTATATAAAAATTTAAAAAGTCAATGATGAGAAAAAAAAATTATTCAAATCAAGTAATAGAATCCAATTTCACAAACTTGCAAAACTGGTTTCCGCTGCCGCATTTTAAGCCAAGATGTTTGGGAAGTCTTGACGTCACATTCAATTCAAGCCGAATTGATCGATTTCTCGCCAACGTGTAAATAGGGGAACTTTGATTGCAAATTAAAAAAAAAAAAAAAAAAGCTTTAAGCAGAAATTTTTTTGTTTTTTCCTTTTCGAAACATTTAGAATTAAATAATAATAATAATAACAATAAAAAATAATAATAATAATAATAACAATAAAAAATAATAATAATAATAATAACAATAAAAAATAATAATAATAATAAAGGCGGGAATTGTCTATTGGGAAATAAAGTCAGGAAATCCACCACAAACATCTCCATCATCGATTTCGTATGTTTCTCGATGGGAACGGAATTCGCGGAGGCCTAATTATCCCCCTTGCCGTCATCCAATTGGGCTGAAACTTAGTAGATAAGTTCGATGTCGATGACAACGCATTCTATCATATTTCGGGGCAGTTACTGTCACTAAAAGGCCGCTTTTACGGAATACTAATAAACCAACTTGCCGTCATTCAATCGCATTAAAATACGATCATTGTTGAAACTCTTTCCTGTCGCCAAATTTTTTTTAACAAATAAATAATAAAATTAATTCAATCAGAATAAATAAATGATATTTGGATGTGAGAGCATCAATTCCCGCACATTTTTAATAAATAAATTTTGAAACGTAATTAGCAACACATTTTGCCGATAGAAATGTTTTTGATATCGGCGCTGTGTTAATGAATATAAACATTGACAACGCATATAAAGGATTTTTTTAAAACTCTGTTTTCATGGGTTATATTTTTAGAGGTTCCTTTACTTCGATAGTGTAGTTAAAACATCTAAGGAAAAAAAAGTAAATTTCATATCCCATGCGAAATGTCTGTAGTAGGGGCTAAATTTTTCAAATAAAACACCCACCCCGTTTTTTATTAGAAGTACCCGCAAAATCTATCATAAAAATAAAACGGCATGTCAATTAACAAAGCAACGTTTGAAAACTACACATCGCGAAAAGTCTTTGTCAATGTCTTTTCCAATTTAAAACAACCTTGATAACTACGCAAATAAAAACCAAACGATAAAACAAAAGTTATCAGACTTATTCAAACATAATTACATGAGGCAAGTGCTACATTCTCGGTTGGAACATACGAAAAGTAAATATTTAAGGCACGAGGCACAATATATCATCCGGAAAGTTTCGAAATATATATTTTCTTTTTATTTTATTCCCCCGAACATTCTTATGGAAATTTCTAGTAGGGTTTTGCAGCCATAAAAAACGTTTGTTGGAACAAATTGTGCACGATAAGTTTTATTGAATTAAAAATACGATAAGTTCAATGTTTGTTTTAGAACTAGCAACAATTCCTTTCTGGGGAAAGACGACTTTACAGAATTACCATAGCAATGGACTTTTACGACATTGTGAACTAATGTCACGAATTTGAGCAATAACCTTTTCTGTGAATAACCTACACTATCGAATTCCATATTCTAATGATACAAACTAATTTTGGGGAACTTGTTAAATTACATTTTGGATTTATTTTATAAAACGTAGAACAGGTAAAAATTAAAAATATTAATCTATATAATGACGATAAATCCCTTTATGATAATGATTAAAAACATTTTTAAATTCCTTTTCCTTTTCTATCGTGCTGCAACCTACTGTTTGCCATATATATATATTTAACTTTTACAAACAAGTAACACGATCTGCAGTGTAATTGTAAATAAACTTTTCGTCAAAAGGGGGGGGGGGGGGAGAGGGTCGCCTTTAAATTGATTTATCATTTATTAATTTTTTTTATTGTTTTTTGAAAAAGGAAGAAAAATATATCTTTACAAAAAACATCGTTTAGAAATATGCAAGACATTTTTTAAATCATGATTTCTTAATTTTTCTAGAAATACAAATTCTGGATGCAAGCTATGAACATAGGATTATTAAGAAAAACGTTAGTAAAAAAACAACCAAAATTTATTGGATTAACTGTCAAAACTTAATACTTTTTTTTTATCATTTAAGTGAATGTAGTCAACACAACTTTATTTATAAATTCTTTATATTAATTTCTTTCTTGTTTACTTGTTTGCGTGGCGGGAAAATCTGCGGAGGCTAAGTGCCCTTTGCCGTCACCCAATTGAACTGAAACTTTGCAGAAAGATTCATTATCGATGACAATGAGTTTTTTCAAATTTTCTGGACTCTCACTAAAAGGTCGTTTTTACGCTAGCTGTTATGTCTGCTTCGAAGGGATAATTAACCCACTAGCCACCATCCAATCGAGTTGAAATTTTAACAGATAGATTCGTTGTCGATGAGAATGCATTCTATCATGTTTCAGGGCTAGCACTAAAAGGCCGCTTTTATATACGCTACCACTTCCGCTTCGGAGGGCCAATTAGCCCATTTGCCGTCAACCAATTGAGCTAAGACTAAGCAGATAGGTTCTCTGTCGATGACAATCCATTCTATCAAGTTTTTGGGGCAAAAAAAAAATTAGTCAATGGCACAGAATAGATGGTTTTCTTTGTAGATGAAACCATTAGATGAACTTCGTAGATCAAACACAACGAAAACTCGATCCGAGCTCAAAATCGCTTCAATTGCGTTATAATTGCCCATAAGGTAGACAATGCATATAAATGCATAAAATTATGGGTTAATTTTTTTACATGAGACAACCACGTTTTGTAACTGCAACAGCTATCTATACAGCAGGAGACATACTGTTTTCTTTGTTGTGTCTCCTTGACAAATGAGGCTGATCTAATAAATGTTAACACTCCTTTAACCCACAAAATGTAGTTGGCTGGATAGCAATTGAAGTCACAAGGATTACAAAAACAGGAGTAATCATTCAAATGGATGAAGTTGTATTTATACATGTGCAGCTGAAATTTTTAAAATTGATAAGAAGTCGTTTAATAAAATATGTTCAAGAAAAAAGTTTGCAAATTTTATGACAAAATTGGTTATACATCTAATAAAACTCTAATTAATACACCTGCAATAAAATCATGATGTGTTACGACAGATACCTTTTAAATTAATTATATGAATTATTTATATTATATAAAGCCTTTAAAAAATTATTGTTGTACCCTTGAGTTATTGAAATTACTTATATTGCAACAAAATGACACTAATAAAGCATTCTTTACATTTTCTATATGTAATTCAAGTAGTCGAATTTTTGGAGAGTTTTCTTCAACAAACTTTGATATATGGGCACTGCAGAATAATAACAGAATGTTTAGAACGATACAATACATTATTTTCTTACTATTTTTTATAATAATGCTAAAGAAATTAAATAAATAAAACGATTGCAGTATTTAATTCAATTGAAAACGATTTATTTCCAATGATGTAGAACTGCATTATGAAAAATAAATTGTTTTAAATTAAATTAAATATTGCAATGACAATGCCACTACGTCGAGGGGGTCCTGTTACAATAAAATTAGAAACATGAAATCAATGTAAGTAATCATGAAATAATCCCCCCATGAGTTAATTCTTAACCTAAGAACTTAGAGGTATTGTTTGGCTAAGAAAAATATAATACATTAAAAATGGGCTCCAGTGATCCAGCAGTAAAACGTACCACGCTCACAAGTGGAAGGTTGTGGTTTCGGCCCTGCTTTCATCAAATATCGGTGTGTACACTAATGCAGGATTGTACACATTAAATATGTCATTGCCTCAATGTATGGTGTTGTTGGAGAGAGTGATATGCATGATAAGGTTTTGACCTCATAATCTTATCATAGTTTAAAATTACAAGGCATATTTGGCTGCAATTTATAGTGGCAGAAATAAGACAGTCAGAACAGTGAAAACTAAAATAAAACTATGTAAAAAATACTACAAATATAAATCATTATTCTGAATTGTGCCATTCACATAATGGAAATATAATTTAACATTGAAAAACAAATTTATGTAAATGTTGGCAGGTTTCCAATTCATTAACAAGTGAATGTTTTTCAATTAACGCTAGCAAAAGAGGTTCAACAAAGCAAAAAAATATGCAGTTTATAAGATATTAGGTTTATTCAAGTTTGATTTTTCTGGCACATTAAAGAAATTTTATGAACCACCATAGGTTGATACTTACTTTACTTTATTGTAATACAACAATTATACAGTAAAAATGCATATGTGGCAATATTAAATATGATGTAGATACAGAAGCAAAATAAAACACACACAAGACAAATCATGCACATTTAAAAATAACATTTTTGTCAAGCATAGAACCCTAGTAGAGTATTACTGAGATAACAAGCTAATTAATTCAAATTGAAGTAAATCGTTAAATAAGGAAACATTTAGATCAAATTTACAAAATGAATAAAACAAAATGAATAAAATTTGTCTATCACAAGAGTAGCTCTCACCACAAAGTCTAGCATTGTCTGCTCTATAGGGAAAAAGACTAGCCCCATTTTCCAAAGGGAATTCTAGGAGAGAGACATCTAAACTTGGTATCTTTTACCTTTATCTTATATCATCCAAAATGTGTGCACACCTCTATTCTAAATCAACGACTCTTGTAGCTATAGCAACCCCCACCAACCAGACTATTTAGCGGGAACTGTTTTCTTAATAGACAGTATGTGTAGGAAGAATCCCAGAAAGTAAATAAAAGCTTTTAAGAAATGTATGCGAAAATATATAGATTACATTGTGTGACCAAATTAAGCTTTCTCACTGCAATCAAAGTGTAATAAAATTTGGTTAAGGTTGACTACAACCAAGCAATTGCATTTCTAGTCAGCTACACTTGATGACTTTAATTCAAACCGATCCCAATCAGAGGAAAATAACATTTGTTATTAACTTCAAAAACAATCAGAGTTGTAATAAAGGCAAGACCATAAAATACTACCTTTTAATAGGGGGGTAGGGGGTAAAATTTAATTACTTCCCGTCAGAGTTGCAAGTCAAATTCTGGCATTCATTTCTTTAGCTACCCTTAAATTCAACTCTACACCACTGACTACAAGAACTCTGTTAGTCATTAACAAGCGGAACATAGTAGTCATGATAGTCGACTACAAATCGGAAATAAAGTTGATCGCTATGAGGGACTAAACTACAAATGTTATTTTTAACGAGTCAATTTGGCTGCTCTTTCTCTAAAGTTAGTATTTCTTTTCCTTGAAATAATTAGTTTGCAATCAAAATTATTTATTGATCTTGTGTAGATGCTTACATTCATAAATTAGGTCAAAATTAAGTATACAGATGCGCTACAAGGGACATGGTGATTTTTGGTAATTCTTTTGGAGTTGAAACAACACACCCGATCAAAAAGTATGATTGCTATAAAACTAAAATAGTACAATTAATGGGCTATAATTTGAAAATATTTATATTTTAACTAGAAGTATTAAACACAGCCAAGGAAAGATACCAAAAAGCGCCAGATCCCTATAATGCATTTGTACCAAATGAAGTTATTTACCTATTCCAATTCCGACGACGACACGTCCAGAAATCAAAAGAGCTACATTATGTGCAAGTCCCAGCATAATAGACCCGGCTGTAAACACAACACTTGCCAAAATAATAACAATTTTCCGTCCAAACCTGTCAGTGAGCTGTCCAGCAAGCAAACAAAACAACCAAGCGGTAATAATCGTGACACTCACCACAACTCCTTGCATAGTAGGATCCAAATCAAAATAATCTCTCATTAAGATCATAGCACCCGACACAACCCCCGTATCATAACCAAAGAGTAAACCCCCCACAGCTGAAAAAGCTGCAACAACATAAACAAACAGTGGGGTTTTTTCATCTTCTTTGTCGAGCACAAGACTCTCTTCGTTGGCGTCAGATAAACGACTCATCTTGCAGAAAATTTTAGAAAAATTGAGAAACAAATTATAAAGAAACTAAAAAAGTTCGAAAGGGGGGATTAGCAGACGATTCTACATTGACACTTGCGAGCGCGACAGTCACGGACAGGCACGAGAGACGGAGAGCCATGCAATGTTTACGTTTTTCTCTTTTAGTGATATTTAAATTGACAGATACCGCTAGGTGACGCTAGTATCGCATAGATGTTCCAAAATACCACTTCTACTATTGTCTTCCCTTTTTAAATATAGTTTATGATTTGTTCGCTAGGATCGCATACATAAAGCGGTATCTCCAGAGTCAACGTACAGACTAGACACTTCGTGTGTTTCAGATTGTTAAACGCAATTCCAAATGATTTAAAATTATGTTTTGAACATTACCTGGGCCCTCTTGTATACACCTTTAAAAAGTAATTCGTGAGATACTACATAAAGTTGATTTCATGTTTCATTTTCTTCATAACTATACTGGATCGTTTTTTTCTCATTTTTTAGTTGTCTTATGAAAAAAAAATTCTGTATCATGAGATCATTTTTAAATAGAAAAAGAATATTTACTACAAAATCTCCAAGTAGAAAAATCAATCTTTTTGAAGGTAGCATGATCCACACAACTACACTAAAATAATATACATCTAATTTAAACTCTTATACGAGGATAAATTACATCATTACACAAGAGTTTCAATTAGATACAGTGTTATAATTTTTTTTTTATATTGTGCACATTTCTATGCCCCCCCCCCCCACCCCCCAAAAAAAAAAAAAAATTAAGGACCTGGCTAATGATTTTATATTAGTGTTATGCTTGAAAAGTACAGAAGTTGCAATTTAAATGCAAGCAATAAACTAAATTTTAAGTCAATTACCATCGTTATGTACTAATACAATAGGTAACATTTCTTATTGCATTTTAATGTCGGGCTATTTTATTGAATAAGTAAATCAATTTAATCTTCATTAAAGGTGAAATTAAGTTGTCATCCGCAACAATTTTGCGACACACTACTAAAATATCAATAGCTTCTTCTAAGGTTGCAGCTTACTGAAAGAATAAATTGGTTTTGAAATTCAACTTAAAGCTTTTATATGAAAGCGCAACAAAGATAGGTCACCTCATGTCTATATTACAGCAAGGTATAAAACATGTTGCAACTGGTTAATCCCATACTCAAAGTAAATTTGTAATTTTTTTAGTTGAAACTTTCAAGGACATGTCGCATAATTTTATGAAGGTCTCGAATAAAATTAGTAGGATAACATAAAATTTTATTGGAAGTGTTTAACAGGTCACCAGGAAAAGTGCTTTCAAAATATCTCAGTCAAGCTCAGTTTGTCTTGCACATCAAAGAAATAAAAGTATATCAAACAAAAAGAAAACCTAGAGACCATGTCCCTTTTTTGCATTTAGGGAATCAGCTTTAAAGGGTCCTTTTTGCAGATATAGAATTTAATAAAATATCCTTTTTTTTTTTTCAGAAATAGAGTTCCAAAAAGGATCTTTTTTACAGGCATAGAATTTTATGAAGAGCGTAAGATTTTTTTAAATTATATAATAACCTTAACATGAAATAAATAATGCCAAATAATAAATGTTGCCAAACTGTACATGCTTAGTATCTTTCCTTGATGTACTGTTATTATGTACATAACAGCAGTATCTCAGTGATGGTTACTACTACAATCCTATTTTTTATTCCTGAATTCATCTTGCCCTGGGATGTAAAAGGGTGAAGTCCATGTCAAGTAATATTGGTAGAATAATAAAATCAAATGATTACTAAGAAATTTTAGTAATAGGTATAAAAAGGTCTTTATTATAAACCTATTTTTCAAATAAGTAAATAGTTATAAAATACAAATTATACAAGATACCTTCAGAATATATACACATTGTAATTAAATATAAATTATACATTTAAAAAAAGTTATAAATAAGAATGCTAGGTGCTGCTTTAAAAATATCTTTTCATTACAAAAGTGCAAGTTTCTTAGGTGCTTATACGAGTTAAACACTACTAATTCAATTTTGTAAAGCTGATTTACAAATTGGCAGTGCAAGTTGATTAGAAGGTCACTGCATAGAACATTAATTGGAAAGCCAGCTTTCCTTTACACAGAGTCAGCAAGAACAATTCAGGTACCATGCCAGCATTACTGTGCCAGTCAGTGGACGAGAGTGATGGTAGTTAATTCCCCGTAAATAAAATAAAAAATGTTTTATACGGACATCTTGTAACCTTAACTGCCACGCTGAACAGAAATGTGTGAATCAGCCTTAAGTATTACAGAGAAATATAGCACATTGATCTTTTTTTTACAAAGAGATGACAGTTAACTCAGCCAATCACATTAAATACAATATCAAATTTATTAATCCTGTTTATTATTACTAATTAATGTTATAAAGAGAAGCAAAATTTACATGTTATTAATATAATATGCCAAAGATGAAACTTATGGCAACCTTTTTCAATTGTAATCTTGCTATTACTGGGCAACCTATACAAGTTAACCTTTTAGGGTACAGATGTAGTATAGGACCTTTCTTTGGCATGATTTTATTAGGCTTTTTTTTTTTTAAAAAAGATAAATGCTGTTTCTGGCAAAGGGTTTTATTTTAATTTAGTTTCTTATTTATATTTTAATTTTACTTCAGTTACTTTGCTTTTATTTTTGGCAAAATTTCTAAACTCCAAATGAAAAAAAAAAATTCCAAATGACCTATATTACATTTGTTCCCCTTTTAGTTGGTTCATTCCTTAAATTACGTAGATAAAGCAGCCAGTAGGCGAGCAAAAATCTCATACCATCCATCAATCAAATTACGTTCCTCAAATTCAAATTATGTTCTGGCTTAATTAGTAAATACAAAAAAAAAAATGGTTCCTTAATCCTTAAAATAAATAAAAAAAACACATGTAATGCAAACATACCTAAAGAATTAAGTATCTGGACAAATTAATAAATATCACATTGATACACTTGACAAAGTAACTGTCCGTCTTGTCAACATTAAATGGTAGAACTTGTCTTGGGATTTTATTGTCAGCGTGTCAAACCATTCTTGAACAATAGAGTCAGTCTTATTGGAAATTTCTTCAGGAATACTAAATGAAAATAGCTCATGATTTGAGCGCTGTCGAACATTCGATTGATTGGACGTAACTTGATAAACTGTTAAAGGTACCATTGACAAACATGCAAAATCAGAATCAGGACTCTGAGATTTATACCAATAAAAAACAGGATAGCCTAAGAGAACGCCATACAGAGTGGTTATATTGCAAACGGATAAATCCACTACCACATTTTTTTTCTGATTATCACATGGATTTTGAAGCTCTGACAACACATTATTTGAGATTTTCATCACTGGATCTAAAACTTTGAGCTTTTCCGCAAAGGCGAGAACAGACGGTGTAGATTTATTTTCTGACACGTCGACAATGACAACATTCTCAACAGAAAAAGATTTAAGGTAATTTCTTAAGTTCTCAAATTCTGTGACGAAGATCGTTTCATTTAATGAGAAGGCACTCAAATTAAAATTGGTCAGTTTTTGAGCATGCAGATCGTTTAGATAGTGCTGAATTTCAAACAGATCAGCTGTGAAGGCATCCCACAGATAACATGGTTTCAAGTGTTTATCGACAGCGAAAAGATTTGGGGAAACTTGCGACAAAAGTCTTCGAGCAGCTTTACGGTTTTTAAATGTTTTGTGAGACATGGACGGCATAAATAAAAGGAAATAATTATATTTCAATGCATTTTCTAACTTTGAAAATGCGGTCACTTGAACGGAGATGGTGCCAAAAACCAAAACAGTTTTTAAAGAGACTGAAAAGCGAAGTTGAGATGTATACTCTGTAAGTTAGTTTTGATTTTTAGAATATGCTAAACAAAACCTCAATTTTTAATTGTTTGCATATTAGAAATAATAAAAAAATCTATCAATACAAAAAATCATGTTTTAGAAGTTTTAGAATAAATTAATTGAAATTTTGAATTTTTCACTTTGATAAACGCTTGGCAACGAATCTGGCTATGTGTTTTTGGACACGTTTAAAACACCGCTCCGCTTGTTGAAATTTATCTTTTTGTGGACGCAAGTAATGTAGTTTCGTTCTTTAATATTTTTTTATATTAAAATTATTTAAAAATTCATTAACTAAGCAGTATGATCGCACAATTTTCAAAGGTATGTATCACAATAGTAAATTACTCTAATTTAACTTGTAATCGAACGATTGAACTCTCTATTCTTCAGAACTATCTTTGTTGGTGCAACCTCTTTATTTTCAAGAATATTATTGAACCTTGAAATCAGAGATTTTTGTAAAAAATCGAGAAATTATTTAGCTTGATTTTCTTACTAAAATAAGTAAATCGGTTTAATATTTTCCAACTTTTGCTCTGTCAAGCATTTTGTTTTATGTATATTAGTATACTAAGTAAAGAAGAAATCCCCTTGGTATAACACTGCCCTACATATTTAGAACTTACTGCGACAAGCAGTTGTACTCTTATAAATTTTTGCTGAGCGCATGATTTTCAGTGAATATTTTATTGCTAACCAGATAAATCATCATAAAGTGTTCAATTGAGGACTTAATACAGTCAAACCCTGTTAATACGAAATTACTTAACATGAAATTCTGTTTAATGTGAAGCAAAAGCAGTTCCCTGTATTTAAAACTTAGCAATGTATTTAAAATTTATTAGGTTAACACGAATAATTTCAGCGACCCCATCGACTTCACATTAACAGGATTTGATTTTAGTAGTTTATTTCTTACTAAAAAAATAAGAAATTTAATTTATGATTAAAATAATATTAAGCATTTATTTAAAGTAACGTATGCCGTGGTGAATTCCTTATCTATGGTAGAATTTCTGAAAATTGATGATAAGATAATGGACAATTGCTGCATTTTTAAAAAACGAGTGAAATTAGTTTTTATTTATGAAGAATTTCTTTCTGATTCCAAATATTCAATTAAAAGTTCTTTAAAATATTGAGTCATTTAAATATTTTGATAAGAAAATGCCTGGATATCGTACAATTGCAGTCTGATCAAAACGATTCGTTTTAGCTGGGATGTCCTAACATCCTTCCGTTTCTATGGTTATCGTGAGTTTTCTGCCAAAAAATTGGCATGCGTTTGGTTCACAATTGCCGTATCCCATACCGGATGGCGAGATTTGTGAGAAATTTGCAAAACTGGTTTCTGCTGCTGCTTTTCCATCCATGTTGTTTCAGATGAAGTGACGTCGTATTCGCTTCGAGCGGATTGTGTTGTTTTTCCCGCTAAATCTAACGGGCGAACTTGGGTTAGAAGTTTAAAATAAAAGCGCAGTGAGCAGAAATTTTTGTGTTTATGGCCTTTTCAAAACATTTAGAATTGAATAAAAAAAAAAAAAAATGCGGAAATTGTCCATTATGATTTTTTTGTTTGTCTCTGAGTCAAAATCCCAGCTGGACTTCCAACTCTGGTTCTGCACCAAGACGATTTTTGCCAACAAATATGTAGTAGTCGGAATTTTTTTTTACTAGCTTGGTTGCAGTAATTTTGCACAGTGTAATATAAAAATTTCTTGGTGTAGAATCTGCTTTGGACTGCTTAAAAACCTAATTGCAGTTTAACAATTGCCAAAGTAAATCTTAACTTTATGATTTACCAGTCGTCACCAATACAGTTAAATTCCAATTGAACCGTAGACCAGGAATTAAACTATTTTTTTATTTTTCACATAAGAACATCATGGATACAGAAATTCAATTTTCTAAATTATTTTTTCTTTAGTATTCGTAAATTATTCCTGCATGTGTGTTTTTTAGGCGGAGGAGGAAATTGCTCTTTCTTTACTTTTCAGATTTTTTCTGTTTGCAAAAAAATTTAAGAATTTTTTTTATTTGTTCATTATGATACTTAAAAAAAAATCACCACACAGAGGTAAGTTCTTAAGTATACATTAGCATGTTCCAGTAATTTTTAAAAGTTCGCACTAAGGCCAAATTTTTGTATTTTTCCATGTATTACCAAGCTGTCGAAGCACAATGCTGCTGTTGAACACAGTTTGCAAAAATGGTGCAACAACACTCAAGGGTATAAATAGACACATGCACTGCAAAAATTAGGATTGCCAGGTCAAAACTTTGCTTGCCAATTTTCGCTAAATATCCAGTGCCTCATATACTAGGATGTCGTTTGGTTTTTTGAAAATGACATTGATAAGTATAATGCTTGCTAAATTCCTTGTTTATTTGGAAGGGTTTGCATGATTTTGAAAAATTGGCAACAAGGCCAAAACATCATCAATTCAACATGAAAGCCGATTCCGATCCAAAATCATAGTTAGTAATAAATAACGACTGGAAAAATAAGGAATATACAAATTTGTCAATTAGTAAAAAGTAATATACAAATAATCAATTAGAATACAAATTAAAGAATAGTGTAATACACACAAGTAATGAGGTTACCAAGTATGAATCTCCTATTCCCCTTAGATTCAATTCTTGGTCTCTGATTAAAAAGTTGTAAGTGATAAAAACATTCATGGTAAATATTTATTTCCAGATGCAGTTATTGTTTTTAACACTTTTTGCTGTTCTGGGAATGGCATTCACAGATGATCTGAGTCCTCCACGCTTACTTGTGCACAAACGGTTACTCAATAAATACTTGGTGGAAGGAAGGGATATTGTTGTTGACTACAATATTTACAACATTGGTGAAAGGTATGTTTTTGTTTCAATCTAGTTGTTAGAGCAACAACATAAATTATACGTGTAATTGTGCTTGTGAGTGTACAGAAATGTGAAACATTGTAAATTTTTCTCCTTCAATAAAGCATTGAATGCTGTATAGCTGATTTTAATTCTAACTGAAATAACAAACCTATTGTTCATATGGTAGATATTATAAATGGTTTAAAGTTTTTTTTAGCTTGGATGAGTTAATGCTGCAATTTGTCAGTTTTTATCTGGTACCTGTTCAATGGAAAAGTACCAAAAATTTATTTGAGAAATAAATTATCTTGGTACTCCTGTCACTATTTTACACTTTCTTTGTCAAACCTTTGTCTAGGACTGAAACATATTTATGTTGGAAATAATAAATCATAACTTACATCACTTGGCGCATAAGGCATCCAGCCTACCTCTCCATACCTTCCAATAATTTGCCAGGGATCTTGCTCCCTTTAGACCATATAAGCGAACCTCTTTTAGGTCTGCTTGCATTTGTAATGTGTAGGCCTCTTTCAGTTTCTGTAATCAGTTGGGTTTTTACGAGTAAGGGGGAGTAGCCCTTTGCTCAACCCTCCCCATTTTACCAGGGCTTGGGACTTTCCGAGTCGAAACTGGAGTTTCCTTTCAGGTTGGATTACTTGTTCATTAACGCCTTCAATTTTTTTGTGCTAGAAAAAGTGACGATGCTGCTTAATCATAGTCTGTGTACCGAACACTTGTTGTGTGAGTAACCACACTTCTTGACCAATGTTTTATTCTAATAAATGTTTTCCAAGTTTGGTTTTAAATAATTTATATTTGCTGAAAAAATTTAGTAAAATACATTTTTCTATTAAAAGTTTTGATGTCAATATTTTTTTTTTTAACAGTGCTGCGCACCAAATTCTGTTGAAGGACGCCAGCTTCCCTGAAAGTGATTTTGAAACAGTGGTTGGATTCTTGAATATGAAGGTGGATAGAATTGGGCCGTATCCTTTGTCTTGACTAATTTGCTTGTTAAATTAATAGAATGTTGATTTTATTTGTGGTATGATATTCATTTTCAAATTAAGTTATACATCTTCTATTCTATAAAATAAGTTCCAAAAGTATTTCATCAACACATTTTTCAGGTAACATATCTGTAACCCAAAAGGAAAGCACACAAGCAAATTTTAAAAGGAGAGCCAAATGAATGTTACAGTTACAACGTTTTCTCTTTTCTTATGATGGAATATAGTGCTTTTCAAAAACCTCTAAATCGGTTATTATTTAACCTGGGACATAGTGCTTCATTCCACTAGAAGAGCAGAAAGTGTTATGTAAGATGGCGCCAAAACCTCAATTTCAAAAATTTTTGTCATAGTGCCATACCTGCCAACTTGTACGAATCATCCGTACAATGTACGGATTTTTACTATTTTGTACGGGTGTACGAACAGCTAAAAAAATCGTACGGATTTCACTGTAATTTTCGTTTTTCCCTAAAACCGTTTTCTTTTTTCTTTTTTTTAATTTTTTTTTTTTAAATATTTTGTCAAGACACTAACGAAACCGAAACGATTTTCCAAAGCTGCCGCTTCAATCAAAATATTTATTCACACTCCAAGATTGCGCATATGTTCAGCACTAAAGCGCGTTGGCGAGGATGCATTGTTTTCTTTTCTGTTGCCGACTAGATTTGGCAAACCAAACCACTGCTTCGATTTTTCGGACTTTACAAGTTAATAAAGAAGCAGAAAACCGAAAGTGCTTTAGTTTTTTAATTCTACTTTCTTTTGTACTGGACTCCAAAACGTAAATAATAGTACTGGACTTGCGCGTAAATAATAGCACTAAACCACGGCCCCGGGGATGCACTGTTTTCATTTGTGTTGCCAACGGGACCTGGCGAACCAAACAACTATTGCTTTTCCTCAGACTTAAGAGATTAACAAAGAATCTGAAAATCAAAAATGCTTTAGATTTTGGTTCTTCCTTCTGTTTGGACCGTACAATAATGTTGCGCGTATATAATAAAAGCACTTAAGCGCGGCGCCGGAAATTCATTGTTTTCATCTGTGTTGCCGACGGGATTTGGCGAACCAAGCAACTGTTTCGTTGTCTCGAACTTTAGATATTAATAAAGTAGAAAACTGAAAGTGCTTTATTTATTTTTTATTCTTTCTTCTTTTGGACCGTACTCCAACGCTGCGCACTAAATCGCGACGCCGCCGTTTTCAATTGTTTTGGCGGCACTCGCCGATCGACTGTTTCGTTTTCTCGGACTTTAGAGATTAAAGCACTTTCGGTTTTCAGCTTCTTTGTTAGTCTTAATTATTTATTTTAAAATATCCAAGTTAAACAATCCTGGTGTAAGATTTCAAAAAATATCAAGTTTTTTTGGAGTTTACTTCAAACCAAGCGGTTTACTTCTAATCATCAGAAATTCAAACAAAGAAACAAATTTTGCATTCTGCTCTATCTATGCATCTGATATTAAGATTTCTCATGGAGGATTTAGTCGAAGTTCATATCAATTCTAAAAAGCACAGTGACAACATCAAATGTAATAATAAGAATTCGAAAGCCTGCATAATTGATATTTGTGCGTGTGATTAAACACTTTGAATACCACCAACTCATTGTATGTTTCACTAGAGTTTTTGTGTCATAAAGCATGTTTTATTTAGGTGTAATGTAGACTAAATCTTAAACCTCATCAGAGATTTCATAGTAAAGTTTAAATTTGATTTATTTTTAAATCCAAGTTAGTTTTTTATTTTATAATTTCCATTTTGTGCTAAAATGTAACAATTTGTTGTATTTGAGAGCATTTTTTTTGTTTTTTTGTTGTTATAGAATTACTATTATTTCTATATTACATTCATAAATATTGTCGCTATTTGACTTTCATAGGAATGCAAATATTTGTTCCGTAAAAATTGTACTAATTTGAAAATGCCAATGTTGGCAGGTATGTAGTGCGCTTTTCTTCCAGGATTCAAATATTATGCCGTGTTTTAATAGCTCAAGGCCCTATAAAATGCATGGAATTTATTATAAGACTGGAGAAAAATTTGAGTTTTGAAATTTGAATGCTAGAAATTTGTGTTTCAATTACATTTGTCTGGTGAAAACAGATTTTTTTTTTTCATTTTTAAAACTTCTAAGTTGTTTTTTTTATTGTAATTGTTGAGTTTTTTGGAAGGAAAATTAAGAAATTTGTGAATAGATATAGAGAAAATTATATAGTCTAAGAGCCCATGGCCAGCTACCTGTATGTATTTGACCAGACCTGAGTTTTTGTACGTTAAGGCCCCTATACCTACCATACATAAGTAGGGGACTCACTAAGCTCAAAGTGGTGGACGCGTCGAGCGCTCAGGTAAGACAGGTATCGATTTTTGACTAATTTTAAATCCATTTGACCACGTCTGCCGTTTTAAAATTTGAAAATATATTATTATTACTATCGGAAAATAAGAATGGCAGACCATTATCGCGCATTTTACTTTGTGGCAGACAATTTTGAAAATGCTAAAAAAAAAAAAAAATTTGAAAGTATTTGACCAGGTCTGCCATTGATATATTTTATTTATTAAAGTCTTAAAAACTTATATTGAACACGGCAGACGTCTACATTGCGTACACACATCAACAAATAATAAAATCTTAGCTACTATCCGGCCAGATGTATATGTATTCCGTTCGCTGTTTTACATCAATGTAATTTACTTTATCACTGTATTTAGAGAAATTAAATTTTTTTCGTATTCTATATACTAAACTTCATTAGTTAGATGAGAATTAATTAATATTAATCTGAGTTAAGTACGAAATTAATTGTTGTGGAGTATCATCTGTCATTATTTTACTGTTAAAACCAGTCCACATAGGAGTATTTAACAACCTAAAAGCATGACTTAGCATCCAAATATTGTCAATTCGACCGTAAAGACTCTTATGCACAATTATATTAACTTCTTCCTCACTTTGAATTTCAATATTGCTAGTTTTTTTGAGTTTTTTAGCACACTGTGGCAACTCATACTATATTGTTTCAAAAGATCGTCTTCTACGTTTATTTTTTTTAATAACTCCAGCTTCTTCTATTTCTTCTACATTTTCATTTTCGATGTTTTGATATATGATTCCAACTGTATCATGGAGAGAGTCTTTTCCATTCTTGGTCTCAACAAATCGGTCATAATTATCAAATGCCATACCTGTCGAAAGATTTTCATTTCTATTAATTGCCTCTGGACATATTCCGGTGCGTAAAACTGATGAAAACGTTGCTTCTGTTTCAAGCTCTTCGATAGCGCTGTAACTGATACAATGACCGTAACGATTTATTATATCGATTACCTTCCGACTGCTTGTAAGACTTTTTAATGTCATGCCTAAGCAGATGTGTTTCGAAGTCTTAATGTTGCCATTGTGACTCATGTAAATTTCGTCCTGTGACAGAGATTTCACGTGACGTTGAAAACTGTCACAATTCTGGCGTTTACGACTAATACCTCCAAGAATTGATGAAAAAAACTCGGAAACCATTGGTGGTGTTGAACATTCACCGTTGATTAGTCGTTGACTAGTTATATAATCAGGTAATTTCTTTTTTTGTATACCCAGAATCTCCTCTCTCAAAATGGCGGCGGCTGCTTGCAAAGTGTCTTGGTCTTTCAAGTGCGCAAATAACGATTAATCAATAGTTGAAATGCCTCTAGGGGCAACAACTTTTTTTTTATTAGATATCAAAATTTGGATTTTATCATTAAATTTTCTGTGAATTTTTTCTTCTAAATAGTGTGTTGTGAATATTGATGTACTGTCCGAGCCTTCACTCAATTCTTTAAACATATCGAGATACTCTTTATGTAAGTATGTTAAAAAATAACAACGTCCTCGTTTTATTACATTTTCTTCAATTAAATTGCATATTTCTTTATAAACAGTATCATGTATTTCTCGAGAGATATGCCACGAAGTACGGACAGGACTTTTTATTAATGATCTTTTTCGATTTCTAAAATTTTGCCGGCAAACATCATGATAATAAATGTTACAAGAGAGAACACTTTGTATTTTTGTCAAAGTTTCGTTGTAAATTTCAGTATCTGGCTTAAAGTTTGATAAAATACTTTTTTCAAATTGATCTTTTTCTGAAGTTCGTAATAGCTCATTCTTAGACCGATTTTGTTTCTTTTTTTTATTACAAAAAAAACACAAATTCAGGTTGGCTGCAGCCACGGTATCAGAAGTCTGAGTATTCGATAATTCTGCTGAATCTTCAGATGGTCCTTCCTTCAACGGCTGATGTACTTCAGCCTCGATATCTTTTTCCATGTCATCATGTGTCTCAGGAACGTTCACATCTTCTATAAGGGAATCATTCATCATTGTTTCATCAACTATTGTGCTACTAGCTGATGTCGATGGTTGTTCAATTGAAGGCAAAGAATAAATTTTTCGTGATATCTGTAGAATTTTTTTTTTCAGCGCTGTAAACGTCTTGTAACAACTACTATAATAAGCACAATCAAAAATTTCGTCTGGTAGAATAATTTCTTTATATTTTAATTTATGAAGTTTCCGTAACCTTAAAATCTTTCGACATTTTGCCATTATCTCTTCCGAAAATATAAGTAATTTCTCAGTTTTTACATTGGCACAAAAAACACGCTTCACTTTTTCTTTATCAATCGACATAATGTCAGATATATATGACAAATAATAGACAAATGAAGAAAATAAAATAAAGCAGCACTATGTATTTTATAAAATTCACGAAACACGAGGTATCTGTATGAACGTTCACAAATATACTGAAAACATCAGGCAATAGCCGTTACGTTGGGGTTGTTACAAGGCCCTTCCAGGTATAAACCCTCCATTATTCGAATGCTAGTAATATAACTGTAAGAGAACATACTATAGGTTAGAATGAGTACAATAGTAATACATAGGAAAAAGAAGAGAGATAGCTGTATAAAATCTGTGCCAACCATCTGGCCGGATAGTAGCTAAGATTTTATTATTTGTTGATGTGTGTACGCAATGTAGACGTCTGCCGTGTTCAATATAAGTTTTTAAGACTATAATAAATAAAATATATCAATGGCAGATCTGGTCAAATACTTTCAAAATTTTATTTTTTTTAGCATTTTCAAAATTGTCTGCCACAAAGTAAAATGCGCGATAATGGTCTGCCATTCTTATTTTCCGATAGTAATAATAATATATTTTCAAATTTTAAAACGGCAGACGTGGTCAAATGGATTCAAAATTAGTCAAAAATCGATACCTGTCTTACCTGAGCGCTCGACGCGTCCACCACTTTGAGCTTAGTGAGTCCCCTACTTATGTATGGTAGGTATAGGGGCCTTAACGTACAAAAACTCAGGTCTGGTCAAATACATACAGGTAGCCGGCCATGGGCTCTTAGACTAATAAGTCAATGGGTATAAGAAGTAAGTAATGGATAAAAAAAATAATAAGTTTAGAGAATTTGTAAATAGGTTTAGAGGTGTTGTAATATGTATATGTATTTTCATTACAGAAAGACAGGATTTTTCTTATCGAGTAGCTTCAGTACAAGTAGTAATATGCAAATGTGTCAAATCAGTATTTTTTTAAATCTACCACATAATAAGTTATTAGAAATTCTTCTTAGAAAATTTTCCAACCTTTTGTTGAAACTTTTTTCCAAAATGTATATTGTTAAAAAAAATGTGAACATTAAACGTTAAGATTTTCTCTTTTTAAATATTGATCTTGATGTATTATTTCAAAAAATTTCTTTATATTCAGTTTTTGTTTTTAGTATTTTTTATATCCTAGTAGAAGTAATATTAAAGGCTGTTTTTTGAATAATTAAGATGTATAACAGTTTAAATTCTGTTGAAAGTTGTTTCCAGATGTACTAATTGAAATACTGGAGATGTGAAATAAGATTTAATATTTGCTTATTCATTATAATTAATCTATGATGTCCTAGAATTAGGTTTATTTAATAGTTCATCGAAAGAGTTCATTATTAATAATCATAGGCAATAACTAAAACTGTTTAAAAATGATTTTCAAAGTTTTGCAAAATCAGTAGTGTGTATATATTTAAGTACTTCTAGAAGTTGCAATATCAAATAAAATCACAAAAATACCTAAGCTATGTAATCCGTGTGATAATTTTGCATGAAATTTAAATCTTTCAATATTAAAAATGAAATTGGTGGATGAAAATTGCAAATATATTTATCTTTCCTTTAACTGCAATATCAGAAACTCTAATATCTCGCACACTGTCATCCTTCGACCCAAGCGGACTGGGTTGTTCAATTTCACTGCAGCAGAGGTTACATACAAACTCAGTGAAGATGGCCGAGAATTCCAGGTAAATGTGTTTATTTACTTGTTTGATTAGTTGGGTTGTCAATTTTTAAAATGGTACTTAAGTACTACTAAGGTGAAGTTTGGTATCTTTTTAAGAGTAGAAGAACAGAGTGGCCACAGAACCAGGAAATCTGGGAAATGTCAGGGAGCTTTCTGAATCTGGAAAAAATCGGGGAAATGTTAGGGAACTTTTTAAAATTTCATGAAAATCAGGGAAATTTTGTATCGTTTAAGGCACGTTCATCCATATTTTGGCGCTATTTACATGGAGATTTGTGGTGGCAAGCCATTAGAAGTTTAATGATATGGAATAATTTAAACGTTTCATTACCAGCAAAACTATTTTATAAAAAGTTGCATATTATTTCTTTAGCATAAATTTTCTATTTGATCAGGGGGTCTAGACATCTGGAAAACCTAAGAAAATTGGGGAAATTTGAAAAAAAGTTTGCCCTAAAATCAGGGAATTATTTAGAAATCTGTCAGGGAATTATCAGGGAACTTTTTTCCTAAATTTTGTGGCCACTCTGAAGAAGAAAGATGATTCACAATGACATTATCACACAACTCTAAATTTCCATGTATAAGATGGCTATAGCAAATACATAAAAATCCAGCAGTCAAAATTTTTGCTCAGTCAAACGTTTTTAATTGACAATTCCCGCATTTTTTAAAAATGAGTGAAATTTATATTTATAAAGAATTTCTCTCCGATTCCAAATATTTAAACAAAAGGTCTTTAAAAAAAATTAGTTATTCAAATATTAATAAAAGAAAATGCCCCAAAACCAGTCCAATCAAAACACTCAACGAAATCTGTGACGTCAAAGCTTCCTTCCGTTTCTATGGTTATTGTGAAGTTTCTGCCAAATAGTTGGCGTTGGTAGACCATTGCCACATTCCGAACAGTTTGACGTGATTTGGGATAAACTTGTAAATCTAGTTTCCGTTGCTGCATTTCAAGCCAAGATGTTTGCAAAGCTGCAACGTCACATTCAATGCCAGCGGAATGAATCGTTTTCTTGCCAACGTCTAACAAGGTAATTTGATTGCAAATTTAAAAAAAAGAAAAAGCACATTGAGCAAAAAAAAATTTGTTTTGTGGCCTATTCGAAATTGAATACAAAAAATTAAAAAATGCGAGAATTGTCCATTGTTAAATAAAAGGCTGCATATTTATGGCATTTTCTTCCGTTGTTTATGGTAAATTCTATGATTTCTTTCGTATCACTTAAAAACTAAGGCATAGTCATTTGATGTTTTGAGAAGATATTAGTGTATGGTGTTGAGTTGTCATAGTAATATAACAGACTAAACTAGTAGACAAAAATTACCATGTTTACAGGTTGAAAGTGGAGATTGCATACATGGATACATGTGAAACACTAGCATCAGGCCAATAAATGTACCCACATGCAAAATTAATTCATTTTTCGATGGTCTTTGGCCTTTAAATAGCTGTTGTTGCCTTAGAGAAGTTATTTTATCTCTACCCCCCAAAAAAAATCACTGTTTTACTAATCAAAACTGACAATCGTGCAATACTGTTATTGGGCTGAGCGAATTTGCCTTGTAACAGTTTTAAGCAACCCTCAATATAAGTGTTATCATGTGTTTGTTGCTTATTTGCATGGAGCCATCTTACGCCTGTTGTTATCAACTAAATGTCATAAAAATGTAGTTAGCAGTAGATTGTCATCAGTTAAAATTTTTGCCACCACATAAAAATGTGTCGCATAAAAGCTAACATTACAGACTGAACTTTATCACTACAGAAATGCCAACTTTTCTCTGAATTTTCCATAGTTTTTAAGGATAGTCAATAACTCTTCCATTACGATAAACGAATATAAGATACAATAACTACTATTATATCAGTATAACACTCAGCAAAAACTATGTAAATCTGGACAGTATTGCTAAATTTCAAGTGGATTGACAAAAGATTGAAAAAATATATTATGCATAGGTTTCAAAGAATGTGTAAAATTCCACAGACTACAGAAAATCTGTAGAAAAGGCAGCATCTGAAAATTGGCATGCATATGTGACATAGTTAATCTAACATTTAATAATATGCTTAAAAACTATTGTCACTTATAAAGAGTAATGGAAGCAACAACAAAAAATTAGGACGGAGTCCTTTTTTTCTTTCAAAAAAGTTATCATTGATAAATTTGATTGAAATTTAATGACATTTCCTGGTTGAAAAGGATAAAGGTTATCATTAAATTTGTTTTTCACTTTATGCAACATCACAATTGTCAATAAATTTATTTAAAAATTGAAGGTATTACTGAATATTACTAAAATTTCACAAGTCTTAAAGCAATACTTTGATAAAATTGTCAAGTAGCAGAATGAGAAAAAGTTTTTTCGTTTTTACAGTTTTGGATGTGAATGATGAATTTTTAGCTGAAAGAACAGTAGGAGAACCTGGGAGACGCTGAGATTTAATAACAAATTTTATCATTCTTAACACTTCTGTAAAAATCAAGAAAAGATTAACATTGCCCAATATGCAGTTGGGAAGTGTCATTCGACGTTCTGTACGTCTATATTTTCTACGTAGTAACATCATTGTAAAAATCAATAAAAATTAACAGAATAGTCGGGTTGGTTGTTTCTGATTTTCTGGCACAAGAACCGGGGCTACATTACAACATAACATTATAATGACTAACATCTACATTATGCCTTGTAATTTTGAACTTGGTGAGATGATAAGATGACAACACCTAAGCTAGCAACCCACATTTACAATAGAACATAGAAGCCTTGACAAAATCAAGGGTGCGTACAGTCCTTAAAAACTTTAAAAAAGCCATAAGACCCTTAAAAGTTCTTATTTTTGAAAAAATTTCTTAAAAGTCCTTATTTTTTTTTATTAAACCTATTCGCAAAATGTTAAAACTGTTAAAATACATTTTAGCAGAATTTTAACGCGATTACAACAGAAGATTCTAGGTTTTGAGTCAGCAAGTCTAGCACAACACACGAGGAGCAAATGATTTAACAAAACCAGTTATGCGCTATGTTGCTAACCGAATTTACTGCAGTTTTCGCCGTGATTTCCTTGAATTTTTCATTTAACAATAAGATTTTATTAATTTTACTGTAAAGTAATAAAGAATCAAATTAAAACTATATGCTTGAACTTGGATAATTTGTCCTTTTTTTTTTTAATTAAGTAGAATATGCATTACTAACATTGCACTTCAAAAAATTTTAAAACTATATTATATTCAGTAAAAATACATCTATTTCTCACGATGATTGGTTATAATAATTAGAAATTAAATACAAATTTCATTCATGAATTTTAGTATGCATTACATTTTTTTCCTATTCAATTTCTCCATCGTATAAACCACATTCAAAATTGAAGTCTTCATAAAAGTTGACAAAGTCCTTAAAAAGTCCTTATTTTTTATTTTGGAAATCTGCATGAATCATGAGATTTATTGGGCACCAGTCACTATTATTCTCCATACTACTGTTATGGCTGTTTGCTGGCTTGATCTCACAAGGCTCTAGTCTCAAGACCAACACCTTCGCTAACTGAGACACTAGGGGGATAAGAATAATTGCAAGAAATCCATCTGAAAAGCTAAATTTTTGGTTTCCTTTGAACTTAGTTGATAGCTTTGTTTGGGAGGCAATTTTCTTTATAGTGCTTAAGTTTATTTTATAACTTGTAATGTGTTAAGTGTAATAGAAATCTTCTTTATCTTACGATTTTTTTTTATTGCTATAAAATTTACCTTTTTCAAATAAAATTTTTTTTAGGTGTGCTATTCGACTGAACCTGGTGAGGCAGTTATCATCCCAGCTAAAGACTTTGACAGGAAATTTTCACCTCATATGGTAATATAATTTATAAGTTTCATGTATTTATTTAAATGCTATTATGTGCTATATCAGAGTGACCAGGAATGAGAAAATGTGCAATTCTGGAAATACTGTATACTTATTGCATCTCAATCATGTTATTCCACTCTTTTGTCAACTTCAATTTGGCAAATTACATTTCTTTATTGATAAAATTCTAAAGAATTATTACTCAATAACTTTATTCCTAAACAAATTATAAATTCATTTACTATACATTTCTTTACATTAAGTTTTTAATCGTTTACATTTCAAATTGAATAATACGTTGTCATTAAAACTGATTACTCTTCCTATGACTGTTTAGGAAAAGTTTTATTACCCCTTGTTATTGTGATAACATTGCTTGATTTATTATTATAAGTTTTTTTTTTAATTCATCTAAATTCTGTACTTAGTTTAGCTTTAAAACATCTATTTTTTCTTTTTTTTTTTAATTTTTATTGCATTAGTGTATATTTACATTATGATTTTCTAATAATCAGTATGCTTAGGATTAATTTTTAATGATTTTAAAATCCATAACTAAACCGAATTCTAGTGCTTAATCTTTACATCGGAAGAGCAAATACAATCACTGAAATAGAAAGCCATACTTGTTATTTATAAGTAGAAGCTGCAAATTTTTAAAAGAAATAAAAAAAAAATATTTTCCTTTCAAATTTTATTAATGAAGTTTTATTACTACTGTTACGTCTGTTCATGTGTTAAAACAGAGTGGCCACAGAACTGGGAAAACCTGGAAATCAGGGAAATGTCAGAGAACTTTTTAAAATTTCATGAAAATCGGGGAAATTTTGTATTGCTTAAGGCACCTTCATCCATATTTTGGCACTATATACATGGAGATTTGTAGTGGTAAGCCATTAGAAGTTTAATGTTACGCAATAATTTAAACGTTTCATTACCAGCAAAACTATTTTTTTTAAAAATTGCATATTATCTTTTTAGCATACATGTACTATTTGATCAGGGTGTTGAGACATCAGGAAAACCTAAGAAAATTAGGGAAATTTGAAAAAAAAGTTTGCCCTAAAATCAGGGATTTTTTTAGAAATATGTCAGGGAATTATCAGGGAACTCTTTTTCCTGAATTTTGTGGCCACCCTGTAAAAGCAAGTTTAAAATTCCAAGTACGGTGCAGATTCTGCACTAAGATGATTTTTGTCAACAAATGATAGCTGCCACCATTTTTTTAATAACCAGCGAACTTCTAATGGTTTTCATAATTTGGCGCTGTTTTGTAAACGATTCTTGGCGCAGAATTCGTACCGTACTTGGAAGTTTTATTTTTACCAAAAGCAATACTTTGGCAGATATTGTGGTTAAAAAATCTAAGCATTATAATGTTCATAGGTATGTGCAGGTTGACAAACCCTCTGAACAGTTCATATATTTAATGGTATTAATATGCTAGTCCATATAAGTGGATTTATTTTTTTATTCTCCTACTATATTACATTTAGAAGAAAGTAAGAATTTGGAAAAGGTATAGTTGTTCCGTAAAATTGTGACTATTTTAATTATGACATAATTATGTATGTGCATGTGACATTTTTTATCGGATTTCTTGGTCATTTTAGAAAAACGTGCAGTAATTGTCTCCCTTGACCA
Organism: Linyphia triangularis; assembly: GCA_963978545.1. NCBI lineage: Eukaryota > Metazoa > Arthropoda > Arachnida > Araneae > Linyphiidae > Linyphia > Linyphia triangularis. The sequence continues at coordinate 18,830,071 of OZ021730.1, forward strand.
TTACGATAAATAGACATGATTATTTCAATGAGAAACCAAATTGTTAGTTTTAGCTCCCATTGAACCAATATCTTCTGCAAACTCATGCCACTTTGGCTGGGTTATGTCATCAATGACATAAATGAATATCAAGATCCCTCGGACTACCAGGGTTCGTACTCCTCCTGAAATTTGCTTTTCTTTTATAAGGGCCCTTATAACTCCTGAAAGTTGTATTTCTACTCCTGATATTTCTTTTTATCTTCTTAAAAATAATCATTGAAGGGTAAACAGATTAGTAAAACCTTAAAACGCAGCAATTTTTTTTTATTCGGTAAAACTTCTCTGAAATCCGAAATTCTTACCGTACTTCAGAGTGCTTCATCACTACAGCAGTGCAAAGGAAAACAATTGGACAGTCCCAGAATGCACCACGATTCTCAACAACCAGGTGCGTAGAGGGGAAACTATATTCAGTTAGGAAATGTAATGGAAAGTCACGATTTTAAACAAACAAAAAAAACGACCATAAGTCATGGAAAAACAGTAAATGTCAGGGATACTTTTAACACTTTTAATTAAAATCACGTGACTATGACGTCATAAACGGCAAGATCGCTATTCATCTCTTTGATGATCCATCTATGTTTTGAAAGAACAACGGTCACATTTAAAAACCTCGACCAATGCAAGCATTTCCGAATTCCAAACCTGTAACATCCCACGAGTAAGGTCTCATAGGTTAAAAAAATTCATAATATAGAAACTAAATTGAACTGATTTGATAAGCTTGCATTTACAATTTGATTTTGTCTTCTTTCTTAACTCGGAGCACTACGGTTTTGCATTGTTGATATCAAACATTTGATTTGTGATTATACAATTTAATGTTATTATTAGCTTATTCCATCTTCAAATATATCCTTATTATTAAAGATGATTAGCTATTCAAAGAATGGAAAACTATTTCTCCCTTTTCTTCTGATTTCTGAGGATCTTTGTTACTGAAATAAGGATTTTTTACTTATTATAAAATAAAGCTTTATAGAAGTCATTTTATGGTATGATTTGTCTTTGTAAAATTCATGTTTTTTTTTGTTTGTTTTTTTGTGATACGATTTCTTGAGTCATGGAAAATTATTTGCTTTGGTCTTGGAAAGTTATGAAAAGTCATGGATTTGTAACATTTTATTTTGGCAGAAACCCTGTATATTATAAGACATATAATTTTTTTTCCGGTTAACTCCTGAATTTACTGTACTTAACTCCTGACAAACTTCTGAATTTTACTATCATAGATAGAGTGTAAACCCTGGAATGCAGTCATTACATATTTTAACAATTTATTTTTGTCTTTCAGACCGATTGGGCTGCCTTTGCCGTCATGACATTGCCTTCTCTCGGAATCCCATACCTATTGTGGTACAGAAGCAAGTCAAAGTACGAGAGTATTGTTAAACAAAAAAAGCATTAGTGTAGCATTTTCAAATAAACAGACTTTTTTTTTTACTTGACAGACCCTGTTTTCTTATGAAGTTGTTACAGAGCCAGGGCAATTTTATGGTTGACTTGTTTGGCCTGATAGTGCTGTATGTTGATCAACAGGGAAAATATTGGTAACAAGGAATTATTAAAATAATTTGTAATTCTGGAAATTGGGGAATTTTTTAAGGAATTGCAATTTTAAAAATGTCTTTATTTTAAAAGTTGTAACAAATTCCACCTTAAGAATTAAATTACTTCAAAAGAATTATATTTTAAACACTTCTTTTGTAATAGTATTGTAATTCACTTTATTGAAGTTCTGCTTCTTATTTGATTAAATATCCAAATTAATCCATCTTTATATTTTCTGAAAAATTCTATTTTACTATAGTGTTGAATCCTTTTCTGTGGAATGTGTTGTAATAATGTATATAATTGTATATGTTGTGTTAAATTATCGGAACATTTGAATTTGTTTCCCTTCTGTACATCTTGAAGTGAAGCTTAGAAAAAACTTTAAAATATTTGTTTTGCCCCATTACTTAAGAAAAGAATTAGGTCGAGACAGGAGAAATAATTTACCCTAAGCATCAATTTCCAGCTTAACTAATTTATTGGCAACAGTAAAATACATTTTTACAGAACGGCAACAAATCCTAGGAAATATTTTTTCATAGTGTTGAATAGTAATGAACTAATGTGAATTATTCATATCAATACTTTTTAGGATAAGCTAGTTGTATAATTATAATAAAATATCTATTTTAATAGATAATAATTTAAAAATATATTTTAAAAAATCAACTCTGCAAAATTTTTTCAGATTGTCAGTTTAATGAATGTAATTATAAATTCCTCTTGATTTTTATATAATTTTAAACTATCTTACCTTTTTTATGTATATTGAAAATTTTTTGGTGTTCAACAAATACTTCTGATTTAAAGCAGTATTAACTGATTATAAAGTTAAAAATTGCTTTAATGAATAACCAGTTGTTACCGGCCATAACATTGTAACTTGCAATTTGACCATATTTACTTGGCTTTCTCTATGAATATGGGTGAAAAAATCAATTCAAAACAAATTGTTCACTTGATTTTCTGATAAAAATCTAAGCTTATATTAACTTTATCATAACTGACTGCTAATTTATGAAAATTTAATTTAGTTTACGAATTTCAATGGTATTTGCTCTGCATTTATTTAAAAATAGTAATACCTTTCTTTCTTAAAGATTTGAATTGTAGTTATGTTATTCTAAGAATATAATAGAATATTTAATTAGGTAAAAAAATTAATATGAAAAATTCAATCATTTTCTTTGCAAACTATCTTTGAACTAATTTTTATTTCCAACACAATTGAGTAAATGAAATTTTAGATCTAACAAATTATATATCAAAATCTATGAAACCACACTAATATTTTGAGAATTCATTTCAATTACTTTTCCAAACTCGCTTAATATTATTTGACCTTGTTTAAAAAATATTTTGCCTTGTTTAATGCCAGGAAGAAAAAAAATCTAACTGTAAATTTACTTTATTATGTACAAAAACTAGGAATTTTTGTTGTCTTAAACTTTTGTATTAATCTTTAACTATGAATTAAATTTTGCATTCGAGTTACTAACATTTTCTTTCGTGAAAAACAATTGCAGCATAAATAACTTCCGTTGTTGATCTTTTTCTTTCCTCTAAGTAAGTTATAAATGAGGGGGCAAACCCCCCCCCCCCCACTCCAATCCTTGTCACTGCCTTCTAATGCAATATTTTTTTATTTTTTTTTAAGTAAAACTCGGCCAAATATTTGCTTTGAAACGTTTGCTGTAGATGGAAATTATATAAACAAAATTTGAAAAGAAAATAAAGCTTTCTTTTTAAAATTTATTTCCTAGTGAAAATCCTGCATCGTTTTTTGGATACACCTACAAAATTGTTCTCTTCCCCCTTCAAATTAGTGTTGCAATCAAGTGTATTACTCTTGGTACAAGTGACAAAAATTGTGCAAGTTTCAAATCTATATTTAAGTAGAACTTGCATTTACAAAATATTGAATTGAGACTGCGAGGTATGAAAAGACAGACTATTTTTTTAAAAGATCTCATTCTAGAGAATTTATCGGGACCATTGGTTCATGACTGCTTTTTTGAATTGTTGCCAACATTAATAATATCCAAAAATTTGAATACAGTGGGTTTTGACAAACTAAACAAAAAAATATATATTGTTTTACTTAAAGTTTGTACTGGCTCTAACTTGGTTAATGCCTATAAATCTGTAAAGTAATTATTAAATTAATAATTCACAATATTTGAAAATAGTGTTACCTTTTTATAATATCAGCAACTGCTACAAGCCAAAACTTAGCAAGGTCCCGACATGATTGCCTTTGTAGTCTATATAACCAATAAGTAAATACTTCTAGCCTTTGGTAACTGAAATTTAAGTAACTTAATAAAATTCGAAGAGAAAGTAACTGAATTTTTTTTTTATTACACTTTAAAAAGTTTGTAAAAACTTGTATGTTAAATTTTTTAATACAAAAAAAGTTACTTACTTTCAAATTTTGTTAATGAGCTTTTATTGCTAATGTTATATCTGGTTCCCATGTTTAAAATCTACTTCGACTGATATTTTAGCCACAAAACATTCAACTCTTGTGCCGGTTGGATTATATGAAAGCAAATTGCGGGATGGATTTTTGCACGATATGTATGTTTTAAATACCTTGAAATTTAACATCTTGACCTGCATTAGTGCTATGCAGTCTGCTTGGTTTCAAAAATTAGCAGACACAAGTTTGCAAATGTTAGTTTTATATCAAGGTGGGAGTTTTCCTTGTTTTCTTTTTTGATGGGAATTTTTGGCAGACAGTATGTTATTTTTCAATGACAGAGAACCACATAGAATACAAAAAAAAAAAAAAAAAAAAAAAAAATTTGCTAAGGTTGCTGTCTGGCCATATTTGGCTTAAGGATTCTATTTAAATTGTTTTGAATTATCTGGGCCAAAAAGTGTAGCAGACCAATTTATATTAATCCTTAGACATTTTATTAAGTTCTTATGGATTTCAGAATTTTGATTGATAACAAACCAAAAACTGCTGTAGCCACTGACAATATATAGTTATAAATTGGAAATCTTAAGTGTGCAAAGTGATCCATAAGTTCTAAATGTGTTGATTGGAATTATCTTTTGCCAATGTTTTTGAAAGAAAGTGGTCATAGAAAAAATAAATCTATTTGCAGCTGTTGTGTTAGAATCATTTTCAGCTGATGAAGAAGAATGTTATCTTTTGTTAGTTTTGGAAACTAATTGACACTAGATAACAAATGACATTTTATGATAATCACGCTGAGCTAATTGAATCACGTTTGGAATATATAAGTTCCAGGAAGCTATTTAAATTTGTGTAACATCTGGGAAAATAGTAATCAAATTGGGCCCAAAAATAAAAATTATTTTCCTCTTGCATGTTCTTATAAAAGAGTGGCCACCGAACCTGGAAATCAGTGAAATGTCAGTGAGCTTCTGATTCTGGAAAAAATTGGAGAACTGCCGGGGAATATTTTTAAATTCCACGATAATCGGGGAAATTTTCTATCAGGGCGTGTTTAATATTATCAAATAATTTAAACTTTTCATTAATGCCAAAACTATTTTTTTAAAAATTGGCCTATTATCTCTTTAGCATACACGTTCTATTTGATCAGGGTCTATACTAGAAGACAACATGACCCGAGTTCACTCAGTAATCTACAACGATAGGGGAACTGGTTCCTACAGCATATTCAGTGAACTCTGGTCATGTTGTCTTCTAGAATACATATTTGGAAAAATTGGGGTAAAAAATTTTGCCATAAAATCAGGGAATTTTTTAGAAATCTATCGGGGAATAATCTGGGAACTTTTTTTCCTGAATTTTGTGGACACCCTGAGTAAGCCATAACAATTACACCTTATGAGGGGGAAAAACAAATTGAAGGAAAAAAATCCTTCAAATGCATGTCAGTCATTATCAGATATCAAACAGTTGATTTTTTTTCTTTGGGTATATACCAGAAATTTGCAGTTAATAAATAAAAAGTGGATCTGGCGGATGCTTCTCCTGCCTTTGCAGAAATTGGAGCACTGAGAAGTAAAAAAACGGCTTTAGAGGATTTAAAATATATAACTGGTTACTCTACTGTGTGTTTGCTTTAAAAATAAGTTACGTTGTGACAGTCACTAAAAGACTACTTCTGTTAAACCCAGATACTAAGAAAGTACAACTTGATCAGGGTGGCCACAAAATTCAGGAAAAAAAGTTCCCCGATTTCCCTGGCAGATTTCAAAAAATTTCCCTGATCTTACGGCAAATTTTCCAGATGTGTAGACTCCCGAATCAAATAGAACATGTATACTAAGGAGATAAAATGCCAATTTTTTAAAAATAGTTTTGATGGTAAAGAAAAGTTTAAATTGTTCTGCAACATTAAACTTCTAATGATTACCACAATAAACCTTCGGGTAAATGGCACCAAAATATAGAACGGGAAAGCATGCCTGAAAATTTCCCTGATTTTCAGCAAAATTTTAAAAAGTTCCCTGACATTTTCCAGAATTGGAAAGATCCCTGACATTTCCAGGTTCTGTGGCCACTTTGTTGATGATACTTCATGGTTGAAATTTTTCTCCATTAAGGTTAAAACCACAATAAAAACCTTGCCAATTTGTTGGTTTTTATAAATAAAAATGTCACTAATTTAATGAGTTTGATTCAAGAACAATAGTTTTTTAGATAAATTACAACATTGTATTCCAACGAGTTTGATTCAAGAACAATAGTTTTTTTTAGATAAATTACAACATTGTATTCCTTTATTAAAATATCTGGAAACATAGGAAAAAATAAATAATTTGTAAGCATAAAATTATTGCACATTCATTTGGGGGAAAAAAATTAGCAAAATAATTATTGCATATTCTTTTATCATAAACTAATAAATCAAATTACATACACTGAAATACAGTCAAAACCCTATTAACGCGAAATCGATGAGGCAGCCAAAATTGTTTGCATTAACAGAATGTCATGTTAAACGAATAAATTAACATAAGTTTTAGGTACGAAGAACTGCTTTTACTTCGCATTAAACAGGATTTCTTGTTAAGTGATTTTGCATTAACGAAGTTTGACTGTATTTATTCATATTAGTTAGAAACAATAAATATTCAACACGTCAAAACAAATATACATATATTAAGATTTTAAATTCGAAAACATATACATAAAGAAAAACATACTTTTAAATAATAAGACAAAAAATTCATTTCAAAGTTTGGTAATTGCATGTTATTCTCGTTTTTTGACAAAAAGCTTGAACTGCTTGGCCTCCTCGGAGGTTCATTTTGGACTAGTATCGGTGCATTCCTGTCAAATGCCTGAGCAAAAGACTGGACTAAGGCAATTTTCAACGACAAAGATAATCAGTTTTGTAAACTTTTTGTTCCGCCCACAGTCAAAACAATAATGCATTCTAAAAATTCTATCAATTAGATATGAATCAGATCTTATGAGATAGAAACATTTGGAGGCCACTAAGCATTCAAAATTCAATTTTATTAAACAATATTTTTTTATCACATTTTATAATTCGGGAAACATTCCTTTCATAAATTAAATTTAAAAAAATTAAATATTACCATAAAAAAAATAAAGTTTTTAATTTATAAAAGAAAATGTTTAATTTTGTAAAATGTTTCTGGGAAGAGTTAGAAATATTGGTACTCCTGAGTTAGTCAAATACCAGATAAAAACAGCAAAATTGCAGCGATAACTCATCCAGTCAATTTATAACTCCTATAATAAACCATTATAAGGTTGCTATAGTAACCATATAATAGAGGCTTGGCAATACATTTGTGCATCATTTAAAAGTGTAAGCAATTAGGCTTGGCGAAAACTGCACTAAACGATACTCGCCTAACAGAAGAATACAGGAACATCTTGGAAGTCAGTTAAACTTTAACTTTTTATTAGGTGAATTATATTAAACAGGTACAAGTATAATGTTTTGGTAAAGTTCGTTCAATTGTGTTTATCTTTATTTTTATCTTTCAAACGATTTAAAAAAAGCCTTGTTATTAATTTTTTTTTGCAAGGTCTCCAAAATAGACGAAACTTTTGGGCCATAGCATGTTTGGTTTATTAGATAATCCCTCATCACCAATTATGTCCTCGTTGATGGTGGCCACAAAACTCAGGAAAAAAAGTTCCCTGATTTCCCTGACAGATTTCTAAAAACTTCTCTAATTTTAGGGCAAACTTTTTTCAAATTTCCCCAATTTTCTTAGACTTTCCAGATGTCTAGATACCCTGATCAAATAGAACATGTATGCTAAAGAGATAACATGCAATTTTTTTTTAAATAGTTTTGCTGGTAATGAAAAGTTTAAATTATCCCGTAATATTAAACTTCTAATGGCTTACCACTACAAATCTCCATGTAAATAGCGCCAAAATATGGATAAACGTGCCTTAAACAATATAAAATTTTCCTGAAATTTTAAAAAGTTTGCTGACATTTCCCTGATTTTTTCCAGAATCAGAAAGCTCTCTGACATTTCCCTGATTTCCAGGTTCTGTGGCCACTCTAATGAAGGTACAATAAAAAAAATAGTGACATACTATTCACAAAAATCAAAGTTCAACCTAAAATTCTAATTTAAAGAAACCGTCACTTCCAAAAGAGAGGTAAACTCCTTGTCCACATTATAACTTGGTGCAATTTCTGAAAATTGGCCTTGGGTTTTCCTGCTTGTTTGAACCAGGTCAAAATTCTAATCGTAATGCAGTAATTAGGTTTGATAAAATAATTCTGCTTTATCACTTATCAATAGTTACCAACATCAACAAATCTAGATTGTAATGTGGATAAGGAATTAATCAAAACAGATATTGCACAGTGCTGGCAAAGAACTAGACAAACAGTCCAATTCAGATGCTATTATACAGCATGAAGATCAGTTTTGACAAAAACTTTAATTTTGAACCTTTATCTCCTAAACCTTTTAATTTCAAACATAATTTTAATACAAATTGCAATTATAAATATAATCATTCAAAAATTTAATCACCAAATTGCAACCACTAATTTCAAGGCAAACACAAATATACTATATACATAGTATAGTTCAACTCTATCTAATTGGGATACGCAAGGAGACCAGTCAATTTCGTTGACTTCGCAAATCTGCGTCTGCTATTCGTTTAAATTTAGGACCAGCTGGACTATACCATAGCATACATGCACAATGAAAAAAGCACATCTGTTTAGAAAAAGTAATTTGAATAGTTCCTTGTTGTGACTGGGTTGATGTTCAAAGTTTTTAGCATCATTGCATGATGCGTTTCAAATTTGACACAAAACAGATTTTAAATCAAAGAATCTAGGCAGAAATAAAATAAGTTTCACTAGGTTATTCAAATGACTCCTATATGCCAATTTATCAACATTGCTGCATGTTTAGGATTCCGTAAGCCAAATAAATAAAGTAGGATTATACCATACATAAGCAAAATGAAGAAAGTTAGGATTTGTTACAAGCTTAATGGTGTATTAAAAAAAAAAAAAAAAAAGGAGGGAAACATTAGATAGTTTGATTTTTTCAGCACAGTAAACATTGCTGGTGAATGGGGTAAAGCACTGTAACAGAATGTAAGAAAAATAATTCTCTGAAGATACAACAGATTTCATGTACAGTCATTGTCCAGAACTGGTGTTATAATTTGGTCACCCAACTCCTAAGTTGCAGCAGTGTAGTGCAAAATTAAAACATATAATGTAACGCAACCAACAAATATCAAAATTGAACTTGAAATTCTGAGGGCAAGGACTGATTTTGTAAACTTTAATAAAAAGGCGGTGAAATGCCATTCCACAGCCTTCCTCATCCCTCACACCCTTGTTAAGACAACTGTGGTACAGCTGATTCTTTTCAATAAGCAGCCAGTCGCACCTCCCATACACTTGTTGAAAAAGTACCAGCATCTATTCACGTAAAGATGAAAGCAAGCTTTGGAGTGAATGCTGCGTGGACACCACAACTACGTGGAAAAAGTGCTTTTACACATTCTCATAAAAGGCAAGGGAATGGTGTTATGCTTAGTTACACAGTTTTTAAGTATATGGGAAAAGTACCTTTTTGTTTTTGAGGTGAAACCTTTTCACCTGTGTGGACACGGAAGTGCCTTCTAAGTGTTGAATCTAAAGCGAATGCCTTGTTGCAGACTCTACACACATGCGACTTTTCCCCTGTGTGCGTCAACAAGTGGTTCTTGAGAGCAATCTTCTGAGAAAACCCTCTTCCACACACATCACACACATGAGGTTTTTCCCCTGTATGTGTCAACAGGTGCTTCTTGAGGTACAACTTCAATGCAAATCGCCTGTCACACAGCGCACACACATGCGGCTTTTCCCCAGTGTGCACGAGCCAGTGCGTTTTAAGGTTGACCTTTTGTGCGAACGCTGCATCGCACCATTGGCATTTGTACTGTTTTTCCCCTGTGTGTGTAAGTAAATGATTGGTAAGGACATGCTTGTGGGAGAAGGCCTTGTTGCACACATGGCACATAAATGCCCTAACTTTGGTATGGACTATCATATGGTTGTTGAGGGCCTCTTTCTGCGTGAATGCTTTGTTGCACACTTGGCACACATGGGGTTTTTCTCCTGTGTGGATGAATGCGTGGCGGACAAGGGCTTTTTTCCGAGGGAATGACTTGCCACAGACATCGCAGGTGTGGGAAGTTAAGGTCGTGAGGTTGAGAGTTGAACTAGAGCACTGAGAAGCATTGGGTTGAGTATGAGAGGTGTCTGCTTGAGTGCTGAGAATGGGAGATGGTCTCGAATATTGAGACTGTGAAGTATCGAGGCTGAGAATAGAAGTTGAACTTAAACAGTCAATAGATTTGGACTGAGGTAGAGAGATGTCTACTTGGATGTTGACAGTGGGAGTTGGGCTTGGATGTTTAAGCTGTGAGGCTTCGAGGTTGAGAATAGAAGTTGAACAGTCAATAGATTTGGACTGAGGTTGAGAGGTATCTGCTTGGATGCTGACAATGGGAGTTGAGCTTGGATGTTTAAGCTGTGAGGCTTCGAGGCAGAGAATAGAAGTTGAACACTGAATGGAGTTGGGCTGAGAAGTGTCTACTTGGATTCTAGGGTTTTGAGTTGGACTCGGATGACTCGGCCACTGAGTGGAATTAGGCTGAGATTGAAACGGATCCTTTTGAATGCAGGGGATCGAAGTTAAACTTGACCATTGAGATGAATCAGATTGATTGCTGATTATTTCAGTTGGACTTGAGCATTGAGAGGGATTGGGCAGGGGAGCTTCCATTTGAATGCTGAGTACGAAAGTTGAACAACCACTTTGAGGGATTGCTATAAAAGCAAAAGTAGGAGTGAAAGGAACGGAAATGATGACTTATTTCGCTTTGTTTTTTGGTAATGAAATAGAAAAGAAGAAAAAATTCTGCAAATATGTCGTAGTTTTTTAGAATACGTTCGTTTGTAGAATCTGTATTCTTTACTACAACCTCTATCACTTCCGCTAAAATAAACAAAAATAACAGAACCGGATGGGATGAGAATCAGCTGCTTGTACTACAGTGAATATTTGAGGTCAAGCGTATAAAACTTTTTATGGTGACGTCAAAGGAAATTGCTTTTTGAAACATTTGGCATTTATAGCAGGCATCTCCACCCCTCCCCCGCAAAAGTTGTATCGGATCGCCACTGGTCAAAACTTAAAATAAACCACAGCACAATCACACATAACTATTCGCGTTGAAATTGATTAATATAACAGAACTATATAGCCTGCAAAAAACAAAAATCGTTAAAGAAATACTCAAATCAAAATTCATAAATACACAAGAAAATTAAATCTGACAAATCCTCTTCCATAATGTGACTGCGGAGTTGCGAGAATAATACATTTAATTTATCGAAATGGTTGTAACATTAATTAAGTTACAGTTGACTTTGATGTAACCATGTATGACCTTCTTTATGGAATTGAAGTTGAGAAGTTTTTAAGCATCGATGTTTTCAAGAATTAAAGTGAAGAAGTTTGTAAAAAGCGGTAAATCCTAAATCGAAAACTAATGTAAATCATATATGTTAAGCTATAAACTCAATCTATGTTTCATTAATTGAACTTTAAAGTTTTTCTTTGACATTTCGTTTGTTTATTATTTTGAAGACGACGTAACAGTATTGTCTCGTCAGTTGACTGTTCATTCAATATGACTTCAGATCGTGACTTTAACAGTTTGGATGAAATGAATGCAGTTTTCTCGGACAAAATTTCACTAATACGCACCAGCCTGGAACTAAGAAAAATAGATGATGCCTCTGCTAGAAAATTCTGTTCTATTGAAGGCGATGTGTCCGAATTGAGAGGTATATTTCAAGAAATTCGAGAAGAAGTTAAAACCGGGAAAGACAAACTAATTAAATTACAGGTTCTTATCTTTCATCTTAGTTCAAGTTTTTGTATTTATTTATGACGTAAGGTAGTTTCCGTTTCGTGTTCATACAGTACAAATGCATTTTATAAAGCCTGGCTTTATAAAATTAAATTAAAATTGGCAGAAAAAGTGTAAATTACAAGTGGGGGGGGAGGGAGCACTATGCCATTTTTAAACTGTAGTTCAATATTACTATGAATTTCTCAACTTTATTTTATGACTTTTGTTAATTTCCTATTTTGTTTTCCATCGCTAATGTAAGCATCCATCATTGTTCGGAGGTTTTAAGGCGCCAGTTGTTAAGAAATATTGAGGATTGGAAATTGGTTATATCAGATATAAGACGTAAGTTTTTAGATTTCAACTGAGCATCCTTTGTGTTTCATTTTTTTTTTTTTTTAATTTTTTTTCTAACTTGGAAGAAACAAAATATTACACTTCTGTATTTTTAAGTCTTTGATATTAACCTCAGGGTATACTTCCTTTGGAGATTATGATAAATCCCAAGGGTAAATCATATAATTCTGACTCATCCATTCTGACAGCTAAGGTCTATTCCTAGTTGACGTTAAAATATCGCCAAACCGATTTGGCGCTGTTTTGTAGGCGATACAGTTCTAAATTTAGCAACCCCATTTTTTTTATTGACGCGTTTTGGCTTCAACCTTTCTATACCACAAATCATGGAGCTGGTTCGTTTCTCAATTTTTAATATTGCAATTCCGAATTGGCGACATTCTGGCTTTGTCGCCAACTTTTCAAAAGTGCGCCAACCCATAAACGTCAACTAGGAATTTACCACAGCTAATTGCAAATTATTACTCTTTTTCAAACAAAATGATTGAGCTCAAGATGGAAATAAGATACATAATTGCAACATCGAACATTTTTTTTTTTTAATAATTTTAGAGGTTCGTTTTATTTATTAACACAAGATTGGCTTTCCAGACTCCATAATTACTGTTTAGTTTATGCAAGTTTAGATAAGTCTGGTTATTTATTACTCTGAGCTACATTATGATACTTCTGTCAAAGTCAATAAGAACTAGCGTATGAACTGATAAAAAAAATTTCAGTATTTATTGCTTATAAATGTTTGTTTTTTTCATTTTCGTTGTATGATTTTTACTGACTGCTAAGTAAACAAAACGTATAATAGTTTTTAGTTATTTAGTACAATTTGAATAAAGTTTATTTTCCCCTTAAGTTGCATGACACAATTCAACATTTGATTTCTTATGTTTTAGTATCCATTCCTAAGTTGTTAAGCAAAAAAGTACTTTTTTTCTTATTTTGACGAAAAAATTGAGTAGGTACACGGGTTGAAAAATAATTAGTATCAGGACCCCGTCCAAATACGTTATGTGTGGATACGTTCGGTCCAAACACAAATTCAACTTGGAGGATTTGTTTTTACTTGAGGACAGGCAACAGGGCAATTACACAAGAAAGGGAGAAGGTTTTCCCCGAAAGTAGCCATACATACATTAAACTATTGATAAAAATATATTTTTCTGAGGGAGATTACTGTTTGATGATATATTTCCTTTTCGAGAATTTCCAGGTGATTTTTTTTAAACTTTAGATTTGATGAATTTGTAATGGACTGTTGGCGATTTCTGACATTTAAGAGTAGGCAGCTATGACTTCGAACTTATTTGTTTATTTATGTGTGGCCAGCAAATTTGCGCAGGGCTAATTAACCCAACTACCATACTTCAATCGGGCTAAACTTGACACATAGATTCGTGGCCGATGAGAATGTATTACTAATGCACACATTACTATATTACCTCTTCGTAGGTCTAATTAACTCGCTTGCTGTCATCCAATCGAGTTAATACTTAGTAGAAAGTCTCGTTGTGGGTGACAATCTATACAATTAAGTTTTTGGAACAAAAAAAAATAGGTAATAATAATAATAAATTAGAAAATAGTCCGAAATGGATGCTTTCTTTGCAGTGTTAAAAAACTATGAAATCTCGATTTGAGCTCAATAACTTGTAATTTGCAATTGCACCTAGAAATTGGCAATGCATAGTGTAGAGGATTTATATTAAAAACTTTATTTTTAATAAGTTATATTTTGTGTCTTATCTTTTGAATACCACGAGAACTATTTAGAAGATGAAAAACAAAAAAATAAGATAAAAACTTTCTTTTTTTTCTTTATTCAATTTTTTTTTTCTTGCACAAGTTTTTTTTTAACATGGTTGCATTGGTTACCAATTAAAATCTGCAGAGGAAAGGATTTAAAAAATGTATACCATGATTTTTTTATAAGTGAAAATTATTACATAATTGTTAATTGACAATTCATTAGGAATTGCAATCCACATTTCTGAATAATTAATGATTTAAACAAAATTATATCAGTCTTGTATCCCCTACAAATAATCCTGCTGGTGCCCATGTTGTAAAGCATTGTTTATTCCTAAACAGCAACGTTGTCACATAACAACGCAATTTGAAACCCTGCATCATTGTTGCAGAAAATACATAATCTTCTACAGTAAGAAGATGATGATGCAGTTAAGATTTACTGTATATGATGGCGAGTTTTTAAAAAAGTCGCTAAATTGAAAGTGATGTCAAAAGACTGTGTTGCCAAATCCAAATGATCTCTAGGGTTGTCGTAAAACCTTGGGGATGGGTTACCTCACTTGTCTGCGATTCTCAAACTTTCAAAAACTTGCCAAGGGGTATTATACAGTAAATCTTAACCGATGATGCAGAGCTACTCTTCGTTTCCTCCACATCTTGTGATAAAATTTAAGCAAATTTAGGTTCTATTCCATTAGCCAAGTACCAGATAAAAACCACCAAATTGAAGCGATAATGCATCCAAACTAACAACCTATCAATCATTTATAGTGACAGTCTTGCGTTGGTTGTCAGGCAGCTTGATGGGAATTTTTAGCATCCAAGATGCATATTTTCTCTCTTGGAAGTCTTTTGGTGCAGCATAGTCCATATGTAGATCTTATGTTAGATGAAACCATTCTGAAAATTGTATACAAGTAAACCCCTTTTAAATCTTCCTTAAATGTGTCACTCCTTTGATATACGAACAGCTTGCTCTTAAGTAGTCCAGATCTTGGAATTGTGCGTCGTCACATAATAGTTCTTGGACGTCTCTTGCGCTATGATAAATTCAATTTCATTGCTTAAACAACTGTATCTGTATTGTAATTTTATATTTATATTTACGTCTTAAACTTTGTTATCTTAGGCACTCTTGAAGAAACTTGAGACCTTAAATGCAAAGTTAGACCACATGAAGCAGAATCTTCCTCCAGCGATCAAGCAAATAGTAGAAAAGTAATACATTTTCTTAAATATCTTTAAACAAATTAAACTAAAGAAAAACTTTTAAGTTACTATTCAACTTAGCTATTCAATATAGATTATAATGAAGTTAGAATTAACTTAGTTACACTGTATAAAAATATGTTATTTACAATATATGTTATTTTATAATATACTATTACAATATATGTTATTTAAAAATATGCTTTACTTTGGAAATTTTCAAGAAGTGCTTGATCAGTTTTATACCCAGAGTAACTTATTATATTTAAAGAGTAAATGTAAACGATTATCTCTGTATCAAATAATATAAATACAAATTTGAAGACCAACAACAGGCTCATAAGAGGCATTGAACATCAGAATGAAATACACTGCAATTTGATTTTTGCTGTTTCTACCCTGATTTTTCAAAACCAATAATACTAGAAAAAACCAAATATGGTTTATACAATGGTCAACTGCAATGTTTAAGCTGAGGTTCAAAATTTCTTTAGCAAAAAAGCTACAATCACAATTTTCATTTTAGCGAAATACTAAAACGATTACGGCTTCCATCATTTGTAATGTTTAATTTGTCATAGCACTTTTTATTTTAAAATAGACCTTTTTACTGTAAAATCTTTGTTAACTGTAAAATATAATGCTATTTTATACCAAATATCAAATGAAAAAGTACTTTCACCCTTCATCTTATTTGTCATGTTCTTTTACGTTGATGACTAAATTTAAGGTAACAAAAATTGTGATTTTGCACATTTTGTGGCCAAAAAAGCTAAGCCACATTTTCCAATTTTAGCATTTAAGAAAGTTCTTAAGCATTTAGCTAAAAAAGCACCCACAGCTTTATTACTTAATGATTAATCTTGGTTTCATTTAATGGACAACTTTTTTAGCCATTAAATATACCATATTTTTAGTCCATTATGAGCCGTCATCGTACATAATTTTTTACAAATCAGAAATGCAAATTTATGTAATGCTCTGTTTTCTGCACTTTTCTTGTTGCCTGTGACAAACTATATATCTAGAATAGTTAATAAAAAACTAGTTAAAAAAAAAAAAAAAAAAAAAAAAAAAAAAAAGGAATGTTTTCTGCCTATTCAGTTCAAAGTTAAATTTTTATCAATATATTTTTCATCCAATTAATTTTACTGTTTGATAATTATGATTCACATAGCATTCTTGAATATCAAATGTATTATTTCAGTCATAATTTTGACGCCAACCTGTTGTCTGTGGAGTTAGCGCTCTGGCCTTGTATGCTGAAGGTGCCGGGTTCGAATCCTGGGTTACGCTTATATATGTTCGTTGTGGTTCGGAATCAACGTTGAGCTGTAGGTCCCAGCCTGATTAACCGTCATTGTGCATAAAAATATGTTGTTGAGCATACAAACCAACCAGAATTTTGACGTGTTGAATTATAACCATATCTATCTATTTCTTTGCAATGATGAATTTCTTGGCTACCATAATTATGAATTTGTTCATTGCCAAAGCAGCATATTAACAGAGTTTTTTTTTTTTTTTTTTTTTTTCAATAGATAGTGGTACTTTAACTTTCTTGTATTAAAAAAGAAACTGTTTTTTCACTGTTGGATGGGTATCCGGATAAGCATTATTTGTTGCTAAGTATTTGCAGTAAGCGTGCCAAATTTGCCAGAAAATTTAGTTTTATAGTGGTCAGGAACATATTCATTTTTACAGTGACTGTTGTTAAGGATAGTCGAAAATCGATATTATGCATTTACTGTTTTCCCTGTAATTTATTATTTTTATTGTATGTATCTAATAAGCCACAGTGATATTTGCTTAGCTCATAAATTTGTTAATTTCTTTTCAGGGAAAACAGTTCTGTTGAGGCAAATGTAGCAAAGAAACCTGCTGGACCAACAAAATCAAACAAAGAGCCTGTGAAAATGCAACTAATAACAGTTGAAGAGTTTAAAGCTGTACCTGAGTAAGTATTGTTGTCCAAGTTCTTGAAGAAACTGGACAGTTTGTAGCATTATAAGTATGTTCAATAGTGTAAACAGGGGTCTATGCAGAAGGAAATTCGCGTCCGTTTACTGACCCTTCACAAAATTCATGTCTAAAAAACGGACCCTTCACAAAATTCCATATCCAACTAATGGACCCTTCACAAAATTCTATGTCCAATCAACGGACCTTTCACAAA
Organism: Linyphia triangularis; assembly: GCA_963978545.1. NCBI lineage: Eukaryota > Metazoa > Arthropoda > Arachnida > Araneae > Linyphiidae > Linyphia > Linyphia triangularis. The sequence goes on from OZ021730.1 coordinate 18,847,548, forward strand.
ATACCATGTCAAAAATATTTTAAATCACCTAGGAGTAGAAGAATATCATTGTAAATATTTGTAAGTGCCTACTCAAAGTCAAAAAAATTTCAGATTTAAAGTTGTTTTTATTATTGCATGAAAATCTCACAAAAATATATAAAATTGGAAATTTTTTACAAAATTAAATTTTTTGTCACAAAAATTGGACCCTGTAAAAAAAAAAAAAACCTGGATAGATCCCTGGTTAAGTAATCTGGGAAGGAGAGGGGGGGTTGTGAATGGAAATATACCTAAAATTATTATTTTGGAATAGGTTATAAATTACAAATTTTATATTTGTTTAACATTCTTTAAGGTTAATGTGGTTATATTTCGGAGTTGCTAAAATTTGCTCCGTGACTAGTTTTGATCAAATATGTATATAATTGTATGTTACTTTGAAGACTAATTCCTACTATATTTAAGTAAATGTGAATATTTTTAAAATATTTTTTTTTAAAAGCTTAGTTTATTTTCTCCAGCCCCTTTGAAAAAAATTCTAGCTGTCTTTGAATTTGTCTAAAATAAAATTGCTCTAAAATTTAAAATCTACTTCCTATTGATTACAAATACAACCTTTTGCTTTAGGTATTTTTTTTTTTTTTTTAAGATTTTATTCATAATAAGAATGGCATTTGATTAATCAATAAAAAAGGTACTGTGTCTCATTGATGCTTGCTATAAAAATTACAGTTTTATTTATAAAAAAAAAGTATATGGTTTTGCCAATTTTATTGGAGAAAATAGATTAATGAGCAAATTCAGTTTTAACAAATTTGTAAGTATGAATTACACATTTAGTATCTTTCTGCTAAAGCCATACTATCAATTTTTGTTGATTTTTATCAATGATAATAAGGAATACTTTGGGGCTGAGAAATCTTGTTTGGGAAGCTTTATAAAATGTAATAATAAATAAAAAAAAAGACAGTTATTTTACTTTCAAATTTTAATGAGGAGATTTTATTACTGGTTTTAAAACTGATAAAACATTCTACATTTTTTAAAGTAATAATTCCGCTGATATTGTGATCCAAAAATGAAAAATTATGGCCCTGGAATAGACTCACAATCCCTCTTAAAGTAATGAGCAGTTAAAATCAAGAGTAAAGCAAAGATTGAACAAATTGACTGGATCAAGGAGGGAAAAAAAATTGTCGTATCTTAAGAAGGCATTACAAAAAAATGCAAAAACAAGGAGAAGCTACTCACATTCATATTAAATTCGAAAATAGCCTGTTTGCCTGATGGATGTGGGGTTAACACTCTGGCCTCGCATGCCAAAGGTGCCGGGTTTGAATCCCAGGATAGACATGGATGTTTGTTGTGGTTTGGAATCCACGTTAAGCTTTAGGTCCTGGCCTGATTAACCATCCTTGTGTATAAAAATAGGTCGTTGAGCATACCAACCAATTGAAAATAGCTTGCCTACATAACATATATCAATGGTGTTGTAGGCCTTAAACAAAAGGAGGAAGCCTTTATATAATGCTTCACAACAAGCTTTTGTAGAAATTAAGAGTAGTAGATATGATGCCAGGGCCGCGTATCTACTACTTTTTAAAAAAAAGATCCATACAAGAATGATTGCAAAAAATATCGCCATACTAGCCATTTTTTCTAAATAAATGGTGAAAATACAATAACGGTAAACGACGCAAATCCACGTCAGTATTATAATGTAATTGAAAGTTGTGCAATGTTCCACACCCCTAGTTTTTTTCTGGTTTACAATTTAAAATATTGACAAGTCCTTTCAACAACAAACAATTCAAATATCAAAATATACTTTAGTTAAAATTAAAGGCATAATATTTAACCTTAATATGCTTAGTTTAGATCCATTAGAATGAACTCTGAAAAAGTAACATAAGTCTTCTTATTTTTTCTCAGCTATATGAAGGGACGCATGAAGTGTGAACAGGTCAACAAGTTTGTTTCTGAATTCAATGTAGCTCTTGAGGCTAAATATAAATTATTATCTTTACCCCGAAAAGATATTAAACCACCGGATTTGAAGACTTACCAGAAGCTGAAATCGCTGGAAAATGCAGATACCAAAGGCAAGTTATGCACCTATTTTTTGTTAATTTTTCTTTCTCAAATTGAGCAATATTTTCCTAACTTTTCTTGTTAATAAATAAACAGGTACAGTGAACCTATTGGGACTTTGAAATCCACTTCTATGAAATTCATTCTTCAAATGTTGGATGGCAGTACAAGCTTATTTCTCTCTATCTGCAAACAAATGGATGATTTTCAATCTTCTAGGCATCCATCTTGGATTTGCATTGTCTTATTTACTCGTCCATACAGTCAAATTCCATTAATGCTAAATCGCTTAGCATAAAATCCTGTGAACGCAAAGTAAAAACAATTCTCTGTACTTAAAACTTAATAGTAATTTATTCGTTTAACACAAAATTCGGTTAACACGAACCATTTCAGCAGCCCCATCGACTTCATGTTTACAGGGTTTGACTGTAGTAAGTTTCCAAAGAGAAATAAGCTTGTGCTGCCATTTTACAATGGTCAATACCCGCATTTTTTAACATTGAGTAAAATTAGTTTATATTTATGGAGAATTTCTTTCTGATTCCAAGTATTCAAACAAAAAGTTCTTTAAAAAAAATAGTTATTTAAATATTAAGAAAAGAAAATATCCGAAAACCTCATCCAATTGCAGTCCGATAAAAACGCTGCATTTTAGTTGCGAGGTCAAAACTTCTTTCCGTTTCTATGGTTATCGTGAGGTTTCTGCCGAAGTGTGAGATTTTCAGACAATTGCCATATCCCATGCTGGTTGGCGCAATTCGCAAACTGGTTTCCACTGCTGCGTTTCAAGCGAAGTTGGGAACAAGGGACGTCACATTATCTTCGAGCTGAATGAGTCATTTTTCTCGCTGTAATAAACCAATGAACTTAGGCGGCAAATTTAAAAAAAGAAAAAGCGCAGTGAGCAGAAATTGTTGTGTTTATCAGAGTTCATCCTAAGCGTTTTTCAAGGGGCTGCGCTCCCTGCCCTCCCTTTTCCGACACAAATCCCGCCCTCCCTGCCCTTTTTTATTAAAAATCTCACCCTTTTTTACAAAACAGCTGACCTTTCTGTATGTTGCGTAAAATCCCGCCCTTCCTTTAAAAAATAACTTTTTCTGTAAATCTTCGCTGTAATTTTCGCTCTTCTTGCCCTTTTTTATATGCAAAAACAGCTGCCCTATCTGACCTTCTCTACAAAAATCGCAGCCTTTTTTGCCTTTTCCACATACACGATTTCCCTACCTCTGTAACTGTCTTGCTCCGTAGGTCCGCACTGCTTTGTGTTGCCTACGAAGGATGTGCGTTTTTTTTTTGTTTTTTTTTTACCCTTATTACCAGATACTTATTGGTTGGTGAATACGATGTGTGTAGTCGGAGAATAGCTATTTGTATAAAAGTTATAGTACGACTCAATAAAAATTATTTAAGTAAGATTTGATCTGGTTGTTCAGCTTTGCTGTATAACTCTTTACATTCTTTCATTGCCTAACAGATCAACAATGGTTTCAAGTGTTTTACAAGTTTCTTATAAAATTTGTAATGAAAGGTGCAATTTTATTTGTTGCACCACAAAGTTTAATGGAGCGTTATTATTTTTTTGACCCATCAAGTTGATTTTAGTATACTTTCTGGTATTTTCTTTCAAGCTGGTGTATATGGGATAAAATATTCTTAAATTTGTGAAAAGCAGAGTTGCATTACTGAACATCTCCGCATAATAGAAACATGACCCAAAGCTTTTTTTATCATGCATCATTTTACGATACAAAAAGATAAATATTTTTTTATTACGAAGCGAACATTCGTTTGTTTACATACACTTCTCCGTCAAAAGACGAAACAAGTCTTACCAAATATCATTTAAGGTAGTAGTCTGGTAACTTGGATTTAAAAAAAAAATCAATTTTTTTTCTTTTCTTACTTTTTTCGAAAGTAAAAATGTGTTGATTACACTAAAAATTTTAGACCAAAATTCGAAATAGTAATGAACTTATAATGAATATTTAAGGGGGGGGGGGGGGTCTCGTTGAGCATCTGTTCTTTTAACGCGTTTTTCTCGAAACAACGATTTTTCCGTTGGCCCGGAAAAGAAAGAAATTCTATCTGATTGATTACTCTGAAATTTTTACTTTATTCTACACGTCAGTAGTTCTCGTCTGGACTAGGATCTTTTTTCCATCCCTAACTTTCCATTTTAGAGCCCGATTTGTGCCTGAAAAATCACTTATTTTTTTTAAGTCCACCGCTTTGTTTTGATAAAATTTAATAATTCTAGTTCCAACGAGAACGACAATTCTATAAATTAATAATCAATTTGATTTTTTTTTACTTCAGATGTCTTTAAGAGCCTAAATCACCGTGGCCAGCCATGTACTTTTTTTTAGGCGTCTACTTTGATTAACAATAATAATAATAAAAAAATTGTGAAATTAAGTCAAAAATATTTTTTTTTATCCATTACATGTCAATAATAACATACTAAAAGTCAAAGCCATTGAATTTTATTTTCCTATAAGAAAAAAAAATCCCGATAAAAATGTAAAAAAGGGCAAGTTGCGAGTTCGTAATCGTTCTCAATTCCTTTGAGAAAAAGAAGTTTTCATCATCCCTCTGAAATCTATAAACCTAAATCGCCCAAGAACCATTTCTTTCCAAAACTGAGGCGTTTTCGTGTGGTTAAACGATCTTCGAGGGGAAAAGTTTTTGGGGATGTAATGTAACCTCCGAGAAGTTCGGAGGTCACGGATCTAACCGGATGCGCTTTCTCACCCCGTCAGTGTTAATTTATAGGGGGCAGTCCACAGTTGTCAACTCCTTATCGTGAGTCAGAGACATGAATTGATCTCTTATTTTTCACTGGACATTCAGTAGAATAGACTTGCATGCAAGCTCTTTTACTACAGGAAGACATTACAGCAAAATATTAGTTGCTTTTTCCGTAATTCCGTTAAATTTTTAATGATTGGCACATAACTAGATTTAATTTTCACTGGGGAGCTATACAAAAACAACACCCACCTTCGCATAGTGGGTGAATGTGCTGCTTAAAACTTGTATGTTGACCTACACCATTTTAAAAATAAAAAGCCAATTATCATCAAGTATTTTATTAAATAAAGTTAATTAAAGTTTTAAGCTTAACTAGTTTCAGGAAGATAATTGTTTTATGGTGTTGGATTTCACTATTAATTGGTAATTATATTTATTTCTTTAATTAGTTTTTAAATTTGGATTTTTTTCCTTTTGGTTTCGTAGCTATAACCAGATGGCACCACGAGCACCATAATCTCCTGTTTTCAATTAAACTAACAAAAATGGGAAATAAATACAATTTAAAAAAATACATGGCGTCAAAGAATTGAAAAAGATCTCCCGATCCATGCAGTAGCCAATTCAGTGGCGTGATTTTAAAAATATAACATAAGCAGTATATGGCAAGGAATGATTTTTAGTTTTATTTGAATACCGCTCGGGTGTTGCTTTTCCGATTTGACCGTACGCCTCTCGGGCTTCTTATTTTTCTACGCCAATTTAATGATTTGTTTGACTTAAGAACTTTTTTGTTTGTTTCAATATTTCTAATTGAATCAATTTCATAATCATGTAGTTCAATTATCACAAATTTTGCAATTCAATACTTAAATGGGATAATTTGAATTTTTATAATCGATTTGAATGCAAAATTATGATTATCAAAAATTTGCCTATTTTAGGGCACTAACATAGCAGAAAAAACTTTTATAAGGTTAGAAATAAAACTGCGGGCATATTCTTTTTTTCGGCTCTTTGTCCGCAATTTATATTCGACCACCAACTATTACTGTTATTAATCTAACTATACACATACAAAATTTCTTATTATTTAGGGGGTCAGAGTTGCAATGTAGATGAAATCATCTATGTTGATGATCCACCGTTATCAAGTCAATTACCAAATCAAAACAGCAAACATAAAATAGTGTTTGACCTTAAATGGTTGGAGAGTTTTCCTTGGTTACGTCACTCAACTGCTGACAAGAAAGAAGTTTTGTTTTGCAACTTGTGTATTCAGCACCATGCCAACGGCACTTTTAAGACTAATTCATGGGTTTGATAAAATCAAAAATCACGAGAAGACCCAGATGCACACTATTGCTGTTGCATCAGAACTTGGTTCCAATGAAGAGAATGAACTGAAAGAAGAATCCGAAAAATTTCAAGCAATAAAAGGAGCAATGCAAGCCCTGAACTTTTTGATAGAGCATAATTTGCCTCACACCACTTTATATGAGCCTTTTATTACATTCTGTATTGAGGTCTTGAAAAGCCCTATATTAGATCCGCTAGAAAAAGAAAAAAATGCGCAGTACAGAAGTTACAGAACTGCAAATGAATTCCTGCAAGTAATGTTGACAGTAAAAAAAAGAAGAAATTTTACAAGATATAAATCACAGTCCCTGCTTTTCAATATTAACTGATGAAACATCAGATGTCAACAATCGTAAACACATGGCAGTGGCTGTTAAATATATCGATAAAGAAGGTGCCCCCAAAATGACTTTTGTAGAGGACAAAGAACTCGGAGATGGGAAAGCCGAGACAATTTATGCAGAACTTCTTCCTATTATTGAAAATTGCGGAGATTTTAGGAAATTGGTTAGCTTTACAAGTGACGGAGCTAGTGCAATGATTTTGAAGAATGGAGTTGCATCCAAATTGAAGCAACATAACAGCCAAGTTATTTCGGTTCATTGCTTCAATCACAAACTTGCGCTGGCAACGAAAGACAGCTTCCAATCTTTAAATAGATTTTTAAGACTGGATAGCCTGCTAACAAGCATCTATAAGTACTATAAAAGTAGTTCTTGCAGAACTCACACTCTTGCCAACGCACAAAATCTCTTTGGCGATTCTAAGTCAAAGGGGACCACACTGAAAAGAGCAGCATTCACAAGATGGCTGTCCCATGGAAATGCTGTAAACTCGATCTGCAAAAATTACAGAGCTATACTTATGGATCTAGAAAACGCTGTATCCACTAGTGAGCTTAGTACATTGGCAGTTCCTTCAGCAGCTGGTCTCTTAAAACATTTTCAGAATTTTGATTTTTTTTTTTATACTATCCATTTTATGTGTGATGTACTAAATACTGTAGAGAAATTAAACGTATCCTTGCTGAATCGTGACACAGACATCTCAATGATAGAGATTATTGTGCAAAATACTCTTCAAGAGCTGAAAAAACTAAAAAAAAAACCAGGTGGGACATTTGCAAAAGATTACCAGAGCAAGCCAGGGAAATGGACATCAATGCTCCAGTTGGAGATGCTGACACTTCTTTTACAGATGATACCCATTTCTTTTTAGATTATATGGTTGAAAACATTTCAGAAAGATTAGAAAATCAGACAATCATAACTTCTTTAGGTATACTTGATCTGAGTAAAGCTAACTCCACATGTATACAAACATGCTACAGAATTGGAGAAATCGTCGAAATTTCAGAATATTTCGCAATGGATGAAGATGATCTACTGGTTGAGTGGGACGATTTTAAGACAATTTTTATGGATAGTACTTTTGAAAAAAGTAATTTGTCAATACCAAGCTTAAATGCCATGTTGCACAAATCTGAAAGTGTGATTGGGGAAAGATCCCCATTGATTAAAAAGCTATTGAACATTTCATGCAGTATAGCCATCTCCAATGCAGAAGTTGAAAGAATATTTTCTACAGTAAAATTAATCATTACTGACAAAAGAAACAGATTGAAAATGGAAACTACAAACCAAATCCTAATGCTAAAAGTTAATGGATGTGTGGATTTCTCTACTGCAGTAAAGAAATGGTCTCGTCAAAAAAGCAGGCGGATCTTCAAAAATACTAGTCATTGTTAACTTTTTATCATAGAGATTTATTACTTTATTTTTATTTCATCAGGAATGACAGTTTTTCTCCTTTTGGAGGATTTCCTCCTCTTTTTTTTTTATGTAACATTTTCTTTCACTTTATCCTTTATTTTGAGGATCAGCATTTTTCTGATCTGAACCAGTTTTTCCTGCAAAAAGTATACTTTTCTTTGTGTCTTAACAAAAGATTATTCCTCAAAGCTCCCCTTTCCTCACAGATTACTTCAGAAACTCCTAATATTTGAAATACAATTATTATATAGTGTGAGAAATTTCATTGTATCTTTAAAATTATTGAATCATCCTTCCAGCATACTTTTTTGTTGAATTTTTGTGTATTCCTTTGCAAACTTTTTTAAACAAATTTTTGGATTTCCTCCTTTTTGATCACTCTCATCCCTGTTTCATGTATGTTGACTAGTAATACATTTACAATATCTTGGTTTGCCATCCAATATTTTTTTTCTGTGTACCTCGAAAAAAAGAGCAATCAATGTTAATATTGTATCAATTTCTTAAAAACAAGTCTGGGAAAAAATATGCTCAAAATTCTAAATAACTTTGAAAACAGAAATATAACTCAATTTGATTGTTTTAATAACCTAAAAAGAGCTTTCCCATCATTCACTTAATTATTGATAATCCTTTGATGCTGCTTGTTCGTGTAATATACATAATAAGTAATAGGTTTGTTCAATAGTGGCCAACACAAGTTTTGGACATTTTTTAGATTTGTTTAGTTGTGCCATATTTGTACATTTATAATATTAATGATACCTATTTACCTTTGTAAAAATGTCTAGAAATAATAAATATATTTTCTATAGTGGCATTGTGTATTTAGTTTTACTTCTTCCCTTTACGGTAAGGGTGGCCCTTATTCAGTAAGAAGTGCCCTTTTTTTGAGACACAGCACCCTGCCCTTTTTCATTTCTAGGATGATCTTTGCGTTTATAACTTTTTCGAAACATTTAAAATTGAATAATAAAAAATTAGAAAGAAATGCTGGAATCGTCCATTGTAGAATGAACTTCATAGAGGTAGATTTCAAAAGCCCAATGGGTCTCAAAGTGTTTAAATTATTACTTGATCATGAAAGAAAAAAAAAACTGATAGGACTTAAAAGTTCAGTCAGTAAATAAAGGATTAAATTCTGAATATTGTTTATTAATTTAAAGAAAAATCTTTCCTTTTTTACTTTCAGGTTTATATTTTTGCACTGCTGATGATTTAAAAGAATATGGGAAAATAAAATTAGATAAAATCTCTAATAACATGTTGACCATCTTACGCCACTGCCGAAAAATGAAAGAAATACGTGGACCTGGACCTATTGTTAGGTATACTGTTATTTCATAAATTGTATTTTAATTGCATGTTGAAAATATTTTTATAAAAAATATTTGTGTAAATGTAATAACTATGTTTTTATAATTGTATTTTTGGAAAGTGTACTATTTTATAATTCTTAAGAAGGAACGTTTACCTGTTTGTAGAGGTTTTCCTTATTATTTTTTTTTAAAGTTTTTGTAAACTGGCTCTAAAAACTTTGTAATTAAAATACCAGTTAACAAAAAAAAAAAAAAAAAAAAAAAACACTGAAGTCTGTGATTTTTCTTGGGTATTAATGTGCCTTAAAATGTTGATAGCTACATTCATATGTACTTTTTATAAATTGTATTTTAAAATTTTCTGTGTAAATATTGTGTATCTTAACAACAATTTATAAACTTATGAAGCTAAATGGTTTTGAATGTATTTTTGCTATATTAAAGAGTTTCACCTTGCAATTGCTTTTTATTTTGACTTCGAATTTTTAATCTTTGATGGGGCCACTTTGATTGTTAGTACAAAATTAACCTATGCAAGAAAACTACATTTTGGACCCTGCAAACTAAGTAAACTATCTCTATGAAATGATGGCAGAGTGGCCACAGAACCAAATGTCAGGGAGCTTTCAAATTCTGGAAAAAAATCATAGAATTGTCATGGAATTTTTAAAAGGGAAATTTTCTATTGTTTTGAAGATGTTTCCCGCTCATTCATATTTTGGCGCTATTTCCAGAAGAATTGTGATAGTAATCATTAGAAGTTTCATGTTACGGAATAATTTAAACTTTTCATTAATGCCAAAACTGTTAGAAAAAAAATTGACATTTTATCTCTTTAGAATACCTTTCTATTTGATCACACATTGTCTACACATCTGGAAAAGTTGGGAAAGTTTGTTGTAAAATCAGGGAAGTTTTAAGAAATCTATAAGGGAATGGACAATTCCCGCATTTTTTAAAAAAAGAGTGAAATTAGTACATATTTATAAAGAATTACTTTCTGATTCCAAATATTTAAACAAAAGTTATTTAAAAAAAAAAAAAATAGTTATTTAAATATTAAGAAAAGAAAATGCTCTAAAACTGGTCAACAAAATTTGTGACGTAAAGAGATCCCTGCGTTTCTATGGTTATCATGAGGTTTCTGCCAAATAGTTATCGTTAAAAAAGTTGGTGTTGGTAGACCATAGTCATATTCCGTACAGGTTGGCGTGATTTGTGAAAAACTTGAAAATCTGGTTTCCGCTGCTGCATTTCAAGCCAAAATGTTTAAGATCTCTTTACGTCACGTTCAATGCCAATGAAATGGGTTGTTTTCTCGCCAACCTCTAACAGGATAATTTTGGTCGCAAATGAAGAAAAAGCGCATTGAGCAGAAATTTTTATGTTTATGGCCTTCTCGAAACATTAGAATTGAATTAAAAAAAGAATGGAGGAATTGTGCATTGTCAGGAAACTTTTTTTCCTGAATTTTGTGGCCACCCTGGAAGGCATAAGCTGACAGAGTGGCCACAGAACCTGGAAATGTCAGGGAGCTTTCTGATTCTGGAAAATATCAGGGAAATGTCGGAGTTTTTTTTAAAATTTCACGAAAATCATGGAAATTTTTACTCATGTTTTTTGTTCTACCGTATTTTGGCGCCATTTACCTGGAGATTTGTGGTGGTAATCGTAAGAAGTTTACTGTTACAGAATAATTTAAACTTTTCATTACCACCAAAACTATTTTTAAAAAATTTGCATTTTATCACTTTAGCTGGAAAAATTTATGAAATTTAAAAAAAAAAAAAAAGTTTGCATAAAATTGGGGAATTTTGTAGAAATCTGTCGGGGAATTATCAGGGAACTTTTTTTCTCTGAATTTTGTGGCCATCTTGTTAGACAACATCTGTTTAAAGTAAAAAGGCTAGATTTCTGTTAACATAGAATCCTGAAATAACATGAGTTTTTTTTTAATAGGAATATGATGCCAGTGTTAAATAGGTGCTCTTGTAACTTTGTTAGTAATGATTTAAGGTACCTAATTAGAAGTAGTAAACAGGAAATGACTAATAGTGTTTAGGGTGGTAGAAATAGATGAGTTAAAAGCAAACTTGAGTGTCAAAGTTTTGAAAAATGTCAGAAAGAAAATTATCAAAATATCTCCATACTTAAGGGGGTTGCAAGTTTTTTTACATGACAACTGTATCTCAGACATGCTACCTTGAAACTTCGAAACTGTTTTTCTCGGTGATTGCTTTTTGTCCCTTTTTTGACTTTAAATTGATATAACTTAAAAACTACTTGTTATAAATCTATGAAACTTTCCACAATTATTTTTCATACATATTTCTTTAATTTGTCTTCATGAATTATGTTTTTTAATTTAACTTTTTTTAAAAAAGATTTTGAAGCTTAGCATACTATGGATTTTATACAGTGTTTGCACAAAATATTTTTTTAAATTTTGTTTTATTACTTTATTAAAAAATCACAAAGACGATTTTGGACATGAATTCTAAGAAGTAGTTTTATGCAAAAATTAAGTGATTTTTTATAAAAGTTTTATAGATACATCAAATTTAGAAAACATCTAAATTTTGATGTTTTTTAATTTAAAAAAAAAAAAAAATGTTTTTTAAATTTGAAATAGTTTTTAAAGTTTCAAAGCATCATACATTATTGCATAAAAAATTTCAGAAAAATAGTGCTAAAAATAAAGATTTTAGAATTGTGAGTCCCAGACCCCCTTAAGATAAGATGAAGTCCTTTTAAAGATCATACCCTGTTTTTGCTACGTTACATTCTTCTAGCCCTGTTCATTTAGAAACTACTTTGTATACAACCTTGAAATTTGGCAAGTAGGTAAAAAAATCTTAATGAAATGACAAATTGTTTTTATTGAATGTAAATGAAGAAAAGTTAAAAGATTATTGTGAATGGCGCAAGGCCTATTCTAAGGAATTTTTACGACTGCCCAAACTTCCGCCCCCCCCCCCCCCGACATTACAAGCATTATTACGCTAAACAGAGAATAAAAAAATAGGCCTATTAAGCAGTCTCATAATGATATTTTCGCCTCCTATGTATGGAATTTAAAATTGTGATTCGTCATGTTGTCGATCCACAAGTCCCCATTTATACGTTTATAATTTCAGGTCTTCCTAGTTTTTAAATTTAACACAAAGTTGTTAAAATTTAAACCTAATTATTTAACTTAAAAAAACACTACTAAATTCGAGGCGTTAAGGGAACGAATAACCGCCAGAATAGCTTCGATTATGTCAAATATGCCAATTATTGGGTTGCCTGGAAAGAGTTTTTCTTGAAGCTGAAACTTCAAAGAAGGAAGGGTTGCATAAACAAATAAAAAAGTCGTTTTAAATTTTATTATACTCAAATTCAAAAAGATGAATAATAATTGCACTCCTTTAATAAAATCATATTTTTAATTTCCTTGTTTTTCTATTTTTTACGACTGCCCAATTTCTGATTTACGACTGCCCAAATAGGCCACGACTGCCCGTTAGAATAGGCCCTGGAATGGCGCTGTCACATTGGACGTAAGGATTTCAAATGTAAAATAAAATTTATTAGACGCTATTTTCGAGTTTTTAATTTGTCATTTCATTAAGTGATCATTTTTGTACAAAATGTCAAGGTTTTATACAAAGTAGTCTCAATGAACTTGGCTAGAAGATTTTAACATAACGAGTATAGGGATCCTTTCTAGAACGCCCTCTTAAAAAGGGACATGGTACCCAAAAAACGACGAAAATGTCCATTTTTCAATTTTTATCCTATAATGTGGAGAATATCTTTCTGAATAGCTGTGCAAATCTTTATACTTGTACTTTTGATAGATAAAAAGTTATATTGTATTTTCTAAACCCACTCACACTATCATAGCTGAAAAAGAAATCTTTAACACTGTTTTTCTTAGTTCGTTATTTTTCAGTTTGAGTGTTGTTGAAATCCTTAAGGCTTTTTCCTAAATTTAGTAAGGATTGGAAAAATTTTATATCGTATTTATATACATCTGATAAACAAAAGTTAGTATGGAATAAGGTGTGCTTTGTTTAGTTTTTTTTTTTTTTTTTTTTTTTTTTTAAATGAAAAATTTGTAGAGAAAAACGTCGTTTTTCTGCTGTTTTTAGTGCAAAAACATATAAAAACTTTTCCATAGCTTGCATCTTCAAATCCATACTAACTATTGTTAACAATTATAATACGAATATATTGTAAAAATTTCATGGAAATATACTAAAAATTGTGGAAAGAGTAGCATTTCGAAAAAAATTTGAAAAAGTTGAATTAGTCAAAAATTATTAATTCAAAATATTTTTGTAGGTTAAATTGTGTTTACTTACCATCAACACAATGTAAAATTACTATAGTTTAAATTTTAGTGGTGCAATTTCTGAAAATAATTTTTTGGGTATCATATCCCCTTAATCATATAGAAAGAAAAAAAAAAAGAAAAAAACTTTGGTCAGTTGAGAGAAATTTTAATCCTGATCTCCCTGCTGGAAGAATTTATAATTAGATTGATTGTAAACTAAGAAGAATTAAGAGAAGTAATATTTTAATAGAAAAGTGATGAAATTACTGTTTGCAATCTTAGCAGTTATTTAATGTGTGCTCTTCACACGATTAGATTCCCCACAGTAGTTGTATGCATATTTTGTCCCACTGTGTTTCTCAGATGAACAGAAAATACAAATTCTCCGACTGTTTAGAACACTTTTGCTGTCTCTTATGGCTTGATATCTTCTTGAATTTACATGTCATAAACAAAACAGTTAGGATAGCAGTAAAAGTAAGGAATATTTCCTATACTCGCTATACAATCTTTTGGCCTAGTGTATTTAGAAACTATTTTGTATAAAACCTTTAAATTTGGTGACTAGGTACAAAAATTATCACTTAAAAAACAAAAATAGTGTCCAATATATTTTATTTTATAACCAACCTTACATCAATGCATATTGTTGCGTGGACGGGTTCCAAAGACTTGAAGCCAAAGCAGATCAAAACTTGCAGAAATTTATTCCGATATAACTCCAGAACTTCTCGTTCTAGTAGACTCAATTCAGCTCTTTACACAACAATAGAGCACAAAACAGCAGTTAAAAACTTGATAACACAACTGCTAAAATCGCCGCAAAAGACAATGCAATACAGTTAACTTTCGGGACTCTCTGAATGCTCGCTGAGAGACAGTTAACTCAGTAACTTCACTCACGGCCGGCCTTATATAGGAAGTCAATACTTCGTGAATCTTCTAGAGATAGAAATTTGGAGGACTTTCCAGATCGTAGTCGAAAAGTCCTGTACATGGGGACCGAAAATGTCGCCAAGTTTGGTCACAAAATTAATCATCAAAACCTTCGCCAACTTGGCGAGATCGTCAATACCATAATGTTAAATGGCCTGCTCTTTGTAAAATTCGCTTCCCAGCATTATCTCTGTAAAACTCGTTTTCAAACATTAAGGTCACATTGCAGGAAAGCAAAGTAAGACAAACTATTGCACTGCCTTCAGCGAAATGTACATAAATTTATCTTTTCACATAATTCTATGAAATATTTACAAATATACAGAAATTCGTAACAATATGCAGCGATTCCACTTGGTTTTGTTTTTTTGCTATTCCCATTTATAAGAGATAGACATTAAACGAAGCACATTGCGCTGCGCGGCCAGAGGTTCGATCCCCGGATTGTGCAAGGTTGACTCAGCCATTCATCTTTTAAGTTGATCGATTAAATGAGAACCAAGCACTGGGGGTTCAGCGTCAGAACATTGGCCAAGGCCTCCCACAGGTTGTTAAGCCACCGAGTTTAATTTAGACATTAAATGACAACAATTTATGTCATTTCATTAAGTATAATCGTACATACTCGGCAAATTTCAAGATTTTATATAAAGTAGTTTCTAAATGCACTACTGGGCTAGAAGATTGTAACATAGCAAGAGTAGGCAATTTTCCTTATTAGGACTTCTTAATTACTTAGCTGCCAATTATGATATTGAAACCAACTTCTGCCCTTTATTAGCAAACGTTCAACTGTTAGACGATGGTTTACACCAAATTTCGAAATGTAATAGGTAATCAGTCGCCTTTCTTACCTGATGGGGGTTTCTCATTTTACTAACAGTGAAAGCGGTGTGAGCTTTATGAGAACATCTTGAATTTGTAAAACTAGCAGGAGTTAGTTGTCTTTTAGATAAATGTATAGTTATCAAGGGTTAATTGCATATGGATGAAAATGGCCTAAGCAATTTGACGAATTTCATGTTCGGAGAGAGAAAACCAAAAAAGAAAAAAAAAAAAAACATTTTGTCAGCACTTTATTTTTGTTGTTGTATTCAGATTATCTGGCGCCGTCAGCAACACAAGGGCTATAATGCGCCGAAACATTCGTCATTAGACAAGCCAACATACACTTACAAACACCCATGCCAACACGGGACTCGAACCCGCAACCTCTCGGTCTAGAAGCTAGCACGCTAACCACTATACCGTTTGGTCGGCACTTTATTTTTAATATGATAAAATTATAGTTTTCCTATGGAATTAAGGGAAGTGTTTTAGTTTGAGTATCTTAATTTGACGAGATTGGAAATTTTTACAGTGTAAATTTCATTAGTGTAAAGTTTTGATGAGTTAAATGTTCAATGTGTAAGGTTTTGTAAAATATCATTGACAAAGGCTCTATGAACGACTTCTCTACTTTTTGTGTACAAGTTTTTTTTTTTTTTTTTTTTTACATTTGATAGCCATTATATGTAATTTACTTTATTTTCACAATTTTACCTCTCTAGATTGCGATCTGAAACAGTGAAGAGGGAATGTCAGTCTGTCCCTGACCCATAAATCTCTAAAGCTATATATTTTTTTTTCAGTCACAATTTCTGCCGGAGCATATGAAATTTTATAACAGGCATAACACCAGATAAAAGTTAATTAAAAAATTTTGAAGACAAAATAACTAGTATTTTTTAAAAATTTTGTTAAGTAATTTAAGTTAGCTTATGAAAACTTTCAATAATAAAAAAAAGCGCTAGTTATTTTGTCCGCAATTTTTTTTAAATTGACTTTTATTACTGATGTTACGCCTGATCTAAAATATATGCTACAAAGCACTACTCAGATAGAAATTGAGGATGTAGGGCAGAAACAAACTAATCCACTCCCTTTCAAGTGTTCCTGTCGTATACTTAAAAAAAATGTTTACCTTTTTTTTTATGGTCCAGTTCTATGCTTGATTTAACACTAACAAGGAGACCTTACGGTCTCGGAAATTCAGATCGGGGTGAAATTCGGCAGATTGATAGTATACCTTAAGAGTATCCATACTGTAAAGCAATAAAGCGCACTAGCCAGAAGATTCCGAGAAAACAGGCTCTAAAGTATTATGCGCAGATTATATACTAGTAGATATTTTTGCTCTGCAACTGCCCGGTGGCTAAGTGGTCAGCGTGCTGGGTTCCCGTATGGGCGATCCGGGTTCGATATCTCGTCAAGTAATTTTTTTTTTCAATATATTTTAAAGTGACTGTTGCAGAAAATTGAAATAACGATAATACTTTATTTTTAAATACGTAATGTATTTTTAATAGAGATAAATTAAATAGATATAAATTAAAATTCTAATTACCAAGGCAACAAAATTAGGGTAGGACTTAATTTATCTATGGATTTTGACATTTAGTTTTTATTTATCAATTATTTATTTATATACATACACCAGAGTGACACTTATCATAAAAACATGGAAAACAAAAACTGTTTTGACATCTTGCACAATTTATAAAGGAAGTGCTTGGTATTATTTTCAACCGATACGCGCAATTTTGCATACGCTTTATTAGATTTTTACCTGTCTATAAAAATACACTTCGCAAAGTGCCTTTAGGGTTTTGAAAATTTCTGACTACCTGCTTGTGTACAAAAGGACAGCATTCTTACTCTTCCATATAGAAACTGGTTCTTCATGTTTTTTGTGAAAATCACTTACTTCTCTACATCTTATAATATCTCAAAATTTATAATCACTTGTTTGTGAAAATAGTAAATAGAGTTTTAATGTACCTTCATTAAAAATCCATTACGTATTTATAAATAAAAGTATTATCTTTAATTCAAATTTCAATTAGCTGGAACAGTCACTTTATAAATTGAAAAAATAAAAATTACCTCATTAAAAATACATTACGTATTTAAAAATAAAGTATTATCTTTAATTTAAATTAGCTGTAACAGTCACTTTAAAATATATTGAAAAAAAAAAAAATTATCTCACGAGGTATCGAACCCGGGTGGCCTGTACGGGAACCCAGCACGCTGATCACTTAGCCACCGGGCAGTTGCCGAGCAAAAATCTCTACTAGTATATAAGCTGTGCGTAACACTTTAGAGCCTGTTTTCTCGGAATTTTCTGGCTAGTGCGCTTTATTGCTTTACAGTATGGATACTCTTAAGGTATACTATCAATCTGCCAAATTTCATCCCGATCTGAATTTCCGAGACCGTAAGGTCTCCTTGTAAGAAGCGAGTTGGACATACTCATATTATGTCAGCCCGCATTGTATTTGTTGCAATAGAGGCAAGAAAACAATAATGTGAACAAGATTAAAGATGCATATTAAAGGGGTGTGGAACATCGCGCAACTTTCAATTACACTATAATACTGATGTCAATTTGTGTCATTTACCGTTTTCTTCATTAGAAAAAATGGCTAGTTAGCCAATTTTTTTTGCGATGGGTCTTTAAAAAAAAACTTCAACCAAAAAGGTGATTTTGGCGATATACTTTTCGATAAACCTTATATTATCCTGAAACTGAGGAGAGAAGATAAAAGGATCGTTGATGAGGTAAGCTCAAGGAGAAAAAACTCGGTGTTGAAGGCATTCGTTTTTCAACTTTTTACGCCGTTAAAGCATTTTGACGGGAATTCCGGAACGGAGGTGGGGATGTTTAGAACACCTTATAAGGCACTACCACATCGATTTTAAACAAAATCGTTAGAGCCGTTTTTTAGCAATTACTGTTAAACAAGATTTTTTCAATGGCAGCTACCTTATGAGCATGCACAATTTTGACGAAAACCTTAAAGGTAGGTTCCATGGCCACCAGTAACTCGCATACCAAATTTGAACATCGTAGGTCAATTTGTTCGGGAGTTATGCTGACCACATCCAGACATTTTTTCTAGATCACTTTTTTGAAATCGGAATGTTCCAAAACGTGGAGAAATGCAAAAAAAAAATCAATATTTTATTTTTGGACCGAATACTATACTTTCATTACCCTATGTATTACATATGGGTAATTGAAAGTAAAAATATTGTTCAATCCTGAAAGTAATCCTTCCTATATTTTGGCATGTATAGCAATAATAATTTACAAATGTTTTTCGTGTAGGAAATCAAAGAGAAATAAGATAGCCTATACGTAAAAGGTATATATAAAAGTTTGTTAAGTGTATATAATGACTGTTGTATAAAGATGATTTTCTAGGTTTCTAACTTACTCATTGCATTTAAATTTGGGAGAAATTTCAAATGTTTCATCTTTTAAAAACATGTGTTTTTAAAGTCACAGATAAGTAATCACGTTAATATTTAAAGAGAGTTAATATTCAGCATTGTGGATGTATAGATTAATTTATAATTTTTGAATACACCGAGATACAAGGTTCGTACACTTGAAGGAGGAAAAAAAATCCATTTTAAACAAATTCAAGCACTATATACATACTTTTAACAAATTCTAGGTTTTCAAGCACTTGAAAATGAGTTTTTTTCCAAGCACTTTTCAAGTTTTTTTTTAAAAACATACAAACCATGGTTATACCCAAGATTTTATAGAAACATGCCACACCACTAAGTACATTGTTGTATACACGAACAACTGCACATATGAAACGGTAGATATTTATGAAATCTTCTAGAACTATTTTCTGAATTAAAATTACTAAATATAAAAACATAATTTTCATTCTGGCTTAACGTTTGGAATCGTAGCGAAAATAGAATGAGAAGTATGGAATTAATCACCTAGTACATATTAAAGACTATATTAGAATTTCTTTTTTTGTGACTACTTGCTAGACATTATGAAGACTTCTGGAAACGGTATTAAATTTTAAATATTTATTATAAAAATTTTAAGATTTATAAAGCATCTAAAACTTGAGACATCGTCAAAGGCACCACTAGGGCAAAGCATAAGTGAGTACCGCACTTAAACCTTCTGCTTCTAGTAGCAGGGGAGATCAGGTTGATAGATATCAATGTGTATATAGAAAAGATTTAAAGCTATAAAATTTTATGTTGACAAGTACTCCACACGGAAGTCCTCCCAGCAGTCACAAGATGGTGTCTGATCAATCTTGCAGATTTTTCAGAACTATCATTGAAAGAGTACATTGCATTCTAGCAAAAACTTATACTTGTGGCAACAGTGCAATCAGAAAATGTCAGTGGAAGTAGGTGATAAGTGTAGACCATCGATATTGATAAACAACTGGATAGACTGCTCCGATAGCAATACAAGGGGAAAAAAAACCAGTGCCGGTGGTTGATGATGATGATGGGTGGGCAATTAACCAATTGCAGTTTTCTTTTATAGTTGGGTGGGAATGCGAAAAACTCAGTAAAGTGCTAGAGTAGATATTTTTTGGCACATTACTAATTAAGGTACAATGAAGCCATTGCCAGATCGTTGGGTGTACAACCCAAGATTTTATTGTCAATCCGTATTTTTTGTCCACCCAACGATCTGGCAACGGTTTCATTTTCCCAGCGTTAGGCATTCTATTCAGTTGTTTATATCGATGGTGTAGACTGGCAAGAAAAATTTCATGCAATTGGTGTGCAACACTAGACAACCAAATTCAATGCTAGGTTCAACAAATAGTGTTAAGGACTGAGGAACAGTATGATTACATGGGCTTTATCAGTACCTACCCCTGACAAGTACTGAAGTACTAAAGACTTAGTTAAAACAGAAAAATAATGTTTGAATAGTATTATAAAAAAACCACTCTATTTCACCTCACATTTCAATAATTAGTTACAATTGTTATATCTGGTAAAAAATTTGCAAAAAAAATAAGTACCAATATAAAAATTAACATTTGAATATCTTAATTTACTAATCGATTCGAATCTGGTTTTCTGTAAGCATCTTGACAATGGAATCGCGTATTGTAGAAACCTCATAACTGGTTTTAACATGGTTATTTTTGACGAAATAAGTCGGAACAAAAAAATCTCACTCTAGTATACAGATACATAAAAGGAATGTACGATAAATATTTTAGATACATAATGTGTACAGTTTCTGAAAAAAAAAGAAAAAGAAAAAAAAGTAAATAAGTAATGAAAAATTAAGTTTTGGGAAATATGAATTTTAAAGATAACTTTAATTACACCAGTAGTTCCCACTTTGGTCTATAGGAACAATTTAAATTTTAATAAACAATAATAAACTCTTTTTTTTTTTTAAATTTAGCGTACCAGCACTCTTTAAGATACTACTTTCAATAAACTTTATATGAAAATTATTGACCTCCATACTAAACTTCAACTTAACTTGACATGACTAGACGATAGATCATCACAGTGCTCATAGGCAATTTATCCATTTTGACAGTGTGAAAGCATAATGCTCGCCAAACCATATAGCCTTTTGTTCAACAAATGGGATGGACAGGGATACTGCATCACCCCCATTCCCTTTTCATTCTTTTCCCGTCCCACAAGAAAAAATCACGCTAGGAAACTCAGTCCAGCAACCCTGTAGAGAACAAAAGGTTATTTATAAGGTTAGGCGAGAATTATGTCTTCACTCCGCTAAAATGGATTAAATGCCTATGAGCACGGTGAAGATCTATCGTCTTGTGATGTTAAGTTGGAGTTTAGTATAGTGTTGTTACACAATTGATAATTTTTGATTATTCATACTTACTATAAGCTATTACTGTAAGCAATTGAACACAAAATTACAAGAAATGTAACATGCATATGATTAATCTAAAAATTATTTTTTTAAATTGTTACAGATGAGAAATCAAATATTTAAACAAATTAAAAACATTACTAATGACTTAAAATAAACAAAATGTTAACTTAATCTTCATTTAAATTTAGATAATTGTATGACAAAAGAATCAGAATGGCATCGTAGAGAAAATGTGATGCTTTGCTTCATGGAACTTTTATATTATGTTAGCTTTTGGATGAAAAAAAATATAATTTATTAAAAAAATTCCATTATTTCCTGATAATACCAAAATAGCTGATTACTGGGTATCCTGATGTTGAATTACTTAAATTAGCACAGTGATAATTAACAATTGCTGATATTTTGTTATTAAGATGTATGTCTTTATTTTAACACAAATATAGTTACGAAATTCGCAGGATATTCAAATGGATTATTTTGTTATAAAAAGATAAAAAGTTTGAAATTTTTTACAATGAATACAAGTTTATGCAATATAAAACATTATTTACATCTTATACAATTATTGAGTTCATTATTTATTACACTTTCGTTAATGCTTTTTCAACAGCCGCAAATATTTCTTCCCCAGCATCCTGTTAAGAAAATAATACTATTAAAATCTATATATATATTCTCAATTGCAAATAGTTTCATACCAGTTAAAATGCTTGTGGTTATTATTTCATAGACATTTTTCAAATCTGATACACACTTTCTTATTTTCCTTTGTTAAATTAGAATTTGCTTCAAAATAGTGAAAATTTAAAAAAGAGAAAAATATACTCAGCGTTATTTTGAACAACTAAGATAGTGGAATAAGCAATATTTGTGTACTAATGAATGTACAGAATAATGGGGCAGCCAGAAATGTTTTTTTTTGGGGGGGGGGGGGGAGTCGACAAGTTTAGTTTGGGTCTTTTATTATCATAATACAGCTTAAGCTTCTGAGGGTCATGGGCATATATATACGTCCTTTGATCCCCAGTTTTTCCAGCAATACACAACCTTTTTAAATTTATAAATAAAATGTAAAATAAAATATTTTTTTAATCTTTTTATTAGGATGATAGTTTAAAACCTACTTAAAACAAAATAAAAAATAATAAAAAAAAATTATATATTTGAATCAAAAATATAATTTAAAAATTATTGTAGGGAAAACAACTGTATAATTTCGCCCATTTCCTGGACGCTCAGAGGGTTAATGGTTGAATAACCATAAATAATCAATTTAACTGATGTTAAAATAAATGCAATTACAATGGATAATCCCCCAATTTTTAAAAACAAGTGAAATTAGTTTATATATATTAGTTTATAATTTATAAGTTAAGAATTTCTCTCTGATTCCAAATATTCAAACAAAAGTTCTTTAAAAAAATTAGTTGTGCAGTGAGCAGAAATGTTTGTGTTTATGACCTTTTCGAAGCATTTAGAATTGAAAAAAAAAAAAATTTAAATGCTGGAATTGTCCATTGGTTAATTTTATAATAGCTTGTCTTCTAACTTAAAGTAATAGCTTTTAGTATTTAAATTTAGCTGTCTGAAAATGCAAAAAAAAAAAAAAAAATTATTACAATATTCTTTTAAATGTTGATTTTTACCTGACACATCTGAGTAGTTTCTTCTATATCCTTCGACCAAATGTCAAACTGTTTCTTCTGCTCAATAAGATAGTCATGCAGCATTTTCTTTTTTTCTTTTAATCTGTCAAAATAGATTTAAAATCATGAAAAGAATATGGCATAACATCAATAGGAAACTAGCCAAATATACATGTTTTACAAGAAAAAATAAATTCCACACTAGTAACAGAAAACAGGGAACAAAATTGCATAAAAAAATGGGATTTCTGCTGCAGAAAGAGCTCATCCTGACCACATAGTGGCAAATGTTGATATAAGCCTTTTCAGTTTTCTTGCACATTTTATTCTTTGGTACAAAACCTCTAATAAAGATTGTTATTATAGTCTTTTTAGATATCGCTAATGATGCGAATACAATGGTTAGTAGGTTGAATTTGATATAATGGGACAAGGGCAATACTAGGGCTAAACCTGAATACAATGATGATATAATAATATTAACAAAGTTGAAATATACTATACTTTTATGAAATACTAACTGTCTGTCGATTACAACATGTTTCTACTACTACTTTTTTAACTTGAAAATTAAAAGAAGCACTGAAGACAATTTTTATTTTCCCCTCAATGTTCAACATACTTTTTTCCCCAATTCCCATTTCAGCTAAAGTAAAAACCAAAACAAAAAACTATTTTTTTTTTCTAAATCTGTGAATATGTGTTTAATTTTTTGTAGGATTTAATTATCAGTATATTTTATATACAGGGTGGTCAAAAAGAAACTTTGCCAATATATGGAGCTCTAGCTTTTGGTCAGTTCAACAAAATGACGCTCACGGTTACAGTTACAGAAATTCAAGATTTTCAAATGGCAACATTTACTTTTTTCCTGGCGCAAAATGCTCAGCAGATGGGAAAATCCTCAAGAGCGTTGGAATGGTATATGTATCACAAAAAGTAGATGCGTTATGCATGGTGGAAATTTGCATATGACCCCTCTACAAAAAAGTTATTTAGTTTTCCCAGTAAGAAATGCAGTTTTTATCAAAATACTAGGCCTGAAAATTGAAAATTTTAAGTAGTAGCCAGTAGACACTTTTAGCTTAGTAGCCACTTCATCGCGGTCTTTTTTTTTTTTTAACCAATGGCCCAGCCAGGGAAGGGGAGGTTGGGAACCTTTTACCTGAATGTATGCAGTAGCGCATTCAGATTTTTTTTTTTTGGAAGATGTTTTAATTTTTTATTTGATTTGTATTAAATATATAAATCAAAAGCACATATCTAAATTAATTGTGTTTAATGAAATGCCAATGAAAGTACAAAAAAAAAAAATTTAGTACAGGGTCTAAGCTTTTTCATTTATGGATGCCTATAGATTTGTTGCACATCTGTACCATAGCGCTGTAAAGGGTTAATAATAACGAAAAAATCTGTCGGAATCAATTTGAAATATTAAGGAATTTAGGGTTTTAATATATTCTTATGACAAAAAAAATCAAGACAAGAAAAATAATTATGGTTCAAACGCAATAATTATGGTTAACGCAAATAATTAAGGTTCTAATATATTTTGTTGACAAACACGCCAGGCAAGAATAATCATGCCTGTGAAGGATGCAGTCCGATTGAAGTTTGAGAATTTTTTTTAACAGTAAGGCTACATGTCGCGGGCTTGGTTTGACAAGGTTCCACTAACATTTTTGTCAAAAATAAGTTTTCAAATAAAGTGTACTATCACTGATAAAATTTTCATCGCGCTATTATGGATAATAATAAATTTACTAGAGTGACAAAGTTACAACTGCCGAAAAAATTATCAAAATGTTGGTTTGACAAGGTTCTAACTGCAGTTAGAACTTTGTCAAACTATAAATAATCACGTTTTTACATTCTTCCCCTTGAAAATATAAGTGCAGTCTTTATTCAGTTGATGAATTAAGAATGTTGGTATTGCGGATAGAGTATAAACATTTATTATTTAAAAAATGTTACAGAACTTTTGTATTTATTAGTATGTTTTTAACATAATCTACTCAAATTATTTTTTAAATATGTCATTGCAATAAAAACTACTTAAAGTAAAGAATTTTAGAGATTCGTTTACATGAATGATTTTTCTTTTAAAAAGTTGTTATTTCAATTTATCGTTTGACTTTATACTGTATTATTAAATGCAAAAGTCTTTTGGAAAATAAATGCTTTTAATTTGTGTTAAATATATCAGTAGAACTTAGAACATTGAGTAGAATATTAGATTACTATCGAAATAGTTTACATTTGAACTGGTTGACATAGCTGCTTATAGCACGTATATGCTCTTTGTTATGATTGAAATTAATTATTGATAAATCATATCGAATCAAGATTCAGATAAAAGTTCGTAAAAACGCACTTACAAAAAGATTCGATGACAGAAGAGAGAACGAGGGTAAACGAGGTAAAAGTAGTAACAGTATACGAAAACCTATAGGAGATCCTGATTTTGTTCGAGAACACATTAAAAGTTTTCCAGTAGTCGAGTCTTGTTACTGCAGCGCTTGTACTTTTAAAACGTACCTTGACTTAGATTTGAATATTGCAAAACTATATGATTGTTATTTGGAGAAGTTCCTTCAGCAAAAAATTGATCCGGTAAAGAAATCAATGTACTACAAAATTTTCGTAACCGAATTATATATTGATTTTCATGTACCTAAATCTGATCGCTGTGATACACGTGAAAGATACAAACTAGCCACTAGTTCGAAATCAGTACCTACCGAGTTTAAAAAAGAAAGCGAAACGCATTTGATGGACAAAATAAAAAGCAATGAGACAGGAACGTCATCAGGGTAAACAGAATGGTTCACCAGTTTTAATGTTTGATTTGCAAAATGTAATAACTTGTCATCGTGCAAATATTAGTTATTTTTTTTACACTCGAGAACTTAATGTCGACAACTTAACAGCTTATTACAGTGTTACTAAAACTATATATTGGGCAATGTGGTAGAAAGTAATGTCAGAACGAGCTGGATATGACATAGAGAGTGCATATAGGAAAATATTCAACATAGTTGCAGTATAAGAATATTGCGACTAGAAGAAGTGTGGCAGAAGTAAACAATATTGTGACTTGGCCTGACTCTTGTGTATCGCAAAATAGGAATTCCATTATTTCATGTGCAGTTATTGATTTAAAAAAATAAATAAAAAAGAATGGAAAGATTGAATCGTTAACCATGAAATACTCAATTCCTGGACATTCTTGCCTTCAGGAAGTTGACATTGCTCACAGTTCTATTGAGAAAGAAATATCAGTTACAGAATTTTATTCTCCAATTGGGTTACTCCCTATACTCTTAAAAGTGAACCGACGACGACCTTATAGAATCATTCAAATGAAAGAAGATTTTAAAGATTTTGCAAGTACATCTAAATTGTTTAATTATAAGCAAATATCATTCACAGAAGCAAACACAATTTAATTTACACAAGTTCTTCATGAAGTTAAATTTACATTAAGTCATACAAAATCCGAAATGAAGCAATTTGCCAACATAAAAATAATTGAAATCTCAAGAAGAGGACAACATGTAAAAGAAGTTGAACATTTGACCGTTTTTCAGAATGCGGTTAAAATACAGAAAATAGATAGTGAAATAAGTGATGCCGGTAAAAGACCAGTAGTATTATTCAACTGCATTAAATACATAAAATATCCATTGTAAATAATTAAATGGTCATCTAGAACCAGAATTCTAAAGTATCAGATGTATAATGTAATATATTTATTATTACAAGCAAAAAATTGTATATGTTAATTTTATTTTGTCATAGTGCTAATTCAATATGTGGATTTTTTTCTTCTAATTTTGTAATTAGTAAATAAATTTATTATTAATTTTTGGTATACGAAATAGCAGTCTTATTTTCTAAATTAAAATGAATACCAATAAGTTTAATACTGTTATATAACAAGTAGTTGGTGTAAGTAACAGGGAGAAACGTGCAAGCTTTCATAAAAATTTTTTTAAAAAATTGACCAGATTTTACCAATATAATTTTTGTAATTAGTAGTCTACACGTAAAAATAATAAATATCAAAATATTTATAATAATTCAATCTCTAATATTCGCGTTATATGCAAATAACCTCTGAGCATCGATATCCCTAACTAAAGAAAATGTCAGTTAGAACCTTGTCAAACTAAGACAGCTCTGTATTAAAATAAAATCATTTACTTTGATATAGTTGTAACAGCAGTTAGAACTCTGTCACTTTTCCGAAATCGTTTGGCGAAAGTGACAAAGTTCCAACTGCAAAAACCACTATATCATATCTGTAAACAAGGTAAGTTTTAAAAATATATTATTTATGCATTTAGTAGTCTATAGGCATATGAATAAGTATTGAAAATTTCGAAACTCTTGCTTTTTAATTGTTCGAGTTATAGTTAAATGAAACTTTGAGCCTCGATATCTCAGAATAGTGAAAATGTCAGTTAGAACCTTGTCAAACCAAGCCCGTGAGGTGTCCACGCTGTTAAGTTATAAGATAACTAAAAATATGACAGAAATAATATGCAAATAAAATAAGGATTCTAATATATTTTGTTGACAAAAATGCCAAGCAAGTAGAAAAATAAACATGCCTGTAAAGGATGCTGTCAGATTGAAGTTTGAAGATTTTTTTTAAATAATGTGGCGGCCGCACCCGCACGTGGAATGCAAGAAGGGAAACTCAAAAATTTCAACATTCCATGACACTTTTCTGATTTTCCTGAATTCCTAGCTCTGTTATCACCCTGTCAACTCATGAATCCATATCGTGGATGAGTGGATTTTAATGGCGAAAAGAGAGATTTTCATTGAATTGGAAATTTCGGTAACAATTAAAGATAATCGTCGGTGAGGGGAGAAACGAAAGGTAGCCGATTGATTAGTTTAAGTCGCCTCATCATGCTGTTCAATCGACCTGTGGCGAGTGGCCACTAGATATTTTCAGGTCTACTACATAATAAAAACCCAGTCTGCTTTTGTCACATTCTATACCGAACATAGGCGGTTAAATGTTTGGAAGCCATTATGATAAAACAGTCAGGTACTATTAGAAAATATAGGACAAATA
The DNA here is from genome assembly GCA_963978545.1 of Linyphia triangularis. Taxonomy (NCBI): domain Eukaryota; kingdom Metazoa; phylum Arthropoda; class Arachnida; order Araneae; family Linyphiidae; genus Linyphia; species Linyphia triangularis. The sequence goes on from OZ021730.1 coordinate 18,875,520, forward strand.
AGTTTATTACTTTACTTTGTAAATCGTAGCTATTGTGTTTTAGGGTTGTATTTTTCATTTACCAGTTTTTCAGGCAGATTCATTTAGTCAAAATGTAAACACTGGAATTGTTAAGGGTTGAGTTGCTTCCAGATGAAGAAGCAACATTATATTTATGAAGGCTGACTTCATATGCAAATTAATGTCTAAAACTAATTGTTTATGTGAAGGGAAAGTATAAATATTCAGCCAGATTATGTATCTTTTCTTTATTTGGCTGCAGGGGCCACTTATATTGTACTAAGTTTGTACATCTTATTTGTAAATATTTATCATCTGAATTAAAAGCAGTTGTTTCATCTTAAAGCTCGTTTCAAATTTTTCTTCATTACGAGTTAGAAAAGATAACACGTACCTATATTAATTATGTTTGGTTTTAGTGAATGAATTGAAATGCGTTTTTATTTGTTTAGATAAATAAAATTTCCTTACCTAAAGAAAATAGCTGAATTTAGTCCAATAATTTATTTTCATCAGAAAATAAGCAATGAAGTAATTATCTACATTTAAATTTGAAATGTTTCTTTACATTAAACTTAAGATTTTCTTTCAGACATATAATTTGTGAAGGATCTCATTTTCGGCCACAAAATTCAGGAAAAAAGTTCCCTGATAATTCCCTGGTATATTTCTAAAAAAAATTCCTGATTTTACGGCAAGCTTTTCTTTATCCAATTTCGCCAAATTTTCCATTTCCGTGCCAATTTAAAAAAAAAAAATATTTGGGCAATAAGGAAAAGTTTAAATTATTCCGCAATATAAAATTTCTAACAATTACTGCCACGATTCTCTGGGTAAATGGCGTCAAAGTACAGATCAACGGGAGTACCTTCAATAGCAAATTTTCCCGACTTTCGTGAAATTAAAAAAAAAAAGTCCCCGATTCTGTTGCTATTGCTTTAATATTGAAATTTATGAGGAGTCGATGAAAGGATCCCCGTGTTTCTTATACATATCCATCAGAAGATTACAAATAAGACGAGCCATATTTTTTTTTATCTAAACAATTTTTGAACTTAATAAACAAGTGAAACTTACATTTTTTCTAACCTATTCAACTCTTCCTTCATTTGAGCATTTTCTTCTTCCAGTTTTCTCAACTCAGCTTGAAGTGCATCAGATTGCTTGATCATCTCATTGCATTCCCTTTCACGTGCCTTTGTTTCCTCAAGTGATTGCTGTGAATAAACTACACTTAGTAAGAGATGCATACATTATCAGAGGAATGACTTTTTTTGTCAAAATACAGGAAAAAAGCTAAATTCCATTAAATATATTATGTAATAATAATCTCTTTTTCGAATCGGCATTAATTTATTTCACCTTTTCAACCGGTTCTACCCGTAAAATTTTCACTTTTTAGGAAAGTAGTACCTCAAAAGAAAGCAACATTTATTATATTATTGAACGTAAAGTTAGACTGTGTTCACAAAAGGATGTTACGAAATTCTGTGTTGCAAATAACTTACTGTGTAGTAGTGAAACGTTTGTTTGTACTCTCAACGACCTATACTTTTGCACAATAACGGCTAATCAGGCCGGGACCTACAGCCAGGATTCATACTCAATCTATGATAGTAAAATTCAGGAGTTTTTTAGGAGTTAAGTACAGTAAATTCAGGAGTTAATGGGGGAAAAATATTATATGCCTTATAATATAGTTTTCCCGCTACATGCTTGGTTGTTGAGAATCGAGGTGCATTCTGAGACTGTCCGAGGGTTTCCCTTTGCGGTTGTAGTGAAGAAGAGCATGCACAGTTGACTATGAAATACGGTAAAAATTTCTGATTTCGGAGACGTTTCACAGAGAAAAAAAACCCGCTACGTTTTAAAGTTTTACTAATCTTTTTACCCTTCAATGATTATTTTTAAGGAGATAAAAAAGAAATATCAGGAGTAGAAACACAATTTTCAGAAGTTATAAGGGCCCTTATATAAAAAAAAAGCAGATTTTAGGAGGTGTATGAACCCTGTACAGCTTAACGTGGATTCTGAAGCACAACGAACATCCATGCCTTCTTTTGGCATGCGAAGCCAGAGCCCTAATCACACAGCCATCCGGTGGGCCATGAAAAGTTTAACTTCTCTAGTAAAAAATATTAATGCTGATGAGGTTAAGTTAGAACTTATAGGGGTCAAAATTTTCCAAGCCAAACATCTGAATCATGACTAAATGTTACAATTCTAACATACAACAGTAATGCGGGACTTAGTTCAAAACTACTTAACAGTAAAATAAGTTGTTGTTGGTTCTTTACAGTGAAAAAAGATAACAAGGGCAATATTTTTAGGTATAAAACCTGACTGAATGTTATTGCAAGGTTTCAAACAAAAGGCATTCTATATGACGAGGTCAGCCTGTTGTGAATTTTCAAATTAAAAGATAGTACTTCTCAATTTTAGAATGCAAACTTAAATGGTCACACATTCATATAGATGTTAAATATGTCTACCTATATGAGTAAATTCCTAGTTTACGTTTATAGGTTGGCACGCTTTTGAATAGTTGGTGACAAGGCCAAAATGTCGCTAATTCGGAATTCCCAAAAGAAAAATTGAGAATTGAACCTGCTCCATGATATGTGGTATAGGAAGGTTGAAGTTCAATGCCAAAGCCAAAAACGTACATCCCAGGAAGGGATTTGTGTAAGTTTATTCGATATCGGCGAAAATTAAAAAGCAATTAAGTTGCAAACGATAATAGGAAAAAAAAAAGGTTAAGGAATTTAAATAATTTAATTTTAAACGATAATTAAAACTAGTTTAAGTAATTAAAATTTAATTTCAAATAATTTATAAGGGGTAAAATTTCATTAAACTTTTACATTAATGACAAATACGTAACCCCTTATAGAATATTTATATTTTTAATCACTTGCTAAAAACTCTAAAAACTAAGGTGTGCGCGTGCGCTTCGCGCTCTACAAAGAAAATTGCAACCTATTTCGTTGGCCTTACGGACAATTGAACCTAAAAAAAATCCCCCTACCTATTTCGGGTAGTCGTTAGTGGCATCTCAGCCACAAAATTACTTTTTTTAAATACATCGTGGTGGTTGATTTCAAATCCACAAGATGGCATGTGATTCGAAATAAAAAAGATGTTGGTCAAAATGACAGTTAATAATAAACGATGTCTGAAAACATAAGGAATATTAAAGTAATTAATAAAAATCGACATTAGAAGCAAATTATTAACAAAAAACAACACAAGCGAGAGGGACAAATGGCTGTTCGAAAACCAAGTTCCTTTTCGGCAGGACCTTATTGATGTATCTTTCCGACAAACCCATTTGTAGCCGTCAGTCAACTGGTATCTTGCACGCAAATACATTTGTTCACCACATTTCGGACAAACAAAGGATTCCGATATTAAACCGGCATCCATACACCATTGCAAAACCTGGCATTTTCCTTTCAATTTCAACAAAAACAAGATCACCGTAAGTCGAAAGCAAAATCTGAAATGACCACAAAAAATGCCATCCTCACGCATTCAAAATTAGGGTTACCATAAAATTACCGCATGCGCAGGGGTCAAAGTGACAAAATAAGAATATATAGGATTTTTAAAAAAAAAATATAGGACAATTTAAAACATCAAATAACTGCACACAGTTGCTACTGAACTTTAAAATTAACTCGTTATACATTTATATACTCGTTATATTGTATTTAAGAGAATAGAAAAAACACCTTTAAAAAAAAAGATATCACCTGATCCTGAATATGTCATCCGTTATTGCCTCAATATTCCATCCCTAAATTAAGTTTTATTAATTACATTATTTGCAATCTTGAGTCTTTTGCTTCCAGCATCTATAACTGCTTGAACTGCTCCAATTTCTTAAAGTATTTTTTTTTATCCCTGTTTGCAGTCTTTTGTTGGTTCAGATTTACTGTTCAGTGTCGGTTGGATTGACGGCGAAATGTGGGAGATTTAGCGCCGAATGTGAAGAACCGGGGACTTGGTTTTCCGGAAACCCTAGTGACTATTTGGATTTGACATCACAACGTATTTTCAATTTTGGCGACTTTTATGAAAAAATCGTGTCTAATATTCCGAATCTGGTACGGATTCTGAACCAAGGTGATTTTCGACAAAAAAAATGGCAGCCCCGTCACTTTTTTAAGAGCAAGAGAACTACCTATGGTTGCCCTAATTAGGCGGCGTTTGATGTAAACAATTCGTGGCGCAAAATCCGTATCGAATTTGGAATAAAAAAATTGTCATCCGACATCATACAGTAAATCTTAACCCTTTTGTTTCCTTCATCAATTATTGATTGAGCACTCAAAATGTTCTTTAGTAGCCCTGCAAGTTAATCACAAGTCTTTTTTATCCGTTTTTCTTGAGGCAGAGTTTTGTTGCTGCATCTCTCTGTATTATGACCAATTAATTTACTACGGTGGAGAAGAAAACAAATTAGAAATTCAAGACAGCGTGCTATGGAAAAGTTCACAAGTTTATATTTTACAATTCCCGCCGGTCCAGTAGAGTTGAGTTGTAGATTATGCAGCAAGTGATGTCACAAGAGATAAAACGCTGACGTTACAAACATCGCTTTTATCAGGTCTTTTTCACCTACGATCGCGCCAAGATTTCGAAATATAAAAAATGGCAACGAACGGTGCCGTTATTACGAATTCGAAGAAAATATAGATCGAATCAATATAGAAATATATATGATTAATAGGACAATTGTAAAATATAGGACAATATAGGACGTTTTTGAAGATTTTTTTTAAAATATAGGATTTATAGGACATCTGCAACCAATGCATGCGCATAAAAAAAATGCCAAATTTAGAACTGTATTGCCTACAAAAAAGCGCCAAGTCAGTTTGGCGATATTTTAATGCCAACTAAGAATAGATCCCTATATGCACCAACTGAGGAGCATTCGAATGTCAAAGGGTTTTGAAGATCTTAATAAATCAGATTATGCTTTCAAATTAAATAAAAATATTTATGGTCATCCATTGGGAAGAATTCAGCCTCTGAAAATTAACAGTATATTCAAAAGTCTAGAATTTCATAAAAATTTAATGAGCAAACTGCATTTACACTTTTGGCGACTGTATGGTACTATAATCAGGGTTCATACTCATTTTCAGAAAGAAAAAAAAAAAAATCGCTGAGTTTTCCATCGCAGAGTTAATTATTTTTAGCCAGATAAATATAGTCAAATCTCGATTACAAAAATCCCTCTGATAACTCAAAAAGTCTTTTGAATGACTTTTTCAGCAAGTCTATGTCAAATAATTCTGTAATTTCAATTACTTAAGTTAGGGTTAAACAAATAGCATCAAAGAGTATGATTTTTTCCCAGAGCAACAGCAACTGGCTGATTTAGCTAAGGCTGATTTACTCTGAGTTTTCCAGGTTTTCCCTGAGGCGTATGAACCCTGAATAATCTACATAGATATAGCTATATTTTGCTGTAAATGAATTCTTAATTTTTGATATTGGTGATAAAATTAGTCAGCTGGTTCAAGTATCGTGATATATGGATATCAGTATAAATGCGGTTGCAACTGGTTATACCATATCCCGCTCAACAATTCTTGAAAGCTTGTTTTGTTAGAAATATGCATGTAACAGATATCTGATGAATGTAAAACTTGTTTTTTAAAACTTATAATTATGTTTCAATTTAATAAACCTCTGTTTGATCTTACAAACTTTGTCTTGGAACATATCACGCTTTGTTGCAAATAAATATAAAATAAGATGTGCACAAATAACAGCTTGAGAAGTACAGATGTAGAAAAATTATTAAACAGGTTTTCATATAAAGAACTAAAAACCATAAATAAGAATATTAAAAATCATAGTATTTGTATCTCACCTTTTCTTTTAAAACCAATTCTCGCTCCTTTTGAGATCTTTCAGAAGCTGCCAATTTCAGATTCACTGCTACTTCCGATTTCTTCATTCTTAGCTGTTAAACAAAAATAATAAGAGAGATTAAATTGAGTGCTTTTGACTTGGTAAAACTAAGTACATACCATGTATTTTTGAGGCACACTCAAACATCATGTACTAGGATTTCATTTTAAACTGAATAACAAATCAAAGACCTGGTTGACTATTGAAGCCGTCAAAGATAAACATAAAAAACAATTATACAGATTTCCATAAATATGGAAGAATTGATTATTTTCTTCTAAATTGATTATTTGGTCTGTTTACATTGCAACCTCCCATACTTTTTTTTTTAATCACTTCTATCATAACACTTAAAGATCCACCATTGTTTTGATAAAATTTGCACCATGGTTACATATCATACAAAAAGATTTTAATAGTTTATCAAGAAACATGTATTAATCTTCCCCAAAAAAAACTAGACGTTGGGAAAAGACCCGCCAAGTCAGCCAGAAAAAGTTATGAAATCTAATGTTTGCCGCCAAGCGGCAACATTTAGTTTCTTTGGGGTACTTGTACACACTGAACTAAGTAGTGATTATTAGGGGGGATAAGCATAGGCAATCGGTACTTGGCAGGCTACAGTTATTTCGGATTAATCTCGCTTAATTTGCTTTAGCTACTTTGCACCCATTGAATTGAGATTAATTCTATAAAAACTTATCCCCCTAATAATCACAATTTAGTTCATTGTATACAAGTACCCTAAAGAAACTAAACGTGGCCGACTAAAGCAGACAATAGATCTGCTGCTGCACATCTGGCAATTTCTCAGTTGGTTGGTTTGGTATAATATAGCTCTTGCACACAAAAACACAACAGCTATTTTGTGACAATACCAAACCTTTTTTAAAAGCTGTTACCATTAAATAAAAATATTGAATAAAACAAGATTTTAATCGAATTAAAAAGTATATTTCATTTAAAGATCTGAAAGTGATGATTAAGTCTCAAACATCAAGTGTACCCACCACATGCAGCTTCTGATTCTGCGTTGCCTCAAGCCCCTTAAAGATGAGGTTGGCTGAATCTATCTTCTGCTTAATTTCCTCCAGTGATGTCTTCCTTGTATTGCTCCACTGTAATTGGCATTTCTGGTTCGGCTGCATTTGGCAATCAGGGAAGTCAAAGTTGAAGTTAGAGCAAAGACTCTTGATCTGTGGATCCTTGAGGTTACGCAAGGGATTCAAGACATTGGAGGCTGACTCTGTGATGCTGGCATACATCTGGTTGAAGGTCTCGCAGATGGACAAGCCCTAAGGATGGATCAGTAAGTCAGTTATAATATTTACACGATCCTATTTGAATTTCTTAATTTGGTCTTTTTGAATTTTTTAAAATTTTCTGTAAAATAGAAATTTACACTTGCGAAGAAACAGACAGAGTCGGTCAAGGGGAAACAAAATGATTTTCTTTAATATTTATCAGTCATCTGTACCATTACAATAATGTAAATATAAATAATTAAAAACTAAATTTAAAGATTATTGTTCAAAAAATGTAAAAGTTTTTAAATGTATGAAATTCTTTGATAATTAAAGAATGCTATAAAAACACAAAATGAACTATTTTTTATATAGAAAGCCAATTATCAAAACAGAAATTAAATTTTAGTGATGTGACACAATTAAAAGACAAAATAACAGAGCTTGGTAAATGCGACTTCTTGTTTGTGAAATTTCTTTTGATCCTTTTTTAATTTATGAATGAAAACCTTCTGAACGCTTTGATTTATTGCAATTTCCTAAATGCTTATGGAAATTATATTGAAGAACTCTGTATAAATATTTATTATTTATTTAAGCAATTTGCAAAGCAATGTGAAGATTTTAAAATTATTCAGAATAAGCTTGGCTTTCCTGAACAAGTTTTCTTGAGTCGTGTCAAGCAGATGGCTCACTCTTCACATTAGTGTGACACGTATAATTTCACAATTTCAGGTATTGAAAGAGTACTTTAAAAAGAAGAGACCATCAAAGAGTGATTAAAAAAGATTGAGTAACTTATACAAAACCTTCGAAGATAAGAGCCTTGTTGCCAGGCTTCTTTTATTTAAAGAATGCATGTATTCTCTTTAGTGAATATTTGTCTCTGTTTCAAAGACAAGATACACATACTGTATGATGAAATGTGTAATTTATTAAAGAGATTGATGATTGATGGGAAGATTTTTAAAAACAAAAGTTTACAGAAGTTTAGACAGTGAAAAGTTGAAATCTGTGGATATCGAAAGTGGAAATAATTGGTTGGTTGGTTGTATGGATTTTAATGGCACAAGAGCCAGGATTGGCTAAGCTGCGCCAAACATATTGTCTTTTACGATTCTATAAAGGCATTATCTATTCAAGAAGAAACAAGTCAAATTAGGTTAATAAAACCAATGTTATGCAGAAACGAAAACAAATTCGGATGTGGTTCGTCTGATAGTAAATCCTTTAATGTTAAATCAGTAGTACCAAAGTGGTTTAGTCTAGATATATTAAATTTTGGACAGACACATAAAATATGATTAACAGATAAAAGGCAACTACACTGTGAGCAAGTCGGTGCTGGTTCGTTACATAAAAGATACTTGTGTGTAAAGCGTGTATGACTAATTCTAAGTCTCGTTAAAATAACATCCTTGTGTTTGTTTAAAAATGTTGGTTTAAAAGTTTTAATGGATGGTTTGATTGAAAGCAGTTTATTATGTATCTGTTTCTTCCATTGCAGCTCCCACACCTTTTCTTGAGTTTGTTTTATTGCGTGTTTCGCATCACTTAGTGGGACAAATTTGTCTGATACAAAGCGAATGTTTTTCGCTGCTAAGTCAGCGAGATCATTTCCATGTATGCCAACATGGCCCGGTATCCAACAAAAAGAAACCTCAACTGATCGCTGTTTGAGATTCGCCCACAACTCTACAGTATGTAATACCAAGGGATGGCTCTCGAAAGATATTTTTTGTAAGGCCTCAATGCAACTCCTAGAATCCGTATAAATAATGAATTTTTTACTTGTGAAATTAAAAATTGTCATCAATGCCATATTTATTGCATAAATTTCTGAGGTAAATACAGAGCAAAAGGCATGAAGTCTTTTTGTGATTGTTTGATTGATAAAAACAGCAGCTGCACCAACATAATCATTGGATTTGGATCCATCCGTAAAAACTGCGCAGTAGTCTTTGTAACATTGTCTATGAAAATAAAAAAGCTGAGTAAAGATGTAATGTGGGGTAGATGGTTTGTGCAAATGATCAAAATCATGAACAAAATTTAAATTGGTATCAGTCCAAGGTGGAGGTATATCTCCTCTGCAAAGAACAGGAAAGTCCTCAATATCATAAAAGCTTAAAATTTCCCCTATTCTAAAAGCAAAAGTTGGAATGCAAGATGGTTTGTTGGAAAATAAAGTGCTGTATACAGGATTGATAACTTTGTTAAGCATTGGATGAGATTGATTACTTTTAATCTTGTAGAAATAATTCAGAGAAAGTCTCTGTCGTCTAGACTCCAATGAGGGTTCAAATGCTAATGATAGTAAACTATCTACTGGGGACGTCCTAAAAGCTCCAGAACAAGTACGGACACCTTGGTGGTGCACTGCATCGAGAGGTTTTAAATACGTCTTGCAAGTGGAACCATAAATTTCGCAACCATAATCAAGCTTCGAACGCACCAATGCTCTATAAATTCGCATCATGGCCGTTCGATCAGCTCCCCAGGAAGTATGCGTTAACACTTTTAGTATATTTAAAGATTGGTGACATTTCCTTTTTAATAAGTCAATATGCGGTTTAAAATTCAGCTTCGAGTCAAGCACCAACCCCAAAAATTTAGTCTCTTTAACTATAGGTATGGTACAGGAGTCTAGTAAAATATTAGGTCGTTTTTTTTTACAACCGACACCATTATTTCTTCAAAAACATGTATCTAATTTAAGTTTTAAATTATCTTTTGGTACTTAAAACAAACTAAAAACAGATTCTATAACAAAATAAAGAATAATTTATATATATTTTATATTTATGGGCTGAAATTGTACATTACCTTACATTTTACCTAAAATGTTACTAACAATATTATATTCTGTATATATAGAATAGTATATAAAATATAGAGAATATAACTGTTTGAAATCTTAAATAAAAATTTCTTTCAAAAGACAACTCAACTCTTTTGTTCAGAAGAAAAAGAACAAATGTTGTTAGAAATGCTTTCTGCATTGATGTTGTCTGTATTTCTAGACTATTTTCTTGGCTAAATTTAACGCAATATTCCGATTACTACAAACTGGCAAGTTCTATTTATATATATATATATAATTATATATTTTAGAAACAATAATTTAAATCCAGAATTAAAATTTAAGTTAAAATTAAGAAATTAAAATTAACTTATTGAACTAATCAGAAAATAGTTGAATTAATAAAATATACTTAATTACCTTAAATTTTTCAAAACTTATTTCTATTGCATCCTTCAAATAAAAATATTAGATATTCTATACTCCAATATAGTATATTCTATTGGAGTATAGAATATCTAATAATATATATCTAAGAATATCTAATAATTCTATATTAGATATTCTATACTCCAATAGAATATAGATTAGTAGACTTTTTTGTTTTAATTCTACTTTATATTTTGTTTTCTAGGTATGGCTCTCACAAATTAAGAAAAAATGGCTTGCCGTCAAGCTAAAATTGCAGCTGATCCCTATAGAAGGGAAAAGTATTTAAAAGATGAAAGAGGTCTCAAACAGAGAAAAAATGTGAAAAGAACTATGACAAATGAAGACTTAAAAGAAATTAAAAAAAAAAAAAAAAGTGCAAGCATCCTAAAAGTTTATCATATAAAGAGAGCAAATCAATCCAAGTTTTCTGTTCAGGATAAAGCAAACTGTTCATCTGAAGAATTAGGTGTGCCAGAAAAAGCATACAAATCTAAGCAATCGTTAGATAAAGTCATAAATAAAGTGTTGAGTATTGATTTAATTGTTTTGTATTAATGTAGATGGCAGCACAGCAGAAGTTGTTACCTATAATGCAATATAACGAAAGGAGGCGTTTCATTTAGTTCAGTTGACGTGGAGATTTTGAGTTTGCTATGTGCGTTTTTTCTATTTGCTATGCTGGCTAAGAGTTGAGTTTGATTTTTAATGTGATGAATGGTGTGTGAAATGCTTTATTCTATTTTTCTGTGTGTACTTCTAGCGGTTATTAAATCAGTCTATTTTTAATGAGTGTTTTTTATTAACAATTTTTATACAGTCCACTGTGTTTAGACAATTCTTTCGAACCGGCCAGCTATTAACAAACATTTTTGGTCCGTCGAGCCGGAGTCGTGCTTTCGTGAAATTATAATGTGTTTCTTGCTTTCAAGTATTACAGTTACGTGTCATCTATTTTTAATTGTGCTATTGTATGCCAGCTTTTTCGAGTGAACTTCGTTTGTGTTCATCTTGTATTACGCCACATAGCCTGTTCGTGAATCATCATATTAGGTGAGTGAGTGAATTATTTCTTGCTTATTTTGAAAATGGAAAAGCTTAAAACAACTAAAAGGGTTTTGAAATCTGCTCTTACAAGACTAGCATCAAAGATAGATGGTTCTGCGAGTTCTACAGACTTGCTGTATTTTAGACCCAAATTGTTAGAGTTGGAGGTTAAAATGTCTGAGCTTTTCCAGTCAATTTTTGATGTGTGTGATGAAGAGGACTTGGATGGGTTTATTGCTGAACAGGGAGAAGTTCGGGATGTTATTGATAGACTTAATTTGTTATTTATTAACAATTTTTATACAGTCCACAGTGTTTAGACAATTCTTTCGAACTGGCCAGCTATTAACAAACATAAAGCATCTAATCAGCTTCCATCATCTCACAGAAAACGAAAGGCGGTTGTTCAAGAGCTCGCCTTAATATGTGGACTTGAATTATCTTCAATCATTACCCAATGTATACATATGGGTAATTGAAAGTAATAAAACGGATTGGTGGGCATGGTAAATTGACCAATGCTTTTATAGATAAACAGCAAATCTATAATGGTATTGCCATATTGATAATGATTTAATCAATGTAAATGACTTAAATAGTATGCAAAATTTAGTAATTTCATACCAAAGGAGAGCCCTGCTTATCTTGATATGGGAAGCAAACCCCATGTGTTTGCAGGGATTGAGAGTTGGTTGGAATTTATCCCAGAGCAGAAGTGTGTTTGTGTTGTCTGTTTTGTGTAGAAAATAAAATTTCTTTTGTTTGGAAAATGACAGAATGTTCTTTACTTCTCACCAAAGAGGCAAGTGCGACTTACCTTACAACCTTACTTGTTTAAAATAAATCTTAGGTTTGTTTTAGTTGTACTGAACTACATAAGACCAGGAACCTCGTCTGGTAGAGAAAATAATTCTTGGTTACAAAGTGGTTCACAACACCATTATTTCATTAAGAATGAAGTTCAATAAGTTGTTACACCTTATTGAACTATGACTTATAAACAATGACCTACCAAAGTACTGAATCAGGAAATTTTATATTCATCGTTGGTTGGTTGTTTTCAGATTATCTGGCGCCGTCAGCAACACGAGGGCTATAATGCGCCGAAACATTCGTCATTAGACAAGCCAACATACATTTACAAACACCCATGCCTAACACAGGACTCGAACCAGCAACCTTGCGGTCTAGAAGCTAGCATGCTAACCACTATACCGTTTGGTCGGCTTATATTCATTGCTAGTTAGTAGTTTTTGGAAATAAAATTTCATTTTATAACATAAAATTAGTCAAATAAGTTTGGCAAAAGATAAAATTCTTGTCCTTTTCAAAAACTAAGCTTTTTTTTACATTAGTCTCAGCAAGTTTAATTTTAACTTTGTGTTACAATATCAAAGTAATAGAAATGGACTTTGTTACAGAAGTACACAAGTTATATTTCTATCTGCACAATACGTTATAGGATAAAGAAGAAATCAGTCAAGTAAATTAGTATAGTATAAAATCTCGCCTTGTCCAGAGCTTGCCGATGCTGTATCTCGGCCTCTCCGCATTCACTTTGCAGTTCTCGGAACCTATTTTTCTTCGACTCCAACTTTTCCATGAGTTCCTTTTTCTGATTTTCAACATATGACAACTGTTTCTTGCCATCATATCCTTGGGCATCGTACACTGCTAGTTTCTCATTGAGAGTTGCGTTCAATCCCTGTAACTCTGATTCTAAAATAAAAAATGGTTCAAGATTGCATTCTGTAGGAGTCATATTTCTATTCAAGTAGAATCACTGAATTTGCTATGCCTTAATGCAATGTTAAGAAAAGTTATCACCTGTAGCCTTCATTTTTTACTAAATTAAATGCATTTAGACAAAAATAGCTTTCAAACCTGATAAAAAAATTTTAAATAAAAAAATATTTCAGTCATTAATTTTTGGAGACGAAACAACAGTTTTAGTTTTCTACACCCGATTCTTAAGAAGGGATTTTAATATGATATCTTAAAATATAAGGTTGGTTGGATGAAATTTAATGGCGCTAGGGCAACGCTGCGCCGAACAAACAGTTAGTTTGACCAAATAAAAGTTAAAAAAGTTTTATGACACTAAAGGTGACAAGAATCAACTTGAGAGAAAAATAAAGCTAAAGATATTTAAAATGAGATAAAAAATCATTAAAAAACATGATTATAACTTGGATAAGTATCCTGCGTAATTTAAAAATAGAAAAAGAGATGAATGAGGTGTGACTCAATATATCAGATACAATAGGCGATGAGATGTTAAAAAACTGACGATAAAGAGATTATAAAAGAGGACATGATGTTAAAATGTGACTAATGCTCAGGGGTTGCCGGCAATGTTGGCAAACTGGAGCCGTTTCGCCCAACAATAAGTGTCTGTGTATGAATCTTAAATGGCCAATTCGAAGTCGTGTAAGCAGTACATCATTCCGCCTGCATGGCAATGACGGAAGTACAAGATAGTTGGATGTACTTTAAAAAGCTTGTCGTTCGCTTGCCTACTCCAATCTTCGCTCCATTCTTAAAATATAAGGACTTTGCACTGCTAGGATGAGTAAAAGAAAAAGGATTTCGACTCCAGCAGAGATTCGGGAGATGCTATTTGCCTGTTTCCAGCGATAGTAGCCTTTCCAGTGAAGACGATGGATGAACAGTAAACGAAAGTGACACATCGTTTTTATTGCCCTGCAGTGATTTGGACAGTGATACTCATGAACCTGGGAATGATTTCTCGATTGCATCAATAGTGCAACCAAAATTTGCCGTAAATCTCCTTGCTTCCACTTCAAAAGCTGAACCAGCATTCAAATGGTCAAAAGACATTAAAAATGAAGTTTATTTTGTGAGAGTTAGTGGGGATCAACCAATACCTCCTTTACCGGAAAAGCCACACTACGGGTTACCACAAGCAGATACGACATACGTAGGTCCAGCGAAAATTACATCGGGGGTTCTATACTCATGAAGAGATAGATCCATGTTCAACGGTTTAGCGCGAATTAACTGGTCAGGCAACTTTACGACCGATTCTAAAGGAGTGGATTTGGCCTAACTTTTAAAAAGTAGCCAAGAAGATGTGATATGTGTCTACTTTTTCACAGCCAACACAATAGCATGGTATGATAGCAAACTAGTGTTATCCGATTAAAAATAGTTAAATGGTTTTATATATGATTACCTTATCCTTTTGCCTCTATATCCTTATCCTTGCTGCTATAATTATGGTGTTCAAATGCATAGTCCCTGAATGCAGAGAGAACTACTAAAAAAGATGGCCCTAAAGTTTCCACGTTTGGTTTTCCGAAGAGCGAGGAACTGCGTAGGAAATGGAATGCAGCCGTGCCAAGGGTTGGCTGGTTGTTTTCAGATTATCTGGCGCACGAGGGCACTAATGCGCCGAAACATTTCGTCATTAGACAAGCCAACATACATTTACAAACACCCATGCTTAACAAGGGAATCGAACGCGCAACCTCGCGGTCTAGAAGCTAGCACGCTAACCACTATACCGTTTGGTCGGCCACCTTGCCAAGGTATTTTCAAATTACGAAAAGTTCAAGAGTAAGTATTTCTAACGTTGTTAGTGCCCTACTTTTAAAATCATTGTGAAGTAGTCTTTGGTAGTGTTTTTAACCAAGGTAAGCGACTCAGCTTTTAAATGTAAAGCAGTTCTTTGCAACCAACTGTCCTCAGCTTTGTTAAAACCAGATGTTTTGGGGGAAGAAATTTTGTTAAGGGTTTTGGTGGTCCTGAGCTAGCTTGGAGCGGATGTTGGAAGGATACATTTCGTTGCCGTCTGTCGTGTGAGATCAAAATATGTGACAGAGGTCAAAGAGTTGAATGCCAATAGTCGCCTGGCCGGGTAAAAGGGTACAGCCCTTATTACTTTGGGGCGTAGATATTTATCCAATGGAAGAGATTTTAACGAAGGTAAAGCAGAAAGCGCACATAAAGCGCTATAGTTTTGAAACCGAGTTTTTAAAAACTGGTGCAGGGCTCTTCGCAACAATTATTATTCTCTGCTCTTCCTATGATCTCTTGCCTCTAGTCTGCTGACTGGAAATGCGTAGAAGTGCGATCTCTGTCACCGGTTGATTTGAAGGGGTTGAGCCCTTGAGATGTCCCGTCAGCATTCCGGCAAATGGCCGAGTCCTCCGACATTCGTTCTCACTTGCACAGTTAAATCCGATCGAGTTTAATTTGCGTAATGTAATTTAATTGTTAACTTAATTTAATTTTAATCTCGAGGACAGTTTTCTTGTAGAATTAGTAGTCTGCGCGTAGTGAGTAATGGCAACGCTTACATTCTCAGTAAAGTTAAGTTTATTGCGGGTGTTACTGAAAGGTTAAGTAAGTTAATAAAGAGTAAATTGCCTTAGTTGGGTATTCTAGCTTAATTAGTATTGAAACAGAGTTTTGGGTGATTATTGAATGTTACCATTTGTATTGTTAAATAAATGACAATTAATGAGTCCTCTAGACCACCAGCACTGTGCCGTTCTGTTCACTATGTGTATCTGAATGATTGCGTTGTCTTTTTAATATTTTAATCAAGAAAATAAATGATTTTTAATTTAACCTCAAACTGGAGTCTTCCCTAGTAAGAGAATCGTTATTGGGTGCGGGTTGTTGATTTTTTTTACAGGTTAGGTTTCCGTTGCTGTCTCTAGTTCAGGTAAATTGTACTGATGTTGAGAATTTAACTTCATATAGTGAACCTTATTGCTAACCTTTGTTTTCTAAGAACCTTGCCCTAGTATGTCCGTAAGACTTGGCTCTTGTTTTTAAAACAAAACACAACACAACTGTTAGTAAACGATCAGGATCCAAATGGTTAATTAATTTAATCTAGCTGTATGTTTGGGCAGAGGATGCAAGCGACCACACTTTACAACAATTGGTGCCATGACTATTAATTAAAAATTAAGAGAATGAAAAAAGGAGTTAAATAAGTGAGGTAGTCTACGAGTTAAGAATTAATTGGGTTCAATTGAGTTTAGAGAAAAACAAATGACAGGCAAGGGCAGACCAAGTAGAAGCGAAGACATTTCCGTTAATCCAAATATGGCAAAGAATACAAAGTTAATCGGACTAGTAGGTGCTTTTAAAGGTGAGGAAGATGGGAACACCTGCAATTTTTTTTCCGAACAATTCGATCTTGCAGAAATGGCGAAATGGACTAATATCAAAAAATTTATTATACTTAAATCAAGATTCAGAGGCAAGGCACCACGATTCCTCATTACAATGAACTCAAACATGCGTTTCTGGACTACTTTAACGAAGAAATTAACATCTCAAACAAACAGTTGCAGTTTAATAACATTAAACAAAGAGAAGGAGAACTTGAGAGATTTAGCACAACGCATTGTGATCGCATCCAATAATTATCTAGGAACCTCCGCGAACAGTATGAACGAGGAAACAAAAATAATGCTTGATAAGCTACGACTGGCAAAATTTGTGAACGCTTTGGAACCCGTTTTACAAAATGATGTGCTAAAAGCGAATCCAGATAATTTTAACGAGGCTATAGGATCGCAACCTATTCGCAAAATTCACTGAAAATGATGGCCACAATAAAAATTAATAACTTAATGGCAGACACCCAAAGCTACACAGGAGAGAGACGAGATCGAAACACTGCGTCAGGAAATTAACCACCTAAAGACGGAAAGATTGGCCCAACCAAGTCAGCAACAACATTGTTTTTGCCATTTATGTAGAGAGACTAACTCCCACTACACGGCACAATGTAGTGTGTATAGGAATCTACAAAGCTTTAGGCAAATGCCAAACACATAAGGTTGGTTGGTTGGTTGTATTCAGATTATCTGGCGCCGTCAGCAACACGAGGGCTATAATGCGCCGAAACATTCGTCATTAGACAAGCCAACATACATTTACAAACACCCTTCCAACACGGGACTCGAACCCGCAACCTCGCGGTCTAGAAGCTAGCACGCTAACCACTATACCGTTTGGTCGGCCCAAACACACAAGGAATACATCCACCAAACCAGTGGAGGCCCAACTATTTTAGAGGAAACTTCAAAATAGGGGAAGGCAATTCGCAAATAATCAAAGACCCGTTGAGACAGAAACGCGACATAATAATGGCCCAACTGGCCAGCCAGACCAATGAGAGGCCAGCGGATAATTTTTTATGTCAGAATGGGAGGAGCAATGAAACCAGATGACAATAGTAAAGGAAGTATACGTAGCATCAAGGGAAGAAAATATGCATAATGAGGAGACAATAGGAAGGGCAGGCCTAAACACTAACTCACAAGTAAACAGAGAACAGATTTAGAATATTTATGAAAATATTACGGGTAACTTGCCAAACATACAAATTAAAGTGGGGAACGAAGATTGCTTTGGTCTTTTAGAAACCGGAAGCTTTATAACATTATATAATCCTAACACGTTTAGAAAAATAAAAAATTTACAAAGAGTTAAAATTATAGCAAGGAATGTTAGCGTAACAAAATAACAAACGAGCCATTACACTTTGAACGTTGTGCTGAACTGATGATTACAATTGGCAATAAGAGAGTTATCCAATTATTATAGCAAAATATGAATTAGGTCGCAAATATCAGGCCATAATAGGATATGATTTCTTGAGAAAATTCAAATCCAATATAAATACTTATATATGAAATAAATATGAAACTTGAATTTTTAATTTTGAAGGACAGGAAATACCAATACTAAACAGCACAGAAAACGCAATAAATTGTATCGAGCAGATACCAGTAACGTTAATTCACAAAATGATTATACAAACCAGGACAAACTGCACCTGTGGCTATGAAAATGAAGGCCAGATTTCAGAAAGACGAATCATTCTTATTTATCCCAAAGAAATTAAAACTGAATGTTGAAATGCTTCCAGCAGTATGTTTACCAGATAAGGGTCAAGTCATCACATTAGTTACCCCAATTTGGAACCATATGCAATTAATCCAAAAAAAAAAAAAAAAAAAAAAAAAAAAATGAATTTAGGATGTTTATATCGAGATTTTGAAATAGAAAATGAACAGCGGAATGATGCAGATCATAGCAGCAACATTACAGGTGATCAAATCAAGTTAATTAAACCTTCCGAGGAGATACTATGTACGAGACAAAAAGAATTCTCAATTACAGATTTTAAACTAAACTATCTACCTACGAGTCAGAAAGAAATATTAGAATGATTACTCGAAAATTATTACCAAGTCTTCTCAAAGAGTCTCAAAACATTAGGGCAAAGCGATGACATCATACCCTCAGTTGAATTGAGCTGTGACATGCCAAGAGCAGCAAAACCGTATAGAATCCTGTTTGCTCTACAACAGACAGTGCAAAAACAAGTGGATGAATTAATTACAGCAAGCATTGTGGAGAAAAGCGACAGTCTATGGTTCAGTCCATTACTATTAGTTAAAAAGAAACGCAACAGAAATGAGGAACAAAAGCATCGATTGGCGTTAGATTTACGCATAATTAACGAGATAATAATTAATCAACCGATCTTTCCACCAAGAATTAAAGACATCGTAACAAAATTGAGCTGCTAAAAGTATTACTCAAAATTTTATCTACAATTTGCCTTTCATCAAGCAACGTTACAAAACGCAACATTACACAACGATGACATTTGGCGCTCGAAATTCATCGGCAAGTTTCACAGAGCTCGTGAATTTGGTATTTGGAGACTTAGGGGATAATGTTGCGTACTATATAGACGATTTAATTTTAGCAGTTAATTCATTCGAAGAAAGGATCACAATGTTACAAAAGGTCTTACACAGATTGAAGCATTACAATTTAACACTTGCAGCAAAAAAATGCTAACTAATGAAGGAAAACATTGAGTACTTAGGGTACAATATTTCAAGTGATGGAGTGTGTCCCACTGATGCCAACATTGGCAAAATAAACATGTTTCCGACTCCATGCACAATTCAACAAAGTCAAAAAAAATTTGTAGTCTTGCAGGATTTTACAGAGCACATTTACAAAATTACGCACGACTAATTCAATCATTGGATGAACTCACGCAAAAAAACACAAGAAATTCAAATGGGACCAAAATTGTGAAAACAGTTTTCAAGCTTTAAAAACGCAATTCTTTGAAAATCCCTTCCTCATACAATCTAATATGAATGGGAAGTTCTATTTACAAACAGACGCATCTCTCATAAGGTTTTCTGGTGCACTCTCACAACTTAGAGATGGCATTTTAAGGCCTATTGGCTATTTTTCAAAACGTCTAAATAAGGTAGAAAAGCGGTACCCAGCTACAAATATCGAGCTTAAAGCAATTTTGTTAACTATAAGGCATTTCAGAGATTATCTATATGGGCACAAATTTGAAGTATTATCAGATCACAAATGCCTACAGTACCACTTAGCGATTGAAAATCCAGTCAGCATCATCGGGAGATGGCTATGTGAGCTATAAGAATATGACTTCACATTTCAATATGCCAGTGGAAAAGAAAACATATTGGCGGACTACCTTTCACGCTTGGAAGATGAAGAAAAAATAAACACACGTGAAGATACATGCGAAGACGAAATAAACGCATTACAGTTAGATTACGCCATTACAGAACAGCTCATCTTAGTAGAACAGTTCAATGACAAGGAATTAGTCAAACTAAGACAAGAAATTGAGCAATAAAAGTGTAGGCCTAAAAAGACGTTGGAAACAAAATATATCAATGCGTATTCACAGTTATTAAAAGTTGTCAGATTTGAGACGAGATTAGGGATTGAAAAACAAATCCATATGATAACTGTCCCACAAACCTTACAAGAAGCAACAATAAGAGAGGCTCACCGAACGTACATGGGTATACAAAAAACGTATGAAATTCTACGCAAAAAATTTCACGTTTGTGAATGCTTTTGGAAGAGTGCAGAACTTTGTGGCGTCTTGTCACCAATGTAATTCCATTAAACGGAACAATCAGATTAGGAAACCTACAGGCAAAACGATCCCACCAACGAAGCCAGGAGAAATTATTTACGCAGATATAGTTTATTTGAAAGAATAAAACCACTATGCATCGACTATTATCGATAAATTTTCCAAATTTACGTTATTACAAATATGAAGGCACAGACAGTTGCAGAAAAATTCTTGGAATACTTTACAGAATACAATAAACCAAAAGCCATTTACACTGATTTAGGTACCCAATTCATCACAGCACAAATTTTTGAAGAGATGACGAAATTATTGGGAGTGCAAGTTAGACATTCTTTGTCCTTCTCACCCTTTATGAATGGATCCATAGAACGGTGCCATGGATCACTAAAAACAACAATCGCTTCTTTAAAAATTGAAGGCTATACTTTAAGAAGGGCAGTCACATTTCACAAGGTAATACAATAATGCAGTACATCCGAGTACGTGAATAGAACCAGCTACTCTGCACTTTGGAAGAGAAATACCACAGCTATTTAATTTCTCAGAACAAAACGTAACTGAAGAATTTGAACTTGGACCACCACAATTTGTGCATAAACTAAAAGACAATATGCAAGAAGTTTATAAAATTGTTCGAGAAAAGCTACTGGAGAAACAGAAACGTCAATCAGAAAAATTGGCCAGAGATAACAAGGGTGAGGAAATCAAAGTAGGACAAACTGTTTATATCAATAAACCGGAGATGTTCTTAAAGGAAAAGTTTGAGGGACCATTTGAAGTCGTGGCCATCAAATCACCATGGATAGCAATGGTACAAGATGAAACTAGCAAATTAGAGTGGGATATTTCGGTCTGAAAGTTAAAAACAACACAAAAAAGATGGGAAGCTTAATGATTTTTTCAGGAGTCACAGTATTCAGCAAACACTACATTCAGTAATAAATGATAATATAGGTTATAAAAATTAAAATTGTATGCCTGAATAATCCTCACTACAAAGCATTAAGTGCTGTACGGAAAATACCGCAGTTGTCAATATTTCTTCTATAGAGAAAAATCAGGTAAATTGTCTTATTGTACTGATGTTGAGATCATGTTGAGAATTTAACTTCATGTAGTGAACCTTATTGCTAAACTTTGTTTTCTAAGAACCTTGCTTTAGTATGTCCGTAAGACTTGGCGCTTGTTTTTAAAACAAAACACAACTGTTAGGAAACGATCAGGACCCAACTGGTTAATTAATTTAATCTAATTGTATTTTTGGGCAGAGGGTGCGAGCGACAAGGCTTTAGGACAATCCTTTCTCTTTGTAAGAAATTTATATGGTGTTTTTAACTTGGTAAAAAAGATATTTAATCAGTTTAATACTTCACTAGATGTAAATGGTAGTTAATTCTTAAATGTGAACTTGCTCAAAAGCAATGTGTAATCGAATGTCTACTTAAAAAGAACTGAAGTGAATTATTAATTACTTATTGTTAAGGCAATGTAAACTGGTTGCTTAGCGACGTTTTTGGTTGTTCTTTCAATTATTATTACTGTAATTGCATTTCTTGCTGTTGATGTTTTAACTTGCATAAATAAAGAATAATATGAATAATGTGGGCTTATGCCGAGTTATAAATTGAATAACGCCTATACACAAGTGGTCCATCAAAATATTACCATGTCGTGTCCCTTCGGTGACAGCGATTAGTGATTTTATTAGCTCATTCTATAAAAGTTTTGCGGTGCAGGATTCGCTCTGCCTCTAATCGCTGTAGCAAAAGCACGCCTACGCCTCTTGTGTACCCGTTGAGTACCTTGCCGTGGTCGAAGGGCTCCAAAACTTGTTTTGGTCTAAATCTCAACAACCCCTATTCAGTAGGGTATCATGGCCGAACCTCATGACGGTGGAATGTGGGTGAAGATGACACAGGGTGTCGATAACCTGAGGCTGGACTGGGACGAAGTTCCCGACGATGTTGTTGATGAACGTGGTGGTATGAGCAGCAGTAAGAGTGGGACAGGGAGGACGTCCAGGCATACCGCCGAACACTTTAAGGCGAACCAAATCGAGGGGCTGGACTCCAAGTCGAAAGGGAAATCGACCAAAGCCAGCACCAAGAAAGGGAAGAACAAGGCCAAGCGGTCTAAGTCCGTCCCACCAGCCTCGCCAGCGGAAGGTGGTCGTTCCAGGGACCCCGAAGTTCTCGGACCCAAGGACGGCACCGGGGACTCCACCCTGCAAGAAGCAGGGATGCCAGATCTAGCTACGGACCCCAAGGCAAGAGCCATTGCTGAGGGACCGGCTGAGAATGAGCAGCACACTGACGCGGACGCTGAGCTGGTCTCGACGAGGGCTACCGCTCAGGATGGCCTGGAGAGGAGGAAGCGCAAGCGCCTAAATGAAAAAGAGGAGGATCCGACTCAGATTCGGGATCCCGAGGAAGAACCTCAGGAAGAAAGGAACAGTGAAA
This sequence comes from Linyphia triangularis, assembly GCA_963978545.1. Classification (NCBI taxonomy): domain Eukaryota; kingdom Metazoa; phylum Arthropoda; class Arachnida; order Araneae; family Linyphiidae; genus Linyphia; species Linyphia triangularis. The sequence goes on from OZ021730.1 coordinate 18,898,380, forward strand.
ATGTCGGTTCTTGCACGGACCCAAGACCGAACGAAATGCTGAACAGGGCGCTGGCCTCCCAAACTCAGCTTCAGAGGGCCATCGCCAAAGTGGAGCAGCAAGAGGTTGCGGACGAGCTCCGTACCCTTGCGCAGAACCTGTTCCAGATCTGTGTGGAGCAGCAGATCCTTATTGGCAACAAACCGGAGGGATTGGTCAAAGCTAGTTACGCTGACGCGGCCAGGAAATCACGAGAGAAATCTCGGGGCCGCTCGGCTTCCAGACCAAGACCCCCACCGGCCAAGAAAGAGTACGTCGCTGTAGTCTATCCAACGGATCCGGAGATGACCTCCGACGACACTCTGAAGACCCTCCAAGCGACGCTGAAACCTCGACAGCATTGCTTCGGAGTGGATAAAATTAGGAAAGTCAGGAATGGAGGCCTGGCTATTGTCACTTCCACAGACAAGGAAGTCGACAATATCATTCAAGCTTTCGCCACCAGCAATGGGTTGGAAGGGAAGTTCACCGCAAACAGACCCAAAGGCAGGAGGCCTAAAATCATCCTTTATGACGTCGAAGAAGAGATCAACGAGGACGCCATTGCTGAGTTGATCAAAAGTTTCAACGAAGAGCTGAAGGACGGAGACCTGGAACCAGTCTTCTCCTTCCCTAGCCGCAGAGGAGGCAAAAACTGGGTGTTGTCGGTTGACCCGGCCACTCTTAAAAGTGCTACCAAACTCAAGCAAATCAAGCTCGAATGGAGCAGAGTGAGTTGTAGAGAGTACGTCAGAGCGTCAATCTGCTTCAAGTGCCGCCACTACGGGCACTTCGCCAAGGACTGTAAAAGTGAGGAGGTTTGCGCCAAGTGCTGCCAACAAGGGCACAAGAAAGCGGACTGTGTCAATGTCCCAAAATGTGTTAACTGCACTGAGTTTAACGCCAAACATGGAGCGGACAGAGACACAGCCCATGCCCCATCGGATAAAGGGTGCCGGGTGCACAAGAAAGAACTAATGAGCACAAGAAATAGAACGGACTATGGGAACTAGCGAAACCCGTAGTCCGATCAAAGGGTGCCACCTTAACGTCAACCACTGTAGGACGGCCACGGCTCAACTCGACCACGACGTTCAGGAACTGGGACTGAGCTTCGCGGCCATCAATGAGCCGTACGTCCTTCAGGGACAAGTGGTTACCGAGTCAGAGCGCTCAGGAGAAGGGTGCAAGCAGAGCGCGACCCAGTCCTCAGGCTGAGAAGGATGGTTACCTTCAAAGGTGAAAGAGCAAAATACAAGAGGCTATTGATCTCCACTAAGAGAGAGCACTTTCGTTCTTACCTAGAGCATATCTCGAGCAAGAGCGCTTTTGGCCCTATCTATCGCATCGCCAAAGGGACCAAGAAGAGGAAGGATCTCAACCCGATCAAACGAAGCGACGGAACGTACACGGAGACCCTCGAGGAAAGTGCTGGCACGATCCTCATGCACCACTTCAGGAGTGTTGAACATGTCATTGAGTTGATGGACTCCAACAAAGCCCCGGGGCCGGACGGTCTCACACTTGGGATCATTCGTGAGTTGTTCGTTGCGGACAAGGCTTGGTTTACGGGACTCCTCAACGAATGCCGGACTGCGGGGAACTTTCCTAAAAAGTGGAAATTGGCAAATGTAGTTCTTATCCCCAAGGACGGCAATGACCATTCCCTCCCGAGCGGGTATCGACCGATCTGTCTCCTCCCCGTGTGGGGGAAAATTTTGGATAAGATCACGTGCAGCAGGCTCACACACTTCCTTGAGCAACACGGGCTGTTGCACGAAAGCCAATTTGGTTTCCGCAAGGGCAAGAGCACAACAATGGCTCTTTCCAAACTTATCTGTGCTGTTGAAGAAGCCAAGTTGGCGAAAAAGGTTACTTGCGCCGTCTCACTCGACGTGCAAAACGCATTTAACTCCATCAGATGCTGGGACATCCTTAGAGTTTTGAATGAACTGAAGGTCCCAGTCAGAATCTGGAAACTGACACAGAGTTTCCTCTCCGACCGAGAAGTTACTACCGACGGAGCGACTTGCAGGATCGCCTACAACGTTGGGGTCCCTCAGGGGTCCAGTCTTGGGCCAACCCTTTGGCTCCTCATAGCGGATGTGCTGTTGAAGAGGATCCACCACGGTGAAGACTCCTGGGCCCAGATCTTCGCCGATGACATCCTGGTGGTCATGAAGGCAACGGCGGCGGTCCACTTCACTCGCTTGGCGTGCCCTATCTTGGAGATTACCAAACAATGGGCGTTGGACTTCGGGCTTGAGTTCAGTGACCATAAATCTCAGTTCATTATGTTTCCGGTGAAAAGGGACATCACCCACATTCCTGGGATCAAGCTCCAAGGCAAACGCATCAAGCACGTTAAAACTATGACCTACCTGGGGGTCGCAATTGACCATCGTCTCTCCTGGAGAGACCACCTTGGTTCGGTGAAGGATAAAGCTGCAAGGTTCGGCGGCAAACTCTTTCGTTTCACCAGAGCGACCTGGGGTGTCAAGCCAGACATCCTGAAGCAGATGTACTTGGGAGGTACGGAAAAAGTCATCCTCTACGGCAGCGAAATCTGGCTTCGGGACACTGTCCGTATGAGGATGCAACTCAACTCCATTTAGCGCAAGGCGCTGCTTCAGATCACGAAATGCTACAGCTCGACCTCAGCGGAAGCCCTGCAAGTCATTGCGGGTTGCATCCCGGTCGACCTTAAAGCAAAGTACACACAATTCCTTTTTGAGATCAGGCACAAGAACAAACCCACCTCCATTAATGGGTACTTGTTCACTGGAGACCATCTCCAAAGGCCAATCAACACTACGCCGGCCCACTGGGAGCTGAAGAGGACCACCTTCGACCTTGACTCTCAGAACAGGACTGAGAGGTCTCTTTTCACTGATGGGTCGAAAAAGGACGGCAGAGTTGGAGGGGGAGTAGCTTGCTACTCCAATGGGACCCTCACCCACACTATGAGCTTCAGGCTAAACGATGAGGCAACCGTCTTCAATGCGGAAGCGCTGGAGCTCCACAAGGCGGTCGTCATGGCGAAAGACCTTGGCCGAGAGGACGCCCACATTTTCTCGGACTCAAGGTCTGCGCTCCAAGCGCTCAATACTCTTCCCGAAGGATGAGATTGCCAGCAACACTCGCACTGCACTGCAAGAGTGTA